>CM053036.1:37380902-37980902 GCA_028564925.1 Lithobates sylvaticus | reverse complement strand
CTTCCCTGCACCCAATCTAAGTTTAACCAGCAATAAAGCCTAAAAAGATATCCCATTCCATGGTTGTTGTGAGAAAGACTGTTCAAGTGTTGTGTGCCTGGCTGCCTGGGGACCCTGATGGGAAGAGAACCTCTGACACATCAGTGGCTGTGATGTACAGAACTGTTGTTGTTTTTCTGAGTAAAACTCATTAAAAAACTGTACGTGTGGACAATCCTTTATTACTGGAGGTAGACATCAGGTCAGTAGTAACTATGATGGTGGAGTTTCTTCCGTATTACAGATGTGTGTGTATCCTTTCTCATCTCTGAATATGAAGAAGATGGGAGGCATCCCTGGTTAGCTTGGCGGGAGCTGCCGGAGAATCAAGGCTTAAAAGGATAGGGTACGTCACCACCTGGAGAAGATGTGTTGGCCTTGCTGGTTGAAGCAGTAGCAGAACAAGGTGCTGAGTAGTCTGTAATCTGTGTGCACCTTGCACATCAGTCATCTGGCGGGTGTGAACATGGTACAACTGTGATGTAGCAGCACTCTTTGAAGAGAGTTGCTGAGGAGGCTTAAAACCAAATTTGACATGTGTATTTACCGGGGAATCACAGTGGACACTGGACTGAAGGTGATCTCACAGAAAGGGTTTGCAATTTTCTGAAGTAGAGTGAGTGAAACCCTGGTGCCAGTATGTCCTAGCTGTGGGCAACTGACTGCTACCATGGAACCCTGGGCATACTGTGGGAAATGTTGTGATTTCCTTTTGAGGTCCTTCCTAGTTGTGAGCAGCCTTGAGAGCATTGTGTGCCCTGGGAGGAGGACACAGCATGGGAAGCTTTGACAAACAGTAAAAAAGAACCCGAGAAGAAGCCGTAGATAGAGAATTCAGACTCCCAGTCTAATTCCATATGTTGTAAGAGATCAGAGGACTGGTACCCCAAGAAACACACCCTCCTTCACACAGCGCAAAGGAACAGAGCTTGGTCTGTCAATCATAGACTATGTGCTGAAGCTCCCTCCCCATCACCCTTTTACCTCTTGGTGTCAGGAAGAGGGCAAACAGGACAGTTAATGCTCTGAATTAAGACAAGTACACACTATAGAGGTATATTTCATGGCTCAGGTTTAAAGCCACTTTAACTGTTTTGGGTCAATGACTTACCAAGTATTGGATAATGATAACCACCTTGAAGCATATATCTTTAACAAAAAAGTCAGCAAAAGTAACTCTCATAATTCTGTCTAGAAAAAGCCCTACATTTTGCTAAGCTGGTCCTGAAAACTACAAATGCAACTTACAGCGATAGCCCAAACCAGCCCTGAAAGCTACAAATACAACATACAGAGAAAGCCAGTGTCTTTGCCATAATTAATCTGCAAAGTCTTTGAGATGAAAAGAGCCCTAAGTTACATACATGAAATATTGCAGTGTATACTACTTACAGATTACAGGAACAAGTTCCATCCATAATTTATCCTCTTACAATGTGTTTTGCCCCTTGCCTATTAATGTTTAATAAAAAAAAGAAAAAATTGGTTTTAGTATGTGATAAGCGAGAACCCAAATTTCCCATTTGAAAAACACATTTGATAAATGCCACTTATATGTGGAAGCGACATCTTTTCATGGTCAGTTTGATCCAGACATTAGGACTGTGTGAAACACACATTAGAATCTGACCTTGAAGCAAAGTGTTCACAACAGAGATGGATTCCAGTTTACAAAAACCATTTAACTACCCGAACAATCCTCATTACTCAAACTATGCAAATGAAAAACTTTAAAATGTGATTATGTGTGCAATACATAAGGTTTCTGTTATTTCTAAATTAATTTCTGAGGAACCAAAAAGAATATAGCTGTACAACAATTTACTAATACAGACATGATCATTTAAACTTTTTTTTTTCTATTATGGCAGATTATTTCACAAATTATTCATTACATTATACATCAAAGAGAACAAAAACACAAAGAAACACTTTATTAAGAAGAAAGAGCAATTGAAAGGTGTCCACAGTTATGGGAAAGTGACATTTGGATAGCTTCAAAAACCTCATCCAAACTATTTTGTTTCTTTCCAATGATGGGACTGTCTGCAGATTTCCTCTACAACCACCACAGCCTAAACATAAGCCCTTGAGTGTTCAAAGTGTTCCTGGCTAAAGCTGTTCTAAAATACAACATGAGACAGCTGCACCTTGCCCTTCCCAAAGTTTTCCAATACCAAATTTATTGCAGCTAACCAGCACTTAGATGTAGTGGCTGCATTATTATATTTTTTTTTTCTTCAGTCTTTTCCAGGTATGGATATTTTCTACATAATTTCATTGGTCTAGCTTAAAGCCATGTGCCTAATTGATGTGTGGGTTTACATTTTATTTTTTCTATGTATACTGTTATGGTGTACTGCTGCTTTAAAGGTTTTGTACAGTTTCCCTGTCATGGAATTTCTCTAAGCAGGCTAACTCAATGACATATGCATGGTGTTGCACAAAGAACTGTGATCAAGCCCACAGGAATGCGCGAGGCCTTGTGGGCAGACACAGGAACACATCCACAGTCAATGTTGGCTCCAGACAACCTATTTAAAGGATGTCTTAATCCAGTATCAGTGTGGACTGGTCTTTATCTGTATCCCGTGCCCTAATTTTGTCTTGTGTATGACTTCCGTTACCAATCCGGCTTGCCTCTGAAATGATCCCGGATTCTGCTCATACTTCTGCTCAACCATTCCTGACCTTGGCTACGTTCATGGCTCTATTCCCAAGTACCTGCCCTGGCTATCTCCAGCATCTGCTTTAACCATCACCATCTGTTCCTGCCCCAAGCTCAGTGGGAACTCTGACAAGCCACGCCTCTTCAGCCTGCAGTACATTCAGAGTTCTTCTTTAACCCTGGCTGGCTCACCCCACAGTGCTGTTGTTTCAGCACTGATGTTTTGCCAAACCTCCCAGGTTTACATCACCGTCTCCAAATTCTGCTATCAACATCTACCAGCACTCATGTTCATCCTGTTCCTTGGCACTATCTGTTTCACTTCCAGTGGTGCCTGGGCTGGAAATACAAGAGAGGCCAACCTTGTCACTTCAGTATCCTACCAGGTACTTGACATTCCATCTGCAGGTACTGTATGCCATTTCCCTTTTGAAGTGTATAAATTCAGGGGAGCCAACCTCGTAGGGGGAGGTCCCACCATGAGAGAAGTTTAGGAGGACCAAGTGCTTTGAAGTAATTTTTTCTTCTGGGCTGTTCTCCATTTCAGGCATGGAATGAACTGAGTTCTACATGGACCTATTCTGTGTACAATGCTAGAGACAGTATACCAACTCAGCAGCACCGCCATGCTACCTCAACCAATTGAATTTCAGCTATGTGTACATGTCTATGGAGAATAATGTATGATGAACATGTTATTTCAAGTCTGTCAGTAAAAGCATCAGAATACAGTAAGTTGAAGCCATGGAGCCCTCTGGGTTGTGAGCCTTGTGCTCATACAGAATAAGTGTAGCAGTTAACCCTTGTGGTTAAGTATACTATAGTGGAATACATATACTGTATAACCTTCGGGGTTGGGATATCTGTATAAAAGAACTAGCAGCCAGCTGATAGATGTGACTATGGTGGGTGTCAGCATCCTTGATGTGGTGAGGGAATGAAGTATCAAGTGCCTCCACTTCACAGCTTTGTCTCCATTTTGCAGCTGGCTGTGATGCAGGGCTGATTTGAGCTTAGCCTGGGAGTCACAAAAGAAAATCCTGTCAAATGTGCACAATAGGTAGCTTCATGGGGTGACACGGTGTACTGAAAAGCTGGATATGCTCAGCATTTCTCTGTTAAATGCTATACTATTTTGTGCAAGAGATAGAGCATAATGTCATAGTATCTGTGGGCTTCCTGTATGAAGAGGTTTCTATACAGTGATGTGGAAATCTACTTTATTTAAAAAATAGAGGCTTGCAGTTACTGAATCTGCTCTTAAAGTGGTTGTAAACCCTTTACAACCACTTTTTACTAGAGGCAAGCCTATAATTAGGCTTATCTGTAGCTACACTGGATATCTCCTAAACCTGCACGGTTTAGGAGATATCCCTGTATTTGCATGTGCCTACGTCATTGGCACATGCGCACTTAAGCAAACTGAAGTATGTACGTACGTGCCATTGCTTCAGTTGTACTGTGCCGTTAACAGCGGCTCCCACGCGCATGTGCGGAAGTGACGTCATTGCGGCTCTGGCCAATCACAGCGCCAGAGCTGCAATACCCGGAAGTAACCCCCCGGAGAGATGTCAGCCGCCGGAGCGGTGAACGAGGACTGCTGAGGGGGTTTTGATCTCAAGTAAGTAATTCATAATGAGGTAGTATGCATAGCATTATGCTGTTGTCTTGCAGGGTTTTTTTTTTTTTTTTTTTAAAGGGTTTACAACCACTTTAACCACTAGCTGACCGCCCACTGTCAAATGACGGCGGGACGGTTCAGCTACTGTGGCGGGACGCCGTCATATGACGTCGTCTCAAATTTGGCCACTGGGGGGCGCGCGCGCGCCGCGGGAGGCGCGCGCGCGCGCCCGCCGCGTAGCTGGGGCCTCGGTGCGCGTGCCCGGCGGTCGCGATGACCGCCAGGCACCCGCGATTGCCCGGTAATCGAGCAGGACGTGGATCGGTGTGTGTAAACACACAGATCCACGTCCTGTCAGAGGAGAGGAGACCGATGGTGTGTCCCTTGTACATAGGGACACCGATCGGTCTCCTCCCCCAGTCAGTCCCCTCCCCCCACAGTAAGAATCACCATATAGGGTACACATTAACCCCTGCAGCGCCCCCTAGCGTTAACCCCTTCCCTGCCAGTCACATTTATACAGTAATCAATGCATTTTTATAGCACGGATCGCTGTATAAATGTGAATGGTCCCAAAAATGAGTCAAAAGTGTCCGAAGTGTCCGCCGCAATGTCGCAGTCACGATAAAAATCGCAAATTGCCGCCATTACTAGTAAAAAAAAAATAATAATAAAAATGCTATAAATCTATCCCCTATTTTGTAGACGCTATAACTTTTGCGCAAACCAATCAATATACGCTTATTGCGATTTTTTTTACCAAAAATATGTAGAAGAATACGTATCGGCCTAAACTGAGGAAAAAATTTGTTTAAAAAAAAAAAAAAAAATTGGATATTTATTATAATAAATAGTAAAAAATATTATGTTTTTTCAAACTTGTCCCTCTTCTTTTGTTTATAGCGCAAGAAATAAAAACCGCAGAGGTGATCAAATACCACCAAAATAAAGCTCTATCTGTGGGGAAAAAATGATAAAAATTTTATTTGGGTACAGCGTTGCATGACCGCGCATTTGTCATTCAAAATGCGACAGCGCTGAAAGCTGAAAAATGGCCTGGTCAGGAAGGGGGTGTTCGTGGCTGGTAGGCAAGTAGTTAAAGGGAAAAAGCGAACACCTCTCCTACAAGCTTCAACCAATGTAACTATTTACAATACATACCATACATGGTCAATGCCCCTGGAAACTGGAAATCACTGACGTGGACAACGCTACTCCAGTGATTTCCACTTGCTTTCAGGTTCCTTGCTAAGCAGTTGGTCTTATGCATTCTGAACACAGGAGGTTGGCTTCTCAGCAAGGGCACCATTTAGAAAATGCTTTGCCTTTTGCATTGCATTTCTGAATGAATGCAAAGCATTCTTTGTTTGGATTAGGTGGAGAGGCAGGGTTGGTGATCCTGCCAGTACAAATATTTATTTTTATAGAATGAAGCTGCTCATACACTGGAATCTAACTTTGCAGAAGAAGCATTGGGGTTTATTAGGTTATTCGTTTTTACCTATGTGGTCCTAGGGCTCTTAACTAGATTACCTTATGTCCAACATTCATGATATGTACCACCTTTATTACACTCAGTACAAGAGGAATCTTTCCCTATGACCCATTTGCTCTCCAAACTAATCAGAGAAAAATAGGTCTAACACAAAACTATAAGAAATGTATAAAAAGGTATATTAAAATGTAAAATAAATACAGGCTTCATCATTAGAGCAATGGATAGAAGAAACAAACCTGGCAATTGTAAGCAATGGTAAACAAAGATAAATAAAAATAAATGAGTCCATTACCTAGAAATCTGCTGAAGACTGATACTCTTCACAAAAGCCTACATAAGGAAAGAAAACAGAATCTCAGATAGAAAAATAAATAAATTACTTTCTACTAGATATAAACAATTTATTAGAGAATGAAGGTACCAATACACAGGCGCTGACTGAAATCCAGCAGGAGGTTCCTATTGCTCTGTGTAGGTTAAGCAGAGATAAACCGGTACAGCACATACTCTATAGAGATTTAACCTGCCAGGCTATATCCAGCACATGTACATGTCAGCTGCAAAAAAGAACTATTGTTCAAGAGATTGTTGAACATTTACAAGCTCTCATGTACGACTTCTTTAATGTTAGGAAAAAATACAAAGGGACGTATTTATCATTTAAAGGTTGAATCTGGGCCAGGGGGCGCTTTATTGTACAAATATAAAGCAGAACTAAACCCTATCCTTTACAAGCAAGTAAGCTGCCATATTAGCCTCTGTTTGATCTGCAACTGCCATTATGCTGCACATGTGATCAGTTATGACACCAGACAATTAATGGTTTTACTGTTTGTTTGAGAGCACAAGCAAATTTGACCATTAGCATTGCTGGCATGCTGGGAAACAGTTTTTTTAAACTGTTAAATGAATGGGTTTAGTTGGTTTTAGTTTAGTTAACAATAGAACTATGTACTTTCTGCACCTCTTTAATTTTGCTACATTTCTTTTTACAAAATAACAGGCATACTGAAAACCATTGTGTGCGAGTGTTGGTAATACAAGAATAGAGCTGGGGAATAAAAAACTTTTTCTTTATATGAAGTCTTTGTCTTTTTTGGGACTGTTGATCAAATAGTTGTGTGTGGTGAGGTCTGTGACCACCTGAGAGCCATATAATATTACATATTATGACCCCCCCCCCCCCTTAGTTATCTGTATGTAATGTTCCTGTTCGACTGAGAGCTGTGGCACCTACAGTACGTTGAAGCGGAAATAAACCTATCGATTTAACAGTTTAAAAAAACTGTTGCATTTCTGGCAGGTGCCAAGAATGTAACTGTCACATTAGTTGTGTTCTCAACCAAACTGTCAAACCATCAAATTGCTGGTGTCGTGTAACTGATCACATGTGCAGCATCATGGCAGTTGAAGATCGAACAGAGGCCAATATGGCAGCTTCCTTGGCTGAAAATGATAGGAGGGTTTACTTCCACTTTAATGGTAACAAGGCTGTTCCCAGCAAGTAGACTAATACAATGTACTATGTGGATAGGGGTTTGTCAAGAATCCACAGATGAGTATTCTACCATAAATTGATGTTGTCTGTACGCCCATATATTACCTAATAAAGGTTTTAACCCCCTGATTGCCCCTAGTTAACCCTTTCACCCCCTTTTGCCAGTGTCACTAAGCGATCGTTTTTCTGATCGCTGCATTAGTGTCGCTAGGTAACCAGTTTTTTTTTGTATTACTGTTACGGGTGACGCTGGTTAGTTAGCTTGTTTTTTATACTGTCAGGGCACCCGCCATTTATTACCCAATAACGGTTTAACCCCCTGATCGCCCGGCGGGTGATATCAATTAGGTTTTAGGGTCAAATAAGGTCTGCGTCGCCCCAGGTTAGTGCCAGTACCGCAAACACCCACGCGCAAAGCATACACCTCCCTTAGTGGCACAGTATCTGAACAGATCAATATCTGATCTGATCAGATCTATACTAGCGTCCCAGCAGTTTAGGGTTCCAAAAAAAAAACGCATTGTTAGCGGGATCAGCCCAGATACCTGCTAGCACCTGCGTTTTCCCCCCGCCGCCCAGCCCAGCCCAGCCCACCCAAGTGCAGTATCGATCGATCACTGTCACTTACAAAACACTAAGCACACATAACTGCAGCGTTCGCAGAGTCAGGCCTGATCCCTGCGATCGCTAACAGTTTTTTTGTGGTAGCGTTTTGATTCAGTCGCTTCAGTCAGGAGCTTTTTTACCTGTGAATCTCAAAAAAATAAAAAAAAATAAAATAGTTGTCGTTTTATTGTTCTCTCTCTCACTCTATTCTCTCTCTATTGTTGCTCATTTTTTACTCCATTCTATTCTGCAATGTTTTATTATGTTTTATTATGTTTTATTATGTTTTATCATGCTTGCTTTTCAGGTATGTAATTTTGTTTACTGTGTGTTTTAGTGTTGAGCATTTTTTTGTTTTCAGGTGCGCCATTCAGTTGCAACGCGGATTTATTTATCTTGACAGCAACAGCGTTTGCTCCCACGATACATAAAGCCGCGACTCCAACGCTGTAGGAGGTGATTTCACCACCACAGTTAAAAAAAAGAGCATATATGCCGAAGCATGGGGGCAGCAGGGGGGGGGAGGAGCGATTGGCTCCTAATGCCACGTACATACGGTCGAAATTCCGACCGTGTGTACACGGCATAACTTTTGCGGGAGGATGCCCCCATGCATCGGCATATATAAAATGGTGCATGTATGCCCATCATTAGAAGTGGGTGGATGAAGGGAGGTATTCTAATGGTGGGCATACCCACCAATCAATCTCTTTTTTTCGTTCAGCCAAGAGGCTGCATGAAAAAAAAAAGATTACAATATATGTCCAGTATGTTGCTGGACTTTGAATGGTTATACCAGAATGATGCCTGCAGGTTTAGGTATCATCTTGGTATCATTCTTTTCAGCCAGTGATCGGCTTTCATGTAAAAGCAATTCTAGCGGGTAATTAGCCTCTAGACTGCTTTTACAAGCAGTGGGAGGGAATGTCCCCCCTCCCGATATAAACCGCGCCATTGGGAAATTGGGAAAGCATTTTATCACACCAATCTTGGTGTGGTCAGATGCTTTGAGGGCAGAGGAAAGATCTAGGGTCTAATAGACCCCAATTTTTTCAAAAAAAGAGTACCTGTCACTGCCTATTGCTATCATAGGGGATATTTACATTCCCTGAGATAACAATAAAAATCATAACAAAGAAAAAAAATGGAAGGAACAGTTTAAAAATAAAATAAAAAAAAGCTAAATAAATAAAAAAAAAAACAAAAAAAAAAAAAAAAAAGCACCCCTGCCCCCCCCTTCTCTTGCGCAAAGGCGTACACAAGCGTTGGTCTGGCGTCATATGTAAACAGCAATTGCACCATGCATGTGAGGTATCACCGCGAAGGTCAGATCGAGGGCAGTAATTTTAGCAGTAGACCTCCTCCGTGAATCTAATGTGGTATCATGTAAAGGCTTTTAAAGGCTTTTAAAAATGTATGTTGTTTGTCGCCACTGCGTGTTGTGTGCGCAATTTTAAAGCATGTCGTGTTTGGTATCCATGTACTCGGCCTAAGATCATATTTTTTATTTCATCAAAAATTTGAGCAATATAGTGTGTTTTAGTGCATTAAAATAAAAAAGTGTATTTTTTTGCGTTTGAAAAATCGCTGCAAATACTGTGTGGAAAAAAAAAATGCAACACCGACCATTTTAATCTGTAGGGCCTTTGCTTTAACAATATATATAGTGTTTGGGGGTTCAACGTAATTTTCTTGCAAAAAAAAAATATGTTTTCATGTAAACAAAAAGTGTCAGAAAGGGCTTTGTCTACAAGTGGTTAGAAGAGTGGGTGACGTGTGACATACACTAAAACAGATATAGGTAAAATAGATATATAAAAACTTTAAATAAAATATTTGTTTCTGACAGTTGCGTTTTCCTGAAGTTCTCCTTTTTTTTTCAAAAAAATTAAAAGCTCTATTTGTGGGAAGAAAAAGGACGCAAATTTCGTTTGGTTACACTGCAAGTTACACATAAACTAAGTGGAAATTTATTTTCTTTTCTTTCTAAGTACCATTACATGATTCATATGACTAAAAAATATATATTTTATTACATTTGCAATATTGATTTTGCTGAAATGAATAAAAATGAACACAGTTTTTTATATATAGTTATATAACATAACTTTGTTTATATTGGAAATGCTATAATATAACAGCATGTAATTTTGGCTCCACTCAATTTTATTGACTTGCTCATCATCATAGCTTCATACACATACAATTACCCTGAACAGATTATGCTTTAAGCTCCTAAGAGCATTGCCTTCATTCTACAATCAGGAACGTAAATCTTCCTCAAATACAGCATTCTGCAATATTACAGAGGCTTGACACACTAACCATACTGGGAAATCATGATCTCAATGATTTCTGTATAATAATAGTAAGACTTTTTTAAACCATTTGTCTCCTTTTTCATAGCTCCAAGAAAAAAATAATTTGTAAAGATTAAATCAACTTTTTCAAAAATAAAATGTTTCTCCGAAATAAATAGAAGCGCAAAAGTAAACGTTGAAGAACATTTTTTCACCACATTAACAAGTACCGTATTTATCAGGGTATAACAATATAGCAAGTTTTTACCCTGAAAATAGAGGGTAAACCGTGCAAGCGTGTTATACACCGATATCAGTTTTTTTACCAACAGGGGGTGGGGGATCGGGCGGTCCGCCCTGGGTCCAACCTATTAGGAGGATGTCAGGCCCCACCTCTCCTGGTGGTGGAACAGCGCTGCCAGTAAACTGTAAAGTTCAGAAAACATTACTGCAGTGCCAGCCCTTTGTCATATACCGCTCCTCCTGTGTAACTCAATGTAAATCTAATCCTCTGAATCCCTTAATTAACGCAGCTCATTGTGGCTGCTCTCCTCCTCCCGCCTCCTCCTCGTGTGTAGCTTTTGATTGGAGGAGGAGAGCGGTCACGTGACCGTCAATGAAAGATAGGAGAGCAGTCACATGACTGGGTCCACGAGAGAGAGAGAGCGGCATTAAAGGAGGTATTTAGAAGCTTTGATTTACAATGAGTGACACAGGAGGAGCGGTGTATGAGAAGGAGCTGACAGTGTGAAGTTTTCTCAACTTTAGAGTATGCTCGCAGCGCTGTCCCTGTCCCAGCGCTGGGAGTGTAGGGGGGGGGGCTTTCTAATGAAAGGGGGCTGTGTGTTGTACAGGGGTCTGTGTATTATGCAGGGGGTCCATGTACTATGCAGGGGGTCCGTGTACTATGCAGGGGGTCCGTGTACTATGCAGGGGGGCTGTGTAAAGATCTTTTCCTGAAACTTCCCTCTTAAAGTTAAGGTGCGTGTACGCCGATAAATATGATGTAAACCTTACAGCGGAAGTAAACCCATCCATAAAACAGTTTAATTTACAGCTCGTGCCTGGAAATGTAACACCCCCATTGGTTGTGCTCTCAACCAAACTGTCAAACCATCCTAAAAACGATAGGGGGGTTTACTTAACTTAACACTTTAACTGGATGACTTTGAGGGCTTGTGTCCACGGCATCAGTTTGAGATGCTTCTAAGATGATTTGTGGTCTAAGATGATGTGTACATTGGTACAGGGGCTCAGGTGACAAGCTGACAATATAGGAGCTTAATTTGGCTCAGGAGCCCATAATAGTAACTGCCTGAACAAGCACCTTTATGCCATGATCACAAAATATTATGCTTATTTAAAAAGATGAAAAAAACTGTTGAAATATAACAAAGGCATTAAAGTGTATTTATGTAGCACTACACCAAAAGGAGCCACTGGTTAAGACAGGTCATCTATTGTTTGTCTTGAGCTCCTCAAGGGGCTCAGCCTCTTTGACACACCAGGTTGAGCAAAAGAGAGAAGCAAACAAAGTGAAACATGGCAAATAATTCTTATGACCCAAAAACAGTGCTGTATTGAAACAAGAGCCAAGCAGTTAGCAAGGGTAAACTTAATGTATTATTACTCAGTAAAGTTGATAACCAACCAAATAAGTTGGCAGTTGTGATAACACAGTCCAGCATACAGAATGGCTATCAGTGAGGGTTAGGCATAAATGGCATAAACAGATCAGCATAAACAGTAGCAATATCCCCTCAAGTGCCGCAGTTGCCAGGAATGAGACTTGATCTAGCAATACAGGAGCTATACTGCCAGTTTGCATTGATGGTGGCTGTTCTAGGCCTAAATCGTCTGGGTAGGCATTGGCAAGACTGAACAGCATAAACAGTTAAGGGGAAATAAGGGAAACCTGCAAAATGGATGATAGGGGCAGTTCTTAAAGCTGATCTCTGCTGGCTGATGTTGGGGCCTTTTAAGTGAGCATTGGTGCACTGTTGCTGGTCCATTAAACCTGTATGCAGCAAGGTGACCACAGGTGCAATACAGTTCAGTGTAAGGTAAAAATAGGAGTGGGCTAGATATAATGATAGTACAATACAACCACAGATTAGAGTTGGTAATGGACTTGAAGGTAATGAGGTAAGGAATTACTAAGGAGGGGTGACGGTTGGGTGCTGTAATTGTCCTGCTCTCAGCAACATGGCTACTGTTAAACAGTATAAAGTGGGCCAGTGGCCCTCTCACCAACACACAGAGTGCTGAAGTCTAGGGCAAATAATGTTCTGAAAACATGGTCAGGAGTATGTAATGCGTAAACTGCAGAAGTCTGGAGTAAGTAATAGAGCTTAGTGAATGCGGTGAAGCTCTGCTGATTTCCATCACCCAATATTGTGCAAGTAAAATGCTGTTTTTTATTTTCCTTGCACCTGATTGGGCATACTTTACAAAGTGAAACTTCACCTCGTTCACTAACCTCTGGGAAAAATGGGTGCAATGGCATTTACAATGTACACCGTCTATTGTCTTTAGTAAATCAACTCCATAGCCTCTACAAAAACTGTCTTTCTCACTTAGATGAACACTGCTTGGTGCAAGGCAGGTTTCAGAAGGGCATGGAAGAGCTTGGGATTCGAGCATCTGAGACTCGGGGCACCGCTGAGAATGCTAGTTTCCCAGGGACAGACCCCTCAAAATGGAGTCTCTCCCTGGGAAACAGGGACTAATAATAACCATATCTAAATGCAATCAGTCTTGAGAGGAACATGGCTGTTTCCATTGCTGACCTCTTCTTCTGAACATACTAGCTGTTGCTGTGTTGTCACCTTGGCTTCAAAAGTTTGCCAGTGATTGGAAAAAGACATTTAAAGACCTCTCACTTTTCTGACTTGAATACTTGTTACGGTCAGTAATTCAAAAATTTTTAAAGCCAGTCAGCCAGGCACATATTTCAGTAGAGAGAAAACCGGACTAGTATAGTGAAAAAATATTCAAGTGAAAAAGAGCTGCAAACACACTAGGAGATATTCTCAATAGTAATAATGTACATAAAAAACTGTGTTGCACTAAATAGATAATCACAAATTCATAAAATCAATACTTAAAAGAAAAAATATGTAAAACATCACATTTTCATGAATTTGATTTTTTATATATTTATTCACTTACAGTATCTCACAAAAGTGAGTACACCCCTCACGTTTTTTGTAAATATTTTATTATATCTTTTTATGTGACAACACTGAAGAAATGACACTTTGCTACAATGTAAAGTAGTGAGTGTACAGCTTATATAACAGTTTACATTTGCTGTCCCCTCAAAATAACTCAACATACAGCCATTAATGTCAAAACCACTGGCAACAAAAGTGAGTACACCCCTAAGTCAAAATGTTCAAATTGGGCCCAAAGTGTCAATATTTTGTGTGGCCACCATTATTTTCCAGCATTTCACTGCCTTAACTCTCTTGGGCATGGAGTTCACCAGAGCTTCACAGGTTGCCACTTGAGTCCTCTTCCACTCCTCCATGATGACATCATGGAGCTGGTGGATGTTAGAGACCTTGTGCTCCTTCACCTTCCGTTTAAGAATGCCCCATAGATGCTCAATAGGGTTTAGGTCTGGAGACATGCTTGGCCAGTCCATCACCTTTATCCTCATCTTCTTTAGCAAGGCAGTGGCCATCTTAGAGGTGTGTTCGGGGTCGTTATCATGTTGGAATACTGCCCTGTGGCCTAGTCTCTAAAGGGAGGGGATCATGCTCTGCTTCAGTATGTCACAGTACATGTTGGCCTTCATGGTTCCCTCAATGAACTGTAGTGCCCCAGTGTTAGCAGCACTCATGCAGCCCCAGGCCATGACACTCCCACCACCATGATTGACTGTAGGCAAAACACATTTGTCTTTGTACTCCTCACCTGGTTGCCGTCACACAAGCTTGACACCATCTGAACCAAATAAATTTAACTTGGTCTCATCAGACCACAGGACATGGTTCCAGTAATATATGTCCTTAGTCTGCTTGTTTTCAGCAAACTGTTTGCAGGCTTTCTTGTGCATCATCTTTAGAAGAGGCTTCCTTCTGAGATGACAGCCATGAAGACCAATTTGATGCAGTGTGTGGTGTATAAGCACTGACAGGCTGATCCCCCACCCCTTCAACCTCTGCAGCAATGCTGGCAGCGCTCATATATATATTTTCCAAAGACAACCTCTGGATATGTTGCTGAGCACATGCACTCGACTTCTTTGGTCGACCATGGTGCGGCCTGTACTGAGTGGAACCTGTCCTGTTAAACCGCTGTATGGTCTTGGCCACCATGCTGCAGCTCAGTTTCAGGGTCTTGGCAATCTTCTTATAGCCTAGGCCATCTGTATGTAGAGCAACAATTCTTTTTTTTAGATCCTCAGAGAGTTATTTGCCATGGGGTGCCATGTTGAACTTTATGGAACCAGTATGAGAGAGTGAGTGCCGATTTACACAGGGGTAACCCGACTTACAGCGCAACTTTACAAAGCGATTTGGAAGCAACTTCAGCATGACTTTGAGTGACTTACAATGCGACTTAAAATTACCTCCAGGACAGGCGACTTTGCCTGTGGCCAATCAGAGCTAATCAGCTCTTGTGACATAATTGTTGTTCCTGTTCTCTTCCTGGTTCTCTGTTCCCTGTGTCCTGTGACCACAATGTTCTCTTTGCGTTATCTAATGACAGCTGAAATTGCGTGCTTATGAAGACAAGTTTTTCAACTATACCAGGATGTTTATTGCAAGGTAAGTACATATGCCATATGTGGATATGCACATATTAACTAGCCTTTTTTATATATTTATATATTTGTTGCTTACTCCGCATCTTTTGCTAGATAAAGTCTTTATGAGCCCCAGACTTTAGATAGATATTTTTTAGCATTGACCCTAGAGAATAAAATGCTGATCGTTGCTATTTAGCTGCATTGGTTGTTTTCCGAATAATGCCGACCATCCACTCTAAACAATGGTACTGGAGTGATGGCTGCAGCTGCATGCATCACCCAGGTACAACCCCTTCAATCAGGGGCCGCATATTTGCATATGATCGGCTCAAAGGGGTTAATGTGTGGGTGTAGCTACCATTGGCTGATATTTCTTATTTTCAATATAGTAAATTAGCTTCTTTATTAATTTCTTATTAACAGTTATGACAAATTGCTTGGTCTGATTTCCATCCATCTGGAGCGACAGAACACGTCATATAGGAGGAGTATCTCACTTACTGAAAGACTGATTATTACAATAAGGTAAACTGTATATTTTTTTTATGCACAACAGTAGCCACAACAGTAGCATATTTTCAACATTAAAGGAGAAGTCTAGCCTGAGCTTATTTGGCTGGGCTTCTCCAATGGGTCACATGAGAGCAATTCGTTTTGCACTCCTGTGACCGCTTTCAGCGGAGAGTGGTCAGAAGTCCGCTCTGTGCGGACATCACCAAGATCAGTTGAGGCAGCGCGCCATCCTGACTTCCGAAGTTCTTTATCCACCAGCTGCCTGGACTGATGGCAGTCTCAGCCTCTCAGCGAGCCGCTCCCTTTTATTTGCCTTTTATTTGCGCAACACCTGGAGGACCATAGTTTTACAATCCCTGATCTGCACTGATGACAAGCACATTTGGGGATACATAGTGCATATGAATAACAAACAGACATAAATAAAATAAAGGTTAAACTTAGATTTGTCACTACATACATTCACCGACAAAATGTCCCAATTGTCAATACCTATATGGCAGCTATCCAGCCAGGCATTGTCACTCTTCAGTTGATCTTTATAATACGGATCAGTTTTGTCATAAAGGCATGTACGCTGCCTCACAGGCCTAATGAGAGACTCATTATCAATAGTCTCTCTGTGCATGACCTCCCTGTAGACATTATATATCTAGCACATAGGTCAGCCACAACATACAACAGCAGACAACAGCATACAGGAAGTGCTCCGTGGGAGGGAGGGGGCTGCCTGTGTGTGGGGAGTACCTGGGTAAATTCTTTTACTTTTCCTGTGAAGTCGCTTCACTATAGATGGGGATCTGAATTGGAGGTGACTTCCATTGAAATCTATAGGTACAAGTCCCCTAGAAGTCACCTTAAAGTAGTACAGGAACCTTTTCTGAAGTCGGAGCGACCTGCTCCCCATTCACATCTGATACCTTGTAACACTAAGGAGTCACATGACATCGGAGGGGGGTGGGTGGGGGGTGGATAATGGCTAATTGGGCCCAATTTGGACATTTTCACTTAGGGTGTACTCACTTTTGTTGCCAGCGGTTTGGACATTAATGGCTGTATGTTAAGTTATTTTGAGGGGACAGCAAGTTTACACTGTTATACAAGCTGTACACTCACTACTTTACATTGTAGCAAAAAGTAATTTCTTCAGTGTTGTCACATGAAAAGATAGAATAAAATATTTACGAAAATGTGAGGGGTGTACTCACTTTTGTGAGATACTGTAAGTATTGATGTTATGAATTTGTGATTGATTGTGTAGCGAAATACAGTTTTTTATGCACCATCAGCCAGGCAACTAGCATTTTCAAACATGTTTCAGCAACAGTATTCATCAGGTTTTTTTGCATAGCCAACTATAGGGACTTATTTAATAAAATGGTTTAGCAAGGTAAAGAAGAAACAGCAATCAATCAGAAATTAGTTTTCATGAATCCAATTACAGCCAAATGCCAAGAGCAGATATCATGCTGGTTTTTATTTATTACAGCATTGTGTTACTACGCTGTTAGGAAACTTGACTATCTTTCTTTGCTATCTGTAAGGAACTTTCCCCTTTTAAAATATATTCTGTGTATGTGATATGTTTTTACTGTATTATACTGATTGCTATTCTAGAGAACAAGCTGAATTAGACAGTGAATAGAAACACACCATGAAGCATCAGGTTACCCGGGGGGCGCATGCGCGCGAGCAACGGAGATGGCCGCCTGACTCCCCTGCTCCGCGCCGTCGGAACGCAAAAGCCGGTCTAATCAGGCATAGGATCAGCGGGGACGCTGCACACACAGCCCCGGAGGCTCCGGACTATCTCAGGCTGCTGGCGGTAATGTACAGATCCGCAAAAAAACACCCTAAGAGCCGGCAACACAGCAAACCCTCCCCAGCCTCAGGCAAGGGAAGACCCAAGATGGCGCCCGAACCTCCGGAGCCTGACGACGAGACTCAGCTCTCTGCTGCGGGCCCAGGATCTCCTGCTGACAGCCTCCATCTGTTTCCCACTGATCGGGTGAGTCCCCCCCTGCTGATTCAGAGGACATGCTAGCTAAATTTCGTACCATAGTGAGGGATGAGATAACAGCAGCATCCCGCAAGCTCTCCTCTGACCTGGTGCGGGGCCTTAAAGAGATAGGCCACCGCACTAACCAGCTAGAGCACCGCATGGACCTGGCTACCACTGTGCTAGAGGGCCATGAGGAAGAAGTCGACAAAATGTCCGGAGAGCTGGAAGCTCTAAGAGACAAGCTAGAAGAGGCAGAAAATAGGGCCAGGAGGGATAACCTCCGCATACGTGGTATCCCTGAGGCGATTACTGACCTGCAGGGAACAGCTACCGCCTTTTTCCAAGAGTTGGCCCCCGAGCTCCCAGTGGACAGACTAGAGTTTGACCGCATCCACAGATCCCTGGCTCCCAAACCCTCTGAAGGCCCCCCGAGGGATGTCATCATAAAGTTCCACTACTACAGGACCAAGGAGAGGCTCCTACAGGCAGCAAGAGAGCAACAGAACCTCACCTTCCAGGGTAATACCCTGCAGCTATTTGCAGACCTCTCGCCGGTCACTATCGCCAGGCGAAGAGGCCTCAAACCCTATCTTCAGGTTCTTCAATCCCACGAAATTAAATACAGATGGGGGTTCCCATTTAAACTCTCCTTCTCCCACCTAGGCCGTCAATTTCACGCCACCTCTCCTTCGGACCTGAAACGCCACCTACTGGAACTCCAGCTGGGCCTTCCCCCATCTCAACCTGATGTTCCATCCTCGTCCTCCAGACCCGGACCCTCCAAACGCGGACCCTCCAGGCCTCCTCATCAGCCCTCTCAAACATCCCAAAAGTCCCAAGCTGGATCCCAGGCGCTGCGGGACCTACAGGCCCAACGTTTTCAACCATCTACTAACGGATGAAGAAGCTAACTCTAACCCTTTGTTAACCTCAGTTTTTCCTGGCCACATGATCCCGTGCTATATAAGTCTACCTTGACCTACAGGCTGAACTTACAAGGGAATCAGAGTGACATGTTTTGGAAATTGTTCCCCCACCACATTTTTCTCAACCCTGGTTCCTGATGCCTGGTCGGAGGGGGTCGCCCCATGTTAGGCTGCCCCGCTTGTGAGATGGCGGCCTGGGGCGAAACTTACCCCCCTTGGATCACCAGGCAGAACTTTGGCACCAATCAGTCTCCTCCACCCTGCCGCATCCACGACTGCCCAAACAAGTTGGGCTGCTACTAGTTGTTTTGTTTTTTTTATGTCTTTTGTTTTTTTCAGCGGATCCTGGGACTGTTGGGGGGTGGGGGTGGCTTAGGTCACTCTAGGTAGGGGAGCATGTTCATTATGCTTACTGGTTTTACTGTTTATCACTGTGGTTCTGCATTCCTGAGTTCTGGAATGGTGGAGCTGCGGTAGTTACTAGCTTACAGGGTCCCGCTCGACCCCCTGGAGACGACAGCCTTCCGGCAGTCCCCTCTGGGAACTCGGGGGACCTTCCCTTCACACCCCAATCAGTTAAGAATGCACTATGGTTCCCTTATTATTGCTGACTGCAGCTTTTTATTTCACTTTTTGACAGCATTTTTAGGTATTATCACCTAGATTCTATGTTAAAATTGTTTAAGATATTTGCACTGTTTTCTCTACAGACCGGCGGTTCCGACGGACCACTGCTTCCCCCAAGTGTTGGCACCTGGCTAGGATGTTTTTCTTAGCCATGATCCCAACCCGAAGTGGGCTTTACAACCCACGCTACGCTACATATATGTACGCAGCATTTGCTCCGTTCCGAGCTCTCCTCGGTACCTTTACTCTTTCCATCTCTCTACTTTCCTTCCTTTTCTCTTCTCTCCCCTCGGCCTCTCCCTTCCCCCTCCCCTTCTCCTAGATCCCCGGGGTGTGGGAACAGAGTATCTCACAGCTACACTCATTTGCCCCAATGACCCTCCGTTGGCTATCCCTGAATGTTCAGGGCATGAACTCTCCTCAAAAACGGGTCAAGGTTTTTAAATACCTCAAACAACAAAATATAGACGTAGCATGCCTACAAGAAACCCATTTCTCCTCCTCCTCTTGTCCCAAATACTTCGCTGCAAATTATCCCCAAGTCTATTTAGCAAACGGTCCTACCAAACAGAAAGGGGTTCTCATTGCCATACGAAAATCAGTCCCGTTTATTTGCAGTAAACAAATCGCAGACCCTGACGGTAGATACCTTCTTCTGCAGGGCTCCGTTCAGGACAATGAGGTAACTATTATGACTTACTACGCCCCGAATGTCAACCAGGGCCCCTTTTTGACACATGTCTGCTCCCTGTTAAAGGATCATCAGAAGGGCACCCTCTTGCTGGCAGGTGACTCTAATGTGTCGCTAAACCCTTCTCTAGATAACTACCCATCGGACCATAAACCCCCCTCCCCGGCCGCTAAAATCTTTTCACGTGCTCTACAAAACCACGACTTAGTCGACATTTGGCGGGAGCTCCATCCCCTTGGTAGGGACTACACCCACTATTCTCACCCTCATCACTCACACTCCAGGATCGATCACATGTTCGTATTACGGAAGCATCTTCCCTTAATTGATTCGGTCTCTATCCTAGCAACCCCCTGGTCTGACCATGACCCAATTCTGACTATTTGCCACTCCCTTCTCAGCATGCCTCAGCACGCTCCTTGGGTGATGAATGACTCTCTCTTGTCATTTGAACCGATCCTCACCGACCTTCACAAGGCTTCGGTGGACTATTTTAAGCTCAACACGGGCACGGTCTCCTCGCCGGTGACCCTTTGGGAAGCCTATAAAGCGGTCCTTCGGGGCCACGTTATCCGCATAGCGTCAAAGCGCAAAAAAGAGCGAACCCAAACCAGGCGCAAGCTAGAGCAAACTCTGGGGGTCCTTTCTACGGCCTTCAAACAGGATCCCACCCCGACCAACCGCAAGCTCTTAGACAAGGCCCGATCGGACCTGGATCTTTGTGTAACGGACGATGCAGAGCGCACCCTGCGTTGGGCTCGTCAGAAATGGTACACCAAAGCAAACAAGCCCACTGCGATGCTGGCCAACAGGCTGCGCACTTTCACTCCGAAATTTGCCCCCATAGCCTTACGCACTCGCCACAATATCCTCACGGGTAACCCTCGTCGGGTCCTAGACGAATTCCGCCATCGTCTCACCAAGCTTTACTCCGCCCCTACCCATGTCTCTACCCAGGGCCTGAATAATTTTCTGAAGGATCTGCCCTTGCCTACCCTATCCACCACTCATATGTCTCTTATGGACAAAGATATACAAGTATCAGAAGTTCTCCACTGTATCAAAGAACTAAAGGTAGGCAAGAGACCGGGCCCCGACGGCTTTACAGCTCTGTACTACCGGAAATTTGCAGAGATTCTCGCCCCACATTTGGCGGCTATGTATAACTCGGTAAAGGAAGGCCACTCATTTACACCAGACTTGCTGACCGCCAATATTGTAATGATTCCTAAGCCAGACAGGGACCACTCTTCTTGGGCCAATTTTCGGCCAATTTCCTTAATAAATATTGACATGAAAATCCTAACAAAGATTCTAGCCAACCGCTTGAATTCCTTTCTCCCACGTTTGATAAAAAAAGACCAGGTGGGATTTGTCCCCCGTAGACAGGCAGGAGATGCCATCAGACGGCTTCTTCAAATCCAACAAATAGTGCATGACAGATCTTTGGAAACAATGTTTCTGTCTTTGGATGTCAACAAAGCCTTTGACACCTTGTCTTGGCCCTATCTGACACAGGTACTCGGTCACTTTGGTTTTGGTACTTCCTTTTTGAGCTGGGTCTCGGCCATTTATGATTCCCCCCAAGCCAAAGTACGATACTATGGTCATGAATCGCCCACCTTCCCCATTAGGAGAGGAACCCGCCAAGGATGTCCGCTCTCCCCTCTACTATTTATCCTAGCATTGGAACCCTTGGCGGAGGCCATTCGATCTCATGTTGATATATCAGGGGTGGAAGTGGCAGGCACCACGCACAAACTGTCACTATTTGCGGATGACATTCTGCTGTCGGTTACTAAACCCAGAATTTCCCTCCCCAATCTGATGTCCCTTCTAGACTCCTTCGCCACGCTATCGGGACTATCTGTCAACCCGGCTAAATCCAAAGCCATGTCCATTAACCTCCGGCCCTCAGATTTGGAAGCAGTGCAATCTGCATTCTCCTTCCAATGGACAACTTCGTTACCCTACCTGGGGATCAAACTTACTCCAAGATACTCGGGTCTATACCAGGCCAACTATCCCTCACTTTTTCGTAAATTGGCAAGCATGCTCGATTCATGGTCCACCCTCCCATTATCCTGGTTCGGCAGAATAGCGACGGTACGCATGACTTATCTCCCGAAACTACTTTATTATTTTCGAGTTTTACCGGTCCAGGTACCCTCCCACATCTTCCGAATTCAGCAACGTAGGATCTTGCGGTTTGTCTGGGGTAAAACTAAACCCAGGATCAAACGACAGGTTCTTTATGCCCGTAAAATAGATGGAGGCCTGTCGGTCCCTAATCTACAAGCCTATTACACAGCGGCGGGCATCGCCCCAATCACTCACCTCCACGAGAAGCAACAAATGCCACTGTGGGCCATCATCGATCTGGTGGATTCCCACCCGGTCCCCCTAGCTTCCCTTCCCTGGCTCCCGAGGGCTCATCGCCCACCTACCATAGGTCCATGTTTGACCCATTCCCTTCGGTTGTGGGATTCAGTCAAATACTCAGCAGGCCTGATCTCCCCCCACCTCCCGCTACTCCGACTCCTCCATTCTCCGTTATTCCCGCCAGGATGCGATAACCCATCACAATTTGCTTGGTGGACCGACCACGATTTTGTGGACGTTCACTCAATGCTCACTCCGACCAAAATTGTCCCATTCGCATCCCTGCGCACTTCTCACGATATCCCCCTTAGGGAACATTATAGGTACACACAACTCCGACACTTCCTTCAGCAATTAATAAGATCCCAATCTATTCCTTATGCCATGACTCCTTTTGAAAGTTTATGTAGATCGCGCCCTCAATCTTCTGGTATGATATCTCTCATATATACAGCTATAATAAACTCTAGGAAACCACCACTGAGACCTTATCACCTCCAATGGGAGGCCGAACTTGGGAAACAATTAGAACCGGAGGTTTGGCAGAGCATGACCATGGCGCTATCTAAATGTTCCAAGAATGTTCTTTTCTTGGAGAATGCCTACAAGGTGTTCTATAGGTGGTACTATACCCCGGCCAGATTAGCAAGTTTTATCCCATCTTACTCCCCCTTATGCTTCCGTGGGTGCTCTCAAGAAGGTACAATGGCGCACATCTGGTGGACCTGCCCCAGGGTACGCAGACTGTGGATCAGAACATATGCGTTACTTCGCAACCTTTTCAATACCACTATAAAGAAGGACCCTTTTGAGGCCCTACTGTGGAAACCGATCACAGAACTCCTTCGTCCTGAACGCCAATTGGCTGCACATGTTTTTACTGCAACTAAACTGACAATAGCGCGGGCCTGGAAAACCCCGGTCCTCAGCTTCGAAGCAGTCAAAAATTGCGTAAACGACATTATGGTAAATGAGAAACTTACGGCCGTGTTATCAGACACCCACGCTAAGTTCCTCCGAGTATGGCAACGCTGGGTGGCTCATATTGGCCCCTCACGATTTGATCCAACGCTCCTCTCCCTTTAATAAGACTCTGTTCCCCCCCCCCCGGGGACCCCCCCTCCCCCACCCCCTCTTAAACTCCTTTCTATGTCTTCGCTTCTCTCTTTATTTCATCCTCCCCCTCTTTTCTGCATTAAAGGCTCACATCACCCCCTTCTCCTTTTTACTCTCTTAACTCTTCTCTCTCTGCACTATTCTTCTACTTCCTAATTTTTCCTTCTTTTGGTCACCCCAGCCCACAGGTTTGGCTCTGCTGGGACTGGGTACTCAACAGGTCACAGTTTTTTTCATATCGGGGAACAACACCATTCCCCATGTTGGTTGTTCAGTTTACTGCTCTTCCATAATATTATCTGTTATAATGTTATCTCGTCTCAGGATCCACAACTGATCTAGAGCGACAATAAGTATATAAACTTGTTTCAGCATAACACCTCTATACCAAGACTCACGAAAGGTGGATATCTTTTAGATGTCCTCCTACCCACACTCTTGGATTAATAAGGTTTGTCTCATGATTTTTCTTTTGAGTTCCAGAGTAACTCTCGTGTCACATACTGTTGTAAACATGTAAGCTTACATCGTGCCCATCACCGTTCCTATTTTGTATTATTCTGTTGATGTGAATCTTTAATAAAAACCTTTGTACAAGAAGCATCAGGTTACCCCATAAAATGGTAGAATCATACAGCAAAAGCTATTGCACCAACATTTCTCAGAAATAACTGTAATCTATATAGGAACTGTATACAATATAAATCTATATTGAGAGGTATTCAGCTTAGCCCACCTGGTGAGTTGCTTAGGTAAGTGAAACTGCAAGGTTGAAGCATTTAGAAACTGGGTACTCAAATGAAAAAAAGGCGCAAAGAGAAATATGTAGGCTGATATTACAGAGTTTAAAAAAATAAATAAAAAAAAAATGAAGTTGAACTGTCATGTCAATCCATTGACTTCAATACCTTGAGTCACTCACACAAAACCAGTATTCGGTTGTTCAGAGTGAAGACAAAGCTGGTGACTTGTTTTAGATCAGGGATTGAAGCCACTGAATCAGCAGCTATGGATACCAACAGATTTTCTTTTAAAGGTGAACCTGTATTTTGTTCATTCAGAGCAAAGCAACAATTCCACTAAAAGTGTGTGGGTGGGTGGGTGTAGCGTGGTGCTGCAACAATAACACATACAGTCCAAGTGCAATTAGTAGAACATGTATTGTGGTAAAGGCAAAACAGTTCACACCAAACCTGATGGGAGAAGGCCCAACCAGGAACACTTAGAAATACCAACAGCATGTAGCGGAGCAGCAGATATCAGTTGAACTGAAAGCGTCAGTCTGGAGCAGTGGAATGGGGCATGGCTGTCTTGTACCCAAACGGGAAGATGTCCAAGGAGATTGTGGGTCCTAAGATTTTCCTTCTCATCTGGCACTTTCCCTGCTGCTAATACTGTCCCTGGCAGATAGGGGACCTGTCCCTATGCTACCCACACTCAAATGTGTGACTAAACCTGGGGCAGGTGCTTAAAAAGATTCTGCTCATCCAAGATGGCCACCAAGGGTCACCTGGACGCAGCACAGCCAACCATAATGCTGCCTCCAGGAGCCAAAAATCCACAGAGAAACGGAGTTTTCCTTGACTTCCTCTCCAGGTTGTGATGCCGCTCCGTTCGGGCATCAGCCCACAGTGAAGGAAGCAGACTGCACCTGCCTATAATTTACATTTTTTAAATACAGGGGGTCCCCGAGTTACGAACTCGTTAGGGACTGGCCCCGTGTACGGAAGTCGGAAATGTTCGTAAGTCGG
This sequence comes from Lithobates sylvaticus, assembly GCA_028564925.1. Lineage (NCBI taxonomy): Eukaryota > Metazoa > Chordata > Amphibia > Anura > Ranidae > Lithobates > Lithobates sylvaticus. The sequence continues at coordinate 37,955,905 of CM053036.1, read as the reverse complement.
CGCGCATGCGCAGACCGACAAATACGGAGATTTCCGGACATTTCCGATGTTCCGTCTGTTGCCGTTCTGCGCATGCGCGGCAAATTACGGACATTTCCGTCATTTTTCGACGCTCCGTATGGCCGCGCATGCGCAGAACGGCCGAAAACCAGCGAAAAATGGCGGAGGGTCCCCGCAGCACCCCGTTCGTAAGTAGGGGTTGTTCGTAGGTCGGGTGTTCGTAAGTCGGGGACCCCCTGTAAAGCCAAGCTGTAGAGTAAAGAAATAATACTTGCATGTCCCGCCACCTGCATCAGTGATCTTGAAGACATTTTATCTAGTGGGGGTGTGTGGCCTAAACAGGCATGTGAGCAGCAGTGTTTCATGGAGCTCCTGCCATTGATCCTTCCATTGATCCTGTTGCCGGCACCTCTCACAATTATCGATTACTCGAGCCATATCGGTATACTGCCGAGATACTGCTGGTGTGATCTACTCACTCCGGGCCCACAACATGATGAGAAAAAACTGAGATGAAGCAGCCACGGCTGATACCCAAAATGGCGCCCATCCTTCTCTTCCACAACGGACACCACGAGGCTCTTGGGACAAGTCCATGGAGACAGTAAGTAAGGCGGGCAAATCAAATAAAAAGGACTCCCCGCAGGATATGCTATTATATCCAAAAGCTACGGGGTCCCAACAGTCAGGATGCACAGAGCAATCTGGATGCAGCCTTTGCTGCAGCACAGGCTCTGCCACTGCTACTGCCGAGGGGTGATCAGACAGACCACGAATTGGACCCAGACACAGACCTGAAGGCTGGGGGGCTGATCAACCAGATGCAGAGGAGGACTATGAACCCCAACCCACACTTCTCAAGGTAATCCATACCTGCACTGCATCTGTGCATTCAGTACAAGATAAATTAGGCAGGCTGAAAGTAGAAGTCTTGTTAAGGTAGGATTTGCAGAAAATCCATGAACGCACCACTGCCGTTGAGAGTCGGGCAAGCAGCATTGAGGACAAACTACCCCCATTGACGTCAGAGGCTCGATCCTTGACTTCCCAACTGGCCAAAGCCAACATCTGCAATGAGGATTTTGAAAATCGTCTAAGACAAAACATTGCGAGAATCGTGGGTCTCCCGAAGCGCGTTGAGGGTAAAAACCCAACTGACTTTATTGAACAATGGCTATCTTACGTCTTACGATAGAACGTCAAGACATACGCTATAATGGGGACAAAGTCTCATTCTACCTTGATTACTTGGCTGAAATACAACTTTTTACCTTTCTTAAAGCTCCAGTGCCTCCAGCTCACATATGCAATGCTATACCCTGCCAGACTGCGGATTATGACCTTTGGGCAGTCACATTTTTTTTGAGAAGGCATTCGATGCATCCTCCTGGTTGGATGTGAAGGAACCATCCCTGAGGAACCAACCTTCTGGTTTGGTGTAATCCTGAAATCACGCAAAGGCTCCTGGTTTTCCTTCCAACATATCTTTGCCTTTCTTCCATTCTGTACCTTTGTTTTTCACCATTGAAAACGCATGACTCTCTTTTACTCCTTCGGTAACATCTACCTTCCAAATCTACAATTTTATCTAGCGACAGAGTTGGTTTAACTGATGCCCAGCACACCTGCCCATACTCAACTTTTTTTTACTCCTTTGCCACTCTGTTTGGTCTCCTGGAGTGAAGAGAAATGCCTGAAACATTCAGATATGGGGAGCTGTGTGGTGTTTGGTGATTGTTAACCCAGGTTGTCACACACCGAAGGAGACAGTCCTCAGCTCTGTCATTAAATAGAAACTTCCCCTTTGTACGCCCACCTGCTGAACAGAGTGGTAGGAGAGTAAAAGGAAAATGAGTATGTGAAACTAGGTAAGACAGAATTTACTGTATACCCCGAATGAACAAATCCCAGGATCACTTTAAGGCTTGTTCACATGGCAGCCAATCTCTTTTCCTTTGTTAAAGAAGAAAATAGCAGAGAAATTGGTTGTAGAGCAGGATACCATGGAGAACTTTCTCATCTTGTTTTCCTCAAAATGTATCAGCTGCACACACAAACACAGGCTACAAAACACGAATGCCAGAAAAACATAACTTAAACCTATCTGATTCTGTTTTTGCAGGCTATGTGTTTGCAGCTGATACTCAGAGAACAGAGGGCAATAGCTTTTAAAATGCCCTGCTCTGGCCTTCCTCTGGTCCCTTAGCAATTTTTTTTTTTTTTTACAAAATTGTGACAAGGAAGATATACGCCTTCAGACTGTGGTGTGAACAACTTTTTAGACTTTAACTTTTAGGTTCTAAATTCTGTAAATGCTATTAAAAGTATGTGACAATTGAAAATATGTTTCTTAATGTAATATTAAACCCAAAAGCAAATATAAATTATATTGCGGCTTACCAATTTTTAGTCGTGATGGCTGCATTTGTTTTCTTTTTCTCACTGCCTTTTTTAACCTTGTAAATGCTGCACCACTATGCCACAATCATGTGCATTGCATACAGTTGTGGTGTGATTGTGGATTCGTTTGAATGGGTCACAGCACTGCCCAAACACAGCAGGTGGGATCATTTTAGCTGTGGCACAAAAAATACCCACGGCCCGCTACCTTTGCAGCTTAAGGGGGGCACTTGGGGGCAGTAAAATTCAGCTCAACCACCTGGTTGTACCCCCATCCAACTGCAAGTCTAAATAATCCCTTAGGGTACAGAACAGGCACTATGAACAGAGTCACTACAGTTGCAAGGCAGTGCCTGTCTCCAACAAATTAAGTCAATTTGACCTCTATGTTCACTATAAAGGTTTCAGTGTTGTCAAACCCTCACGACTTACTGACAAAACCTAGACATTTTACTGACAAGCTGCCTTTTTTACTGACAACTTAAAATATGACAGGGGCTATTAAAAATTAAGACAATCGTTATTTAAACAATATGTAAACCTTAACAATACCCATAACAAGTAATTTGCCTGGCTTTACAATTAAAAGGTCAGCATGACAAAAATGGGAGTGTGACTAAGGCAGACCATACATTGTGCAATTTTCTTTTCTTCCACCAGGGGTGGAAGGAAAGAAAATCACTCAAGTCCCCCATCAACACTGAATGAATCCCTCCTACTGCATTTTTGTATTCTGACAGCAGGAGGTTTCCCAGCCATCAGAATACAATGTTTACTGGTGGCGGCTATAGCCAGCGGTAGTGATTGTATGAAAAAAACAACAGGCTAGTTGTACTAAAGTCAATCTATATATCGACTTTAGTCTAACTATCCTGCCCATAAGCTACTTTCACACTGGGGCGGGCAGGCGCCGGCAGTAATGCAGCGCTATTTTTAGCGCCAATTTACTATCGTTTTAGCGGCACTATTCGGCCGCTAGCGGGGTGGGAGAGGGAGAGAGAGACCTCAGAGATGGAGAGGGAGAAAGAGAGAGAGAGGAACTGAGAACAGAGAGTAGGAGAGAGAGAGGAAGAGAGAGCAGAGAGGGGAATGGAGAGAGGGAGAGCAGAAAGAGGTAGAGAAAAAGGTGGAGGGACAGAGAGAGAGAGCAGAGAGAGAAAAAGATCAGAGAGAGGAAGGGAGAGAGGGAGAGCAAAAAGAGGGAGAGAGAAAGATGGAGGGAGAGAGAGAGAAGAGGGAGAGGGAGGGGAGAAAGAGCAGAGAGAGAGCAGAGCGAGGGAGGGAGAGAGAGCAGAGCGAGGGAGGGAGAGAGAGCAGAGCGAGGGAGGGAGAGAGAGCAGAGAGAGAGAAAGGAAGAGAGAGCAGAGGGAGGGTGAGAAAGAGGGAGAGAGGAGGGGGGAGAAGAGCACAGAGAAAGAGAGAGAAAAAGAGGAAATGAGAAGAGAGAGTAGGAGAGAGAGAGAGAGAGAGAGAGGGAGCAGAGAGAGGAAGGGAGAGAGAGAGAGAGAGAGAGCAGAAAGAGGGAGATAGAAAGATGGAGAGAGAGAGCACAGAGAGAGGGGGGACTGAGGACAGAGAGTGGAAGAGAGCAGAGAGGAAGAGAGAGGAAGGAAGGGAGAGAGGAAAAGCAGAAAGAGGGAGAGAGGAAGAGGGGGGAGAGAGGAAGAGGGGAGAGAGAGGAAGAGGGGGAGAGAGAGAGGGGAGAGAGAGAGGGGAGAGAGAGAGAGCACAGAGAGAGAGAGAGAGAGAGAGAGCAGGGGAAAAGAAAGGGAGAGAAAGGAAGAGAGAGCAGAGAGAGAGGGAGAGAGAGAGAGAAAGAGAGGGAGAGAGAGAGGAGAGAGAGAGAGAGAAAGAGAGGGAGAGAGAGAGGGAAAGCAGAGAGAAAGAGGGAGAGAGGGAAAGAGAGCAGAGAGAGAGAGAGAGTGAGAAGAGAGAGGGTGAGAGAGCATACCGAGAGGGAGAGATAGAGAAGAAGAGAGAGGAAAAACTGTCTATGGTACTACAAATCCCAGCACAGCAGGCTTCTATTCCTCAGCTCATCCACACACAGCATGAGGAGATGTTCACCAGTGGGGTCACTACAGCCTGTCAGCATTTCTCTGTACCCTCACTCCCTGCCACACACCATCACCAACATGCCCCTCCCCACTCCCCCTTTACATCATGGCCCCCTCCTCCTCTCAGCTTCTCCTTCGGGCTGCCCCTCTCCTCCTCCCCTAACCCACCTTCCTCCCTCTCTCATCTGTCCCCCAGCACTGGCTCCCATCCTCTGTCCCTCCATCTCTGCCCGGCTTCCTCGCAGACAGCCTGACAGATTCCCAGGCCTCATCTCAGATTCTCAGTCAGTTCCCTTGCCAGCATAGAGCCGTAGAGGCTGGAGGAGGTGGGTGGAGCTGAGCACTGGAAGGTACATCCTCCTCTGCACTAATTGCTGGGGCCTCTGCATTACAACACTAGTTGCTAGACACCAGGCGGTCCTAGCAACCAGTAATTTGATAGTGGTTTGCTTTAATATGTGGCAAATATACAATGGCAGCCTGAGGAGCTCTGAATCAGTTATACTGCCACCTACAGAAGTATTTGGACACTGGCAAACAACAATTCATCAAAAAAAACTAAAAATCCAAACATATTCCTGACAGAACAGTATTGTCAGGTCACCTGAAGCCAGGTGACAGATGCACCCTGTTGGGGTCAGGAGTGCACCGCTAAGGTAGTGGACCCTTTGGCTGATTGCTGCGGATGAAGCTCTGGGTGGTTCAGGAAAGCAGATCCTCTGGAGCACCAACAAGAATCACACTGGGAGCTAGAGCATGAGATTCCGGAATCTAAGAGCCCACAGGTGTTCACCAGAGCCCCTGATTGTGGGGATGGACTTCGCTGCAACTGGCTCCAGGTTGCGGCCCCCAAGGTCTCCCAGCTCATGCTCACGTTGGCTACTGGAGAATAGAGAGGAAGCAGCAGACCGGGGCAACAAGGGATAGTCAGGAGATAAGCCAAAAGGTTGGGGGAACAAGCAGGCATGGATAGTCAAAGAACCAGCCAAAGGTCAGGATATGAAGCAGACAGAGACAGTCAAGAAGAAGACAAGGTTGGTAAACAGGATCAGACATAGAGCACGAGCAAGAGCACACAGGAAGCCAAACACTTAATATTAATCAGCAAGGCTGGCTTGCAGTGCACAGGTTCATTAAGTGTTCCCAGTTAGAGGCTGGGGTGGAGCCATGCTTGAGGGAAGTTTACTTAAGCAGACAGGTGAACAGGCCAGTCTCTTAAGCTGAACACAAAGGAAGCAGTCAGACGTGAACATTACTGCAGATCCATGGCAAGTATATATATAGCCTCTCACTGAACTCAAAGCTCCTTTCTAAACCGAACATACTGTGAGGGGTTTAGCCTGGAAGCTGGCGTGTGTGACCCCCTGGATGGGTTCACCACATAAAATCAGGCACGGCAGACAGCGTTGTATGTGAAAAAAAAACAAAGGTGCGGTTTATTTATACTATGAGCAAGGTAAAATATAACAGCAAAACAAAAAGAAACATGAAAAGAAATCCTGTTCAGCTTGACCGCTTACTACACACATGTATTCCCTATCTAACAACTAGGTGCAGCCTTGTGCTGCCCCCAGTCCCTATCTCCCTGTTTTAGAAGTTTTGCCACACAGGCGTTGACTCACCGCATATGACAGATACCACACTCCCCAGTCTACACAAACACAGAACTGGTTCCAGGATGGAGCATCTCCCTAAGCATGCTGGGTTTTTTTTGTAGAGGTCTTAATGAGCCCACTTACTTTAGCTGGGCTCATTAACTGTAGGACTCCCAGAACTCCCTCTAGTGGTATAAGTCGGCATAGAGACAGAATCTAGAGCATACATATTTTCCATCCTGGCTGCAACCAGCTGATTTTACCTGCCTGCTATCATAATACTGTATAGAGAAACCTTTTTTACTAGCCTCGTGTGTTAATTAATGAGTAAGTTTTACAATAGCAGCTTCATAATGGAATTGAATAAAGATAAAATCTTACTCCACTGGTCATCCTGCAGAGAATTATTTAGTACTATTTGCACCCATTGGGAGAACAATTGTTTAATTGTTTCTATGGATTATTATGCCTTTGTTAAATATGGTCTATAATTAAAGGGTTAGTTCACCTTCACCAAAACAACTGTCTGTGCAGGTAAGATGCACTTGTAGATAAAAACAAACTGTACAGCTTTGACCAAAGTTTAATATAATGCCCTTGCTATAGGTGTAGGCCTTTATGTTCCTCCTGAAGCCTGACTTGCTAGGACATTGCTAAGACACTCCCAGACAATGCAAATGCCCTCACATGCGCTGTCTCTCCCCTGTTGCAGTAGCTCTCAGCTCAGTGATGCTGTCATGGAGGAGATAGTAAAACATCCATGTTCAAGGGTAAACAATAACAGCTGGGAATGTCTTAGCAATGTCTTAGCAACAAGGCAGGATGGAATGCTGCGATCTTTGGGAGTTTTTAGGACAGGCTTCAGGACAGTACATAAATGGCACACCTATACACCTATAGCAAATGCATTATCCAACTTTAGCCAATGCTGCGCAGTTTGCTTTTTGCTACAGATGAGTCTTATCTGCAAAGGCAGTTTTTGGATAAAGGTGAAGTAACCCTTTAAGACCTCAAATTCTATTTATGATTTATCTAGGTTATTATTTTTTCCTTTTCTGGGTGGCATTAAAAAAAAATTAAACTGTAATACTCCCTAGTTTGCTCTGATTGCATTTCAACCTCTATTGTAAATAACAGGCTTTGAAGCAGTGTAGTACACATACAGCTCTTAAACCTGTCTTGGACTTGGTTTTTAAACTTTAAATTGAAGAGCGGAATGTACAGCAAAGCATTACAAAGCATTTGCAAAGCTTTCAGCCAGCTTTAATTGTGCTCTTGAAACCTTTAAAGTATCCTTCAGCTCCAGATTGGAGATATTAAACACAAATCTTAAAGTGAGCATTGACTATGTTAGCAGGCTCAGCTCAAGTAGTGCTGAAGCTTGCTAAAATGCTACAGAAGAATGGAGAAGAATGGGGCCATAATTGACTACTACTAGATGTCTAGAATTACATACAGTATCTATAACTTTAGATTCCAACATGTCGGCAACTACAGTTCATGACAATTGTAAACAATGGATGGCTTCCTTCCATCACAGCAGATCACATGACAATTGTAAACAATGGCTAGCTTCCTTCCATCACAGCAGATCACATGACAATTGTAAACGATGGATAGCTTTCTTTCATGCAATCCATTGTATACGATTGTGTTGCTAGCTGTGATTGGTCAAAGTGGTCACATGCTACAGACAGGGCCAGTCACAGCCTATCTGTACCATGTGATTAGGGCCAATCACAGCTAATAACGAAAGACACTGATTGAATCAGTTTCATTCAGTAAAAATGGTTGCTTATACCATTGGAATTCACTGGTATAAGTAATCATAATGTGTAAAAAAAACAAAAACCCTGATCACTTCCCCAGAGTAGTACCGTGTTACTATGGTAACATTGTATTGCTCTGATCACAGTGTGTTAAAACAAATCGTAAAAAAATAAGTAAAAAATGGAATAAAAAAAAATATAATTTTTTTTTTACATACTGACACCAATCAGTGTCCCTGATCACCGCCACACTAGTTATATGATAACACTGTACTGCACTGGTGACAGTATGTAAAAAAAATTCTTAATTTTCAAAAAAATTGTGACAAAATATACAACTTAAAAAAACTGTCTATCTTACTAAATACCTTGAACTATCTACTTTCCAAAAAAGGGGTCATTTGGGGGATAATTTCACTGTCCTGGCATTTTCAGACATCAATAAATGAGATAGGGTGTCAGTACATCAGGATTGATCAATTTTCAGATTTATATACCTTAGTTTGTGGAAGCTATAACTTTCCTACAGACAAAATAATAAACACTGATTTGGTTATCTTCACCAAGGAAATATAGCAGAATACATTTTGACCTAAATCTCTGAAGAAAGATTATTTATTTGCAAAATTTTATAGCATAAATTAAGAAAAACACTTTTTTTTTTAAAAATGTTTTAGCAAAAAATAAAAAGCCCAGTGGTGATTAAATACCACCAAAATAAAGCTATATTTATGTGAAAAAAATATATAAAAATTTCTTATGGGCACAGTGTTGCATGGCCACACACTTGTCATTCAAAGGAAGGGCAGGAAGGGGGTAAAAATTGAAGCAGTTCTGAAGTAAACAAAAGTCGATTGGCACTTTCACAGGAAAACCCTTGACTGTTTTCTCCCCCCCCCCCCCCCCCCCCAGGTCCATGCCCCTCAGGTGATGTGGACCCAGAGGGCAATAGACCCTGTACATTATATACTATGCTCGGGGACACCTGGAGAGGGTAGTTGGTGGCTGCTCCCACCCTCTCTCCACATAACCCCCGGGCAGTTTGCATCTCCCCTTGACTCCTCCCCCCTCCTTCTCCACCCTTCTACTCTGTTCTTCCTTCTGTTCTTTCTTCCCCTACCCCCCTTTCTATATTAATTCTCTTCTAGGAGAGAGCTGGGATGGCGGGACGACCTAGAGTCGGACGCTGCCCACCCCCAATTTAAGATCAATAGTATGACCAAATGTTGCCTTATGCCCACTTACTGGCCCTTGCCGCACAGTACTATCACAGAGAAGCCACAGAGCATCGCGGCATCATTGCTCTATGTGGGAAAGAGGGAAAAATTAAAAAACCCCGCCACAACCACTAGAAATCAAGGGGCTAGATCCCTACTAGACTGACTAAGGAGGGCACATGAGGGGCACTAAATTTTAGTTCATTGGTGTATAACTGTCTGAACTTTAATGCCTTGTTGATGTTAAATGCACTAAAATCTTTGTAAGTTGTGAAATGTACTTTCTGAATTTCCTATAATTCTTTTCAAAATAAAATACAAAATTTTGTGGGGAAAAAAAAAGTCGATTGGCACAGGCCCTTAATAATATGTGTGGTCTATTAATTTAACTTCAATATTTCAATCATATTCCTTGGGAAAATTACATAAAAACTAATTTTGTTTTTTATTACTAGCTCACATTTTGTTAGTTGACTCTGCAAATTTTAATTAGTATTTTCACATTCCCTTATGCTCAGACCTTAAAAACCTGGTGCCTCCAATCTGTTCCCAGGTAACCCTAGTTTCAATATCTTTTTTGTGAAGCTGCTTGCCTAAAAGAGTGGTTAGCATAAAAACTAATTCTGATTTCTTGCTAAAGACACAGCTTTTGATGTTAGCAGTGATCCCATTTCCCATATTACACATCTTTTATTTATGTGATGCACGTAGCCCAAGCTGAAGCTATTCTCCGTTTGAAAACATGGATGCCTTGGATCTCTGGTGAAATGTACTGTGCATTGATGGTCTTTGGTTATTCTCTAGTGAGTGCATGGCCAGCAGTGTATCCATCTAAAGCATTTCAACGATTTATTTAGAAAAAAGCACATCATTTTTTTTTCTCTTATGCACATTTCATAGAGCAAATAAATTGCAGCAACATGATGGGTCTAAAACAGCTCATTGTACTACTGTATGTACAAAACAGTATTTTATTTAGTATAACCAAAATGTTAAAGGAACACTACACATTTATTCTCATAGATAAACATGTAAGAATGAGATATTATCATAGCAGAAGATACAGTGTGTATAAAGGTAATGGAGCTAGACTAACTAAATAATTAACAGAAAATCCACTGTGGCAAAAATGGACACTACTGTTCAGTCTTCTGGGCAAATATTCTAATTGCCCAGTGTAATAGGAAACTGGTAAAAAGTGGTTGAAAGGACCACTTACCAGTCACTGTAACACAAAGTGGTAGACTCCCTCCTCAAGAACCTGGACTATGGGCTATCCACCCCCATCTCAATGGAGATATAGCTTTTAAGCTTTTAAGGCTAATACATGCTGCAAAGCTTGCATCATTCAGTCTAATGCCCCGTACACACGGTCGGAATTTCTGATGGAAAATGTCCTATCGGACCATGTTGTCGGAAAATCCGACCGCGTGTGGGCTCCATCGGACCTTTTCAGTCGGAATTTCCGACGGAAAAAATTTGAGATCCTGCTCTCAAATTTTCCGACAACAAAGTCCGATCGGACTTTTTCCGATCGTGTGTAGCAAATTCCGACGGACAAAGTGCCACGCATGCTCAGATCACATTACAAGACCAAAGCTATTGGCTACTAGCCTCTACGTAGTTCCGTCATACACAACGGACGTCACCACGTTCAGAATGATCGGATTTTCCGACAACTTTGTCCAACCATGTGTATGCAACACCAGTGTCGGACAAAATCCGTCAGAAAAAATCAGACGGATTTTGTGGTCGGAATTTCCGACCGTGTGTATGGGGCATTAGTATGATAAGTAAATGTTACTGAAGCTAGACCACTGATGAATAAACAGTGTAAGTAGTGAAGTTATAAGTGAGAAGTGATGTAAGTAACATTAACTGATCACAAGCCACTCAATTAATTCCCAACCAGAATATAATGAAATATATAATGAATTCTGATTTATCAGTAGACTTGCAACTTGTTATACATTAGGAATCCCCGTCACACCAATACCTCTCGTAATATCCTTTAATACCGCCTGCTCCCTCCTAGATAGATATTACATCTCCCCAGGCTTCATACAATCCAGACCTCATTTAGCAGACTGATATTGCATTTGACCCCTAAAGTGAGCCTCACCAGGAAGGCCTGGGGGAGGGGGGTGGACTGGGCTCATTGGGTCTTGCTTCCCCCTCAGCCTTGCCCAGGCCTTTTCCTTTGACACAAAACTTCATGCTGCTCAAAATGTCTGTTTTTTACTGTGTAGGTTGACTCTGGACTGAAAAAAATATATTTTTCTTATATTTTCAATTCCTGCTGCCTTTGTAACTACTAATTCTGTATCACACAAATTAGTCAACTGCTATATAATTTTGGTTAAAATGTTTAAAATACTTTTCAATAAACATATTTTGGAGAAGAAAAAATATACATTGACATTGACACCATTACAAATACATGCATTTAAACCCAGCCACCTTATTGCCTGTATTGGAGCAGGCTGGAGACAAAGAAAACCACATGTGTTAAACTGGTGATATAGGAATCAGCTGCTGTGAGCCCAGTGCAGGACACACTCCCTGAAGATCCAGATATTACATATTTTGTAGATTTGATCTGGGTTTTATACCGAGAATGGCAAGACCCATACTGAGTATGCAGTGCAGTTATCACCCAGAAGGACACTCTTTATTCAGAGTCACTGAATTATTTTTCCCCAGCTCAAGAAGCAGAGGTCTATGCTTCAGCAAAGTCTGTGAGCTATTAAAAGAGTATACATTTATACAGATAGTAAAGCATTAGAGCGCTTTTGAGGTGGTGCATTTTGGTTCCATTTGAAGGGCTAGAAAGTTTTTACCAAATCAAGCATGCTAAGTTAATTGATTGGCTATCTTCTGCTTTCCAGCTTCTTGCTGAGGTAGCCATACGAACATTAAAACTCACACATGGAAGAAAACCAGGCAACTAAGGATGCTGCATTACAGCCCCGGACACTTGCTGGGTTTGTGCAACTCACAGATTCCACCATAGTTCTGGCCCAGTAGAGTTGGGATTAATATTTAAACCTTAAGGACCCCAGAACGAGAAGAACAAGTGGTCCACAGGGGGCAAATTCTTATGAAACAGGACTTTGGAAAAAAAGGTTGTTTTTTTTTGTCTGCCAGCCACTCTATATTATAAAAACAACCACAGTTGTTTTATAATATACCTCTTCTTGTTTATCTGGTGTATGTCATTACCTGTAAATCATGCCAAATTCAGTATGTTGGTTGGACGACTCGCAGGTTGCGAGATCGTCGTCATGACCATCTATATGATATTGAAAAAAACACCAATGTAGCTAGGCACTGGAATGACATGCACCAGAGGTCTTTTAAATTGGATTTTCATGCTATGTATGTATGTATATATATATATACCATGCCACTATATTCACGATCTAGCTATGATCAAGCATCAGTGTGAAAGCACTGTTGTGAAACGCGTTAGAAGTTTACATTTTATCCTGTTTTTGTATGGACTAAATCTTCAATAAAGGAATTTTCTTGGATTGCAGCTATCCAGATCCATTTTTGCTCATATGTTTCTTGTTTTACCTGTTACCAAACGTGTTACCAAAAGCTGAATATCCCTTCCAGAGATTATAAAAAGATATATCCAGATGCCCACGTCAGGATCTTACGACATATTTTCTAAACAGCCAGAAGTTTGGTCAATGCTACTGCAAAGGCCACAGTAAAAAAAATTTTATCAGGAAAATAGTTTGTAAGTACAGAGCCCCAAATGCTATAGAGAGTAGCAGAGCTAATTATTTTAGGGGAGAGTTCTCACAAGAAGTTTTGAGATTTTATTTCATGTCCCCTACTTTCTACAATGTAATGGAAAAAGTAGAATAACTAAGGCATTGTCAGAAATTAGAAAACTATGGCCAGAAAGTTTTCCTATATTTTATTAAACCCCTAAGGGGATATCAGACTCTCTCCCTTTGAGATTTGCTTTGGGAGTGTCTTGCTTACTTGATTATATTTGATTATATTTCTCTCAGCAGCTGAAGGCCTCCACTCAGATCTCACAGAGAATGTTGCAGATTTTTTAAGGTTTATGACAAACTCATTAATTTCTTTCCAATATTGCAGCAGGATTCAATAAAACATTAAAGGGCCCAATTACAGATTGAATCCAGGAGTAACCTGAGGCAAAAAATACCTTCAGTTCTTCTTATCCTCCGGAACCAAGTGGAACCAGGGGGTCCCAGAACAGAACACTTTACCTAAGCACATATTCTGCCTCAGAACTTAGTTTCCCAACTTTGCCATACATAATTATCATAAGCAAAAAAGAACAGTAATGAGTACAGGTAATATAACAATTGAATGAAGTAATATATCCAAAATGGTAATCACTTTAAAACTGTATCCAAACAAACTTAAGATAGAGATGTACTATTAACTTTTTGTATGATAGTTGTAGTTTACTTTCAGGGGGAATTTACAAAAACTGCAGCATACAGAATGTAGAGCAGCTGTGCATGGCCTTTATCTTCAGCTTATTTAGTTAAGCTTTAAAAATTAAAGGTGGAAGCTGATTCGTTGCCATACACAGCTGCTCTAGATTCTGGGTGCTTCAGTTTTGAAAAATACAGATAGTGTTGATATGTACAGTTGCAGGGATCAGAGAAAAGCTTGTCATGAAGTCAGCAGATCTATCATTTTAACCAGAAAACAACACACAGAAAAAAATATTTTCTTTGTGGGGTTAAAACACAGGCACTTATCAGCTTTTGTAAAACTGAATGCGTCTCAGTTTGCAAGAGTCCTAGTTATCAGGTTACTGGGAGTTACTGCAATTTCCTTCCTAAAAGTTCATAGACGTGCCCAAATGGATCCCCTACTGTACAGTAAGACTATAAAAGCTCTACTCTCACAGACCATAATGGTTTTACTTGATTGCCTTTGTACTCTTGCCTGCCTTGGTTCTCTATTTCCATGGATCTCAGGGCAGACATAACAGGTTACTACATTGCACAAGATGACAACTCCCCACTGCTCCTTCGCTGTGAGATACTCATGCAATACATCAGTGACCAACACTCCATTTTAATTGCACCGAAATAAAGCTGGAAGCAGGTAGGAGTCATTAAAATGGGACAGCAATTCTTGTGTAAATGAAAGCTAAAGTCAAGACGCACACTTCTCTACAAAAAAAAAAAAAAAAAGGAGTTTTGTGAAGCAACATATATGAGAAGCACAGAATGTCACTGCTATATATTAAGCAACTTCACAGCATTACTGCAAGTTGTGCAAGTCGAGTCTGAACAAATTATTTGTTTATATACAGGTTTTCAAAGCAGCCTACAAAAAGCCCATTTAGTGGCAGAAATAATAGGAAATAAAATATAGGTCTAGATTACAGCTGAACAGCAGTCACTCCTGACAGTAACTGTGTCTGTAATGGTTTCACCTGGAAGGGAAGCACAGTATTTGCCATTTACAGCCTTCAGGCTCTCTACAGCCTTGAATTCTTTCAGTTATTTCTAAGAAGCAAAGAATATATGTAAACTTTTGAGAAAGCGATTACGACTGATACCAGGTATAGGGGTTACATAATTACATAGATAATCAGGTTGAAGAAAGACACATATTCATCTAGTTCAAACAATAGAAAGAAAACAATTAAATCTATACATACATGATCCTAGTTGGGTAGAGGAAGTAAAAAAAAAAAACAATAAAGCATAATCCAATTTGCTCCAGCAGGGGGAAAAATGTATTGCTGATCCCCCCGGATGAGGGAGTATCCAGTTATATTATGTGCATTTAGGAATGTGTACAGCTCTTTCTTAAAGTTTGATTGCCCTTTTCTGCACTTTCTCCAGTTATCTGAAACCCTTTTTTGTGAACTGGTGACCAAAACTGAACTGCATATTCCAGATGAGGTCTTAATAATGATTTCTACAGGGGCAAAATTTTGCTAGCTTTAGAAACTGCAGCTTGGCATTGCATGCAATTATTAAAGCAGTATTAAACCCCAAACCAAAAAATTTCTTTTTTTTAATGTTTTTTTTCCCTCCATTTATACCTGGTGATCTGGCCAATAACAAACCTCCTATATTAGACTGCCTACACTCTAGATGAAGGAGCAACAGAGATCCCCCATCTCTTTTTTTCCTCATCTTCTTTGATCTCTCTTTCTAGTATCTAGCCACTTGCTCTTTGCTTTCTCTTGTTTGGGCCAACGCAGCATAAGTCCAACAAAATATATATATTATAAATAAATAAACATTTAACCCCTTCCCTGCCATTGTGTCATTTACACAGTAATCAGTGCATTTTTATAGCACTGATCGCTGTATAAATGACAATGGTCCCAAAATAGTGTCCAAAGTGTCCGATGAGTCCGCCTTAATGTCATAGTCAAAAACAGGTGAATGTGTGTAGCCGGGTGCCTTGCTGGCTGTGTGATCCTGCATGCTTCCCCCGCCTGCTGCAGGATCCCAACAACAGGCTGTGTGTGTAGCAGTCGCTTCTCCCCCTGAGCTTCCCTGCTGTGCAGTATAAGAGAAGCTCTGTTTGTGTTCCCCCTCTCATTCCCCCTCCCCTGGCAAGCAGCAGAAAGAAAAATCAGGAGAGGCTGGAGAAGGATCATGGGACATGTAGTCTCCTTGGGAGAACTACTTGATCAGAACTACAGCCCCCATCAGACCCTGGAGAAGAAGGAGGACTTTGGCCCGGGCAATTCATGGAGCGATAGAGCACAAGGACCTGTTGCAGTGTTCTGTGGCACATCAAAGGACACAAGGAGTGAAACTGAATCACTGGGAGCCTTGCTGTGCCAAGCACCGGAGAGTACTGAAACTGTGACCCATGTGCTAAGGGACTGAGCCACTGCCATGATACAGTTCAGGAAAGTGGAAAGATAGCACTGGACCCCTAGGATCATTTTGCTGGTATTGTTATCTTAAGCTATTACTGTAGCTGTAAATGATCACCCCATAGGATCTTCACAGTATCCTTGGCTAGTAGTGTGATGTGTGAAAATAATTGCAAAAAATGAGAACATGAACTCTGAAAAAAAAAATTGAATATGGGTGCTGAAAAGAAAAAAAAATAACTATATAATAACAGTAATAATAATAATAATCATCACTATTATTGAAATGATACATTGTGGATGATATGGTAACCTAATAATTAGGTAAAAATTCTTAAAACTAGTATGTGTATAAATTGAACTAAACAATATATAATCTTACTGTACAATTGTAAAACTAATTTAAATTTTTTTTTTTTTTTTTTTAAATAAGTAAATAGAATAAATAAATAAAATAATAATAATAATGATATAATACATACATCTAACAGGAGTAAATGTATGAAAACATGAGTAAATATATAAATTGAACCATACACTACACAATCGAATTGTCCAATCGTAAAATGATACAAAAGATATAATAATAATAAATAATCATAATCAAATAATCATTTTAGTGATAATATTATCAAGAATAATGATGCGTATTACAAAACAATACATTCTGGTTAAAACCTAGTGAGAATAAATGTATAGAAATTAGTAAAATATGTCCAAAGAGCTGAAAAGAGCCATACGCTGTGCAATCTGATTGTCCAATCGCTGAACAAACTGCCCACAAGGTTGTATACCCACAGGCTATAAAGTTCATCTGGGGGTATATGTCATCTGCAGCAGATCATTTGTATATGTAGAGACAATTGCTATATGTGGTATGATCAGTAAAACAGTGCGTCTCTGATCAAATATCCTGACTAATGTTGATAGTATACATTAACCACTTCCCGACCGCCCCATGTATATATACGTCAACAGAATGGCACGTACAGGCAGAATCACGTACCTGTACGTGACATTCTTCAGGCGGTTGGGGGGTCCGATCGGACCCCCCTCCGCCGGCGGGGACGGTCGGGATCGTGTCAGGAGCGATCCGGGACGAGGGGACGGCCAGTGGTTTCTGGCCACCCCCTCGCGATCGCTCCTGGCCAATGAAAAGCTTCCCCTTCCTGTCTATTGTATAGACAGGAAGGCGGAAGTGATGTCACGCTCGGTGCGCCGGTCTATGTGACCGGAGACGCCGAGCGGTGAACATGTAAAGGTTAGTGCACAACAGTACACTGACACCAGTACAGTTAGGCACATATTCCACCCCCTGTCACCCCCTGATCACCCCCCAGATCACCCCCTCCCCCCCCAGTCACAGTGTCACTAATTGCAGTGATCATTTATTTACTGATCACTGCATTTAGTGTCAGTGTGACTGTAATAACTGTCAGGGCAGTTAGTTTTAGGTCCAAGGTAGCCCCCTACCCCCCCTAATAAAGGTTTAACCCCCTGATTGCCCCTAGTTAACCCCTTCACCCCCTTTTGCCAGTGTCACTAAGCGATCGGTTTTCTGATCGCTGCATTAGTGTCGCTAGGTAACCATTTTTTTTTTTTTTTTAACCGCCATGTTTATATAGGTTCATAAATAGGTTTATAGGTCAGGTACCCCCATATTACAACCTAAATAAAGGTTTTAACCCCCTGATTGCCCCTAGAGTTAACCCTTTCACCAGTGATCACTGTATAAATGTCACTGGTGACGCTGGTTAGCCAGTTAGTTATTTCGTTATTTAGGTTCCCCGTCAGGTTTTTATATAGCGTCAGGTACCCCCATATATTACCTAATAAAGGTTTTAACCCCCTGATTGCCCCTAGTTAACCCTTTCACCCCCTTTTGCCAGTGTCACTAAGCGATCGTTTTTCTGATCGCTGCATTAGTGTCGCTAGGTAACCAGTTTTTTTTTTTTTTTTACCGCCATGTTTATATAGGTTCATAAATAGGTTTATAGGTCAGGTACCCCCATATTACAACCTAAATAAAGGTTTTAACCCCCTGATTGCCCCTAGAGTTAACCCTTTCACCAGTGATCACTGTATAAATGTCACTGGTGACGCTGGTCAGCCAGTTAGTTATTTAGGTTCCCCGTCAGGTTTTTATATAGCGTCAGGTACCCCCATATATTACCTAATAAAGGTTTTAACCCCCTGATTGCCCCTAGTTAACCCTTTCACCCCCTTTTGCCAGTGTCACTAAGCGATCGTTTTTCTGATCGCTGCATTAGTGTCGCTAGGTAACCAGTTTTTTGTTGTATTACTGTTACGGGTGACGCTGGTTAGTTAGCTTGTTTTTTATACTGTCAGGGCACCCGCCATTTATTACCCAATAACGGTTTAACCCCCTGATCGCCCGGCGGGTGATATCAATTAGGTTTTAGGGTCTAATAAGGTCTGCGTCGCCCCAGATTAGTGCCAGTACCGCAAACACCCACGCGCAAAGCATACACCTCCCTTAGTGGCACAGTATCTGAACAGATCAATATCTGATCTGATCAGATCTATACTAGCGTCCCAGCAGTTTAGGGTTCCAAAAAAAAAACGCATTGTTAGCGGGATCAGCCCAGATACCTGCTAGCACCTGCGTTTTCCCCCTCCGCCCAGCCCAGCCCACCCAAGTGCAGTATCGATCGATCACTGTCACTTACAAAACACTAAGCACACATAACTGCAGCGTTCGCAGAGTCAGGCCTGATCCCTGCGATCGCTAACATTTTTTTTGTGGTAGCGTTTTGATTCAGTCGCTTCAGTCAGGAGCTTTTTTACCTGTGAATCTCAAAAAAATAAAAAAAAATAAAATAGTTGTCGTTTTATTGTTCTCTCTCTCTCTCTATTCTCTCTCTATTGTTGCTCTTTTTTTTACTCCATTCTATTCTGCAATGTTTTATTATGTTTTATCATGCTTGCTTTTCAGGTATGTAATTTTGTTTACTGTGTTTTAGTGTTAAGCATTTTTTTGTTTTCAGGTGCGCCATTCAGTTGCAACGCGGATTTATTTATCTTGACAGCAACAGCGTTTGCTCCCACGATACATAAAGCCGCGACTCCAACGCTGTAGGAGGTGATTTCACCACCACAGTTAAAAAAAAGAGCATATATGCCGAAGCATGGGGGCAGCAGGGGGGGGGGGGGGGAGCGATTGGCTCCTAATGCCACGTACATACGGTCGAAATTCCGACCGTGTGTACACGGCATAACTTTTGCGGGAGGATGCCCCCATGCATCGGCATATATAAATGGTGCATGTATGCCCATCATTAGAAGTGGGTGGATGAAGGGAGGTATTCTAATGGTGGGCACACCCACCAATCAATCTCTTTTTTTCGTTCAGCCAAGAGGCTGCATGAAAAAAAAAAGATTACAATATATGTCCAGTATGTTGCTGGACTTTGAATGGTTATACCAGAATGATGCCTGCAGGTTTAGGTATCATCTTGGTATCATTCTTTTCAGCCAGTGATTGGCTTTCATGTAAAAGCAATTCTAGCGGGTAATTAGCCTCTAGACTGCTTTTACAAGCAGTGGGAGGGAATGTCCCCCCCTCCCGGATATAAACCGCGCCATTGGGAAATTGGGAAAGCATTTTATCACACCAATCTTGGTGTGGTCAGATGCTTTGAGGGCAGAGGAAAGATCTAGGGTCTAATAGACCCCAATTTTTTCAAAAAAAGAGTACCTGTCACTGCCTATTGCTATCATAGGGGATATTTACATTCCCTGAGATAACAATAAAAATCATAACAAAGAAAAAAAATGGAAGGAACAGTTTAAAAATAAAATAAAAAAGCTAAAAATAAATAAAAAAAAAAAAAAAAAAAAAAAAAAAAAAGCACCCCTGCCCCCCCTTCTCTTGCGCAAAGGCGTACACAAGCGTTGGTCTGGCGTCATATGTAAACAGCAATTGCACCATGCATGTGAGGTATCACCGCGAAGGTCAGATCGAGGGCAGTAATTTTAGCAGTAGACCTCCTCCGTGAATCTAATGTGGTATCATGTAAAGGCTTTTAAAGGCTTTTAAAAATGTATGTAGTTTGTCGCCACTGCGTGTTTGTGCGCAATTTTAAAGCATGTCGTGTTTGGTATCCATGTACTCGGCCTAAGATCATATTTTTTATTTCATCAAAAATTTGAGCAATATAGTGTGTTTTAGTGCATTAAAATAAAAAAAAGTGTATTTTTTCCACAAAAAAATGCGTTTGAAAAATCGCTGCGCAAATACTGTGTGGAAAAAAAAAATGCAACACCCACCATTTTAATCTGTAGGGCCTTTGCTTTAACATTATATATAGTGTTTGGGGGTTCAACGTAATTTTCTTGCAAAAAAAAAATATGTTTTCATGTAAACAAAAAGTGTCAGAAAGGGCTTTATCTTCAAGTGGTTAGAAGAGTGGGTGACGTGTGACATAGGCTTCTAAATGTTGTGCATAAAATGCCAGGACAGTTCAAACCCCCCCCAAATGACCCCATTTTGGAAAGTAGACACCCCAAGCTATTTGATGAGAGCAATGTTGAGCCCATTAAATTTTTTTTTTTTTGTCCCAAGAGATTGAATAATGAAAAAAAAATATATATATATTTTTTTTTTACAAAAAGTTGTCACTAAATGATATATTGCTCAAACATGTCATGGGCATATGTGGAAATACACCCCAAAATACATTCTGTTGCTTCTCCTGAGTACGGGGATACCACATGTGTGGGACTTTTTGGGAGCCTAGCTGCGTACGGAACCCCAAAAACCAATCACCGCCTTCAGGCTTTCTAAGGGTGTAATTTTTTTATTTCACTTCTCACTGCCAATCACAGTTTCGGAGGCCATGGAATGCCCAGATGGCATAAAACCCCCCAAAATGACCCCATTTTGGAAAGTAGACACCCCAAGCTATTTGCTGAGAGGTATTGTGAGTATTTTGCAGATCTCGCTTTTTGTCACAAAGTTTTGAAAATTGAAAAAAAGAAAAAAAAAAGTTTTTTTCTTTACTTTCTTCATTTTCAAAAACAAATGAGAGTTGTAAAATACTCACCATGCCTCTCAACAAATAGCTTGGGGTGTCTACTTTCCAAAATGGGGTCATTTGGGGGGGTTTTGTGCTATTTTGGCATTTTATGGCCTTCGAAACGGTGATAGGTAGTGAGGAGTGAAATCAAAAATTTGCACCCTTAGAAATCCTGAAGGCGGTGCTTGGGTTTCGGGCCCCGTACGCGGCTAGGCTCCCAAAAAGTCCCACACATGTGGTATCCCCATACTCAGGAGAAGCAGCAAAATGTATTTTGGGGTGCAATTCCACATATAACTATGGCATATGTGCGCAATATATCATTTAGTGACAACTTTTTGAAAAAAAAAAAAAATCTTTTTTATTTTTGTCTTTATTCAATCACTTGGGACTAAAAAAAAAAATATTCAATGGGCTCAACATGCCTCTCAGCAAATAGCTTGGGGTGTCTACTTTCCAAAATGGGGTCATTTGGGGGGGTTTTGTACTTCCCTGCCATTTTAGCACCTCAAGAAATGAAATAGGCAGTCATAAATTAAAAGCGGTGTAAATTCCAGAAAATGTACTCTAGTTTGTAGACGCTATAACTTTTGCGCAAACCAATAAATATACGCTTATTGGCATTTTTTTTACTAAAGACATGTGGCTGAATACATTTTGGCCCAAATGTTTGACTAAAATTGAGTTTATTAGATTTTTTTTATAACAAAAAGTAGAAAATCTCTTTTTTTTTCAAAATTTTCGCTCTTTTTCCGTTTATATCGCAAAAAAATAAAAAATCACAGAGGCAATCAAATACCATCAAAAGAAAGCTCTATTTGTGGGAAGAAAAGGACGCAAATTTCGTTTGGTTACAAAATTGCATGACCGCGCAATTACCAGTTAAAGTAGTGCAGTGCGAAATTGAAAAAAGACCTCTGGTCCTTTGGCTGCCAAATGGTCCGGGGCTGAAGTGGTTAAAGAGGCAGATCTGAGTGGAATACAACTGTGAATTACCTTGACTGGCAACAAAATGAACTAACCAGAAGTGAACTGGACCTACAATGGTATCTGTAGGAAGGACAGAACTGAAGTAGGGTCAGTGTTAGATAAATATATTATTGGTAAGATATGGTGGGAAAATGGAAGGCATCCTTACTTTTTCCAGTGTGAATTCAAAGCAGAATGTTTGGCAGCAACAATCAGATTGTATAATGTATGGTTCAATTTATACACATACCAGTTTCGAAATTTACCCAACTTTTTTCTCATTCTTATTAGGTTATTACCTTATTGTCCACAATGTATCATTTAATTTATAGTGATGACTATTATTATTGTTAGCATATAATTAGTTTTCCTTTTCAGAGCCCATGTTCTAATTTTTGTGTAATTACTGTATTTTGACACTCTTGAGATAGCATTATTGCTGCTTGCAGGTCTGACTGAGACTGTTCTCATATGCACCAACAGTACTGGGCTCCAACGCTAGCCGACTAAAGAGTTAGGACTAAAGACTTCCCCCATAGGTGTGCGCAGCCTACAGCTGCCACACAGAGACCTTTGCCGATTGCTTAGTTTAAGAGGTACCTCACAGGGGTTATTGTACAGGACCCTAGCCATTCTTTTAGCATGCACTCTAAACCAGAAACATTATCCTTATCCACACTGCAGTTAAAGTGGTTGTAAACCCTTACAAACCACTTTGACCTACAGGTAAGCCTAGATTAAGGCTTACATGTAGGTCCAAGAAATATCTCCTGAACCTACACGGTTTTAGGAGATATTGCAAAAAGACAGGCATGCGCCATAGACAGTGACAGTGGCGCGCAGGCGCACTGAGCGGTGTGCTCAGTGCGCCTGCGTGCCACTGTCACATGCCACTCGTGGCTGCTCCCATGCGCATGCGCAGGAGTGACGTCATCGCGGCTCCGGTGAATCACAGCGCTGGAGCAGCGAGACCCAGAAGTCACTCCAGGATACATGGCAGCGGTGAAGATGAAGAAGGAGGACGGCTTCGAGGGCTTCGTTCTCAGGTAAGTTATTCATAGTGAGCTAGTATGCTATGCATACTAGCTCATTATGCCTTTGCCTTGCAGGGTGCATTTTTTTTTTTTGATTGGCTTTACTTCCTCTTTAATGTTTATATGCACTGCACTTTTAGCTCACAACCAAGTAAAGGGTATCTATAATCATGTTTTTAAAGGGGTTGCATTAATTTGTATTCATTCAGGTGTGTCAGAAGGGCTGAGGTTGTTCTTGGAGTCAAGGTGCAGAGAACAGAGAACCCAAATTACCAAGCAGCTCCTTCGGGGTAGCGCTACATGTACATAGCTATCAAATGTCACTTTTGTAATAACCAATCAAAATGTTTTTAAATCTGGTGGGAAAATTTGCAAGAGGAGCCCTCCATGGTGCTGAAACAACGTTAATACAGATTTCACATGAATGTGAACTTGGGAAAGCTGTACTTTGGGATGGGTAATTCTTTTTTGGTGAATACTTCTGAAAGCACCCCCTTCTCTTGTGATTAAGGAGGGTTTATGGGTTGATATTAACATGGCAGTGGGCTTCATGCTCATGCTCATTCCAGTTTGGTTATATTTAGAAAAGAGTTGTTTTTTTGGATAAAAATACAAAATTAATGTTTAAAGTGCAGGTTCAGAATTCTTTATAGCCAATCACTGGATATTATCAACCCTGACAAATTTTGTGAATATGACATTCGGCCATTTCTAAGCAGTGCAGAAGTGAAGTCAGAACTCCTGACTTCAGTCTGGCTGGATGGGCAGGCCTGAAACACTAGGCTAGGCTACCACTGATTCATTACCACTTAGCTTATAATTTCTCATTATGGTAAAAAAAAAATACCATAGCTGATCAGGTCTGAGCGAATTTGTCTATGCAAAATAAATAGTTAGACATTCAATACATTATCATTTAAAGTGCAATTCAAAGCAACAAGAACCACTAATGTGATCTAGGAAATATCGGAGAAGGGTGAGCTACCCACTCCGTTCTAGGCAACATTACAACATTTGTTACAAGATTCTCTATGCCAAACAACCTACCTCTCATGCTCTACTGTGCTGAAGTTAAAGTGGACCTATTCGGGGAAAAGTGAAAGGTTCCTTTGAAAGAACATCCCCCCCACCACTGATAACCAGCTTTCCCACACTCCCTCAATACTCGGCTTCTCTTTTATAGGCAGGAGTTAAAATAGTTTGCAACCTTTGTGGTGGGTGCTGTCAGAGTTTACACAGAATTAAGTTCTTCCTTGTCCTCCCATGATATTGTTCAGTTCTGCTCGGTGACTGCTCAGGTTTAAGCACTGCATCCTGTAAGGAGGTGGCATACTCTTTGGTACCTTGAATGACCAAGTATTTACTGAGGTGTTGGAAAATCTGCAATTGCAATAATCACTGTCATCTCCCAGCAAGGACGGCTCCCCCCCCCCCCTGCCAGGAGAAGACAATGGCCCAGCAGGAGGGATTCCTGCATCAACACTGTCTGTGTTGCTGGGGGAATTAAGCAAATTTCTTTCCCGCAACCACAGGGAAAGAAATTTTCTCCATGTATGGCCGGCCTAAGGTCCAAGCAGATCTTCCATTGAATGATAATGAGAACAATCAACAAGTTGGGGGGATCAACCTCTTTGTACATCTCAATATTTCTCTATTGTTCCAAAGATTGAAGGGCATTGTATGAGTCAACATGTGAGGAACTGTCTGAAAACTAGCTGAAAACCAAAGAAAAAAAAAAGAATGATAGTTTTCAATATTGTATACAAATAAACCTGGATACTTTTGGAACATTTTAAGAAAAGACTAATGCCGCGTACACACGATCGGAATTCTCGTCGGAAAAAACTTTTTCCAACGGAATTCCGCTCAAGCTGTGTTGCCTACACACGATCACACCAAATTCCGACGGTCAATAACACAGCGGCATAAAACACGTTTGACAGCACTATAAAAGGGAAGTTTAATGCTTCCAAGCATGCGTCAAATTGTTTCCGAGCATGCGTCGGAATTTTGCGTGTCGGAATTGCATACACACGATCGGAAAATCCGATAGAAAGGTTTTCCTTCGGTTCTCAATTCAAAGTCCGTCGGACATTCCGACAGAAAAAGACCGTTGGGCATACACACGGTCGGAAAATCCGATGAAAAGCTCCCATCGGACTGTTTCCATCAGAAATTCCGACCGTGTTTACGCCGCATAAAAGAACTTTAAGTATTAAGATACTTGTCCATTTAAATGCATATGTCCGAGATTAAATAGTTTATTTAAAGGAAGACTGAAAGGGAAATTATAATCCCATTAGCTATGTAGGGTGTTGGATTCTTTATCATTATTGTTAGGAATATTGTATATGTGCTGCCATAGTCATAATCAATAAGTAGTTTAGTATACTAATTATTTTTTTCTTACCTTTGTATGTATACAATTTCCACCTCCTTATGGTTAAAATTCTCAATTTAAATACGATTACACCAGAAAGTAATTATCATAAATTAGGAATAATATTTACCCTCCAAAGCATTATATAGACACCATCTCATGAGGACACTCAGATCATCTTAAGACACTCATCAAGGAGAGACACCATATTAAAAAAGCTCAACTGCACCCATTAATCAGCAGCCATCTCTGGGTCTGATCATTAGTTACTGTATCTAAAAGGTTACCAGATACTTGGATACTATGTTCCATTGATTTTGCTTGCTTAGATTAAAAAGCCATATTTATTTTTGTAACCTAATTGCTCTCATGATAACATAACCAAGTTAATAAATGTATTTATTCTTATTATTTTCCTGTTCTTGGAGCGTAATGGTGTACAGTTTTGCTGTAGTTTGACACTTTTTCTGCAGGGGAACAACAATTCCGTAAACACGCACACTATTGTCTGATAGATATCATTGCCTATTTTGTCTATGGGGAGAAATTCATTATTGAATCTAAATAATTATATATACAGTATATATATATATATATATATATATATATATATATATATATATACACACAGTATATATATATATATATATATATATATATATATATATATATATATATATATATATATATATATATATATATGTGTGTGTAATCTATTGTTACAGGCAATTTTGGAACTTTTATGCAATTATTTTAGTGTCCATGTACATCACGATCGGAACTATTATTTATGGTGTTTACATGTGACTTATTGCAATAAATATAAATTTATTTTCTATAGCTCAGTCTGCACTTCCACTGATCTTGCTGGTGTTCTAAAGGAATTCTGCTTGGCTAAAAATGAACTCAAAATAATAATTTTAAGTCAGTAAAATTATTCTTATATTGGAGGCACTGTGATTCAAACTATTTTTGATGACTAAATTAATCGTTCAGGCATTCCCTGACACAACATAATAGAAGCCTGTGATGGAGCAATAGAGCAATAGGGAAATGTGTTGTATCCGCTGGTATGAGTTTTTTCTTGCAAAAAAACCTGCCCCTTTGCCCTTAATGGGCAAAGTAACAGATTCGCTGTGAGAGGGCAGTGGGAGGACCTGTGAATAAATCGACATGCAATTTTACATGCTCAGTTTCAAGGTCATGCAGACAATACTGTAAGAATGCCAACAATAGTACAATTTAGATATTAATGTTTGCAGGAGCATGAAATGGATGACACATACAGGACCAGCTAGTCACGACCCTGCTCCCTCCTCATAGGAGTTTGACTGACAGAAGCAGGAGAGCTTGACAGGAGAGGAAAGCAGGGCTGCAACCAAAAAAGTTCTAGAGAGGTGAGAGAAGGCAGATGTTTAAAGAGGGGGGTGGGAGAAATAGATAAAGAGGTATTTTTTTAACTTAAAGTTGTTGTAAAGCCTAAACATGTTTTACTTGAATGCGTTCCCTGCATTAAGATAAAAAAACAATTAGGTAGCAGTATGCTCCCTTCCTCCCTTTACTTACCTGAGATCCAGGACTCTGCCCATTTGTACCAGCTCTGTCCTTAACCCTGCTCTCATAAGCTTTGCTGAGGCATGGCTCCTGCTGAGCCCCGCTGTCTGTGTCTGTAAACGCAGGCAGCACGGTTCGGGATCGAGCCTACACAAATGCTTCCCTAGTAAGCGACTTGCTATGGGGGCACTGGCAGAAGAGTAGGAGCCAGGAGTCCTGGCGAGGGATCAAAGAAGAGGAGGTTCAGGGCCACTCTGTGCAACACCATTGTTTGTTTGTTTGTTTTTTAAATAAGAGTTTACAATCACTTAAAAAAAAAATATATATATATATATATTTAGATTTTAGAACCACTGGTCCCCCCGTGCACTGATTCGTTTCTCCAGGGAGAAAACAAGGAAAGCAGCAGGGGAGACAGGCGAGTAAAGCTGGGTATAGACAGTCCTGTGTACTCAATGTAATAGGTGCCAACCTAATACTTGATGTATGTAATGTAACATTTCAATATGCTCAATACAAATTTGTTTAAAAAAAGCTGGGTATACACATATTGAAGTTCCTGCTAAACCAGCCAAACTTTGATATGTGTGTACCCATCTGTTCAACAGAAGGCGGTTGTTAAACCGGCTTCTGTTGAACTATCATGCTGGAAAACTAGCATTCAGGCAGCGCTTGCAGCCAATGGCTGCAGCACTGATCAGTGTATTCTAACGGGAAGGGGGGAGGTGTCCCTGCTGTCCAAATACAATGGTGTGGCGGGGGAGATCCGTACATCAACAAAACTTGTGTGGTTGTATGGATCTTTCAGTTTTCCTTTCGTTTAACCCATTGTTGAAAAAAAAAAAAAAAAATGTCTGTGTATACCCTGCCCAACACTCCTGAAACTGTTAAATGCAGCGGTATTCAGCAGCATGGGCAGCAATAGAGCTAAGTATTTACTTTCTTTTTATCAGGTACAACTTTTAGTGCCATGTTCAGTTTGGGGACAGAGTCACTTTAAATTGTAAAATTCTATAAACCTAAAAACTTGCACTTGAGCAAAAGTGTGTGCATGATTTATAATGCATGAACAGTGTGTGAGTCATAGTCCTGTGCTTACACAGACCTAGTGCTGGGATATATCAAATGCAGCTTATCCCTCACCCATCTTTTGTGTTTAATTACACATGGCAATATACGGCTTATATTGCTGTGATTTCCTAAAGGGTCAAGCAGGCAGGAAGCATTATAACATGTGTACTTTTAATTTTGAAAACTGAATCTCCACAGTCTAGTGGGAGTCCTAGGAGTGAAGGAATCTGAAATGAAATGTAAAGTAATCCAATTCTTTCATGTTGTGAATATTCAGAGGTTCATAGACACAGCGAGTACACAGTGGAGAGTTGGATGGTTTCCATGGTGACGACACGGTTATTTGACAGGACGTAAAATTAATTTGAAATCAAAAGGATAATGATATGAGTGATAAAAATATCAGACCCATTATAAAATATGGATGTTATTTCATTATGGTACATACTGTCTCGACAAGTTACGGGAATATTTCCTAATGTAATTTCTAAATGCAAAACGTATGTGTTCCAATGAAGGAAAGAAATGAGGGAGAGCTGTGTGGTACCTGGAAATTAAAAATCACTTTCCTCTGCATCTGTCTGGTAGGAAAGACATTTGCATGAATCAAGCGGTTGATTAAAAGATTCTCAGATCTGTCATCATTTCTCACTTGGAGTGACTGTCACTTAGTCAGCATGACATCGGCGTAATAGGGGCAACTTTTTAGATAAAAGGTGAAGTGTATGTGAAATGTAAAGTGAAACATTAGTTAGGGTAAAACTTGATGTAATATATATAATTATTTACCAACCACTGTTTAGTTTAAAGTACAACCTCAGGTAAATACAGTACATAAAACCAGCTTTCAGTGGTGTACCTAGAATACAGTATTTGGCACCTCTATACGTCAAAATAGTTTTTAGTAATAACCATGAAATTAAAGTGGTTGCAAAGCCTGAAGGCATGAATGCCTGAAGGTAAAAAACCTTCTGTGTGCTACTCCCCCTAATACTCACCTGAGCCCCCTCTCAATCCAGCGATGTGCAGGATCGGCTGTCCCAGGACTCTCTCTCCTCATTGGCTGAGACAGTGAGCCAATGAGGAGAGAGTGGGGGACAGGGCTGAGACACAACTCTGTGTGTCTTATTAACACATAGGGCTCTGGAGCGAGCAAGCACCAGTGCCCCCATAGCAAGCAGTTATGGTCAAGGGGGAGAAGCCAGAGGACCCGAGAAGAAGAGGATCGGGGCTGTTCTGTGCAAAACCACTGCACATAGCAGGTAAGTATAACATGTTTGTAAGTCACCTGGTGCGCCTGGTTTGATCATTGTGCCAAGCTGCAGGTAGACTCCTTGGCGAAAGGCATCTACTGTATAGCTAAGTATTCGTATTACATTTTCCAATATTATTGCATTTGTTGTTATTTAACCACTTGCTTACTGGGCACTTTATCCCCCCTCCTATCCAGACCAATTTTCAGCTTTCAGCGCTGTCGCACTTTCAATGACAATTGCGCGGTCATACAACACTGTACCCAAATGAAATTTGTATCATTTTTTCCCCCAAATAGAGCTTTCTTTTGGTGGTATTTGATCACCTCTGCAATTTAAATTTATTGTTAAAATTTTTTAAAAAGACTGAATTAAAAAAAAAAAAAAATTTTAAATTTTGTTATATAAATTTAAAATGGGTAATTTTTGTCCATCATTGATGTATGCTGATGAGGTGGCAGTGATGGGCACCAATAGGTGGCAGTGATGGGCACTGATGGGTGGCAGTAATGGGCACTGATGGGTGGCAGTGATAGGCAGCACTTTTAGGTGGCATTGATAGGTGGCACTTATGGGCATTGACAGGTGGCACTTATGGGCATTGATAGTTGGCACTTATGGGCATTGACAGGTGGCAGACATGAGGCATAATTGCCTCTGACTTATCGGGACCGATGTCCCTTTAAGATGAGCTGGTGATCGGCTTTTTTTTCTCCTCCGCTGTCAGCGTGAGGAGAAAAAAAAACGATCACCGAGCTTTTGTCTTGATCATGTGATCAGCTGTCATTGGCTGACAGCTGATCACATGGTAAGGGGCCGTGACCCGCCCCTTACTCGGATCGCTGATCACCCGAGTCTCAGTGACTCGGTGATCACAGCTCGCTCCACGCGGCCCTGTAGGGCGCACGCAGAAAGCGTGCCCAGGAATTGAGATCCGCGATGTGGCCGTCATTCGGCCATAGTGCGGATGTCAAGTGGTTAATTAAATGCTATATACAGATTGATTATACCTAAAAGTGTTTGTGTGATCTCTCTTTGCATATCTCGAAAAAACCCAAAAACGCAAACTGTCTAGCTAGTGAAGATTCATAATATTCCATGCCAGAACATATATTGGCATATGTAATGTGACATTCCAAAACAAGGAGATAATAAAGAAGCGCTAAAGAATAGAAAATTTCATAGTGGCACATGCAGTGCATCTATGAGTGCACGCAGTGAACTGTTTTCTTAATGACTACAGTGTTGATTGTGTCCTGGAATGTTAGGGGCCTGCACAGTCCCTTGAAACACTCCATGGTTAGTGTGTCTTTGCGCAAGTACCATCCCAGGTTCTATGGGCTGCAGGAGACACATCTGACAAGGCACACATGAGGTGCATTGACTGTTCATGGGCCGGTCATTCTTATCATTCAACTCATCCCTTATACTCTAGGGGGGTGGGCCTATTGGCTCATCGCTCACTGGACTCCATTCTCCATGGTAGTCCTGCAACAATTGGTAAATTTCTTGGTGGATAAACCGGACCTTCCTTTTTTGTGCTAGGGGATTTTAATGGGATTCTGCACCCCTCATTTGCTAAAAACACCCTCCTCCAGTTGTGAGTCTACATGGCAGAGGTACGCTCTTGGTCCGATATCTGGACAAGGTGGGATGGGTAAGACTAATGGAGAGCCAGAAATCCCTGGCACGTTGATTTTTCCTGTTTTTCCAAAATGCACGCTACTCTATCTAGAATAGATTTATGTTTGGGGATGGCTGTCTCCAACACTTTGGTTAAAGACATTATTTATGCCCCTAGGGGGATTTCGGTCCATTCCCCAGTAGTGTTACAATTGGAGGTTCAGTCCCCTTGGAAAATTAATGCATTTTGGCTGCCATTGTGGCGGCTGGAGAGACACTTGTGCTCGTACTACCATTGGTATACCATCCATCATCCCTTCCATTTGAGAGTTCTTTGGATATATCCAGTGAAGGATTTGGTCGTTTGGCACCATTCTCAAGTTGATGCTCCCACTGGTGTGGTGACACCAACTGCCTTTGTGACTCATACGGCGTAAGCCTATTTGAGTTCACGCTATCTGGTAAGCGTATTCCCAAGAGGTGGTGGACTACATCAGACAACCTGCACCAAGTCACTTGTTATTTTTTTCTTTTTAAGAACTAATACTGAACTTTATGTCACTATTTGGTGAAGATTTTTGCTAAGATCACCATTTTGTAACACATATTGCTATATTGGTCAGCACGTATGGTGATATTTCTTTATGATTTTCTTTTTATTGTCATATTCATTGTATATGTGATTATGCGATTATGTAATTACTATATTCACTAATTCTTCATGTATGTATTTTTTCGATTGATCAATTAATTGTGTGTATCACATTTGTTTGTTCACCACTCGCAGTGACACACACGCATTCTTACTACTTATTTGGGATATCATATCACAAATTTTTCATTGATATTCTTAGATTATGATTATTACATTCGTGATCTATGAGCGCCGCATTTTTCTATCTCTAATTTCTATTCACTTATCACAGTAATCTGTTGTGCAGGCTGCTTTTTTTACATACATTCATAGACAGCGCAGTTTGTTTTCCCTTTTTTCTTTTTATTATTCATTGTGGCCCATATTACCCAATTTTTTGTACATAATGACTCCTACCAAAATGTATTAATATGCTGGGATGCTTTTAAATGTTTTCTTATGCGGCGTACACACGCTCGGACAAACCGCCGGACTTTCCAGCGGAGGCCCGCCGGACTTTCAAAGGCGGAAAGAGACCCCCAGACGACGATGGGGGCAATGAAGGAGAAAACCCGGCTCCTCCGCTAGGTAAAAGAGCTAGGTAAACAAGCAGAAGATAGCGGAGGAGTCCAGCGAGAAGACCCCCCAAGACGGAAGAAGACCCCCGGAGCTGTGCAATAAAATATTTTAAAAAATGGTGTCGATTTACACTTTTTTCCTTAGGTGAATGGGTAAGGGTACACCGTACCCCATACTCATTCACATAGGGTGGGGGGCCGGTATCTGGGGGCCCCCTTATTAAAGGGGGCT
Source organism: Lithobates sylvaticus (assembly GCA_028564925.1). Lineage (NCBI taxonomy): Eukaryota > Metazoa > Chordata > Amphibia > Anura > Ranidae > Lithobates > Lithobates sylvaticus. Next base: position 37,923,647 of record CM053036.1, on the reverse strand, counting down.
CCTGGATTCCGATAAGCCCACCGCCCGCAAACCCCGACAACCAACGGCCAGGGTTGTCGGGAAGAGGCCATTGTCCTCATCAACATGGGGACAAGGTGCTTTGGGGTGGGGGGGCCGCAGGGCCCCCCTTTCCTGAGGGCACCCCCCATGTTGAGGGCACGCGGCCTGGTATGGCTCAGGAGGGGGGGCGCTCGCTCGTCCCCACCCCCTTTCCTGGCCAGCCGGGCTGCGTGCTCGGATAAGGGTCCGAGAAGGATTTGGGGGGACCCCCACGCCGTTTTTCGGCATAGGGATTCCCCTTTAAATCCATACCAGGTGACGGGGCTAGCGCAGCGGCATTCACTGCCTTCGCTTGTCCCGTCTACCTGCAGTCACGTTCTAAATGAACAGACTTTCCTCCGTGTGCGAGGCAAGTCCGTTCAGTCCGTTCAAAAGTCCCACGGACTAGCACACAGACGGCGGGATTGTCCGCCGGACTGCCGAGTCCAGCGGACAATTTTAAGTCTGAACTTAAAACTTAGTCTGCCGGACTTTTGGGAGGAAAAAGTCCGCTGCCTACACATGGGCGGATTGTCTCCAAGGAGTTTTCACGGTTGGAGGGGAGAACGGAACAGGCATATATTTCTGATCCCACTGAGGCTTCTAAGGAGGAGTGGTTTTCAGTGCAGAAGGCCTACGAGCACATGGCACCTTCTGTTGCAGAGCAGAAATGTTTTCTCAAAACAAGTCTTTTTTGAGGATTGGGAACAAATGGGTCACCTCCTTGCTTAATTAGTTTGTGACAAAACTACTAGTCTTACATACACAAAATGGTAAGCTTTTAAATATGACGGATGAGGTAATAAGGGAGCTGGTTCATTTATACTCAGCTATATATGAGTCCAAGGTGCAGTATGTCTCTGATAACCTGCAGTCCTACTTACATTCTACACAGTTACCTGGACCATCTAATTCCCAAAGGGCAGAGAGATATCAAAATGTTAGCTAAAATTTTAGCCAGGCGTTTAAATAAGGTCATAACGAGTATTATACATTCTGACCAAGCTGGTTTTATGCCCCAAAAATCAACAGCCTTTAACCTACATAGACTTATTATTACCATGCAACCCCCTTCTGACAATATGGGTTTGAGAGCCTTGTTGTCACTGGATGCCAACAAGGCTTTCGATAGTGTTGAGTGGCAGTACCTGTGGAAAGGTTTTAACAGTTTTGGCTTTGAGTATACTCTTATCTCATGGGTGAAACTCCTGTACTATGACACTCAGGCAGCCATTCGTTCAGGGGGACAAGTCCATTTTCCCTTGGGCAGGGGCACTCATCATGGTTGTCCTCTTTCACCCTTACTGTTTGCCCTAGCAATAGAGCCATTGGCTGTGCATATTCGGGCATCTGCCTCCATTCAGGGCTTTCAGTACGGGATCCTGTGGGAAAAGCTCCTATGCACAGATGATATGCTGCTTATGTTGGGGGATATTGAAAACTCATTACATACCTGTGGAATTTGGCATGTATTCGGGCATGACAAACAACTGTTCCAAATCAGCTCTGTTGAGTTAAGATGGCCAAGCTGATCCACTCTTGCCTCCCTCCTGTACCAGTTGTCTCCACTTTTAAATACTTGAGCATAGTAATTTTCCAAGAGGTCGCTGAGTTCTTGAAACTGAATATTAACCCCCTGCTCCACCGCTTTCTGGACAAAATCTAGGTGTGGCAAAAATTGTGGCTCTGCATGATGGGGTGAGCCAACCTAGGTAGAATTATACCTATGTCCAAATTATTGTATTTTTTGCACAATTCCCCAGTGATTATTCCGCTTAACATTTTCAGTACCGTTTCAAGCTTTATTGTGGAAACGGGGCTCTCCATGGGTTCATTTAGCGAAATTACAACACCCAAAGACTGCAGGAGGTATTGCATTTCCTCACCCATGGCTTTATTATATAGCTGCACAATTGCAGCATATGGTGCCTGGAATGTCCGTAGGTGATAATGCCTCTCTGATATCCTGAGATGACAACCTGACCTTATTTTTGCATTTTACTGACTCTGTATACTTGCCCGAGGGCCTGAATTTCCACTACTAAACCAACTAGATTGTTTGCCACTTATAGATTGATGCATAACCTGTGGCATAAGGCCAAACAGGTGCAGGGTGCTACGGGGTACACAAGTTTCAGTATATTATGAAACAATTCTGCATATCCTGAACTGGCCAAGAGTCAGTATGGCCCTATGGGATTACACATGTTAGGGAAGTGTTTACGGATAATACACTACTGTCATTTGGCTCTGCAGGCTAAATTTGGTCTTCCTCAACAGATGCACTTTTACTATTTACACTTACAGCATGCAGTGGCTCCCCAACATTTTTCTAATTGCTATTCTCAGCTTCTTGAGACATACCTAGATGATTCCCCTTGTAAAGCAAGAGGGCAGTGAGGGTCGTATGTGGGGTAGATCATTGGGAGGAAGCAATGGAGGTGGTTTGTCTTAGCTTACTAAATGTATCACAAATACTCTCTCAATTGTACATATTATTTTGAGTGCACTATACCCCACTTAAGTTGCATAAAATCGGTTTAATGCTTGACTATATCCGCCCTAAATGCAAAAGGGATCATGGGGATTTGATGCGCATGATGTGGTGCTGCCCCAAGTTGCACAGATACTGACACACTGTTATTTAAACCATTAATCAAGCATTTCAATTTAATCTCTCACTGTACTCACTGTTCTGTGTACTTGGTATCTTGGATCCCATGATTCCTGACCCGATCATTAAAGTGGTTGTAAACCCTTACAAACCACTTTGGCCTACAGGTAAGCCTAGATTAAGACTTACCTGTAGGTCCAAGAAATATCTCCTAAACCTACACGGTTTAGGAGATATTTGCCAAAAGACAGGCACCGCTGTCTACGGCACATGCGCCGTAGACAGCGACGCTCAGGAGCACTGAGTGCGCCGCTGTTCGCGGCGATATGCTGCGAGTCGAATGACAGCGCCGGAGCAGCGAGACCCACCAAGAAGATGGAGGCTCCGTACACAAGGGGACAGCAGTGACTATGCTGGCTCCTGTGTCAGGTAAGTGACACATAATGGACTACTATGCGATGCGTTGTAGTCCATTATGCTTTACCTTTGCAGGGAAACAAAGAGGAAGTAAACCCATCAGGGTTTACTTCCTCTTTACAGAGGCTGTTTCTAGAGCTTTATTTCAGGCCCACAAAGTACTATTAATGCACTGAAAAAATCCCTCTCCTCCGTCCTCACAAGCATGAATTACTCAGGGCACCACCCTTCGCTATGAAAAACTCATATACCAACACAGGTGCTGTCTCGCTAAATGTAATTGAGTGTGGGATAGATGGCTGTCTATTGTGACATAGAAGTTCTGGAATCTGTCTTGGTTTATTCAATAAACTTTATTGATTATTTAAAAAAAAAAATCATGTCTGCAAACACAATTAGTACCATTTTTCCAATGCACTGCAGGGCAATGCATACTGTACTATATATTTTCTACTGCATGTGATTAAATGTGCTTAGAGTTAGGAAATTAATAGGTATGCACCCTACAGTGCATGCATAAGAGGTGATTTACTAAAACTGGTGCACTCAAAATCTGGTGCAGCTGTGTATGCTAGCCTGTCAGCTTCTAACTTCAGCTTGTTTAATTAAGCTTTGACAATAAAACCTGTAAGCTGATTAGTTTCTATGCAGAGCTGCACCGATTTTGCACACTCCTGTTTTAGTAAATAAACCCTATCATGTTCCTTGCATTGTAAAGCAACATAACACAGGTTACAGCAACACAGAGTAAAGGACTGTATACAGTACGGGCTTCACAGGGCATTGCAATTCATTTTTGTTGCACATTAGAGCACATATACAGTGCACTAAAACAGACTACAACACAGATGGAAATGTTGCTTTGTGGAGCACTGCTACAATATAGTGCATGACCTTTTTGTTTGTTATGGAGCACTGACAGTCCAATCCAAATGAAAGAGTTGCCTACAGCAACATTTCTCAATGGAAGAAAATATGGTCCTGTAAATGAGCCACAAAATACCCTTAAAAAATAAAGAGATGCATGCAACAATTCTTGTGCTACCTATACTCCCTACATGAGTAATTGAAAGCATGTTTTTATTTATGAATTTACATATTATCTGGCTGCATTGCAAAATGAAAGCATCCACAATAAATAATTTACATTACATATACATTAATCATGCATTACATTTACATTATATATACATGTACATTACATATACAATACATAAACATTACACAAACATGACAATTACATAACTAGTTTATTATGTGTACCGATACGGACTGCCAGCAGAAAGCACCGTACCTTTCAGTGTTTCTAGACATCGCTTGTCCCTTTGGTAACTAGTGCAATCAGTGACAACATATCTGTGAGTCCAACAAAGTGAATTATGTGACGTATAGTTCTCTTTCAGACTATTACTATGCAACCACGTACCCTAATGCCCCGTACACACGGTCAGAATTTCCGACAGAAAATGTCCTATCAGGCCATGTTGTCGGAAAATCCGACTGTGTGTGGGCTCCAATCCGACTTTTTCCTGCTCTCAAATTTTCCGACAACAAAGTCCGATAGGACTTATTCCGATCGTGTGTAGCGAATTCCGACAGACAAAGTGCCACGCATGCTCAGATCACTTTACAAGACCAAAGCTATTGGCTACTAGCCTCTACGTAGTTCCGTCATACGCAACGAATGTCACCACGTTCAGAAGGATCGGTTTTTCCGACAACTTTGTCCGACCGTGTGTATGCAACACCAGTGTCGGACAAAATCCGACGGATTTTGTGGTGGGAATTTCCGACCGTGTGTACGGGGCATAAGACTACACATCCCAGAGATCTCCACAGTGACATGAAGGTTGCTGGGAGTTACCATATAAGGAGCGAGAAAGCCCGCACAGAGCTCTCTTTCTCCTGGGCCTGACGCGAGACGGACCTCTCTGTGTAACAGGGAGAGAGAGGTTGTGGCCTACCACGTGGAGCCTTACTTCCAACCCAAGGCCTAAGGGGCCTATCTCTGTTATCAGCTGTAGGACATCCTGTCGCTAACATCATTTGGATCACCTGTCTGTCGGTGGGAGGGCAAGTTTCACTTCAGTAGACCGAGACAGCGGATCCGCTGCCTGAGTGCTGTTACACGTGTTCCTGTCCAGAAGACCGCGGATCGATTTGGTTATTGGTGAGAGGATAAATTGCTCAACCCTTTATCTATTCACTGACACTATTAAAGAACACTGTGCACAGACATCTTTACCCTAAGAACACTTTACTACATTGCTTGAACACTGTGTTAGGACGCCTTACATCTTCACCACTAGGAATAGGAACCTATTGCTTTATCTACAACCAAATGGATTACAGTTAACAAGCTCCATCTAGCTAGTGAAGAACATCAGATCTGCAACATGGAACTCTTTTGTTATTACTAGGTAGACCTGCACTTTCATATAGCAGATAGCAAAGGCTGGCTAGATTACATCCTTCCCAAAGTAGCCACATAAGTAGTTAACTGCAACATCCGCTAGGAGAAGACGTTGGATCTAAATATAGTGTACATATATTTATATAACATTGTTTGTTTCTGAACCATTGTTTGTGTCCTTGGGAGGAATTTGTTTGCTGAGTTAGCGCTGTTAAGCCAGCTCAGCAGATTCATTACCTCTGTTTGTAAAACTAACTTACTCTATCTGGCTCAAGTAAAATATTTCAGAACCTAATATTACTGAGTTGTTTATTTTTTGCTGTATAGTGTTACCAGGATGTCTGAACCCAGAGTGTCAGGTGGGTTGGAAGGTTTACTTGGTCATGGCTGTGTAGATGAGCAGGTAATTCTTAGCATTCCCCAAGGGGGCAGTGCTACATATGCATTAATATTGCTTATAATCCTGGACTGAGCAGTGCTTAAGCATCTTATGTAGGTGCCACATAGTCCAGAAGGAGGCATCGCCCAGCGGCATCATTAAGGAAGAAAAGGAAAGGACCTGTGATGTCAATGGACTAGTCTTATGTCTATAGATTGTATAAGGTTTTTTCTTTGGTGGTGGTGGGGCTTCATATAGGAGGGCAGGCGTGGTTTCCAAGAACTAGAGGTCTGCTTTTATGAACTTTCAATAACTAGATGAAAGTTAAAATCAAGTTTGTTGTGGACATTACTGCCTTGTAATCTGAGAGACAAGAGAGGAGGTGAAGCTTTAAAAGGTGTGGTCATCCGTTTTACGCTATGCAGTCATTTGACAAGGGAAGGGGGTAGTTCTTATGTATAGTATCGCACAAAAAATGAGTACACTTTGCTACAATGTAAAGTAGTGAGTGTACAGCTTGTATAACAGTGTAAATTTGCTGTCTTACTATGGGCTTACTATGGGACATTCAGGGGGTGAAATTAGGAGTGGGAGAATGGAGATGGGCTTTTTAAAAAAAAAAATCAGTTTTGATTTCCTTTAAGATAGTAAAACAGCTGAGGAGTATTTAAAGTGCAACTATTCTTTATTTTTGTTGGATGATTTTAAATGCAAGGCATGCGTATTTTGAGTGATGCTATGGAAGAATTTAAGAGAAAAGCTATGTGAATACAGAGAACCGAAATGGTCTTTGATACACACTATAGAACTGGAATGAATAAAAGGTCATAGATCGTGAGTAACATTTCTTAACAATACCAAGTATAAAACATTATGCTGCTGAGTAAAATTCATTTTTTCCTGTTTCAGCTCTAACAAATATAGGTTTTACAAATCTCCTTACCTTTCAGGCAAATCATCTTGATTGAAAAGTAGGTTTTTACAACAGTGGTACAATTGAAATTACTATAAGCCAAACACATCAAGACAGCGAAAGATCCCAATGAGAGCCCAGCCAGCATTTAAATATTTCAATCAGCATCATTAGACAACCCTAGGATTTAATCAACGGACTCCCATCATTTCTGCAGCCCCACATCAATACCTCTAATGTGATTTATAATGTCTGCTAACTGGGTTAAAAATAAAACAATATGAGTATCTGAAGTGAGCTTTCAGTGATACAATTTACAGAGCAATATTTTAGTTCTAAGAATCCATTTATTGATTTTCAGTAAAGAAATATGTTTTAAAAAATATGGAGGTAATGGATTCTATATCCTAAAATAATTTATTATAAACATTAGGGCATGTACAAGTCTTATGTCCTATGACTCTTAAACTAACCTTATGTAATCAGAAAAAAATATCACATACCATCTTTTTTGAAACGCATATATAACACAACATGTAACATTTGAAAAACTTTTGGATCCAAATCACTATTATGTTTCTAGTTCTATCTTTTTTGTTCAAGACACCATTGTGGGATGATTAATTTAGCTGTGTGTACAATTGTATTTCAATCAAATACTTTTTATTGAGTTAAAAAAAAAATCTTAAACATTGCAAACAAACTAAAATCACTAATATCTATACAGAAGAAAAAAAAAAAGAACAATAAAAATAAATAGATTTAAATTATTTTAAATAGATAAATAAATTTAACAATAACAATAACTTGTTGCTGTATATAGCAGTCATTGCTGAGAGATGTTTAACATTACAGAACAGTCAGTAATTCAATTAAGTTCCGCACCATAGATCCATCACAGTGCAACAACACTATCGACAGAAGCAAAGAGATCATCCACAAGTGGACACAATATATATATATATATATATATATATGGGGAGGATAACCAAGAAAAACAGATCTTATTACATTTATTCATACAACACTTGTGCTTATAAATAAGTCGCTCAATATCCAGCACCAAGAATTGGACAGTACACTGATGGTCATTGAATATGCTTTAATAGTGTTATGGGTTTACTTTGCCATTTGCACTCTTATTACACCTTATCTATTAAGATGGGGTTATATACTATGGTTCTGTTATATATTCTTGTAATGTGCAGGGGTTAAGTGATGCTACTAAACGACAGGCAATTTTTACCTCCAGTAAATAATTCTCTCTGGCTGTGGTCTGCCTGCAGACCATCTGTGTAAGGATACACTACATTACTTGAAGGCTGCCCAGTATTGCACACAATATCATTTGATACATGCCTCATATTCTAGGGGGGTATCGATCTTGATAGCTAATATTGTTGAATATACCTGCAGACAAACCAAGCTGGATAACTTGGGGCACTATGTATTTTTATACAGTCCTAGTTTTTTTGCAATTTTTGATGGATAAACCAGATATTCCTATTGTGGTTGTGAGAGATTTTAACAATTATTTAAATCCTGCACTTGATAAGTACAATGTGGTTGACAACCCTACTGTTAACACTCCTATTCCCTTTGCATGCTTTCTTCAAGAAATATACCTAATTGACATTTGGTGGTTGAGGAACCCGCAACAACCTCTCCATTCATCTCACTGGCTCAAATAAACAGGCTAGTGGTATCTCTTGTACTTTTATTGCTACATTAAACTTGATGATCGATGCAGGGAAGACATGGGATACCTGGAAAGACCTGAATTTACTGAGGCAACTTCCGTCTCAATATTCTGGCATAGAGCTTCTGCAAAGTTCACTTTTGACTGGGAAGATACCCAGGACTTGCTTTTGTAGAACTGGAACTGCACACAGTCACTAGGGAACAGAATGTAGGTAATTACTCACAATGCCATAGGATAATCCGTGGCCTCCTTATCCTTCCACCGGGCACTCTTCAATGAGGGAGACACAGAATCATGATACCACAGGAAAGCTGGATACTCTTTCCCCCAACTTCCACCAGATATCCTCCAGTGAGTCTCAGACTTAGAAAAATTAGCCCCCAGCTGAAACTATAGCTGGGACCTTGATAACCTTCATGCAGCTTCTCCAGCAGACTGCCCTAATGGGCACAGACAGGGAACTCCTCTGGCAGGACTGCACCCAGGATCCGCACACTCAGTTTCAGGCTCCAGACTATTTATCGGCTCTCCAGCGACCTACAAAACACACCTTGACTAACATCCTACATCCACAGGGAGGCTGTTACAGATAGTTTCAAAAGCTCCCACTGCAATTAGGTTGTTCAAGTTTGACATAGATGGCCTTTTTCTTGTCTCTTGTGAACCTGTTGTCCTCTTTGTCCAAAAATGTGCACCTCGCTGTGCTTTCCTGAAGGTGTAGGAAGCCTGCTAAGCCTAGACCTGCAGAGTCTATCATCTATGCTAGACTTGTTGAATGTGACTAACAACTATTAGCTTTATATGACCTACATAAATGAGACTACACCTTTCAGGATTTTATTAACGGATAACTACACCTTGAAAAGTATTGGCCATTGAAAGAGCTGATTTGCAGAGAATTCCTAATAGAAATCCATTACCTATCTTTCTGCTAAAGCCATTTTGTCGACGTCATTGCTTGCTTGAGTTCTCCTTCTGCTTTTTCTTGCATACCCTTAGGCTCCATGCACACTGAAGCTCATAAACTGCAGTTTATTGGAGTTTGGGCGTTTTTTTTTAAAAGCCCATAAACTCCACTCTATGTTAGCCTATGTGTCCTTGCACACATGGACGTTTTTTAGCTTTAATGAGCAGTGGAGTTTATGGGCTTTTTTCTGAACGCCAGAAATTTGCGTTCAAAGTGACGTTTTTCACAGCCAAAAAAAGCCAAACGCTGATAAACGCTCATGAACGCGCGTTAATTAGCGTTCAGCGTTCTATTTTTTCAATGCATTGTGGGAGTTTGTAATATATTGTGGGATTTTTGGAGTGTCCTCTGTGTATTTTTATAAAAAATGCCCATAAACGCTAACGCTATAAAACGCTCATAAACACTAGTACAAAATGCTGTTAAAAGCACATTTTTCAACCAGCTTTTTTTGCCAGCAATCTGGCGTCCAGAAAAAGCTTTTTTGAGCTTCAGTGTGCATGGAGCCTTAGTCTCAAAGGTTATGATGGGAGGCAGCCTATATGTTCAGCTGGATATTAACCACAGCAATTACCCCATCTGTACATGCCTAAGGTGAAGGGCTGCTGTTAATTATGTCCAGCCCTATGAATAAACTACCTTCTAACTTCATTCCAGAGGCTAATAGCAGGTGAGGGACAGTGGGAAGACAACCTAACAAACATAAACTGACATAGACATGACAGGAAACAGCTTTTAAAGTGCATTTATCCTTTGAACCATATAATGTTGGACTACATGGGATTCACTGGATCAGTAGCAAGGTTTCCCTTGAACTTTTTTTTTTAATTATGAGAGGAAAGAGAAACAAGAAGAAAGACATGTACAATGTCTCCTATTGACATATTATTTTTGGTTTGCTATGCCTACAGCCATTATTTGTTCTATCAATCTCTCATGTAGTCCAGGAAATATAAGCATATGGTGTTTGGCTTCTAGGGCAAACAATTGCTTGATTTCCTTTAGACCCCTTTCACACTGAGGCGCTTTACAGGCGCTACAGCGCTAAAAATAGCACCTGCATAGTGCCTGTAAAGAGACGCTCCTGTCTCTCTAGTGTGAAAGCTTGAGCGCTTGCAGGATATTAAAAAAAAACACAGCGCTTTGCAGTGGTTTTAACCCTTTCTCGGCAGCTAGCGGGGGTAAAAGCACCCCGCTATCGGCTGGATAGCGCCGCAAAATTGACGGTAAAGCAAAGCTAAAAATACCACCCCAGTGTGTAAGTAGCCTTACCTAACTCCCAATTGCCCCACCCCCATACAAACACACACTTCCAAAATTTTAAGGAGACATACTTCTATAAGTGCCTCCATATATACAGTATACTTGAAACTTCCCTGTCCCAACTTGCAATGAAATGGTTCTACAGCTTTGAAAAAAGGAAAAAACCTGCGCTCTGGAAATTAAGTGTATGTGATAATAGAATTACCATATAATAGGGCTGCTGCTATAGTGAAAGGTAAAGAAACCCCAAAAAATACAAAAAAATGTAATATTAAAATCAGCACTGCTCCTATAGCTTAAACCAATGCAATATCTAGCATAACTATGTCAACATATGCAATATCATGGTCTTAAATAGGCTCCACTAAAGAATATTAATACATTTAGAACTTTTATTGACTTACACAAATTTATTAGAAAACAAAATATTAAGAAGCATTTTGCTATGCAGACTCAGGATAGTACCAGTACAGAATCACTATATGAACATAGTGGGTTGAGAAATAAGTCCACATTTAACCCTAGACACAGTAGCAACCAATGTTTTGATGTATTCAAAATGATGGTTGAACAAGATATAGAAGATATATATATACATCCCATCAGAGGAAATAAGTGAATTCAACAGGGCCTTAAGGAATTCGAAAAAAAGAAAGACATCGTTATAAGACCGGCGGATAAAGGGGGGGGGGGCAGTGGTATTAGATAAGAAAGATTATAAGAAAGAATTAAAACGCCTAATAGAAGACAAAGAAACTTATAATAAATTAAAAGGAGATCCAGTGAATAGATTAAAAGCCACACTTACTAAAACAAATTAAAAAAGCCCAAGAAAAAGGTATATTGGATAAAAAGGAAGCCCAATATCTAGTCCCTGTAGCACCGAAGACCCCTATTATATACCAGGTTCCTAAAATACACAAGAATACCCCCAAAAAAAACAGGATGCCCCATTATTAATGGGGTGGACTCCTTGTTCTCCAGAGTTGGAGAATACTTGGACCACTATTTGCAACCCATTGCCCAACAATTCCCATCTTATACGAAAGATAGCAGGGATCTCATCAATTTTATTAGGAACACTCTGGTAAACGATCAAACGTTTTTAGTTTTATTAATTTTTTTAGTTTTTAGGGAGTATAAATGTTCAATGTACAAAACACGCAAATAGATTTCATGTTGGACATATTGCAACTAGCAATGGAAAACAACTACTGACATGATAAAAAATACTACAAACGAATAAGGGGTGTCGCCATGGGAGCTAAGTATGCTCCCACAGTGGCAAACATCTTTATGAGCAAGTGGGAGTCAGAAGAAATATATGGCAGAAATATCCCAGGATTAATAACATATAGCAGGTATATCGATTACATTTTTCTAATTTGGGAGGGTAATGAGAATGCTTTAAAATAATTCTTACAACATATTAATAGTAATAAATACAACATCTCCTTCACAGCGAGTTACAGCAAAGAGAAGGTTAATTACTAATGCAGCATACACACGTCCGGACTTTCTGGCAAACTAGGTCCGACGGTCTTCCCGACAGACTTTTGGCGAAGTTCCGACGGACTTTCCGAACAAACGGACTTGGCCACATACAAACGGACTAAGTCCGGTCGAAAGTCCGTTTGTTCAAACGTGGTGACGTAAATGGGACAAAAAAATTGCCAGTAGCCAATAGCTGCCCTTGCGTCGTATTTGGTCCGTCGGACCAGCACACAGACGAACGTTTTTCTCGATTTTAGTCCATCGGAATTGAGTACGTCGGATAGATTTAAAACATGTTTATTTCTAGGTCCGCGGAATTTTTTTCCGAAAAGGATTAGCCCACACACGATCGGATTGTCCGACGGACTAATCCCGTCGGACCTAGTTTACCAGAAAGTCTGGTCGTGTGTACGCGGCATACATACTCGCACATTCTTTAAAAATATAGCTAGGAACAGCTATATTCCCACCTGTAATCGCCATCATCCAAAATGGATCTCAGGCATACCCAAAGGCCAGTTTATGAGGGTAAAACGAAATTGTGATCTCCCAGAAGACTATGAAACACAATCCAATATGCTGTTAAATAGGTTTGAACAAAAGGGATATAAGCGCCGACAACTCATTAGTACACAAAGAGAAGTGGGGTTAATGGATAGGAAACACCTTCTTACCCCAAAACTAAAAAAAGTACCTTCTGTACTGAATCCAATAGGCAACATAAACAAATAGAAAAAAATTATAAAAACCCACTGGCCTATTTTACTTACAGACGTCCACCAATATTGAAGGATAGAATTGTTAAAAGCATCCAAGACCCCCCTAAAAAGATGGTTACCTTTCTTATTCAGACAGGTTTTTTTTAAATGTGGCAAATGTTTAACATGTAGAACATGTAAAGGAGGAAAAAGAAAAATAACACTTAAAATCAAAAACTACAGGACAGATATATGAGATATCCAAATGTATTAAATGTGGCACCACACATGTCACATACCTATTGGAATGTGAATGTGGCCTCCAATACGTGGGTCGGACCACCAGAGAACTTAAAGTGAGATTGCGAGAACACATTAATAACATCAAAAAGGGCTTTCGAAAACATAGTTTATCATACCACTTCAGAAGATTTCATATCAGGGACCCATCCAAACTAATGTTTTGTGGCATTAACAGAGTGGAGAGACACTGGAGGGGCACCAATTTAAAACAGGCTATTTCTCAAAATGAAACCCAATGGATATATCAATTAAAGTCACTAGTGCCAAAAGGGGTAAACGTGGATTTAGATATTAATTGTTTTATTCAAAAAAATGTATTTCAATTTTAATTCTAATATCACTTGTCCTATTTTACGTATTTTGTAATTTTATCTATTATATTTATTTACTATTATTCATATTTTATTTCATATATGTATTATGCTAATATTTTTTTTATGTATTGTATGTTGTACAACTCATTTAATTTGGAATAGTTGTCATTAGAAATAATGCATAACTATTTGGAAACAAGGAACTATTATGTTAAGAGGGTTAGAACATCCAGTTACCACACAATCCCAACATTAGGATTCTCCATTTCATACAGTATGCTGAGTCTAACACCATAAATGGGTGGTCTTCACTTCCTGTAAACACGGGAAACAATAGCACATATAATAGTAGCGGGTGTAATACCTTATTTTCAAAATTATTATGGTGTTTTGAACACTCCCTGTGGACACAGGAAGTGATTTCATGCTGACCTTACATGTGGGGAGATGATGATTGTGTCACTTCCCATTTGGCGGTAACGTCACGTCCGGTTCCGGTGAAAACTTCACTTCCGGTAACCGGAAGTGATTACAATTATTACTGCACCATCAAAAGGAGTAGTGGGTGTTATTGGGTATTTTAGGGCGGGACCTAATATATAAAATACAGCCAGTCACGGGTTCCAGGAGCTTCTGATGACGCCCAGTGGGAGGGCGAAACACGTCAAGCTAAGGAGACCTAGTGATGATTGTTTGCACACCAAGGTAGCGTTTCTCTGCATGTTTTAAAGTTTTTTAATGTAAGTGTAATATCTTTGGATTTTATGAATGAACCTTTCAGTATTACACTATATATACTTTTGTCCCTTCATTGCCATATACTTTTAAGGAGTGGAAGATAGGAGCTGTCCCTATGTAGTGTCAATACATCTCAATTTCACCAATTGATACTGTTCTGGAGATACTTACAGGCGTGTTTAAAGCTTCTTTCTGGTGAGTGGGGGCCCAGGAGGGGAGCACGAACAGTCACCTGAGAACCACTTCAACTTATTTTACAAGTTCAGCACACCATATTGGATGGACTTTATATGATTGCACTTTATTTTTCTGCACTTTAAATTTGCACTGAGCACTTTAATATCATATTGTTAAGATATATCATGATATTGCATATGTTGACATAGTTATGCTAGATATTGCATTGGTTTAAGCTATAGGAGCAGCGCTGAGTTTAATATTCAATTTTTTGTACTTCTACAACTTTTCCAATTTATTTTTGCTGTCACCAATGGAGGGAGAACCCGGTTTATTGAACAAAAAAACTGTCTTATTTTATAATTAAATTGCATTTTTGTTCTCAGTGCCATCGACAATCATGCATATGGTCTTTGCACTGTTGCAGTTTATCATTTTCAGAATATGTGATCTGTGTACATATGTTAGTAAGCAGTAAAACAAACTGGCAATACTGTCCTCATTTTAGGTACCGTACATATTTTAAAGATACGCAAGAATGTTCAAGAAGCCATCCTCTTAATTTGCTTGTTTTTTCTCACAGGTAGATGGGTACAACTTTAAGAATTTCTTCAATTTAGAGCTGACATATTTTTATCGTAATAATAATTAGCTTGTTATATAAAGAAAACCTAATGAGATAAGAGAAAGGGAATTAAAATAGTTGTAAAGGTAGGTTTTTAATCTTATGCATCTATGCATTAGAATAAAAAACCTTCTGTTTGCAGCAGCCCCCCTAATACTTACCTGAGACCAACTTTATCCAGCGATGTGCACGAGTGCCTTGGCCCTCCAGGACCCTCCCTCCTGATTGGCTAAGACACTGCAGCAGCACAATTGGCTCCCACTGCTGTCAATCAGTTAGTTAGCCAATCAGGAGAGAGAGGGGATGGGGCCGAACCGCGGCTCCGTGTCTAAATGGGCACACAGATTGTGGCTTGGCTCTGGTGCCCTTATAGAAAGCTGCTTGCTGTGGGGGCACTCAACGAGAGGGAGGGGCCAGGAGCCTCGAAGAGGGACCCAAGAAGAGGAGGATCCAGGCTGCTCTGTGCAAAACCACTACACAGAGTAGGTAAGTAAAACATGTTTGTTATTTTTAAAGAAAAAAAAAGGAGATTTTAGTATAATTTTAAAGATACCATTTAAAGCTGCTGGAAAAAAACAAGGTACAGAAGAGTTTGTATATATATATATATATAATGAGTTATTTAAAGTGGTATATGTTTGATAATATAATGTGAGATAATAGGACAGAAAATACATTTATGGAAAAACACAATGGGGGTTATTTACTAAAGGAAAATCCACTTTGCACTGAAAGTGCACTTGGAAGTGTAATCGCTTTAGATCCGAGGGGGACATGCAAGGAAAATAAAAAACAACATTTTAGCTTGCACATGATTGGATGATAAAATCAGCAGAGCTTCCACTCATTTCAGATCTGCCCCTCAGATTTAGAGTGACTTCACTTTCAAGTGCACTTGCAGTGCAAAGGGGATTTGCCTTTTTCGTAAATAACCCCCAATTAATAATGGGCTTAAAGCAGAAGTAAACCCATCGATTTAACAAAAAAAAGGCATGCCGGGAATGCTAACTGCACATTGGTTGTGCTCTCAACCAAACAGTCAAACCATCCAATGGCTGGTGTCATAACGGATCACATGTGCAGCACTGTGGCAGTTGAAGATTAAACAGAGGCAAAGATGGCAGCTTCCTTGGCTGAAAACGATAGGGGGGTTTACTTCCACTTTAAATCTACATAAACAGACCATAGATTACAGCCTTAATACGTAAAAGATACTTAATGATGGAAAGTTGCTTAATGTCTGGATAAAAAAAATAGACATTTAATAAAGTGTTAAAGAAGAACTCCAAGTTTGGCCAAAAAAGCAATATACACACTTGCAGAACTGTGCTTTAAATATGTGGAAATATAATGTAGTAAAACTTTTTTTTACATGCTGATGTCTGCCCAAGTGCTTTTTAAACAAATGAGATACCCTCGCAGAACATGAGTCATAGTATCTCTCTGAGGAGATGAGCAAGTATTCTGACAGGCTGGCAGTCCAGCATCCCTAGAGTATTTTTTTTGTTTTTGTTTTTTTGTAATACTGCTGCAGATCATAATATATAACATGTATTGTATGTATGTATGTATGTATTGTATGTACTATGTATATATACACAATATACTGTATATACTATATATAGTTTATTTACTGTGTATATATATATATATATATATATATATATATATATATATATATATATATATAAATTATACAGTCAATATAATATACAACAGACCAAACAATAAGCACTACATAGGGTCTTAGAATAGGTGAACATGACATCCAAAAGTCTTTTTAACCACTTCAATACCAGGCACTTTCCCCCCTTCCTGCGCAGGACAATTTTCAGCTTTCAGCACTGTCGCACTTTGAATGACAATTGCGCGGTCATGCAACACTGTACCCAAACAAAATTTTATAATTTTCTTCCCACAAATAGAGCTTTCTTTTGGTGGTATTTGATCACCACTGGGGTTTTTATTTTTTGCTAAACAAACTAAAAAAGACAGAAATAAAAAAAAAAAAAAAACTGCTGGGCACTGATAGGCAGCACCGATGGGCACTAATAGGTGGCACTGATATGCGGCACTGATGGCACTGATAGGCGGCACTGATGGGCACTGGTAGATGGCACTGATAGATGGCACTGGATAGGCAGCACTGATATAGAGCTACTGACAGGTATTACTGAGTGGCATCTGAAGGGTACTGACAGGCATTACTGGTGGGGCACTGATTGGCACTTTTATGGGCACTGATTGACACATTTATTGGCACTGATTGACAATTTGATGAGCACTGACAGTTGTTCTTTATGGGGCACAGGCTGGCAGCTGATAGGCAGTGATTGGCAGCTGATGGGCACCTCTGATGGGGGCTGCACTGATAATCAATGTGCTGATTATCAGCGCAGACCCCCCTCTCACAGGGAAAGCCACCGATCGGCTCTCCCATTCAGCGTGAACCGAGATAAGACATTTACCAGCACTTCCTGGTTCACGCGATGATCAGCTGTGATTGGTCACAGCTGATCACATGGTAAAAAGCCTCCGTCAGAGGCTCCAAACCACGATCAGAGATGCGGTGTGTCAGACTGATAGACTGACACACAGCACCTCCGATCGCCACGCTGCGTGCCCCCGCGGGGGTCGCACCGGCTTTGTTATCCTCATCCCATCATATGACGTCCGGTTAGGATAACAGAACCACTTTGCCAACTTCATATTGCTATATGGCGGGCGGCAAGTGGTTAATTAATCCAACATTTTGTTGCGATGCAACCCACCTTTCTCAAGGTAACAGCCCAAACATGACTGGGACTATATTTAGCACCACAAGCACCCTTCCCCAGATGATAGACCCTCCCAACACTGTGATAACCCAACCATGCACATCTAAAAATATATGTGTCAGTAATACATAAAACAATGCTTAGAATGCTTACTCCATCCAGGGTGTAGAAAAATTTAGGAGTATTATATTGGTGAACATAACTGATCATTTTAAATAATTTGCAAGCCCTTATGTGACAGCTGGGCAATGTTGTGCTAACTGAGAGATCTGTAATCCCCTTTATACTATTGCTTTGACATTGTCAAATTCATTTAGTCCTTGAAATATAGTTCATTTAAAGCTAAGAGACAGGACAAGTGTCAAGGAGATCTGCACTCAATATGGTTGGTTTCATAAAGGCAGATAGAATATTCCCTTTGCAAGAGAATTTTCCTATTGCCTTAAAGTAGAAGTTAACCCAAAACCTAGCTAACTCTAAACCTACTCACAGCCAAATTTTAAAACAAATCTATCTAGCTCTGTAAAGAAGAAAATCGCTATACATACCTTTTCTGCAGCAGCTTCGATCCGCTCCCACACTGAGCTGTCAGCGGCGGCTTCTCTGTGTAGGTGTGTGAAGGAGAAGCAGCTGACAACGGAAGCCCCATAGTAACTCTATAAGTGACTTCACTAGAATGTGGCTGTGAGTAGTTTTAGAGTTCGTTTTGGGTGAACTTCTACTTTAACTAGTAATTCAACCCCAATGTGTTAACCATAGGCTTTCCACAGCATGAAATGTAAGACGTATCTGACCTTCACCATATGGTAAAGGTGTTGTGGGTGTGTTTAGATGTATGATGTCCCCAGGCAGAGACACCAAGCAAAAACAAAAAGTAGTGTACAAGATGAGGTAAGGGCAGGCAGAATTCAGTAGGTGTCTTAACACAGGAAAACAGCAGCTAATTATCAGAAACAGCCAAGCAAATTGCAAATAAGTAGAAAAATATTTAAAATGCTGAAAAAAACTAAAATTTAAGGCTGCCCATAGACGGTTCAAATCTCGTCCGGTTCAGCAGAAACCGGACAAGATTCAAAGCATGTATGGGCAGGCTGAATGTACCAAGGTGATCGAGTGATCAACTTGCCTACAACCACCCTGCTGGACCTTAAAGCGGGATTCCACCCTAAAGTGGAAATCCCGCTTTTCGGAACCCTCCCCCCTCCGGTGTCACATTTGGCACCTTTCAGGGGGTGCAGATACACCCCCCCCCCCACCCCCGCAGGCAGTCACAAAAAAATATATATATTTTTTTTTTTAAACTGGCCCTTTAAAAAAAAAAAAATACAAAAAAAGGTCCTTAAGTGCACTGTATTGCACCCGAGAGAGAGGAAATCGGAAGTATGAGGAGCGGACTCCTCCATCACCGCTGCCAGTGGAAGGAGACACCCCAGGAGAGGACAACACAGCAAGGTAAGTACGAGAAGGGGGGGGGTTTAATGTGACACAGGCTGCATTTGGACACAGGCTGCATTTGGACACAGGATGCATTTGGACACAGGGTGCATTTAATGGGATACAGGATACATTTAATGGGACACTGAATGCATTTAATGGGACACAGGCTGCATTTGATTTGACACAGGCTGCATTTGATGTGACAAAGGCTGCATTTTATCTGACAAAGGCTGCATTTTATGTGACACAGGCTGCATTTTATGTGACATAGGCTGCATTTGATGTGACATAGGCTGCATTTGATGTGACACAGGCTGCATTTTATGGGACACATACTGCATGTAAGGATGGACTCCGCTGGGGATAGCTGACGGCATCTGGGGGAAGGCGACGTGGCTAGTGACACGCTCAGGGCTCCCACTGATTTTGCATTATGGTGAGTTGAATGATGTCATTTTATATTACAATTTAATAATAGATATAATGCGCTTCAATCATCCTGAAACTGTAACAACCATGGTGTCGGGATGATTGAAGTGCTAGCATCAGGTGTTTGGAGTATAGTTACATAGTTAGCTAGGCCGAAAAAAGACACAAGTCCATCCAGTTCAACCATAAAAAAAAGAAATAATAAATAAAAATAAAAAATATCGTACAATCCAATATACCCCATTCTATACCCACAGTTGATCAAGAGGAAGGCAAAAAAAAAAAAACCAAAAGAGCATGCTCCAATCTGCTACAGCAGGGGAAAAAATCACTTCCTGATCCCCCTAGAGGCAATCGGATTTTCCCCGGATCAACTTTACCTATAAATGTCAGTACCCAGTTATATTATGTACATTTAGGAAAGTATCCAGGCCTTTCTTAAAGCAATCTACTGAGTTAGCCAGAACCCCCTCTGGAGGGAGTCTATTCCACATTTTCACAGCTCTTACTGTGAAGAAACCTTTCTGTATTTGGAGATGAAATCTCTTTTCCTCTAGACGTAAAGAGTGCCCCCTTGTCCTCTGTGTTGACCGTAAAGTGAATAACTCAACACCAAGTTCACTATATGAACCCCTTATATATTTGTACATGTTGATCATATCCCCCTTATTCTCCTCTTCTCAAGAGTGAATAAATTCAGTTCCTCTAATCTTTCCTCATAGCTGAGCTCCTCCATGCCTCTTATCAGTTTGGTTGCCCTTCTCTGCACTTAATCTGCTGATTGTTAAACTTTCTAGAATACACATATTTCTATTGTTGTGTAGGATCTGCCTGCTGTCCCTCCATCCCTCTCTCTCCATCCCTCGTTCATCTCAGATGCTAACCACGCCACCTTAGAGCCACGCCCACTATTTTTCGGAAGTCACGCCCATTTTCACCAAGTGGGAGGGGTCAAAAAGGAAGGGCGGGGTCTGGTGCCCCCAATCCTAAAACTTCACCAGACGTCACTGAGCTGCTATACCCTGTAAAAGAAGAGAATAAATACTTTTCTTTCCAAACATAATTATTCACTCTCCTGCAGTGCTAGTATCACTGGTGCTATACGACAGTTTTGATATGCCACATAGCGTGTTCTCTGTTAGGCACCGTGATTTCTCCGCTTTGTCACTATAGTGCACACAACATTATCAAGACTTTTAGGTTCATAGTGTGGCATCATTTTTTAATAAAAACATTATTTTTATTCAAAAATGAACATAGAATTACCATCATAAAACCAGACTGTCAGATCTGGATCTAAACCTGTAACCTCTGCAGTGTCTGGCTGTGGCTTTTCTTGCTATGCCACCGGGCATGCTGGACAGCTTCTTACCTGATTTGTTGGACAACCTTGCTTTGTATCTTGTCTCTGGTAAACTTTGAACCCTTTGCTCCTCCCATGAACTTCCTGATTTAAGCCATATCTCTGCACTTCTGTTTGCCTGATTATTTTGCTCTCTCAAGCCAATATCTTGCTCCTTGCATAGCTGTTGCTGTCTTTATCTTTGCTACCACTTGTTATTGACCATTGGCTTGTTCATCGACTACGCTTCTGTCTGATCCCATCCAGCTACTACTCGCTTCTGACCTTTTCACCTGTTCATTGACTACGTTTCTGCTTGTTCCTTGTCTGCTTTTTTCCATTACCTGACCCCCAGCTTGCTCTTTCCCTGCTAGGGCAATCCAGAGGGCCACAAGCTGTGTCACATACCTTACGGCTGAGTCTGACGTGCAGAGGGAAAGCCTCCCGTACAGCCCCAGCTCAGAGACCACTGATGTTGAGACAGTGGCTGCAAGAGCGCGGTGACGTATGGGTGCCTCTGCAGTCTTTTGGGTAGCAGATGTGTCACCAGAAGGACCAGATAGCTGGAGCAGCAGGTGTTGGCAGGAACAACAGACCCTGGGCTGGTGGGAGCAGGCAGCAGTAGGTAGTTGCTAATAGCAGGACTGATGGCCCCAGTAGAAGACGCTCCAGCAGGTAACAGGCAGGTGCATGCAGAGCAGAAGAGCCACAGGTGCATGGTCAGAAAATCCGGGTCGGTAACAGACAGTCAGTTGCAGGTGTAGACAGCAGACAAGGAATTGTCCAAGTAAAGGCAGAGGTCGGCAACACGAAATCAGGCAAATAAGCAGAAGTCCAGATACAGGCCAGGGTCAGGGCAGGAGATATTCAAGCAAAGTCAAAGGCAAGTCGGGTGGAATACAGAAGCCAGCAGGAACAGGTTCAAGAACATGGTTACAGCTGCAGATTAGACAGCAATGGACAAGTGCAGCTGCTGTGCTTATATAGGCCAATTGGCACTAGTGTCAATGGCTAATGTACGTGTTCACGGCCATGCGCACATACGTTTGCCTGAATGCAGTAAGATGGGAATTGGCAGGAACGTGCATGCGCATTTGCATGCACCTCTGAACTTTACTTCTGCTATGGTCAGCATGTTCCTGACAACCTAACATTGGCATGTAGCAAAACCCATCTCCACCACCAGGGGATCTGCTTGTATATTTCCAGACTCTTCTATAAAAGGGTGGAGCTGCTTGAACATAAATCATTAGGTAATCATAAGGTAGTATAAGAAAAAGGATCTTCAGGTCTTGTGTGAACAGGCTTCAGCAATATGCTTTTCAGTCCTTCGAGATGATTGCATGCACAAATTGATTTGATTTGCCTTGGGGTTGATCAGGGATTTGCATCAAGCTGCTCTCAAGCAGCTTTGAGTTTCTTTTGTATTCATAATGATTTCTACAAGAAATAAACGCAGCTCAGACAGAAAGAAACACCTGTGTACACCAGCCTATAGTGAACAGAAGGAGATTGTTATATAACAAAATCTTGCTTTAATATTTGTACACACATTTATTGCATCAACACTCATCACTTTGCTCATCATTTTTCTTTTGTTAATATTGGCTTAGCTTCAATATGGACCTTTTCCTAAATACTAATAACACTGACCTTTCATGTTCAAAAATCAGACTTTAAAAGATAAAAGATTGTTAATTTGTTCATTATATTTTGAACTGATTACGTTCCAGTTAAGTTAGTGACTGTAGGAAGCAATCTAATTATATTGTTGCTGCAGGCAGCATGCCATTTTGTATAAATGACTCTTCTAAATTTAAAAAAAGAAACAAAAGAAACAATTTGTGAAGCATCGCCTAGCTATAAAGAATAGCAGACGCCTATCTCTCAACGCTGCCATTTAGACTCTGTTGTTAGCTCATGCACCTACCACAGATGAGGAAGTCCCAACCAGCCATGGAAAAGAAAGATGGCAAACAAGCCCCAATTGAAATGGCAACTTTTACTGCAGAATTGCATATAGAATAATTATAGCATAAAATATTTTATTCCTTACTGTGTTTGGTTAATTTTTTTAAGGATCGCAATCAGTTTATACAGAACAATATTTTTTTTATTTCTTTAGTTTCACATAACTTTATACATTTTTTTCTTCCCTTTTACAGGCAGACAAAGCTGTGAAGCATGACAGTTACAGGGGTCTGGACAAATCATAAAACACTACTGGGGGTACTTTGCATCCACAGACACATATGCCGGACTCGGCCCCGCCCTCCGGCACCTGCGTCATTGGATTTGATTGACAGCATAGGATGCATTAAGGTGAAAAAACACGAGGGTTTACAACCCCTTTAACATTTATTTTACAATAAACCTAGTTTTGGAGACTAAAATTTAGGAAAACTGATAAAAGTTATGGCGCTTTGACATCCAACCATGCAAGAAGAGTGACCTCCACCAACACTTAAAAACACACAGATGGAGTAAGAGTTCAATACAAATTTAAGATATACCGTAAGGGACCTCGCATCAAACGCTGAAGAGGCCAAATTAGTTAAAGTGATTGTAAAGTCTCGTTTTTTTTTTTTTTTTTTTTTTTAAAATAACAAACATGTTATTTTTACTTGCTCTGTGCAGTTGATTTTGCACAGAGCAGCCTGGATCCTCCTCTTATTGGGTCCCTCTTCAGCTCTCCTAGCCCCTCCCTCCTGTCAAGTGCCCCCACAGCAAGCAGCTTTCTATAGGGGCACCTGAGCCGAGTCACAGCTCCCTGTGTCCAATCAGACACGGAGCCCCGACTCGGCCCTGCCCCTTCTTTTCCCCTGATTGGCTAACTGACTTTGATAAAATGTATTAAGATAAAAAAAAAAACATCTGCCTTTACAACTCCTTTTAAACTATGCCTTTCAAGTCTATGTATCCTAGAAAAACTAGATGGGTGAAAAAAGAAGCTTGCATAATGCAGGTCATTCCACAATATAAAAAAAGTATTTTAAAAGTAGAAAAATAAACCAGTCCATAAAACATACAGCCTTACAGATAACTTACAAATCTGTCATACAGGGCACATAGAAAGCTCTGCTTTGTGCAATGTCATTAGGGCATGGTCTCTGACATTCATAGGCGTAGAATACAGCAAATTGACCCTTATATTCCCCTTATCTGCAAACTTGTCTTTAGAAAGAAACTAATTGTATTAAACATACTTATATAATAACACATCATCCAATTTAAATATATCATATACATAAGCTCCCATTCAAACCTGAGCATTTTGTAGCCTGAAGCTCAAAGTTCCAAAACGCTCAACAAGCCAAATCCCATGCTTTTAAATTGCTCCTGTTCAGATTTGAGCATTCAGGTACCTGATGTACAGTACATGAGCTAATTTGGGAGCAGAAGGTGGCATTTGTAATAAAGCGCATGTCTCATTTTTTTCAGACTCCTGCATAATAAAAATCTAAGGAGCAAAAAATGTTCGATCCTGTCCCAAAGAAGCTCTTGTATGGCACTTCACTCTAAAAAACATGTCCAAGAAATAAGCAAAACCACACTCTCCCTCAAAAGCGTCTACATACACTATGCTCAATTGTTAACAGGGGCTAAATGAGACCTCAAAACACCGATGATTACCAATAAAATGTAATTTATCATAGGAGATAAAACAATAGCTACATTCACATTTACCCTAATGAGATGAGAGTATTCAACTCATAGATCCATTTGATTTTGCATTTCGATATCTCCTATTTCAGCTTTGACAATGCAATGATTCCCTGTTAAGGAATCAGCAAGCAATACAACTATGTAAGGGGGATTTGGAAATACAAAAATAGTATTAATACTAGTGACAGACTGCATCATACGTGTCATTTTTGATTTGCCCATAATTTAAATTTAATCCCTCACTGTTCATTCTACACTTGAAAACCTGAAGTTCAACAGTGTCCTCGCCAACCACAGAGGACATACATAGTGAATGGAATTCTGACTAAAAAAGCTAAATAAAGACTGCTTTCTTCTACGCTTCTGTAATTTCTGATATTACCAGTTGCTTGGCTGTCACGCTGACTCTCTAGATTTAATGACTGCTGGTGGAGTTAGCAACAGTCAAGCAACTACAAATACAACTTCAAGAGTTGAAAAGAAAGTAATGTCCCCAATCTTTTAGTAAACAAAACATCTCATAATATGCACATAAATTACTGTAATATGGGGAGTCTGAGATCACCAGCCAGTCACTTGTAAAAGTAAACAGTCTTTATTGTACGTTCAAAAACAATTAAACAGAACAGCTTTCTTTAGCAAAATGAACGCAAAACAGTTTGTAATTCTGGTATAATGAAAATACCACAATGGCTCACCACTAGTGTACCAGTCCCACACCAGGGTTTAGGGTTCCCATCTACTTTGGGGTACTGAAAATGCAGCAGGAGTTCATTAAACAATGTCTCAGTTGCCAGACAGTCCACACTTTCTCATCCCTGTAAACTACTCCACTCCACCTAACCAACATGTGCTGATTGTTTCTTGTGCCTCTTCTGGTCTCTCCTGCAGATGGGTTAACCCTTTTGGGACCAACGTCCTTGTATTGGGGGTTGGATGCTCTTTCCCACTCAAATTCTCTCTGAGTCACCTAAATCCCAAATGAGGACTTACCAATCCAGATAACTTCTTTCCAATGATAAACAAGTTTTGTGAAGTTGTCACAACATTCTCAACTTCTTCATTGGATGCAAAGTAACATCCATAAAGGCGAAAATCACAAATCAAATTGTGGATGCTGTAAGCTGGTGTGATTTAGCTTCTTAATTTCTTTCGTAGTAGCCTGAGAGGCCTGTAGCCTAGTGTTGTCATTTGGTTTGTCCTTTTGAATGGTTATTTTAAAGTGGCCCTAAATTGAAAAAGCTAATTGCTATGTCATAGGGAACATCTACAAACGGTAATTGTGCCAGTACCCTAAAAAAGTACTGTCATTAATTCCTCCTGAAACTCACTTCCTGGTAGGTGAGGGTGCCTAGGCATTCTTCACTCTTGCGCATATAGCCTTATAGCTTTAGCTATATAGCCCTCTCTTCTGGCATCTTCCCCAATTCCTTAAAAAATGCACTTGTCCGCCCCATACTTAAAAAGCCCTCACTGGACCCATCCAATCTTAACAACCTACGCCCCATCTCCTTGCTCCCCTTTTTTTCCAAACTCCTTGAACGCCTAGTCTACAACCGACTGAGCGTCTACCTCACTGATAATGGCATTCTTGATCCCCTTCAGTCTGGATTTCGTCCTCAACATTTCACAGAAACTGCTCTCGTAAAATTAACAAACGATCTACTAACGGCCAAAACTAAGGGACACTATTCTGTACTCCTACTTCTGGACCTCTCTGCTGCCTTCGATACGGTTAACCACCCCCTCCTCAAAAAACTCCATGCCTTTGGTCTCCGTGACTGTACCCTTCGCTGATTTTCTACCTACTTATTTAAACGCACCTTCAGCGTTACCTACAATTCCACTGCCTCCTCTCCTCTTCCTTTCTCTGTTGGGGTCCCCCAAGGTTCTGTTCTTGGACCTCTCCTATTTTCAATCTACACCTCCTCCCTGGGTCAGCCTCCCACGGCTTCCAATACCATCTCTACGCTGATGACACCCAAGTCTATTTCTCTACCCCTCAACTCACTCCTTCAGTCTCCTCATGTATCACTATTTTACTATTGGATATATCAGTCTGGATGTCACACCACTTCCTCAAACTTAATCTATCCAAAACCGAGCATATCATTTTTCCTCCCCCACGTGCCTCTTCCCCTGATCTCTCGGTCAAAATTGATGGCACAACTATCAGCCCATCCCCACATGCCAAGGTACTAGGAGTAGTCCTGGACTCTGAACTCTCCTTTAAGCCCCATGTCCAAATCTTGCTGCCTCAACCTCCGAAACGTCTCTTCTTTTAGGAAGAAAGAGATTCTGTGGACAGATGTCTTTTATACACATAACGAGTTGTCGTTAGAAGGACCTTCTTAGATTGACACGACTAATCTGTGTACCACATGAGAACATACTGTAGCCAGTCTGTGGGAGCCAAAATTATTGTTGGTTTGTAGGGGATCCAATACTTATTTTACAATAATGGCTGTATATATTTTTGTCCCTATATATACCTACCTTTTCTTTTTTCCCCTTTTCTAACTGGCACGCCCCCACGCTTAACCCTGAATTTCGTGTCTATCTCTTGGATAAACTCTGTCAAAAAATGTGAAACACTTTACCAATGCAGTATTGTAGATTATGTATTGCTTTGTACCTGTATATGTTTATATATCTCTCCCTTTTTTGTAGAACAGCTATTAAGCTCCAGATGAAGCATTTAATTGCGAAACATGTAGAGCAAGCGTTTTACTGCACACCATACATTGTTGCAGGATTATTATGATGTTTGATATCATTTTTCTGCTGTTTTAGAGAGAACGTAACAATATATTTTTGCAAGTGTTTACTTTGCAAAATAATATTTTAATGAAAACTCTCTTTTGTACTATGTGTTTAATAAACAATTATGTTATTTTTATAATTGGTGCCTACAAAGTCCATTTCTTCCTTATGTGCTTTTTGATCCAATACTTATTTTTTTTTTTTTTTTCTTCCACTTCAGCGAACATTTAAAAGATTATTATTTAACTTCACGTTCATTTATATCTCTCATTATTATTCACATCATTGTGGAATTTTATTACAGGTATTTATACGTATATTTAAACAATAAAATTTACCTTATCCCATATTTATTTATTGTCGTCTCTTTATAATATTAATCCCACACTTATAGTGTATATAATTTATCTCCCCCCCTTTTCCTACCCTCCCTACTCCCCAGAAAATACGCCCCTTTCTAACCAATGACGCAACAAAGCTCTTGATTCACTCCCTGGTCATCTCCCGCCTCGATTACTGCAACTCCCTCCTCACTGGTCTATCTCTGAATACTCTAACCCCCCTTCAGTCCGTCATAAATGCTGCTGCCAGACTTATCCACCTTACCAACCGCTCTGTCTCTGCTACTCCTCTCTGTCAATCCCTCCACTGGCTTCCACTCACCCAACAAATTCAATTTAAAATACTAACCACCACCTACAAAGCAATCCACAAGTCTGCCCCCAGCTACTTTACTGACCTAGTCTCAAAATACCAACCTAATCGTTCTCTTCATTCTTCTCAAGACCTCCTGCTCTCTAGCTCTCTCATCACTTCCTCCCATGCTCCTCTCCAGGACTTTTACAGAGCCTCTCCAAGCCTATGGAACTCCTTACCCCAATCAGTCCGTCTATCTCCTACTCTATTAGCTTTTAGACAATCCTTGAAAACTCTCTTCTTCAGCGAAGCCTATCCTTCCCACACCTAACAACTGTATTTTCATTTTTTCCATCTGATCATCCCCCACAGTTATTACCTTTTATTTCCACTTGACCCTCCCTTCTAGATTGTAAGCTTTAACGAGCAGGGCCCTCTGATCCCTCCTGTATTGAATTGTATTGTAATTGTACTGTCTCCCCTGATGTTGTAAAGCGCTCCGCAAACTGCTGGCGCTATATAAATCCTGTATAATAATAATAATAGCTGTATATCTGCAGTATAAGGTCTAAGGCACTGCTGCCTTAGACTAGTAGTTTCAGGAGATTTGGAGTGAGATTTCATGAGACTACTGTGCTGCTCACGATTCTCCTAGCTGGAGGCTTTGACATGAGAAAACAAAGCCCTGCCTCTACCAAGATGGCCACTTTCATACAGAGACATAGTGCAGAACAAGGTAAGGTAGGTCAGTAATGGGTAAAGATTAGCTGCCTGGAGATCACAGGCACTACTGGTGACTAGTTCTTCACTCTCTCCCTGTTCCCTGTACAGTTTCTAGAGTTCAGTTACTGTTACTGTTTGTTACCCACCAGGCACAAACTTTCTGGTATCCAACAAGAGCAATAATTTGATCCACATGCTCTTGTGAAAGAAAGGCCTATTCTGTCAGAAATGTATTTATAAGTGACCTTCCCCTCGAAGTTCATCAAATGCTTCATTTGTGACACAATTTAGATATATTCTCCCTGCCATCTTTGCATCTTTTGGCCCAGCCATGCACAGGGATCACATCAACACATTTATCACTATAAAGAGCTTGCATATGTCAGTGAATTTTGCTATTGGAAACTCAATCACAGCATATTGCCTAAATCACACTGTGTAATATTCAGCACAATGCAAAAACGAAGCAAACATACAATGTAATCATCGGCTACTGACTGAGGTGATAGAAGAGACTCTACACAATGTGTTAGGACTTGTAATATATCAGTGCTGCCATCTATTACACACCAAATTGAAAGTGGTTCTAAAGTCAAAATGTTTTTACCTTAAAGTGAATGTAAACCCGATTCGATCAATTTGAGCTGGGCACATACAGTGAAAAAGTATTCATATCCCTTAAAATTTTCCACATTTTGTCATATTACAACCAAAAACATAAATTTATTTTATTGGGATTTTATGTAATATACCAACACAAAATGGCACATAATTGTGAAGTGGAAGAAAAATTATGAATGGTTTTCACACTTTTTTTACAAATAAATATGTGAAAAATGTGAAGTCACCTTATTAGTAAATAGAATCACCTGTGTGTAATTTAATCTCAGTATAAATTCAGTATGAACAAACAGGATCACAAAGGCCAAGGAACACACTAGACAGGTCAGGGATAAAGTTGTTGAAAAGTTTAAAGCAGGGTTAGGTTATTAAAAAATATCCCAAGCTTTAAACATCTCACGGAGCACTGTTAAATCCGAAAAATTGAAAGAGTATGGCACAACTTCAAACCTACCAAGACATTACCATCAACCTAAACTGACAGGCCGGGCAGAGAAAACATTAATCAGAGAAGCAGCCAAGAGGCCCATGGTAACTCTGGAGGAACTGCAGAGATCCACAGCTCAGGTGGGAGAATCTGTCCACAGGACAACTATTAGTTGTGCACTACACACATTTGGCCTTTATGGAAGAGTGGCAAGAAGAAAGACATTGTTGAAAAAAAGCCACAAAAAGTCCCGTTTGCAGTTTGCGAGAAGCAATGAGGGGGACACAGCAAACATGTGGAGGAAGGTGCTCTGGTCAAATGAGACCAAAATTGAACTTTTTGGCCTAAAGCAAAACGCTATGTGTGGTGGAAAACTAACACTCCACATCACCCTGAACACACCATCCCCATCATGAAACATGGTGGTGGCAGCATCATGTTGTGGGGATACTTTTCTTCAGCAGGGACAGGGAAGCTGGTCAGAATTGATGGGAAGATGGAGGGAGAAAAATACAGGGCAATCATAGAAGAAAACATGTTAGAGTCTGCAAAAAAATTAAGACTGGGGCAGAGGTTCACCTTCCAGCAGGACAACGACCCTAAATATACAGCCAGAGCTACAATAGAATGGTTTAGATCAAAGCATATTCATGTGTTAGAATGGCCCAGTCACAGTTCAGACCTTAATCTAATTGAAAATCTGTGGCAAGACTTGAAAATTACTGTTCACAGACGCTCGTCAACCAATCTGACAGAGCTTGAACTATTTTGCAAAGAAGAATGGGCAAAAATGTCACTCTCTAGATGTGTAAAGCTGATAGAGACATCCCCAAAAAGACTTGCAGCTGTAATTGCAGCGAAAGGGGGTTCTACAAAGTATTGATTCAGGGGGGTTGAATACAAATGCACGCTACACTTTTCACTTATTTATTTGTAAAAAATGTTGAAAACCATTTATCATTTTCCTTCCACTTCACAATTATGTGCCACTTTGTGTTGGTCTATCACATAAAATTCCAATAAAATACATCTACGTCGTTGGTTGTAACTTGACAAAATGTGGAAAATGTAAAAGGGGTATGAATACTTTTTCAAGGCACTGTATATCTGCAGTGTTTTGTTATATCTCACCAAAATACTGTCCCATAGCTGTCTCTTGCTCTGTAGCTCTGTTATCAGCCTGATAACTTCTCACACGTTCACCGAGACGGGAGATAGAAGTGTGTGTAGGGGGAGGTTGCTATATATAGATTAGCAGTCAGCTTGCCGCCTAAGAGCAGAGCTGTGCACATTACTTTCTTCCTTTGCGGAGAGGGGGTGTGTGCCTTTCCTCCAACCAGCTGTTTTGGCTGTATGCCAATAATCCACTCCCAGTGTTAACCAGGAAGAGAAAAACTTTAACACGAAGAACACTTTCTAAAAGATACATACAGATGAAGACAGCTGATATACATGTAAAACTTATATAGGGAGATTTGTTTTAATCTCTGTGTATCATCTGAGGCTGTTCACTTCACTGAGTATATGTGAGGTTTTACATGCACTTTAAGGCATTCCCTGCATTTAGTCTCCTTTCACACCGGGGTGCTTTGCGGGCGCTACAGCGCTAAAAATAGTGCCTGCAAAGCGCCCTGAAAGAGCCCTGAAAAGCGCCCTGAAAGAGCCGCTGTTGTGTCTCCAGTGTGAAAGCCCAAGGGAGCGGTGCGGTTGCAGGAAGTTAAAAAAACTCCTGCAAGCAGCATCTTTGGAACACTGAAGGATCGGTGTATACACCGCTCCTTTACCGCTCCTGCCCATTGAAATCAATGGGGCAGCGTGGCTATACCGCTGGCAAAGCGCCGCTTTGCGGGTGGTTTTAACCATTTTTCGGCCGAATAGCGCAGCTAAAGCGATATTTTCGGCTAGAAATAGCGCCATTTTACCGCCGGCGCCCGCACCCCCCCAGTGTGAAAGGGGCCTAAGGTAAAAAACATTTTTACAGCTTGATATCTTCCCCCACTTCCTTAACCACTTCAATACTGGGTACTTTCCCCCCTTCCTGCCCAGACCAATTTTCAGCGCTGTTGCATTTTGAATGACAATTGCACGGTCATGCAACACTGTACCCAAACAACATTTTTATAATTTTTTTCCTACAAATAGAGATTTATTTTTACAAATTGTTTCTGTTACAAAACTTTGTAAATAAGTACATTTTCTCCTTCACTGATGGACACTGATAAGGCAGTACTGATTGGCACTGATGAGGTGGCACTGATGAGCACTAATTATGAGGCACCTATATGCAGCACTGATGGGCACTGAAAGGTGGCACTGATATGCAGTATTGATGGGCACTGATAGGTTGTACTGATGGGCACCGATAGACGGCACTGTTAGTCAGCACTGATCAGGAGGCACTGGCAGGCATCACTGATGGCCATTGAGTGCCATCCCTATTGGGCACTGATTGGCATCCCTGGTGGTCCTGGGTGGGCATTCTCTGAGGGCTTCGCTGATAATCAGCACAGACCCCCCCCCCCCCCCCCCCCCCCTGTCAGGAGAGCAGCCGATCGGCTCTCCTCTACTCGCGTCTGTCAGTGCAAGTGGAGGAAAAGCCAATAAATGGCTCTTCCTATTTACACTGTACTCTGAGATGCGGTGTGGGAGACTGACACACCAGCGATTGTCACGCTGCGCGCCCCCGCAGGTGCACGCTAGCTTGTTATCCTGCTGGAGGTCATATGACGCCCAGTCAGGATAACTGAAACCACTTTCCAGCCGTCTTTCTGCATACGGCGGGAAGTGGTTAAACACTTACCACAGTCCTCAATTGATATAGCACTGTGTGGCTGCATCCCTTCTCTCTCCTCTCTTCCTCTTCACACAGGGACTCGGGCAGCAGAAGTAGCCATTGGCTCCAGCTGCTGTAAATCAAATGCTGTGAGGAGGAAGCAGGGGTGGGGCCAAGCTGCACTGTGTGTGTGTCTATGAGGCACGGCTCCATTGACACACACAGCTCAGAAGCAAGCAAACACATCTTCCCCCATAGCAAGTGGCTTACTATAGGGGCACACAAAGAAGAGGAGGGGCCAAGATCACTGGCGGGGGACCCCAGAAGGGGAGGTTTGGGGCCGCTCTGTGCAATATCATTGCACAGAGCAGGTGAGTATAATTGCCTTTAGTAACACTTTAATCAAAAGCTTTTAGTCAGTATATGAAGTACTATATTTTTCTAAGAAAAGATGATGTCAATGTAATATATGTATAATATTCAAATATGTTGCATTTACAATATGTTTGATTTGTAGCCTAATAAGATATTTTGGGCAAAGCAGTGCTTAAAATTTATAGAAAATCAGTATAGACTACAATGATCACACAAAGGAGATCCATCCAGCTGCTGATATACAAAATATATCTTAAAGGTTATAGAGAAACACTTCAGTGCCTGCTTGATGAGGGTCATTTCAAACTTTCATCTTCCTCCTCCGCAACTGATCTTTGGCGTTTTTTTCTTTTAGTGGAAAAGGAATGAAAGCTTTTAATGCACTGCAAGGTGCCAACCTGGCACACCTCATCTCACAGTGAAGAGAAAAATAGACAAATTATAAAAATCTTTTTCAGGGTAACAAACTTCTTTCTTTTGCTTTATAAGTATGCAGAAAATCTGGAATCACTTGCACAAAATCCAAACTATAACTTCCACTCAAATTTATGAGCTTATATAGAAGTTAGTTGAGATAAAATTGTCACATGGGAAGAACCTTTTTCTGATTACCTGTCCAAGAAAAATGCTAAACATTATAGACAGCACAGAGAAGAGAGAACACTGTTTGCTGGGTCGAGACAAGGGGTGGGCAGGAGGGACAGCTGCCCTGGGCGCAGTGGTTTACTGGGGACACCTTCCTTCTGTTGCAAGGCTGACAGGAGTAGTGACAGCAGCAGTGATTTTGACAAGCAAGTGACTGCTGGGTGTAGGATCCCCTAAACTCGCACATCATGAGCGGGCGTTGACAAAACATTTACTAATGCCCCGTACACACGATCAGAAAATCGCATGGAAAATACCACTTTCAACAAGCGATCGTACAGTAATTGGATCCTTAGTACAGAGCTTTCGAGAGCCGATCATGACAGCTCATCCGATATTATTCTATCGGACATGCACGAAAAAAAAAATTGTACAATGCCAGATAATACGATTTTCGTTTAATTAGTACAGCTATCCTTCGAAAATGCAATACAAATGCATTACAACACATGACATCACTTCCGAATTTTTTTTCTGTCGTACAGGAATTTTCGTGACTTTAGTAAACTCATCAGATTTGATCTGAGATTAGCATGCAAAAAAAATGGACGATCATTCGTCCGATGAGCTCATCGTGTGTACCGGGCATAACACTTTTAAAAAAAATTTTTAACTGAAAAGAAACATTCTGGGTCAGGTTCCACTTTAAAGTACTCAAGTGCAAACACATTTTTGGTAGCGAGACAACCCTAGTAAATAAACAAAGGTTCAGCTGAGATTGGTAATCTTAAAGGGGTTGTAAAGGTAAAAAATTTTCACCTTAATGCATTCTATACATTAAGGTGAAAAAACATCAGACAATGCTGGCCCCCCCGTTTTACTTACCTGACCCCTAGAAAGTCCCGCGCTCGCACCCGACATCCTCTTCGCCGATCAGCCTGGCCGCTGATTGGCTACAGTGGATGGATTGAGAGCAGCGCAGCCATTGGCTCGCGCTGCTGTCAATCACATCCAATGACGCGGCGCGCCAGGGGGCAGGGCCGAGTGATACAGTGAGCGGCTATGGCCGCGGCTGTATCACAGGAGCGTGCCCGCAAGCACTTCTCATAATGCGAGGAAGTCCTTGCGGGGGGGAGCGGAGACAGCCACGAGGGACCCCAGAAGACCAGGTTCGGGGCCACTCTGTGCAAAACGAGCTGCACAGTGGAGCTAAGTATGTTTGTTATTTAAAAAAAAAAAAAAAAAAATACCTTTACAACCCCTTTAAAGAAAGATAAATTCTTTGCGTTGAATCAATAAAGCTAACAAAATCCAACATCTGGCAAAGGTATCTGTTTCTTGACAGTCCTACACCATTTTCCAAAGTTACACAGCTCCAAGCATAGGGATGCAAAGTTCACACAGTTCATTTAGGCTTCCCTCAACGTCCTTTTCCTAATAAAGGGGTAATTACTCTCCTTCCCTTCACTCCAAGCACTCACATGTTGGCTAATGATGTGTGTTCTGTAGGAGTAAAGTTCTTCCTTAACTTTCTTCCAGTGAAAAACCAACTGAACACAAACTAACTTCACAATCCAGTCCTTATAGTGGAACTAAAGCCTGCTATCCTCTATGACAAGAAAAATTAGCCTCTGTTTAAACTGCAGTTGCCATGGTGCTGCACATGTGATCTTCTATGACACCAGCCATTTGATGGCTTGAGAGTTTGGTTGAGGGCAGAAACAGATGTATCAGTTATTATTCACTAAATCACTAAAATACCAAAAGCGGTAGCCAGACTCAGGATCGCATCGCAGGATCCAGGCAAAGTTACTTGCCTTGTCCCCAGGATCCTGCGATGTCTCTCGTGTGTGTCGGCGGGCTGTGTCCTCCACTCGATCTATCACAGTGCCTGGCTCCATTCCCTGCGAACATCGCGACGCATGGGGATGGAGCCCGGCGCCAAATTCAAAAAGTGAAAAACAAATAATACATACAGTACACTGTAATCTTGCAGATTACATTACTGTATCCAATTATTTCACATCCCTTTTGTCCCTACTGCTTTGTCCAGTGCCCTGCATGCAGTTTTATATTATATATACTGTTCTTTCTGCCTGGAAACTTGAGAATGTAACCAAAAAGTGACTCTTTACGTCAAAAGCAGTTTTAGACCAGCTAAAAAACAGCGATAATAAATTACAATCACTTGCAGAATTGAGCGATAGTGATTTGTGGGGAAATTCTTCAAACACAGAAAGTAATGACAGCTACAACTGAGCAAATTTCTGTGTTTTTGATTTGATTACATTATGGAATACATTTTATTATTATTTGTTATAATTATTTATAGTTATTTATTATACTATAATTTATGATTTCGTGTTTCAAACTTTATCAAACCCGGGATGTCTACTAGACTCTTGTTTGGACAGATTTAAGTGTGTTATTCCTAAGAATTACAGGCCTATAATATAAAAAGCCAAATTTCCATGCAAAACATTGTACTGCTTTGAGCATCAAAAATCTTACATAATCATACCGCCAGGGAGGTTAAATACCCCCAAGTAAACAAGTAAGAGTGGCTGGGAACACTACCCAGCAACCACCTAGATTGGACCTCAATCCTCTACAAACTTTCAAGTCTCCGTACTGTCATAGGATTAGTTAAAAAGAAAAAAGAGAATTTATTAAGTAGTCACAAGATGCTTTTGAATTGGCTGCTATTTATTTTTAGAATAGAAAGACACCAGAAAGAGCCTTTTGCAGGTAGCTTTACAGAACATGTGCACCATACACTTGTTATGATCTTGCTAGTAACATCAATAGTCACAGGGGTTATATTTTGCAGAAATATTTTAACTATCATAGCAATGTGACTAAGCTGTCAACCATTTAAAAATATAGATTCAAGAAGGAAAGGAGGAGTGCCATTTGTTTAATCCAGGCAAGCTTCTGAAGGTAAAGTTGAGTTTCACAACTACTATTGAGGGATTGCAGAGAGCTATGAAAAACAATCTATGAATTAAGGAGGCAGACCTTTTAAGTGACACTTTTTGGCGACCAGTGACATTATTACAGTGATCAGTGCACTGTAGATGCACTGATCAATGTATAAATGGAACTGGCAAGGAAGGGGTTAAAACTAGGGGGCGATCAAAAGGTTAACTGTGATCCCTGGGTGTGTTATAACTGTGTGGGGGATGGGCTTGCTGGGACAACACAGAGATCGCTGTTCCTGATCACTAAGAACAGCAGATCTGTGGGTTGTCCCCTGTCAGAACGGGGATCCGCCTTTACATAGACATATCCCTGTTCTGCCTCTCTGTGCCGTGATCGCGGGTGGCAGCAGACATCGAGTCTGCTGGACCTGAGGGAGTGCTCCCATGGTGCGCAGTGGGCGTGTGAGCCCACAATACCACATGCACAGACCAACGTACAGGTTAATCCGCCTATCCTCCACTCATAGATCATGTTACATTTACATACGGAATAGAACAGCTTCTATGAAAGGAGCAGGTAGGCGGAAAGGGCAGGCATAGTTGGCACTGTTGATGAGTGCATAGGACAGGTCCCTCTATTAACCTGTGCTGCACTGGATGATTATGGTGGTGGGGGTAGAGGAGGAATCAGACGACTGAAGATTTCAACTAAATCTGCAGCCTTCAGCACAAGGGACCAGTTGCACTGACTGTAAATAACGTCCCATGTGCTGATTTTTTTTTTTAAAACCTTTTTTGACTAAACTAACTTAAAGCGGGAGTAAACCCGCTGAAACTTTTTTTTTCTACACACCTGTAAGGGAAAAGGCATGATGAGCTAGTATGCACCGCATACTAGCTCATTATGAAATACTTACCTTAGAACAAGGCGTCAGTGACTCACCTGGTCCACGCCGAGGTAGCTGACATGTTGCCTCAGCGTGTCTTCCGGGTATCGCGACTCCAGCGCTGAGTGGCTGGAGCCGCGATGTCTTCACTACCGCGCATGCGCACGGGAGACTTCTTCCCAGCAGGGTTCGGATTCTGCCGGCCTTTCACCCCAGAATCCCCTGTGCGCATGCGCCGCTGCAGTCAACGGCGCATTGCAGGGGGGAATATATCCTAAACCGTACAGGTTTAAGAGATATTTTTTTTACCTACAGGTAAGCCTCATTATAGGCTTACCTGTAGGTAAAAGTAAAATTTTTGACTTTACAACCACTTTAACCCCTTCAATACCCGCCCATAGTCATATGACGCCCACAAGGTGGATCTACCATCCTGGGTGGGCGTCATATGACGTCCTCCCATTCCCGGCCGCCTGGGGGGGCGCGCGCCCGCGGCGTTGCTCGGGACCCGGTGCGGGTGCCCGGCGGCCTCGATGTCCGCCGGGCACCCGCGATTGCCCGTTAAAACAACGGGACCGTGCAGGACCGTGGAGCTGTGTGTGTAAACACACAGCTCCACATCCTGTCAGCGAGCAGGAGACCGATCATGTGATCCCAGCATGGAGGAACACATGATCGGTCTCCTCCCCTTGAGTCCCCTCCCCCCACAGTTAGAATCACACATTTAGGGAAAACATTAACCCCTCCCCGCCCCCTAGTGTTAACCCCTTCCCTGCCAGTCACATTTACACAGTAATCAATGCAATTTTATAGCAACGATCGCTGTGTAAATGTGAATGGTCCCAAAAATGTGTCAAAAGTGTCCGAAGTGTCCGCCGCAATGTCGCAGTCACGAAAGAAAAAATCGCAGATCGCCGCCATTACTAGTAAAAAAAAAAAAAATGCAATAAATCTATCCCCTATTTTGTAGACGCTATAACTTTTGCGCAAACCGATCAATATACGCTTATTGCGATTTTTTTTACCAAAAATATGTAGAAGAATACGTATCGGCCTAAACTGAGGAAAAAAATAGTTTTTTTTTAAAAAAATGGGATATTTATTATAGCAAAAAGTTAAAAATATTGTGCTTTTTTTCAAAATTGACGCTCTTCTTTTGTTTATAGCGCAAAAAATAAAAACCGCAGGGGCGATCAAATACCACCAAAAGAAAGCTCTATTTGTGGGAAAAAAAGGACGTCAATTTTGTTTGGGTGTAACGTCGCACGACCGCGCAATTGTCAGTTAAAGTGACGCAGTGCCGAATCGCAAAAAGTGCTCTGGTAAGGAAGGGTGAAAACTGGCCCGGTGCTGAAGCGGTTAAGCATCAGGCAGAACAATATGCAATAAAAACTGATGGGACTTTCAAAAGGGGCCAAGGCTTCACCAAAGAAAAACACTCAATTTATAAAATCAAAACTGTTTATTATACGGTATACTAGTAATTAAAACTAGATCTGCACATCTTCTATACAAAGACTACAAAGGTCAAACAACATTCAATAATGCCCCTAAATGTAACTTCTGTCTCTCAACCTGACATAAACATACAACAGATATACTATATCATCAGTGGACTAATATAGAGCGACATAACTTTGTAGCGCTTCAGATTTTGAGGTGAGTTTGATAGAGGAGATACGTCCCAACACATTTCACGTAAACTTTCTTCAGGGGGTCAGGGAACTACACATGAAGAAACATATATACATGTTATAATGTTTTATAACAAGTTAAATAGTTAAATCCATAAAATCACATAACAAATTACTCCCAAGGTAGTTACATAATATAGTGTGTCAGTGCTGTTTTCCTCCCCATTTCCTTCAGGGGACCCATCTTCACCTGTTGGCTGTCCTCTCTACCAATCTATTTACTTTCTGATTGCCACACTGTTATATGTAACTACCAAGTCATTTATTATGTGATTTTATAAATTTTTATATTTATCTTGCTACAAAATATTATAATGTGTATATATGTTCCTTTATTTGTAGCGCCCTGACCCTCTGAAGAAGCTTTACTTGAAATGTGCTGGGACGCATTTCCTGTATCATACTCACCTCAACATCTGAAGATCTACAAATGTATATTGTTCATTATAATCAACTGATGAAATATTAGTGGTATGATTATGTGAATTTGAGAGATGATAGTTACATTTAGGGGCATTATTAAATGTTGTTTGACCTTTGTAGTATTTTAATATAACATGTGCAAGTATAATTTTAACTATATATAATAAATTTTTTTTTTTTTTGTTTTTTTTACAAAAGTTTGAAAGTTCCATGTAATTTTCCTACATATTGTTCTACATTGAGTTTATAGGAATGTGGTGCACCTTGTACTTACCAACACCAAGTGCTTCTTTAATCATCAGGTGTTTCAATCCGACTTTATGCAATGCACGCTTTCACTTGGTCAATGACTCAAGCATTAATGAAGCCAAAAACTGCCAGGAAACCAGCATTTTCTAAAGGAACAAATATAAAAATGTCTGCATTCTCCTAAACCCCCTTAAGCAGATGTATAAATATTGTATACAATGTACAGCGCTATTCAATTTTAAATATATGTGTGGGCACTGTGCTAATGAAAAACACCTATCTGTGTTGCCACATAATAATCAATAAATATGCAAATGAGGTGACATCAATGTAAAAAAGAGAGAGATTTTGTTTCCCTATTTTTCCATGACTTTAAGTTGGACAGTATTACCATATTGATTTGCAAATGTTGGAGCATATATATTTTCTGGATATGTCATATGGACACATTTCATTATGTATGGGTGTTTTTATGTTGATCATTTCACAATGTTAATATTAAGGAGTTTTGTAGATTAATTTAGTGCGCTATTCAATTTTAAATATATAAAAAATGAATAATTCAGACCACAATGCATACAACCAAAAGAATGCATTTCAATCAATACACCGATGCAATGCAAAAAAAAAATCTAAATAATTCATAGCAAAAAATGCTGTGCAAATCAATAAAGGTTCATCAAATCCATGAGTTGATACAACAAACAATACAGTAAAAAAAAATAGATTGTGCAAAATCAATCCAGTATGTAATAAAATAATCATAAGTCCAATAAACCATGCAGTGTGTAACCAAACACCTTCCACAAAGTGAGAAATGTGATAGCAGGTCTCCAATGTGGTAAATTGCCTGTTCTTCACACCTTTCAGGATTTAAACCAGTGGCATAAATCATTATTTGATTGACCACTTGTAACAAGATGGTCAGACAGGGCAGAATAACAATGCTCAAAAGCCCAAGGATCCCTTGGTTACTAAGATCTTCATACCACTCATTAAAAAGAGGTCCCATTCACAAAAATATATATATAAAAAAAAAAAGAAAGAGCAAAAAACAGCTTCATTATTAAGGCTCCGTGCACACTATAAGCTTAAGGGCTCATGCACACAAAAAATAGCTGCAAATCCACTACCAACGCCAGGAAAAAGCAACTGTAAAATCGCGCTTTTAGTAGCTTTTTGTATTGGCGTTAATGCACATTTAGCCACGTTAGCTTTTAGCAGTGTTTCTCTGCCTCTATTCAAAATCAATGGTTCCCTATAAGAGCCTATTGATTTGAATAGAA
The DNA here is from genome assembly GCA_028564925.1 of Lithobates sylvaticus. Lineage (NCBI taxonomy): Eukaryota > Metazoa > Chordata > Amphibia > Anura > Ranidae > Lithobates > Lithobates sylvaticus. The sequence continues at coordinate 37,882,577 of CM053036.1, read as the reverse complement.
GTCACACCAGAAGTCAGATCATGATGATGCGACTTGCAGTGCGACTTGTGCGCTGAGGATCTTGAAGAGGAACCTCACGCCAAAATGATTCCCTTTCGGTGCCAAAAAATCCATACCAGACCCTTATCCAAGCATGTAGCCCAGCAGGTTAAGAAAGGGGGGGAAGAGCACCCCCCCCTCCTGGACCATACAAGGCCACATGCCCTCAACATGGGGGGTGGGTGCTTTGGGGCATTTACCAAAAAAAGTGTCAAAAATAAAAAACAGTACACATATTTTTGACAAAGTAATTTATTAAAGCAGCTCCGGGGGTCTCTTCTTCCAATTTCTTCTCCCTCCAGCGATGTCTTCATCCTCCGGTTCTTCTCCTCTCACCGCTGATGGCTTCTGCCACCACTGTCTTCTCCCTCTGCCGGTTCTCCTCTCTCCTTTGTCTTCTTCTGCTGTCTTCTCCCGCTCTATTCTCCCTCTGTCTTCTTCCGCTGTCTTCTCCCCTGTTCTACCTCCAATGTTCTCTCTACACTCTCTCCCGGTGTCCATTAGGGATGAGCTTCAAGTTCGAGTCGAACATTGCCTGTTCGCCTGTTCAGCGAACAGCGAACAATTTGGGGTGTTCGCGGCAAATTCGAAAAGCTGCGAGCACCCTGTAAAAGTCTATGGGAGAAATCTCAAGTTCTAATTTTAAAAGCCTTTATGCAAGTTTTTGTCCTAAAAAGTGTTTGGGGACCTGGGTCCTGCCCCAGGGGACATGTATCAATGCAAAAAAAAGTTTTCAAAACTGAAGTTTTTTCAGGAGCAGTGATTTTAATAATGCTTAAAGTAAAACAATAAAAGTGTAATATTCCTTTAAATTTCGTACCTGGGGTGTGTGTATAGTATGCATGTAAAGGGGCGCATGTTTCCCGTGCTTAGAACTGTCCCTGCACAAAGTGTCATTTTTGCAGGAAAAAAAGCTATTTAAAATCACTGGCAGCTATAATGAATTGCCGACTCCCGTAATACAGAGAACAGTCATTCATTGAAAGTCATTGCGGCCTGCCAGGTTGCGTGCTCGGATAAGGGTCTGGTATGGATTTTGAGGGGGAACCCCACGTAATTTTTTTTTTAATTTGACCCAGGGTTCGCCTTAATATCCATAGCAAACCTTAAGGGCCTGGTAATTGAATTTGGGGGAAACCCCATGCTTTTTTTTTTTTTTTGTTATCAATGACTTTCAATGAATGACTGTTCTCTGTATTACGGGAGCCGGCAATTCATTATAGCCGCGAGTGATTTTAAATAGCTTTTTTTCCTGCAAAAATGACACTTTGTGCAGGGACAGTTCTAAGCATGCGCCCTTTTACAGGCATACTATACACACCCCCCAGGTACGAAATTTAAAGGAATATTACACTTTTATTGTTTCACTTTAAGCATTATTAAAATCATTGCTCCTGAAAAAACGTCCGTTTTTAAAACTTTTTTTTGCATTGATACATGTCCCCCGGGGCAGGACCCAGGTCCCCAAACACTTTTTATGACAATAACATGCATATTAGCCTTTAAAATTAGCACTTTTGATTTTGAACGTTCGAGTCCCATAGACTTTAATAGGGTTCTAAAGTTCACACGAGCTTTAGGTCTGTTCGCAGGTTCTGGTGCGAACCGAACAGGGGGGTGTTCGGCTCATCCCTAGTGTCCATGCACACTATTTCAGTCTAGTAGTGTTTTTTGAAGCTTCAGCTTCTAGGAGCAGAAATGTTTTTTTGGGAGAGATTTGCCAGTATAAAAAAAAAAAAAAAGCAGAAAGCTCCTAACTGCTGCTAAAGGTCATAAACAGAGTGTTCAACCCAGGACTAAGGATCCAATAGCTAAGACAGAAATCTAGCACCACAACAAGTGTACTTCCTGCTCTGCAAGTTGCCTCCTGTCAGAGTGCTGCTGTCGCTGTACTCAAGCCTCGCCCAACAGGTTTTGTCTATACAGATGTCATCAAGAGTGATCCGACTGGAGTGCGCTCGCTGAGCAGGAAGTGCACTGGTGTGGTGCTTTTGAGCAATGTTATCCTGCGCTGTTTCACCATTTTGTTACAAGTGATCAATCAAATATGATTAGTGAGGAGGGGCGTGTCCGGATGTAGAAGAGACAGGACGTGTTCCAGAGCTCCGAACATCCTGACAACATCCGCAGCCATCCTGCTTAATATAACATCTGGAGAGCCTCCAAACTCTCTCCACACACTCCTGGGTAAATACAGCACTAGCCCCAGAAAAAATTGCGGTATTTGGCCGCCCGAGCGCGTTCCTACAGCGTCGCGGCCGGCTCCATGCCTCAGTAGACGGCCGCCATCTTGAGGCCTACTGAGCCTCCGACATCCTTGGGCTCAAGTGCAGCGATCGGCGGGGCGAGAGACGCCGAACCTGCACACACTTGGAGCGGACGCCCCTGGGGGGTAGCTGGACAGAGCGGAGGCCCGAACGGACATCGGAGGAACCACAGAGGCTGATCCCGGGCGCCCGCAGCCCACCGACATCTTGCGGCCTACTCCACCAGGTGCATCCTCTGCTATAAGGTACTGTCTGGCTGTGCCGGCCTCCCTGTGTCACAAACAGTGCCCTGTGCCTCTGTCTTCCCTGTGCCTCCATCCGTGTGGGAGTTGTCCCCTGCTGAGGGCTCTGATCTTGCATAGGAAGCCCAGCACTGCTGCACCTGTCCTCCTGCTATCCGAACCCCCAATAGTGGGGGTATGAGACTTCTCCAGACATCCAGCCTGCCCAATTGAATACCCCAGGGGGTCAGGTGGCCTGTGGGACCGACGGAATCGCGGGAGGCAGCCGCGACCGGGTCCGGCCTAGCGCAGCCTAGTGCGGCCTCAGAAGCCTAAAATGCACCCCACTTTCCTAAGCGGCCGGCCCGCGGAGGAGCGCCGCAGCCGGTCTGGCCTGAAATACAGGGCGCGGGTGCTGTGGGCCTCAGTCTACCTCCCCCATCCTGCCTAGACCTGACCAGCACCAGGTAGTGTAAGCCTGTGGGGACCAGGGACAGAGCCTGGAGGCCTGCATACTCCTCAACCTCCACATAGCATCTCAGTTCCCTAGCAGCAGCACTTAGCTCCACCACCTTCTCACCAGGGACAGCCCAGTGCATGGGGTGGACTGTGAGACTTACAGCAGAGTCCAAGAGCCCAGCGGTGCCCACACTCTCCTGCCTCCCTGAATAAGGACCTCAGGTACCCCATCATCCTACCAGGAGCGAAGCGGTGTCCCCCACAGCCATCTTGCTGCCTCCAGCACAGCCCTCTGTTCAGATCCCCTGGTTTGATTGACCTGCACAGGGGAACACCCGGTCATGCGGAAGGGGGCTACAAAAGCCACCCACCAGACATCGAGGAAACAGCACCAGACCCGCGCCTCACGAGGCCCTGGCACAGGGGCAGCCGCTGCCATCTTGCCCTCCCCTCCTACTGCCACGAGCCCTGCACAGCAAGCGAAGACAATGGCTGCACCGACACGGGATATGCATGAGGCGGGCCCCAGTAGATCCAGACCAGCTTCTCCTGTACCGGCGGATGCCCAGGATGCGATTACTCGCCCGATTCTAGAGGCGATTGCAGCAAGCAAGGCCGCCGTAATGGTAAGCATTGACCACTTGACGGCAGAATGTACTTTTATCAGGCATGATTTAGACAAGATCAGGGGTCGACTCACTGTGACAGAGGAGAGAATATCGGAGGTAGAGGATGTCTCACATACACAAGGCAATCAGCTATCCGAATTGCACGCTATGGTAAAATCGCTGCAAAGCCGCGCAGACGACGCTGAGGATAGGCAAAGGAGAAATAACGTATGGGTGGTGGGATTGCCAGAGGGAGCGGAAGGATCCCATACAACCACCTTCGCTGAAAATTTCTTTAAACAGCTGCTGTCGTTGGGGGATCAACCATCAACATATGTGGTGGAGCGTGCCCACAGAGTCCCCACGGGGCGGCGCCCCCCTGGAGAATACCCCAGGCCATTTCTGGTACGTTTCATGAATTTCAGAGACCGAGATATGATCCTGGCTGCCTCAAGGAAAACGCAAGAGCTGAAATATGAGAACGCAAAAGTGATGCTATTCCCAGATTTTTCGGCTGAAACACAGCGCAAACGGAGATCCTTTACTGAGGTACGGAGGAAACTGCGGGAGAAAGACATCCAATATAGTATGCTGTACCCCAGCAAGTTGCGTATTCAACATCAAGGCACAGTAAAATTCTTTGAGAACCCACAAGACGCCTGTAATTGGCTGGACAGGAATCCGTGAGTAAGGTATAAGCTTTGGTCACATATTTGTTCTTCTGTTGCACCTGTTGTGCCTTAGTATGACTGACAATTACACTAGTGGGGCCTGCTGGGTGAGGATCGATGGGCACCATTTCTGCAAACATGTCAGAGGTGAATTGCGACTGACTGCAACAGCAGTAATATCGGCATATGGGACACCTTCTTGTTCACATTAGGTGTGGGTTTGGCTGCTATAACCAGGCGCCACTAGAGGGAGCCAAAGTAATGCATGTGCTTGTTACATTTTTTTTTTTTTTTTTCTACATTCACATGCCTAAACCATATTGGAACATGCTACAAATATACGGTTTAAGTGGAGATCCTTGGACACTTTAGGAATCAGGGTACTAGTCTTGTCGGACTATCTTACATCGGGAGACCTTCTAGCAACAATTTTTGTTTGATTGTTTTGCAAGTTTTGGGAGTGTAAGCTGCTTACTGGACAATGGTATTTTTTGAAGTTTTTTTTTTTTTTTTCTTCATGTTTTCTTTTTCTTTCTTTGCTAGTTAGTTCTGGTATGACAGCAGGGGGGGGGGTATGTTATTGTTTTATTTACAAGTGGGAAAGGTATTACTCAGTTCCCATTCCCCATCTAGTGAAGGCAGCCATTCACTTGATGGAGAATGTATTCATTGAGGGGATTAAGGCAACCCTAGGACAAGAACTCACCCTACAGGAATTTTTTTACAGGATTATGGCTAACACGATTAAGTTGATGTCCTGGAATGTGAGAGGTCTGAATGGAAAATTTAAAAGGGCAGCAATGTTTCAATATCTGAAAATTGCAAGGCCGCATATCGTCTTCCTGCAGTTGACTCACCTGGATGGCAGTAGAATCTTAGCTTTACGTAGATCCTGGATTCAAAAGGCGTTTCATGCCACATACTCCACCTTTGCCAGGGGAGTCTCAATATTAATTAGTAGGGCAGTTCCGTGCACAATCCAGCAGGTGGTCTCCGATCCGGGGGGACGGTACGTGGCTTTGGTCTTAGATATATGCAATTGTACAATGCTTCTGGTTAATATATATGTCCCGCCTCCTTTCACCATACAATTTCTATATGACTTACTGGTGAAGCTGGCCCCGCATATACACCTCCCGCTTCTGATAATGGGGGATTTTAATGCTACACTGGAGGCCAGAGACTCCTCCAATCCAGGGAGGGGGGGGGGGGGGGGTCAGTAGAATTGCAGTTCTGGGCTACTGTGGCTGGTTTGACTGAGATCTGGAGATCGAAAAACCCGACAGAGGTCTGTTATTCTCACCTCTCTCAGTCACATCACTCATCGGCCAGAATTGACCTGGCATTTGGGAACCCGACAATGTTGTCCTATGTGAGGGGGGTGGAATATATGGCAGGGGGCCTATCTGACCACAATCCCCTCAGTGTTTCTCTATCTCCACCGATGGGCAGGGGATCGAGAGGGTGGAGGCTTGCTCCAGGCTGGCTACAGGAAGAACAAGTATCTTCTCATCTCCTAACCTCGACTACGGAATACTGGGCCACAAACAGTGAGACAGCAGACCCTCCAGTTGTGTGGGACACCTTTAAGGCGGTAATTCGGGGAGAATGCATCACAGCCATTAAAAGAGTGCGTGTGGATCAAAATGCGGAAATCCGGCAATTGCAAGATAAGGAAAGGGAGTGTGCAAGGGTGAACGCCTCGGATCCCTCAGACTCCGGCTACACTGCACTGTTAGAAGCCAGGAGGCGCCTTTCCTTGCATTGCAATGAGCTGGCACACACTGAGGCAAAACATTTAGCTAACTCCTTGTTTGCAGAAGGAGACAAAAATGGGAAACTCCTAGCAAGACTGGTAGCGGACAACAACCAAATAACTCACATTCCAATTATCAAAGACCACACTGGAGATTTGATTAAGGACCCGTCAGACATTTTAGCTGTATTTCAAAAATACTTTTCCACACTCTATGCACCAGGTAGACAATATGACATGGCGGGTTTGGACAATATGCTGGATGGCCTGACCCTCCCTAGATTAACAGAGGAAGATAGACTGGCTCTGGAAGCCAAAATCACGAACAAGGAGGTGACTGCGGCAATTTTCGCATTTCCTCCCAATAAGGCACCTGGTCCAGATGGATTCCCAGCAGATTTTTACAAGACTTATGCAGACCAACTGGCCCCAAGACTTACGACACTGCTAGAATACTTTTTAGAGCAAAAGAGGTTACCGGACTCAATGTTAGATGCCTATATGATTTTATTACTTAAACCGGGTAAGGACCCTTTAGAATGTTCTTCATACCGACCCATTGCTTTGCTCAATATGGATCTTAAAATTCTAACTAAGGTCCTGGCAAGCAGGTTGGCGGCGGTAGTTTCCTCTTTGGTAGATGTAGACCAGACGGGATTTATGCCGGGCAAGTCGACTGATACCAACTTGAGGAGACTGTTCTCTCATTTGCAACTGCCCAACTTAGACTCATCTTGTAGAATCATTGTTTCAATTGACATAGAGAAGGCCTTTGATTCAGTTGACTGGCGCTACATGCATGCAGTCCTGGAACGCATGGGGTTTGGCCCATGCTTTCGCCAATGGATATCTCTCCTGTATAGTACACCGAGGACGGCCATCCGCACGAGTACACACACATCTGAATACTTTACAGTGGGTAGAGGTACTAGGCAGGGGTGCCCTCTATCGCCATTCTTGTTTGCGCTCATGATGGAGCCGATGGCGGTGGCATTGAGAGCGTCGCCAAGGGTTAAAGCAATCCGGGTAGGTAATATAGATGAGGGCTTGGCATTATATGCCGATGACCTCTTATTATTTTTACAAGACCCCGCAGACTCACTGGAGGCGGCCCTTGATATTATGGACACTTTTGCTGGCTACTCAGGTCTAAAGGTCAACTGGACCAAGTCCTCCATTTTGCCTTTGGATAGAGAGGCCAGAGCTAGAGCAAACCAGAACTTGCCATTAAAATGGGTTTCTCAGATTACCTACCTTGGAGTAAAAGTGACGGCAAATGTGACGGATTATATGCCCCTGAACTTAGAGACACTCATAACCTTCTTTAAACAAAAGGCACAGGCGTGGCAAAAACTCCCACTATCTCTAATAGGAAGGATTAATCTAGTAAAAATGAAGATTCTCCCGGTTATCTTATATTTCCTGAGGAATGCTCTGGTATGGATACCAAAGTCTTTTTTCAAGAAATTGGATGGGATCACCAGCTCATTTTTGTGGGCCCCTAAAATGCCCAGGATAGGCTTGAAAGTGCTACAAGAGCCATGGGGACAAGGAGGGTTGGCTCTGCCGGACTGGCGTAAGTACTATTTGGCAGGCCAAATGGTATTTGTGAATAGATGGTTAGTTTCTGAGAGAGGCGACTCTGCAACAATTCTTGAGGCTGCCCACTTGGGTTCCTATGAATCTCTTCGTTTAGCTATACATAGGGGTCTGAGGAGTGAGCTTCCTCTCACAGGTTCTATGAAGGCTACTATAAAAGCATGGGAGGAGGCAGTGAAATTGGCATGCCCTAGCTTTCAGGGATTCTCCCCAGCCTCCCCCTTATGGATGAATCCGAAGCTGAAACATTTCTATGCCCTGGAGGACTCAATTGGGTGGGCGAGTAGGGGAGTTAAACTGCTAAAAGATATTACACGGGATGGTGAACTCCTGACATTTAATGACCTTAAGCCTAGACATGACCTCCCTAACTCTCAGTACTTCAGATACCTCCAGTTAAGACACGCCTTTCAAACGCAATTTAGAGAGCAGAAGGTTGAATCCTTCCCTTCTAGGTTAGAAGACACACTCATGACAGAGGAACTATCAAAGACCTTATTAGTTACATATAAGGAACTGTTTAAAACTAGTCCCAAGGCTCTCACTAAATGTAGGGGAAGATAGCTGTTGTTGTAGCTGTCGGTTGATGGCATTGTAAATGTTGTTTGTTGTATGTCAAAAATATTCAATAAAAAAAATTTTCAAAAAAAAAAAAAATATGAATAGTGAGTTCTACCACTGGTGTGCATCCTGAAGGGTGTGAAGCACAGACACTTTACCTTATTGAAGACCTGCTATCACCTTTCTCAATTTGTATGTTTGTTTACAAACTACATGGTTTAATGGACTAAATGATTACAAATTATTTTACTACAGTATATACTGGATTGATTTTGCACAATCTCCATTTATTTTTCTACTGTATTGTTTGTTGGATGAATTAATGACCCATTGATTTGATGCACCATTATTGATTTGCACAGCAATTTTTATATGACTTATTTAGATTTTTTTTAGATGTATTGATCTAATGCACTCCTTTTGGTTGTATGCAATATGGTCTGAATTATTAGATTTTTATATATTCAATGGACAAGTTCACCTTTAGGAGAATGTTACATGTTACGCCCATATTATGTAACAAGCTCCTATGCACCCACTTCCCTCCGCTAGCACTCCCACGCTGCGTCATTTGTTCACGGTTTCATGTGAATGAATGGATTGCAAGTGCCATTGGCTGCTGAGGCAGACAGCTTTTAATTCTCAATGAACCGCGAGGGCACTGGTGAGCGCTTTTGTAGTTCATTTATTCCTCCTGCAGTGATTCATGCCTTTCATTGTGCACTATTGTGATAAGCTCTATGATTGGTCACAGTGATCACATAGTACAGACAGAGCCAATCGCAGCCCATCTGTACCATGTGATTAGCTGTGGCCATAGCTAATCACAATAGTAAGCATTGAATGAATAATTTTCATTCAGAAAAAAAATGGTTGCTTATAACCTCCCCAGAGTAGTACAGTGTTACTATGGTAACACTGTATTGCTCTGGTCACCGTATATAAAAAAAAAATTAAAAATGGAAAAAAAAAATTATAAAAAAGAAATGTTTTTTTTTTAATTTGAAAAAAGTATTACTTTTTTTACATGCTGTCACAGGTCAGTGTAGCTGTTCACTGTTATATGATGAGGCTGTACTGCACTGGTGACAGTATAATAAACATTTTGTCAAAATGTGAAAAAATAAAAAATGTTTCCATTTCTTTGTTTTCTAAAAAATTGTGACAAAAAATTACAACTTCAAAAAACGCGCCATGCCTTTTACTAAGTACCTTGAACTGTCTACTTTCGAAAAAAGGTGTAATTTGGGAGATATTTGTACTGTCCTGACATTTTTGGTCCTCAAGAAATTAGATAGTCCGTCAGTACATCAGGATCGAGCGATTTTCAGATATATACCATAGTTTGTGGACTCTATAACTTTCCTACAGACTAAATAATATACACTGATTTTGGTTATTTTTACCCAAAAAATTGAGGACAGAGCCTCGTTTTGAGATTTGGTGTTTACTGGTTTAAAACAGTTTTTATTTTGCTAGAAAATTACTTAGAACCCCCAAACATTATATCTTTTTTTATTTTTCTAACACCCTAGAGAATAAAATAGCAGTCATTGCAATACTTTCTGTCACACCGTATTTGCACCGCGGTCTTACAAGCGCACTTTTTTTGGAAAAAATACACTTTTTTAAATTAAAAAATAGGATAACAGTACAGTTAGCCCAATTTTTTATATTGTGAAAGATGATGTTACATTGAGTAAATTGATACCCAACATGCCATGCTTCAAAATTGTGCCCGCTCGTGGAATGGTGACAAACATTTACCCTTAAAAATCTCCATAGGCGACGTTTACAAAATTCTACAGGTTGCATGTTTTGAGTTACAGAGGAGGTCTAGGGCTGGAATTATTGCTCTCACTCTAACGATCGCGGTGATATCTCACATGTGTGGTTTGAACACCATTTACATATGCGTTCGCTACTCACATATGCGTTCGCTTCTGCACGCGAGCTTGGCGGGACGGGGAATGTTAAAACATTTTCTTTTTTTTTTTAAATTGATCTTGCGGTGAATCCACTGCAGATACCACTTTTATCTGAAAGCCGACCACTCGCTGAAGAAGAGGATACATGTGTTATGGCAGCTATCTGCTGCCATAACAACCATATTCCTCTTCAAAGTGCCGATGTACAACGATGGTGGGTGGTTGGCAAGTGGTTAAGCAGTATACATTTTTTCTCAATGTTTTCTGTCTTTTTTCGTTTATTTAGCAAAAGATAAAAACTTGATGATGATGATGATGATGATACCACTGAAAGAAAGCTCTACTTTTGTGAAAAAAATAATAACAATTTCATTTGGGTACATTGTTGCATGACCACATAATTGTCATTCAAAGTCTGACAGTGCTTAAAGCTGAAATTGCCCTGGGCAGGAAGGGGGGGGGGTAAAAGTATCTAGTATTGAAGTAGTTAAGGTTAAAAAAAAAACGTTTCGCTTCAGAACCACTTTATATGATCTATAGGTAAGCATCCTGTACATTACAGCCTAAAAGGTTCCTTATTCTTATAAGGTATGCTGCTGTATGATAATCTACTAGCATAACTTCATATCTTTTACCTTTAATTTATTTGTACTATATAAGATAATGGAACACAAAACCAGAAAAACAATAGTGGAAAAAGTAATATTTTCCACCTGATTATCCTCCTGTTTGTGACACTTTACTGCTGGCATTTTACAACAGTGAAAAAAGGAAACCTTTGAATATAAATATGCAGGATGCTCTCACCTTTTGGAAACACCTGTTGCTTGGTTATGATTTGGGTTTTATTTTTTATCAATTCTTTATTTATATAATCCACAAAAAGAGGACAGAATAAAAGTACATTCCAAGACCACGTATAAAATAACCAGCAAGTGCACTCTCAACACAGCTGGCACCAAGTATACAATGAATGAGAGGCACAGCTTGGATAATAATCAAAAACTATAGAGACTATGACGTAGATAGGACATTGTTGAACATCCACAGCCAATGTCAGCGATAATAATATGGCTTCCCATTTTGGCAGTGTGGATTGGGTTTTTCAGTTATTATAGTGGATATGCAGAAAGAGGGATGGGAAAAATAAATGTAAAAAAAAAAGGGGGGAGGCAGACTACTCTCCAATGTCTCCAAGGGCCCCACCAGCAGTGGCATAAAGTAGGCGTGTTTTTTTTTTTGTCTTCCTGGGAATCAGTAGTCTCTTGAGATGTGGTATGGTAATTTTGTGTAAATGGAAAAAACTTGTGAACAGCTGCAACCACTAGGGAGTGCACTAAAAACACTAACATATAATAATAAAAAAGGAAATAATGGTGCGCTTTTTCAATAGTATACAATCATTAATTATACCAAGTGAAAAAATTAAGGCCAAATTAATAAATTTACATGAAGATTGAATAAAGTGAAAAACCATGAAAACAAGCAATAAATAAATGAATAAAGTCCAAAAAAATATGGATTACTAATTAGTCCGTATCTTGATAGAGGGGGAATAAAGCACTCCAACAACGAAAGGGATCAGACAGATAGCGCCACCACCAGTAAATGTAAAGGTTGGCTGCTCACCTCCAGGTATGGAAACCCAGCTGGTACGTCTGTGCAGACACCCTTCACCAATACTATGCCTCCATCCTCAAATGCTACTCCAGATTAAGTAAGAGCTCCGGCGTGTTTGCATAGGGCACGTGCAGAGCCCGCCAGGAAGTCAGCACTGCAGAGCGCTAATCACAGGCAGAGAGACATTTTCCCGATGCACCGCTGCAGAGATCAGGAAATGTCTCACTGCCTGTGAATAGCGCAGTGCTGACATCCTGGCGGGCTCTGCACGTGCCCTATGAGAACACGCTGGAGCTCATCCTTACTCCAGATATGATCATAGGGTCAGAGAGACATCAGATCCCCACTGTAGATTCCAACAGGTCTGTAGAGACTCACTCCAATAACATGCCTCTTGCACAACTGTCACATATACAGCAAGAGACAGTCCTCCATATACAGCAATAGACAGCCCCCAATATCCAGCAAGAGACAGTCCACTATCTATTGCTGTATATGGGGACTGTCTCTTGCTGTATATGTGACAGTTGTGCAAGAGGCATGTTATTGGAGTGAGTCTCTACAGAGACTTGTGGAATCTACAGTGGGGATCTGATGTCACTAAATACAAAAAGCAACCAAAATGTTGTCATACACCGTGATTACACTACAGCTAATTTAAATATTCCTTTGTTGCCTGACATATTTATCTATACACATAGCAGCACATGAATGTTGGCATGAAAGATCCCTTTAGATCAGCATGCTCCCTAGTAAGGATGAGCTCCGGCGTGTTCACATAGGGCACGTGCAGAGCCCGCCAGGATGTCGGCACTGCACTGCACTAATCACAGGCAGTGAGACATTTCCCGATCTCTGCAGCGGCGCATCGGGAAAATGTCTCATTGCCTGTGATTATAGCTCTGCAGTGCCGACTTCCTAGCAGGCTCTGCACGTGCCCTATGAGAAACACGCTGGAGCTCATCCTTACTCCCTAGCCTCGCACAGCATAGGCTAACAGGAATAAGTAAGAAGCATGCAAGTCTGAAGTGATGTCTTAATTTATACATCATTGTAAAGTATTTCCTGCCTCTCATTCAGTGCACTTCACAGACTGCAAGGCCTGTAGAAAAATTATGATTAATATTAAGGAACGTGGTGCCACACAGACTTAGAAACACAGTATGCATGACATGATGACATTATTTTACATGCAATGCAGAGTCAAACAAAAATGGGGAGTGGTTTAAGCTATGAAGAGTAGGCACCCCACAGTGGATGCTCAGTTTAGTATGTATGTTGCCATAAGTGCATTATGTAGAGCAGCCTTTTTCATCCAGGGTGTCCAGGCACCCTGGGGTGCCTTCAGGTTTCTTTGGGAGTGCCTTGGAAAAATGCATACAAATTGCCCAAAAATTGTATACAAGCCATTGGGAGGAAGAAGCCTGCCTTTTAGATACACAAAGCTACAGATTTGCATTATGCACCATTACAGCCTTCTAGCCGCTGGGTCCTAACAGCCAATGACGTCATTGGTTGATAAGGAGGATGTCGGGGCCTGCACAGCATCCTTGTTTTCCCCTCTCCTGCCCCTCTCCATTAGCACTGTGTTCATATTAGCTGAGTGAGGGAGAAACTGAGGGAGAAGAGAAACATTGGAAAACTAGTCAGTACCGGTATGCAAAAGTGTACTTGCTTTGGAAGAGTAAATCACCTCTAATGCTGGATTTTCTACATGTGTGGATGTTGCCACATTATGTAAAACTTAGTTTACTTTTTTACATTTTAGAATTGGGTGCCTCCTTATTTTGCAGAATTTTAAAGGGTTTCTTGACTGAAGAAAGGTGGAAAAACACTTATATAGAGTATATCTCCTAAGTGGCGAAGCACGTTGGCATGGAAGTGGGTTAGGCCAAGTACACACCACAGATTTTTTTTGTGCAATCCAGTGGGTTGCACAAAAAAAACCTGACAGCTCCCGTTGAAGCCGCAGTACTAACCATGCAAGGTTAGTCCAGTGACCTCCCCCGCTGAGCTGTTGTGTTCTGACAGGGGGACGGCCCCCGCCAGAACACTCCGATCAGCGCTCTCTGCCATTGGCTGAGAGCGCAGATCATGAGTAGGTCTGCTGCTGGTTTTCCAGCATGCATGTCCAACAGACCGACATACACATGAGCTTAATGTCGGATGCTTTTTTTTTTTTAACCGTCTGTTGTCCCCTGACATTTGGCCCGTGTGTACGGGGCTTTAGTTTTGAGCACGATGCACTTTAGGTTGTGAAATCGCTACAGGTCTGCCAGAATTACAGTTCATCGGAGGCCAAATTTTGTATAAAACCGATTCTTTCTTTTTTTTTTTTTACATCTTGAAAGAAGATTTAGTCATCTGCAGTCCAGGTCCCTCACTAGCACCATTTTACAGGTATGGGGGACCATTATATCAGCCATTAAAATATGACAGTGCCTGCCAGTCCTTAACAATCCCCTTGTACTGATGTCCCTGCTGCAGTCTCCTCTTCTGGATCTTCTGGAGTTGGTAGACAGCCAATTGGAAATGCCCAGGTAATGCTGGCAGACGGGGGGGGGGGGGGATTGCAGGAGCCTGTAATATGACCTTTAATCTAATTAAATAAAGGGTATTTAAGAAATATTTCAAAGCTTAAGGCAGGAGATAAAAAATATGTAATCCCTAAGAACAATTAATTACAGTATCTGACAGAAAATATCAGTATGCAAATGCAGTGGTAATACAATCAGTAAATCTCAAAGGCTACAAAGCATGGATAATACCCCTGATGTAGGCTCCATTGATTTCATAATACTGAAATCTTCCCAGATCCCAGAAAGACAAAATATGCACGTGCTGATCTACCTATGCCTTGTAACTGTTACATCGACAACTCATGTCTCCTGTAAATGTTGCACTGTATCAGTTTCCTACTCTTTGTACCCCGATTGCAAGTCTAAGAGGGTAGCAAAGCAAGAGATGTGACAACTTACAGTTATACCAAAAGTGCTCTTTATTGCGCGCACAGATTTTTTAGATGATTTAAATATCTTTGTACAATGTTCCAATTAATATTTATAGAGAAAAAGGAACCTCTACACCACATCAATTCACGGGCCTTGTTACGGAGATTTATTTGTTGCAACTGCTCAGCATGAGGATTGAGGCAAAATCTCTCTCCATCTGAGAATGACCTACCTAAGGGCCTTTTCACATCCGTGCATTTCACAAATCCATTTTTACCACATTGCATGCAATACACATTTTATATGGCTGTGGCATGATTCAGGAAATACATTGTTGCCACCGGTGTTTGTCTGATTATATCTGCTGCCTTGAAAATGCAGGGTATCGGATGTTGATTCTCACACTAGTTTATTGATCTCAGTTTACCCTCTGTTGGTTCTTTGGAAGGTTTTTAATAAGTCATTCGATCACTGACCCTCTCCTAATACCATTGAGGAGCTAACAGGACTGCAGGTCTGATTTAATGATAAGATACACAGATTTTTGTCCCGTTGTAGTGATTTTGGAGATACACTCTCTCCAAATGGGTTACTGTAAATTATTGGCTGATTGATCTAGGGGTGTTTCTTGTTGATCTGGTTGCCTCTGTGTGGCACTTGACATGCCGCATTTATAAGGGCTCTCTCTGATATAATCCCTCTGCTTGGAGTCAAGGAGAAAAGGTCCTGAGGAAGCATAAAGCAAAATGTCGACCTCCATGACTCAGCAGCATTAGGGACTCTACATATATATATATATATATATATATATATATACACACATTGTGTGGTTATACCAATGAGAGCTTTAAAGGGGTTGTAAAGGTTCATGTTTTTTCACCCTAATGCCTCCTATGCATTAAGGTGAAAAAACATTTTATGATTGCAGGCACCCCCCAGCCCTCCCGTTTACTTACTTGAGCCCTCGAAAGTCCCACGTCGAGAATGCGCTTGATGTCGGCCCGGTCTTCTTGGCTGTTCTCGGCTCTTCATTGGATAGATTGATAGCCATTGGCTCGCGCTGCTGTCAATCAACTACAATGACGTGAGGGCCGGGGGGCGGGGCCAAGTCCTGTAGTCGTTGGCTTATGGACGCCGGATACAGGACTCGGGACTGCGCCTGCAAGCTAACCCCCTTGGGAGAGCGCTTCCCAGAGGGGGTTAGCTGATGCGGGGAGGACCCGAGACAGCCGCTGAGGGACCCCAGAAGATGTGGATCGGGGGCCACTGTGTGCAAAACGAGCTGCACAGTGGAGGTAAGTATGACATGCATGTTATTTAAAAAAAAAGTGAACCTTTAACTTTCTTGTTTTTATTCTGTACTAATTTTTTATTTTGTAATATATAATAAATACATTTTCATAAAACTGTATAGTGTTCCTTTTCTGGTATCGGTAAAGTCCGATCAAAATGTCCTATATCCCTTAAATATCTTATATGTGTTTAACATGCATTTTTTTCCTATTTGAATTGATCAATTTCCTCCCAGTGTAAACACATGTGAAATCATGGACATGTGGCTTCAAACTCATTAATTAAAATGGAAATTGTGTTTTTAATTTTCAATGTGTAAATACTGACTATGATGAACTGCAGATTTTACAAGAACTACACAAAATATGCTGCAGGCAGGATTTGAAAACAGCACCACACTGTGCCATAAGACATAAATGTGCTGAGCTTCATAAATTATAATGGGGACTATTTTCTCTGCAGTTTTGGGGCTGTGTGAATATGTGCGGTTATGAGGCACTGGTAAGAATGAGCACAAAGGTAGGGCTCTCCTAGCTGGATATCATGGGACATAATGCACTCTCTCTAGTTGGCTTATTCAGTAAACTATTTAGTTTTAAGTAATATATATTTTTGAGTCAGCTGTCCAGCAAGGATACTAACTGCCCTGCCTGATTTTAACAGAGTTTCTAAATCTGTGTATAAAACTTTGATTTAAATAATCTTGCTCGGCAAGCAAGAAAACAAAAGAAAAATACATAAAATTACTTTCAGAGAGACCTTTCAATAACTGCAAGCTCTGCTTGAGAGTATGTGATAGTTTGCCTTTAAAAGCCAACCTCTTGTCACATGAAGTTTCCGCAGCCATTCATCATACTCAGCAGTCCATGCTGATTAATGTGAGGATCAGACCTTGACTGACCAAGTAATCCTTGAGTCATTATCTGGGTTATAATGAAGACACAATAATAAGGCCTCACACTATCACTCAGGCACTGCTGTTCTGTAATAGTATGATAAAGACTGACATGCAGCATAGATCATTGTGGATAGGAGATACAAGCTCGTTTTTTTTTAAATGCTTGATAAAGAACCATTAATGTACGTCAACTATAAATTTAAAAAATGATAATAAAAAAAAGTAAATTAGTTGTGAACCTGTGCATTCAACCACAAGGCATCTTTAATATCCCCCAACAGATTTCCATCACTGTTTACTCAGACCTCTCACTGCGGAAAAGAATACAGCTCATTTATTTACTCTATAAGCATATCACGGCTTTGCTATTAAATTATACAGCAGGATAGCAATAAATATACCCAAGAAAACATCAAGTTAATTTATTTTTCTCACATATGTTTTCTTAAGAAGGCACACCAACCTGCGCTAGGCGTGCTGTGGTATTTTTGCATAACACTCTATCTTAAAGGGAGAATTTGCATTATAGCTAAGAAAAAAAAAAGTTCTGTGCTCAGTGGCATCGGCAGGGGGGAGCTGAGGGGGGCTGGAGCCCCGAATGGGTCACCAAAAAGCCCCGGGTCTCGGGCATTCACAACTCTATTATTAGCCCCGAGCGCCGATCGGGGACCGATCTGACTCAGAGCGTGGCCGAGTGACATAGCAGGTCCGCCTTCTGGAGCCTGCAGGGCCTATGATTGACGTCCCACTGGTCCAATGCCAAGACTGCGGGATGTGTGACATCCATCATAGGCGCTGCAGGCTCCAGAAGGTGGGAATTACAATGCGGCCACGTCACTTTGAGAAGATCCTCACTCGGTACTCGAGCGGGCGGCTCTCCACTTCTTTCCTGGCTCTGTCGCTGGCTGCCTGATGTCTACTGTGATGGGCGCACCGCACACTACAGCTGAGCTGTAGGAGGTGGTCACCTGAAGTCTGGTCAGGTAGGTCAGTGCATGTCTGTGTGGGTCAGTGTAGGTCAGTGTATGTCATGTAGGTCAGTGTATGTCAGGTAGGTCAGTGTGTGTCAGGTAGGTCAGTGTAATGGTCAATGTATGTCAGGTAGGTCATTGTGTGTCAGGTAGGTCAGTGTGGGTCAGGTAGGAGAGTTTAGTGGTCAGCCTAAATGGGCACTGGTAAGCCAGGCAGCATCCAGCAAGTGAGCTTACCCCCCTCCACACAACACTGCCCCCCTCCTCCACGAAACCCCCACTGACCCCCCCGGTGCCAGGCTCGGACTTCGGGCTAAATTTATTTAAAGGAGGTGGTGTACATAGTAAACTCTCTAACCTCAGATACAGAATTTACCCTATAGTTCACATGCATTGCGAAATGCCCAAAATTTGCTTAGATCTCCAGAAAACCTCTGTGGAATGGGGACCCTTGGTTCAGGAGGGTGCTGCATCATCACAGTGGATGCGGTAGTAGTTGCGACTGGTGCCCCGCCAGTGGAAGAGGTTGAGACCGAAGAAGGGTTTGCAGCAGTGGCCAGGGTTTGCATTTCTTCCGATTGGACGTAGTCGTCCTCAAGAGACTTTACGGCCTGGGTGAGGGCTGCCAGGTGCTGGTAGATGTCATCCATAGGCGAGGTCCCTCTTGCAGGCTCAGACATGGTGGTTTGATACTGTCACGTACCTTAGGTGTGAACCTGACGTGCAGAGGGAGACCTCTCATACAATCCCAGCTCAGAGACCACTGTAGTTAAGACAGTGGTGGTAAGAGCACGGTGGGGTAAGAGTGCCTGCAGGGTTCTCTTTAGGTGCCAGATGAGAAGCTGGAACAGCTGGTGCAGGAGTGCTGCGGATGCAGGGCAGCAGGTGCAGGTATGCTGCAGATGCAGAGCAGCAGGTGCAGGTGTGCTGCGGATGCAGGACAGCAGGGTCAGACAAGCCAGGTCATACACAGAAGAGAAATCAGCATAAACAGCAGGCAGAGGGTAGTCAGAGTCCAGGCTGGGTTTTGGCAACAGGTGATCAGGCCAGCAGACAGGAGGAAGTAGGGTCAAACAAGCCAAAGGTCAGGACTGGAGATAGAAGCGTGGTCAGGAAGCCGGGTCAATCACTGGAACAGGATACAAGCACAGAGTCAGGTTTCAGGGAACAGCTGTAGATCAAACCGTAAGGACCTAGTGCCCCTGGAGCGTCATTGATAGGTAACTAGGCTCCAAAGCACGTTAATGCACGCACGTTCGTGCATGGTGTTCGTAATTAACGCATGCGCATTGGCACACGTCTTCTAATGCAGGCAATGCCTGACAATCTGCAGCATGCAGCAATATCCAGTTAAGTTTGCGCTAAACCGCTTTCCGACCGGCGCACGACGATGTACGTCCACAGAATGGCATGGACAGGCATAAGGTGCCGCCGTGCCATCGGGCGCGCTCGCGCAGGTCAGGACCCCCGTGAGGCCGGTCGCGGGTCCCGCGGACTCGATCGCCGCGGGGAAACCCGCAATCGTCTCATGGGAAGGCTGAACGGGGAGATGCGGAAATAAACAGCATCTCCCCGTTCTGCCTAGCAACTAGTGACGCCGATCTCTGCTCCCTGTGATTGGAGCAGAGATCAGCATTCACTAGCTGACAGCCACGCCCCCCCCACAGTTACAAACACGCCTCTAGGTACATGTAACCCCTACACTGCCACCTAGTGGTTAACCCCTTCACTGCCAGTGTCATTTATACAGGAATCAATGCATTTAAATAGCATTGATTGTGTATAAATGACAATGGTCCCAAAAATGTGTCAAAAATTTCCAATGTGTCTGCCATAATGTCGCAGTCACAATAAAAATCGCTGATCGCCGCCATTACTAGTAAAAAAAAAATGATTTATAAAAATGCTATAAAACTATCCCCTTTTTTGTAAACGCTATAACTTCTGCGCAAAGCAATCAATAATCGCTTATTGCGATTTTTTTACCAAAAATATGTAGAGGAATACGTATCGGCCTAAACTGAGGGAAAAAAAAAAAATTTTTTATATATTTTTGGGGGATATTTATTATAGCAAAAAGTAAAAAAGAATGCGTTTTTTTTCAAAATTGTCGCACTTTTTTGTTTATAGCGCAAAAAATTAAAATCGCAGGGACGATCAAATACCACCAAAAGAAAGCTCTATTTGTGGGAAAAAAAGGACGTAAATTTTGTTTGGGAGCCATGTCGCACGACCGTGCAATTGTCAGTTAAAGTGACGCCGTGCCGAATCGCAAAAAGGGGCCTGGTCCTTTGGCTGCAAATTGGTTAAGTATGTTAATATCTACCATGGGGCTTTTCCAAGAGGTAGCTATTGCTATTTTTGCCACCAGAAACATCGATTATCAACAATCGGGTGTGTTTGGGAGCTCCCTCTACAGGCAATGTACATGGGTTTTTAGGTAAGTTAGCCATAGTGACAGAAAACATCAGAGCATGCATCCTAATCCACATGTGCATAACTTTGGGGCAAGTCCACCATGTATGGAACATAGTTCCCACCTGACTGCATCCTTTAAAACAAAATGGGGAGGTGCCGAGGTGCATTTTAGATATTACTATTAAAGCATCAAGTATCAGTGTGACATAAGTTTAAAAGTTGCTTCCATGAGGTTACTATTGAGTATACCCTTGTAAAACCTACAGACCCGTTTATTCAAGTCCTCCTCATCAATCTTATTAGCTAGATCCATTTCCCAAGCTGCCTTGTAGGATAGTTTAACAGAAGAAATGACTAATAGTTTATATAAAGCAGAAATGTCACCGCGCTGAGAAATCCCATACAAGCATCTGTTTTCATAAAGGGTATGCACCACAATGTCATTGGAACTTCTCTGCAGTGATCTTAAAAAAAATGTAAAATTTGATGCAATTTGAACATCTCAGTGTGTAGCATTTTTAACTGACTTTTAACCAACAATTCATAAAATGACCAATGCGGTTTAACCCTTTAACAAGCCACCTGCAGAATTGGTGGGGGTGCAGGCCAGGTGGGAATGCTGGGTTTTTTAAATAAGAGGGCCACAGGCATGTGCAAGGACTGAAATGAAAACGTTATCCCAGAGACGTAAGGAAAGGGAAATACTCCACATGATTCCTGGTAGGCAACCACATTATTAAGTCTTTGGGGACATACCCGAAGGCTGGCGAATCTAGGGGCACCCAGCTTGGTATATCAATAGAATAATATATTTGGGTTAATTGGGTCGATTGTGCCACTAAAGAGTATTTCGGAAAGTCGGGTAAGCCCAGGTCTCCCGAGTCTTTCTGGGTTTTACCACTCTGTGACTTGGTTACTCCAAATAAACTTCAAAACTTGAGCTTGAAATCTATTAAGTTCTATGGTGGGGGCAGCTACTGGCAATGTTCTGAAGTAATATAAAAATGTTGGCAAGATGGACACGAAAGCTGTGCTTCCTATCCAAGAAAGTGAATAGGAAGACCATATCTCCATCTCCTCAACCAGTTTGACGTATAAAGGAGAATATCCATTTTTTTTTTTTTTTTATCGTTGTGATCCATTAATTAGATATGGCTTAAATGTTTAATCTTCACTTAATTCCCTTGGCTGCTATTGTAGCATTTTGCTTCAGTATTGCAGTTGGTATCCATTTTTACATAAATACGTAAAAAAATGTTAGTCCAGTTTAGATTGCTCACCAGACACCCTGAGGAGCTTGTTTTCTAAGCATATTGATGAACAAGCAAAAAATGTTTAAAAGAATCAATAAGGTCCATTCCATCATTCTAAAACTGTCTAACATTTCAATATGTTTGATTGAAGTTGTTATATGACTAGAGTTTTCTAAGGCTTAGCGCCAAACAAATAGTAAAAGGGACAAATAAGAAATCATATATTTTCATAGTGGTGTGTTATTTGTTACAATTGCAAATCTACTGTGATTTATACAAAAAAAAAATATATGCACACTCAACATGAAAAAAATTATAGTTTACTAAAAAATAGATGATGGGAAAAGAAAAATAGAATGCTATTTACTACAACCAATGAGTTTCCAGCTGTGCCCTTCCCCAAATTGAATAGATTACCCCTAAAACACAGCAGAATTTACAAAATTCTATGGTTTACAAACAAGCTGGTTTGAGCCCTGGTTCACATCGCATGTGACTCACACAGGAATTGCACTGCATTCCTGTGAAAATCACATGCGATTCTGTTTGGTGCAATTTAAGCCCATCATTTTGTATGGCTAAAATCGCACACACATCCGCATGAAAAAAGGTGTAGGCACCTGTTTCTTGCCTCACTGGTATCGAAATGCATGGGTGTTCATATCCATGCAATCAGATTCAGACAAATGCACTGCTTTCTGTGACCTGCTTTTGGGGTGTTGTTAACTTTTAATTGACACCTGCAGCAGATCATATGAACACAGTGCGATACGGGAAATGCAGCAATTCCTGTGCGTTTTTCCCACATCACATCAGTGTGAACCTAGCCTGAAAGTCATGGAATATTACAATAAAAAGGAATGCTGCAAAACAGTGCCCAAATTCAGAGGTAATCTTTTCTGTGTATAGTTCTTTCCTGGGATGTGGACCCCAAACTACTCAGCTGACTATTATTCATATGTAAAGCCAACATTTCATATTCCTGATATCTGCCTGCTGTTAATGGGAAGCACAGTATGCAGCTGTTTTTCTCCTCCCCTACCTCTCTATGCAGCTGAGAACAGAGGAAAAGTGATCCTTATAAATAAAGGCTTAAAAGGAGTATTTTTTATATTTTTTTATACCTATACACAAATGTTTTACAATTCATTTCTATTTTAAACTGAATTGTTTGTTTTAAAGGGTGAGGGTTAAGCACTTTAAGCATAGCAAGTGCATGTCTTCTAGCTACCAGCAGCTCTGCCAATTGTTGAAAAATGTACAGTCCTAGATTACTTTCTTTTTTTCTTTTGATAGTGTGAAAGGACTTTAACCTCTGTTAGGTTATTGTTGCTATTTGTACTGTCTGTATTCCCACAGTCTGCGTCCAGGACCGAACATTGCAGGTAATGCCTCCACAAGTGATTACATGTGAGCGGCTATGATTAGCTGCAGGAGCTGTTAGCATCCGATCGCTTTCAATGGGGCTGCTGCCCTCAACTAATCACCAGCTTGCTGCTATTTTTCTGCACCCCAATTCCCATGTTTCTGTGCATGGCTGAGTTGTATTTGTTTCCACATTGGAGGCATGGCTTTTTTGGCTATAATTATTCCACGAAGACCACTTCTGGCAAGACTTCTCCAGATAGTAGATGGGTGTACCTAGGTCCCACTGGTTTCCACCAGTTCTGTGATGATGGCACTGCTGGGCATCTTACAATGCCAAAGGTAAGTAAGCATGATGTGTCTTTCATCTGCTGCATTAAGTTTCCTTGGCGGATCACTGTGTCATGGTCCTCAACATTTTCTGTTTCTTTGTACTTCTTCAAAAGAGCTTGAACAGTACATCTTGAAACCCCAGTTGCTTTGAAATCTTTGCTTGGGAGAATCCTTGCTGGTGCAGTATAACTACCTTGTGCCTTGTTACTGTGCTCAGTCTTGCCATAGTGTATGATCTGTGACATGAAACTGTCTTCCACAATCTCACCTTAGTAGCAGAGTTTGGCCGTTCTTCCCCCAGTTTTAAGCTTCCTACAAAGCTGTTTCTGTTTCAGTTAATGACTGTGTTTCAACCTACATATGAAATTGATGATCATGAGCAGCTCCTTGGCATAACTGGTTAACCAAACACCTCACTCTAATCCTACAAAATCTCTGACTGCAAGTGTAAAAATGTTACGAGTGTTATGCCCCGTACACACGGTCGGAAAATCCGACCACAAAATCCTTTGGATTTTTTCCGACGGATTTTGTCCGACACTGGTGTTACATACACACGGTCGGACAAAGTTGTCAGAAAATCCGATCATTCTGAACGTGGTGACGTTTGTTGCCTACGACGGGACTACGTAGAGGCTAGTAGCCAATAGCTTTGGTCTTGTAATGTGATCTGAGCATGCGTGGCACTTTGTCCGTCGAAATTCGCTACACACGATCGGAAAAAGTCTGATAGGACTTTGTTGTCGGAAAATTTGAGAGCAGGAGATAAAACTTTGTCCGTCGGAAAAAGTCCGATTGAGCCTACACACGGTCGGAATTTCCGACAACATTGTCCGATAGGACATTTTCCGTCGGAAAATCCGACCGTGTGTACGGGGCATAAGAATTGATGCAGTTTTGAAGCCAGATAGTAGTTACACCAAATACTGATTTGATTAGGAGTTTTCTTCTGTTCTCTTACTTTGCATTTTGTAAATAAATAAAAACAAACAATAAAAAAAATGATATATATATATATATTATTATTTTTTTTTGTAAGCATTCTCACTTTATGGCATTTCTCCATGTCTGCCTATAAGTTTTGCACAGTAATATATACACTGTATATCATAGATAAAATATAATAAAAAATATACACAAACTAAGCTATTGTGCAACCTTATGAATATGTAAGGGTCCCACTTGAAGCCCCCTATTATTTACAAACTTGACCAACACTACATTTAGTTCTACCTTCATCCTTGCTCTTGGAAACATTATTTAGTGTGGTTATTGTATTGTAGCAACCTATAAAAATACTAGTAACTTTATATTTGGTGCCAAAGTTTGGTTACCTTCCAACTAGTCTATTAATCTTACATGACCTCAGGAGGACCTACGTTTTTTACTTCAAGTTTGCCAGAAGGGCAGAGAATGGTTTATGGCACAAACGGAGATGCTACAACAGTAATGAATAAATGATTTGACAGAACACATACATTGTAGCCTGTGCTCACAACAAACATCCAAACATGAAAAAAAGCTGCTTTGTTTAGAATACCCTGCACATGGTTATGCGTTTGAAGTCAACACGGAATCATTTTGCCTCACAAGACACTATACTTAATAAGGCCCACTGACTAAAAGAGAGCATTGTTGGAAGGAGTAATAGTCTTAATGAATTCCACCTAAAAGCCTCGGTCTTCACATGCTCCTGTGGTCACAGTTACATTGCCCATGCATATGCCAACTAAATGGAAAATCTCATCCTAATGACATGGAGATCTAAGGGATCTATAAAACAAGATGTGCATGTGCTAGGGGGAAGACTAGCTAAGTTCAATAACCATATAAACTTATAAAAGCCAAAAAGTTAATGTAGTAAATTCTAATAAAAGTCATGAAGAGTCCACTTTCAAAGTCAACTTAAGGCAAGCTGATCCCAGAGTGAAGCCAACTCTATATGACAAGACAGAGAGAAGCAAGTGAGAAACAAGCACCTCTAAGTGTAGTACTGTATGTCAAACGATTTATGGTAACATACAAAATTGACAACTCATATTAAATTAAAATAAACTTGACTCATCTTTAAGAATCATCGGTGTTGTGCCTGTGCCTGTGCAGCTGTCATTATAATGGGAGAGGGTGCCGGCAAGTCCTGTCAGATCCACGATGAAACATTGAAACAGCGAAGGAGGAAGTTTGGCTGGAGCACAGCATGGGTTGCTGCGGCAATGGGATGAAGTCACAAAAGCGGGAGAGTGTACAACGCGTTTTGGAGCATGCACAGTGTCTGCCGAGGGCGTGCATGCTCCTTTCTCAAGCTGATTCTAATGGGAGCAATGACATTCTTAAAGACATAATGAGACAGCAGAACTGGCGGTGACAGTACTTATTGATTAGTTAAGAGACCATATAGCCAATTCATTGATAATGTGGCAGTCATTAACAACAATATCAAAATAAATAAATAAAATATGCATTATATGGATAGTTGATAAATATAAAAAAATTTAAATGAATGTATGAATTAAGTATTAAATATTACACAGCAATACAGCTAGACAGCTCTAAATAGCAATCCCAAAATAATGAAAAATAATTATAGAAAGTGCTTAGTATACTTTATAGCTACTAACTAAAAAGATAATCATTGACACTTGATAACATTACAAATTATAAACCATAAATATAAGTAACCTGTATAAATTGAAAAAAAAATTTAATTGAAAAAAATTATTAATTGATGGGCATACGGATAAGTATATCCAACTGTATGTAAAAAAAAAAAAACATTTATATAAAAAGGAAAGATATGTATTTAACCACTTCAATACCGGACACTTTCACCCCCTTCCTGCCCAGGTCATTTTTCAGCTTTCAGTCCTGCGCACTTTGAATGCCAATTGCGCGGTCATGCAACATTGTACCCAAATTAATTTTTAATAATTTTCTTCATACACATAGAGCTTTCTTGTGGTTGTATTTAATCACTGCTGGATTTTTTATTTTTTATAAAAAAAAAGACCAAAAATTTTGAAAAAAAAAAAGAAAATGTAAATAAGTAATTTTTCTCCTTCACTGATGTGCGCTGATGAGGCTGCACTGATGGGCACTTATAGGCTGTACATATGATCACTGATTAGGTGGCACTGATAAGGGGTCACTAATATGCCACGCTGATGGGCACTGATAGGTGGCACTGATGAGCACTGCTAGGCGGCACTGGTGGGCACTGATAGGTGGCACGGATAGGCAGCACTGATGGGCATTGTGGGCAGTACTGATGAGCAGGCACTGATGGGCACTGAAAGGCAGCACTGACTGGCATCACTAATGGGCACTGATTGGTGTCACTGATGGGCATTGGGGGGCTTTACTGTAATCAGGACACTGATGATCAGTGCCCCGATTACCTGTCCAGGTGTCCCCTGTGAGGAGATGCCTCTAATCGGCTCTCCTCGCCACACACTCTGTCAGTGTGAGGCAATGAGAGACGATTACCAGCACTTCCGCATTTACAGGTGACTGGCTGTGATTGGACATGTCCTAGGAACACTGGGTCTCTATTTACTTTAAAGTGTTCGTTAACTCAAACATATAAATCACTGGCAGCCCCTCTATTAGAGCTAGGCATACCACACTGTATAAGTCTTTCATCAAAATGAGGTATGTACTGTAAATACCTTTTTTAGAACGATCTTCAGGCCAGTCACGTGGCCCGCGGCCGCTTTACATCTCCGATACATGGCTACTGCAGGAGGGGCTGGGATCTCCCTCTTTCATCAGCTGGGGAGGTCACATGGCTGCTCAGCCTCTCCTGCAGTAGCCCTGGAAACCGGCCAAGTCACATGACCGGCCTGAAGATCGCTCTAAAAAAGGTATTTACATTACATGCCTCATTTTGATGAAATACTTATACAGTGTGGTGTATGCCTAGCTCTAATAGAGGGGCTGCCAGTGATTTATATGTTTGAGTTAACGAACACTTTAAAGTAAATAGAGATCCAGTGTTTCTAGGACATGGCGCGACCCCGTTCTCTGTAACGAGCCGATGACATGGTTCTTTAACCATGTTTTTGGTTGGGCCAAATCACAGCCAGTCACCTGTAAATGTGGAAGTGCCGGTAATCGTTAGGGCTTTATATGCCTTGTTTTTTAAAAGTTTTATACAGTGTGCTATGCCTATCTATAATAGAGGGGCTGGCAGTGACCATTTATCATTTTTTGTTTTTAATAATAGCAGCAGGGAGTGGGGCGGAGACAGAGACACAGAATATGGAGCTGACAGGAAGGGAGGAGGGGGTGAAGGGGAGAGCAGAGCAGGGCTGCGGATGGAGAGACATACGCTGACCATGGTGGTCAGGGCTCAGCAGCCCTGATTATCGTGGTCCGCGCAGAGAGGGGGATACAGGAAGTTGCAGGTTCAGCCAGGTTTTTACCTTCTAGAGAGAGGTAGATTACACAGGACAAGCACTGTGCTGTGTAATCAGCTTTAAGGGACCAAGATCTCTATTTTTTTGGGGGGTTAACAAACACTTTAATTTACCTCTGGAACAATACCTGGATGACCAGATATATCTCTACCACCTGGCTTTGCTGTAGCATACTAATTATGGCTAAGCCAAAAAGTGCAGTGCTCTTTTGTGTATATTGTAACTTTGAGGAGAACAGGGCTTAGTCCAGGTAAGCTGCTCTCAATTTACTGCTAATAGCACCTCAACTCCTAGAAGCAAGCTGGTACCCCCAGAGACAACATCATTTCACCTCAGGGTGTAGATTAGTGGAATGTGTAAAGCTGGGTACAAAACAAAAAGGAGTTTATTAGCTCACACAAAAACTCAAGGGAGAGATGGAGGGAGAGAGATGGATAGGGCACAGGATACCCACGAGCTAGCAGACTAGCAGACTCCACAAAAAGGGAGCAAATTCCTCACAGATAAAAAAAAACTTAAATCAGACATTAATTCTTTGATTACAGCTCCTGACTGTAAAACACTTGGTAAATCCACTGCCAGCACCCTGGGTAGAAGACACCATACTCCAGTGAGGTACACGCTTTTTCCAGCCCCTCAAAACATTTGGAGGTCCTCCATGGCTCCTCAATCCCCAGGTTCTACAGGGTAGGCCCCAAATCTACCCTGTGACCCTCTCAGTCAAAAGGTCTACCCTGTCACCCTCTCTGTCAAAAGGTCTAACAGGTTTCAGCAGCACAACACACCCCTCCCCAAGGTCACTCCCAGAATACTTATACCCTCTACCAACATGCACCAGTGGCAAGGAAACTCCTACTGGTTGGCCAGGAAGAGATAAATATTCATGACTCTGGCTAATGCAGCTCTTATACTATTGCCAGAGGCAGCAGTGCCACCTTATGGTAACAGAAGGAGACATACATTAACCGGGGCCCTATAGAAACATAGAAAAGCTGAACTATCAATTCCTCTAAGCTGAATGCAGCTTAGCACCACTAAATTTAAATAGACACTCCTGCTTAGGACAGGGTGTCTACATGTGTCTAAGTTTGAGTGCTTACATAGATTAGAGTTGGAACACATACAGCACTTTGATGTGGTGGTGGTGGTGGGGTATCCTATACTTACTATATGGACTGCTAGGCAGGGTGAGAGTACTTTTTGCATTTTTTAATGTTACATTGCCAATCCAGAAT
The DNA here is from genome assembly GCA_028564925.1 of Lithobates sylvaticus. Lineage (NCBI taxonomy): Eukaryota > Metazoa > Chordata > Amphibia > Anura > Ranidae > Lithobates > Lithobates sylvaticus. The sequence continues at coordinate 37,853,716 of CM053036.1, read as the reverse complement.
GCACCTTTCCCCATCTAGTTACAAAATTATTTTAAGATGCTGTTATTTCTGGCACATATTACTGCCCAATCAGCTTCCAGCTGTCATCTTTAAAGTGAAGGTTCAAAAATTAAAGGCAGAATCTGGGGGAATGTTGGCAAATTAAGACCTAATTTCCTTTAGATCACTAGTTCTCAAGAACATTTCTTTCTTCAGGCACTGACAGTTATCTGGCCTAGTGTTCATTCACAGTAAAAATGGAGAAACGCCTATTTACTTTTTCCATCTGCCTTTCCCGGAACTCACCGATATCTGTTCCCTCATAAATTAATTCGCCAGCCAGATTGTCTACTTTTAATGCCATTTTTGTATTTATTGCCTTTACAGAAAATGTTATCTTGGGCAAATGTCACACAGGACTATAATCTATAATTGTCACATTTCTTATTCACTTTTCATAATCATAATAACCTTTTATTCACTATCAAATATGAAAATCAGTGAACTTTACCGACAAGACAGCAGAGCAGAAGCAGCTGGATTCTGCTCAGCTGATCTAATTCTAAGCAGCATTCTTTTAAAGGAACTTGTGTCCCCTCATATTCTACAGATGTGCAAATATACAGTATATTTATAGTATAGTTATACTATATTATCATTGGTGTGCGCAGTCTATTGCATTAGGGTGTGCACCCCAGAGCACAAACACACATGTTTGTATATCAGCAGAGGAAAGATTGGTGTCAATATTTTTTTTATTTTTTTATAGTTTTTTTACAATAATTTTTTTAATAATTTTTACAATATTATTATTATTATTTTTGGAGCCCCGTTATAGGGCGTTGGTGCAATATCAAGGGTATAAAAAGACCCTTGATGTCTGACTTTTGAGACAGAGAAAAAAACTAAGGACAGAGATTCCCTGGTCCCTTTCTCAGCAGTCTGCAGTAAACATAGTTTACTATGCTTCGATTAAGAATGAAGACAGGAGCGATCAGAACAGATCACTCATTCAGAAAAGGAAGGGGCCAGTTAATTAAATATTTACCAGCCCTTTCCCCACTCCTGAGAGTAGAGGAGGGAAGGTGGCCGCACTGCAGGGGGGAGACAGAAAGCAGGGGGAATCAGCACAGCAAGGGGTGATTAGGGTGTGCCCAGGCACACCCAGAACACACTGTGCGCACGCCTATGTACAGTGGTGTGAAAAAGTGTTTGCCCCCTTCCTCATTTCCTGTTCCTTTGCATGTTTGTCACACTTAAGTGTTTCGGAACATCAAACCAATTTAAACAATAGTCAAGGACAACACAAGTAAACACAAAATGCAATTTGTAAATGAAGGTGTTTATTATTAAAGGTGAAAAAAAATCCAAACCATCATGGCCCTGTGTGAAAAAGTGATTGCCCCCCTTGTTAAAACATACTATAACTGTGGTTGTCCACACCTGAGTTCAATTTCTCTAGCCACACCCAGGCCTGATTATTGCCACACCTGTTCACAATCAAGGCATCACTTAAATAGGAGCTGCTTGACACAGTAAGGTCCACCAGAAGATCCTTAAAAGCTACACATCATGCCGAGACCCAAAGAAATTCAGGAACAATTGAGAAAGAAAGTAATTGAGATCTATCAGTCTGGAAAGGGTTATAAAGCCATTTCCAAAGCTTTGGGAATCCAGCGAACCACAGTGAGAGCCATTATCCACAAATGGCGAAGACATGGAACAGTGGTGAACCTTCCCAGGAGTGGCCGGCCGCCCAAAATTACCCCAAGAGCGCAGCGACGACTCATCCAAGAGGTCACAAAAGACCCCACAACAACGTCCAAGGAACTGCAGGCCTCACTTGCCTCAGTTAAGGTCAGCGTTCATGCCTCCACCATCAGGAAAAGACTGGGCAAAAATGGCCTGCATGGCAGAGTTCCAAGGAGAAAACCACTGCTGAGCAAAAAGAACATCAAAGCTCGTCTCAATTTCTCCACAACACATCTTGATGATCCCCAAGACTTTTGGGACAACATTCTGTGGACCGATGAGACAAAAGTGGAACTCTTTGGAAGGTGTGTGTCCAAGTATATCTGGCGTAGAAGGAACACTGCATTTCAGAAAAAGAACATTTATACCAACAGTAAAATATGGTGGTGGTAGTGTGATGGTCTGGGGCTGTTTTGCTGCTTCAGGACCTGGAAGACTTGCCGTGATAAAAGGAACTATGAATTCTGCTGTCTACCAAGAGATCCTGAAGGAGAATGTCCGACCATCTGTTCGTGTACTCAAGCTGAAATGAGCTTGGGTTCTGCAGCAGGACAATGATCCTAAACACACCAGCAAGTCCACCACCGAATGGCTGAAGAAAAACAAAATGAAGACTTTGGAGTGGCCTAGCCAAAGTCCTGACCTGAATCCTATTGAGATGTTGTGGTATGACCTTAAAAAGGCCGTTCATGCTCGAAAACCCTCTAATGTAACTGAATTAGGACAATTCTGCAAAGATGAGTGGGCCAAAATTCCTCCAGGACGCTGTAAAAGCCTCATTGCACGTTATCGCAAACGCTTGGTTGCAGTTGTTGCTGCTAAGGGTGGCCCAACCAGTTATTAGGTTTAGGGGGCAATCACTTTTTCACACAGGGCCATGATGGTTTGGATTTTTTCCACCTTAAATAATAAACACCTTCATTTACAAATTGCATTTTGTGTTTACTTGTGTTGTCCTTGACTATTGTTTAAATTGGTTTGATGTTCCGAAACACTTAAGTGTGACAAACATGCAAAGGAACAGGAAATGAGGAAGGGGGCAAACACTTTTTCACACCACTGTATATTATAGACTAGTGTATATATTTTAATTTTTTTTAAATATTGATGTCATATAAAAAATAATCAGGAACAGAGGGGGAACTTTCATTGTTTTTCCTTTCTTTTATACTTCAAGTGCTAAAGAGTATGCACTTTGAGCAGAAAATATAAATATGTCTCTGCATATTGTTTGCTTTCTCTGTTCTGTATGCTTTGATTCTGGGACTGTGGTAAGAGACAGCAGAGAAATAGATTGATTTCCTCATTTGCTGTTGAATCCTCTGCAGTTGGGAATGTGTAAATCAAGGCAGCTAGGCTCATGCAGAGTTCTACCACCTTCACAATTTAGCATCAGATTATAAAAGCGAATAAAAAGAAAGTACATTTTGTTTGGTTAAACCAAACTACTTGTTGTGCACCATCTGCAGCCCTTTTTCTATTGTGGCGATGAGGAAAGTTTCAAAAGTAACAGAGGCACCTGATGCCAAGACAAAATAATTCAACGCCTGCTAAAATGTCTTCCTTCACCCAGTGCAAAATGTTATGCCCAAAAAATAGAGCACTTCAGGCAAAACACAAAATTTACTGAGAAACATATAAAGAAAGTAAAATGCAATGTACCTGCATCTGCTTTATATTGTATTTGTGCCATTTGGAGGACTTAAAAAAAGGAGAAGGATTGCTTGAATGATTTTTAAAAAGGATAAATTGTGAATCCTGTTGTTCATTATGGGCAACAACTCACACTTTTTTCCGTTTTTTTTTTCTATTTAAATTTATAAATAGCACCATTAAATTTTAAGTTGGTCATACTGCGTACTACTTCGATGTATTATTATACTTACTCTGTTTTTGCACAGTGAGCATAGAAGTGGCAATTTCCTGGTATCTTGTGTGTGTTGTGGTCCCTCTCATCAGTTCCTATGTCCCTACATGATACAATGGTGACTAGAGATGAGCTTGAATGTCCTCCAAACTCATCACAAGTGAAACTCCAAACTCACACTCTTTTTAACTCCAGTGAGCTGTGGGCTGGGTCATTACTACTCTGCCCCTTTCTTTACGTGACCTGTGGGGCAGGAATGACCTGGCCCACAGCTTATTGAAGGAAAAAAAAGAGTGCACGTTCAGGTTTAGAGAGGAATTCTAAAGATGCCCAAACTCATCTCTAGTAGTGACATAGGGATCGGCTAAGGATCGTGAATCCGACACTCCTAGAAGTGTTCAAAATCTTTAGCAGGTGCTTTCTCTTAATTAATATCAGAGATCAGCAGCAAGTGCAGTGGAAGATGTATTTATTGTCTTATTTGCGGGGACAGCTTTATTTTGAAGACTGAATTTAGCAACTGAGTCACGAGGAAATCTTGCTCTATGCAGTTTCACTTTATTTTAAATTATTCAGAATGCAACAGGAACACGCAAAGTGAGTGGCACTATTAACAAACTTAATGGTGGGAAGAAAAAATCTCTCCAGCAAGCGATCACAGGTGGCCGGTGGCCGGGCACATGCCCGAGAGCCGATGAAAGCGATCACGTACAGATACGTGATTTTGCACTAAAGGGCTGCCCTGCTGTGGTATATGTATGTGGGGCTGTCCTCAAGCGGTTAATATTGATTAATGTAAGGTAAATTATGATTACAAGTTATAACTACACGCTAGGGGAGAGCATCTGGGGGAATCCAGAATGGAAAAGGATCTAGGGGTCCTAGTATACCACAGGCTTAGCAACAGAATGCAATGCAAAGCTAAGCTATTAGCATGCATTAAAAAGGGTAGATACTCAAGAGTTAGGACTATATTTCTACCACTGTACAAAACTCTGGTTCAGCCAAATCCTGAGTATCCCATCCAATCCTGGTCTCCAGTCCTCAGGAGGGATGTGCTGAAGCTGTAGAGAATCAGAAGGGCAACAAAGCTGATAAGGGGGCTGGAGGACCTCAGTTATGAGGAGCAGCTGCAAACATTAAGCATTCTCCCTGGAAAAGAGACGCTGAAGAGGAGATATGATCGCAATATACAAAATATCTAAATGGTAATTCTAGCATAGGGAAAAATCTATTAAGTCTCAGGTCGCTTAAGACAACACGTGGCCAATGAAACTAGAAGTTTAACTTAAGCTACTGTTAGAGTGGTAAGGATATGGAACCCTTCTACAATCGGTGGTTTCAGCAGGGATTATCGATAACTCGATAACTCCAAAAAAACTTTTCAATGGCTATCTAAGCTAACACAATATACAGGGATATGGGAAATGGTAGAGACATACATACATATATACTCATACACCCACACCGATTGAACTGGATGGATTGATGTCTTTATTCAATCTTACACACAGCCAATATTTGCCCATGGGTCTTCTTTTCTTTACAATTATTCAACCTTACCAACTATGCAAAATAAGTTGTGAGGATTATCCCCTTCAGTATAGAGAACAGGTTAAACAAATGTACTGTACTGTAATGTAATGTAAGTAAAACTGCTAAAAAAGGCTTGGGGCCTTTAAGACAGCCAGAACAGGTAACAGCACTAGTGGAAGTCACTGGATGTTTCATTTTAAATGTGACTTGCACAGTATTAGTTAGAGCCAGTACGGTATCTTTGAAAGACAAGGATTTAGAAAGAGTTTCTAAACACTTGTCGGTGGTATCCTTAAACACTTGTGAGGGTTTTAATATTGTAACCTGATGTGCTTGGGATCTGGCATGCTGTATTGTTTAAACATGATTATCATAATAGTAAACACTAGGTAACACTGTGTTTTACTCACCTCCGGCTGTGTAAGCAGGAGGGGTTTAATGACTGGAGGTGACCAGGCCACTGTAGGTGGACAAACCGAGAAGTGAAGCACGGGTCTCTGACAGAAAGGAGCAAGAGAGTGGGGAGCTCATGGACACTACTATGCAGTTAACGATGCAGCAAAAACTGCTCATTACATTAACCCTTTCAGTGAAGACTGATGAAATAGGGACTTGGAGGTAACAATCAAAGACACTAAAATGTGGTAGCTCCTGTAACATACTGAGCTCAATGTAACCTACTAATAAGAACCGAGAGACTAGACACACTGGTATTGCCATGTCTTTGCACCTGTAAAATTGCCTGTGGCTAATTAACACAGTACCCAAAAGACTACATAACATGATTGGCATAGCTCAGTTCCCAAGGGCACATTCCAGGGTAGCACCACAATCTTCCTTTCAGCTGGGTCTGGGTCCAGTCTCGGAGGCACCGCCAAAGATTAGCCGACCTAGATACAGTAACTGTGTAGCTGAGCCCAGCAGCACATAGATGAAGCCTTGATTGGGAAATCATTATTTGAGAAAGAAAAAATGTTATAGTAAAAAAACTGAAAAAAGGGGGAAAAATAAACGTCCCTCAAAAGAGAGAAAAAAGTCTATCTTCCTAGGACAGCAAAAAACTGGGGCATACTGAGGGTGGTAGGAGTTATACCTTGCTTCCAACATTTGTTTGGCAGTGTCCAGTTCCCCCTGAATTCAGCGGTATAACTCAGTCATATCAAATCCTGTGCCTCTAATGAACAATAAAGAAATACATTTTTTGTTGTTGTGTTTAGATATGTGTAGCGGCCATAACCCTCGATGGGGCGGCCTTGACTTTTGGGCTTACCGGTAACCTCCGCTTGGCTTGTTCTTCCAGGTCTAGGGGTTCCCAGGGTTAGTACCCAATGACTTTGGACGCTGACACAATAAAAGTCCTTTAGAAAGGTTTTTATTTGCAGGGGGTAACATCCAACAGACACAGTCTCATGTGGGAACAGAGGGTAAGGGTGAAGAAACTCAGGCACCTTGAACTGCAGACTATTATGAAGTCTATAATGCAAACCCAGAGAGTAGCCACTCGCAGCTGGGTGCTTCAAAGCTGAACAAATTTCTAGCCAGAGATTATGGCAGTCAGCATTTGAATACGGAACTTGCAAAGTCTCTGACCTCGAAGAAAGGTTGCAATCAAAGTGGAACAGGAACCTTTCCTCAGTACTTGGAACGTTCTCTGTCTCCTCGGCAGTACTGGGAAAGCGTGGATTCGTCAGTGTCCTTGACAACCCAGCAACCAGGCACTTCTTGGGATGCCAGCTTGTTGGCCCTCCTCCGAAGAGTCCTCCCCCGGTCGCTTACACGAGCTGCGATGCCCCTCCAAGTTGAGAGCGCACCCGGACGCCTTGAATCCTCCCTCAGTTACTGCGCCTCGGACCAGCCGGTTCCGAGACTCGGGAACAGATGGATCCCTGCCCCAGACCAAGCAGGTCTGTGGGGCTAGTCAAACTGACCATGTTTTGCGGGGTGGCCTTCGCTCCGTGACTGGGACCCCTCGCGGGGCTACCCAGGTCCAGATCCAGGAACAGGCCACTCTGGCAGAACGAACCCCGAACACGTGACTCCAGCATCTTAAGTACCCTTCCCCAGACTCCTCAGCGGGGCCAAACGCACCCACTGATTGGCTCCGGGGAATGTTGATACCCAAAACGTCCAACCAGGCCTGGTTCTGTACCTGTCATGTGCACCTAACTGCACACATGACCAGGCAGAACCCTAGCACAGCCCAGCCAAACTGATGCCAAAGTTAACCTACATAATTAACTCTCAGAGCCCCTTTACTGTTCTGAGAGAAAAATAAATTTTAATAAATTTACACATAGCGGACACCTTGCAAAAGTGTCACCGCTACATATGCTTTAAGTAAATCCGAAGCAAAATCCCATCAAATGTCAGTGTTTTTTTATTCAGAAATGACTTTGTAGTTATGTCATGTCATCAGTATAGATCCAAACAGTGCTTAGTATAAATTCTTATTTAATAATGTAAAATAAGATGTGATAGATTGAAATGTGTTTCTATTAAAAATTTTCCATACTTAGTAGAAAAAGAATTTTGCAGGTAATATTTGATTTGGCAGTGAGTATATTCAGTATACACCCCCACTATTATGATAAAGAGATGTTTTTCAAAGGCTGTAATTGAATTTCACACATAACTGCTTACTCACTGAACCCTTCCCATATACAGGTGCACAGCTGCATGAGAATTCAGATCCTGTCGCTTCATCCCAGCAATTTGCTCCCCTTGTTCATTTGCAGAAGAATTTGAGCTTCACTCAATATATAGACTTCCTAACCATATTTCTGGATTAAAAAAAAAAAAAAAAAAAGTTTACCCTCGCCATTCTATCGTTTTGCTCTTCAGATGGGAAGAATGCTGGAGGATGTGATATTGCTGGATTTGAGCTTGTGCGCTCCGTGCACAGTAGGGTTTATTTTTAAGCTCAGCTTTCCTATGTTTGTAAAGCATTGAACTGTAAAATGTGTGATTTCAGCGGTAGCTCACGTAACTGTTTATCTGTATTGTCTGTTTTGGTATAGTATTTAACCACTTGCTTACTGGGCACTTAAACCCCCTTCTTGCCCAAAACAAATTTCAGCTTTCAGCTCTCTCACACTTTGAATGACAGTTGCGCGGTCATGCACTGTACCCAAATGACATTTTTATCATTTTTTTTCAAACAAATAGAGCTTTCTTTTGGTGCTATTTAATCACTGCTGGGCTTTTTATTTTTTGCTAAAAAAAACAAAAACAGTTTCATAGTTTGTTATAATATTATGAAAACAGGTAGTTTTTCTCCTTCATTGATGTGCGCTGATGAGGCTGCACTGATGGGCACTGATAGGCTGCACTTATGGACACTGATAGGCTGCACTGAGGGGTGGCACTAATGGGCGGCACTGAATGGCACTGATAATAACTGATGGGTGGCAATGATGGGCACTGGTAGGTGGAACTGGTGGGTACTGATAGATGGCACTGGCAATTAAGCCTCGTGCTGTAGCTGTCATTCGACTATAGCCTGGGCGCATGGAGGTTAATATGCTTTGTTATGGCTATGAATTCCATTATGTGGGCATTGGGTTGCCAGTTCAATGGCAATTTATGACATATGATGTAAATAATACAGGCACTCACAGCAGACACATGCCTTTTAACACATGTTTTTAGTTTTACACATGTGTAAAAAAAAAAAAACATTCAATATGCCAAAAGTGAAGCCTGCAGGATTTTTCACCAACACACTTATGTGAACATGCCCCACTGTATCTCAGGGCACCATATCCCCTTTGACAGCACTGGGAAAACAGAAAATGCATGTACTGTAAGCCCCTAGCATGAACAGGTGCATACATGGGTAATTCATTTAAAGCATATCTACATCTAAAAACAAAAATATAATATGTTTCACCTGGTGATTCTAGCAGTAACACACTTCCTGTCCTAGGTGACAACACTCACTGTACCGTGTGTATGAAAAAGCAGAGCTTTGTTAGGCTGCTCTCCTGATTTGTGCTACACACAAACCTCCCTTTCTCCTCATTTCTATTGCACGGAGGAAAATGTTTGTGTATTTTAAAGAAGATAGCTGGGAAAACTTATAACATTATTTGAGATTTTCAGTCAATAGGAAGTTTCAAGGATACTAGATTTCTGATGGAATCAAGAGAAATTTTTCTGTACTTGCAGAAAATATACTTGGCCTGAAGAAATTTAATGCAGCCATCACATCTAAGGACTGGTAAGCTGCAATATATTACATTTTTTGTTCCTGGGTTCAGATATTCTTCATGTGATCAAGTATACAGGCGTATGATTTAGCGTACAATCTTATCCTTACACTATATGCATGAAACATTTGTGCTAAAGTCACATGAGAACAGCACTCATTGTACCCTATTTGCTAGGATGCTGGTGACTCCTGCCATCTGTATCCTTGGTTGCAAGGACACAAGCAGCACCCATCGTCTAGTGTCTTTAGTCACTAGAACACAGGTGGCTCCTGCTGCCTAGTTTTCTCGGTTGCTAGGGTGCAGGAAGTCCCGGCCCCTAGAGCCTTTGGTATTCAGGGCCAACCATATACATTTACACTAAATACTGTATGCGTGTAAACGCTAGCACAAACGTTTCATAGTTTTGAATAAAGTGGGAAAGGGGTTAGAACCCTACTGCTATCTGTGGCTCCGTTACAGAGATTTATCCTCACTTCTTGTCCTCCCTTTTGTCCATACCCCTTGCCAAAGGTGAAACATGGGTTAATCATTGACTTTCTGTAATGGGGAATACCAGCTACTCTTTTATAAAAATGGCCATGAAGACCATGAAAGCTGACAGACCGATTACTTGACTAAATCACAAATCAAATTCCTTCTGCTCAATACTCCTTAAGGACTTGTTTACACTTGTGATTGTAAGGGGTGGGGGGTGGAAAAACACACTTTTGAGCTGTATTTTTACCTCCCCCAACCACTCATTCTTAAGCTGTAGATTCAGTGGAACCAGGGTGTACATATGCTGTGGCCATAATGCCTCTGCATCACAGCAGGGCAAAATTTTCCCCACTGCTGTGTACCAAACGTGATCCATTTAATTGAATGGCGGTGCACCGCAATCACACGCAATTCACGCAGTTGGTACATGCAGGGTTTAAGGGGTAGAACAGTTGGTGAGGGCGTAATATAATAACTCCTCACTACCTGTCAATCGCCCTCTGAAGAGCGCTACAACACAGAGAGTCAACAAGACCTAACCCTGACATATACAGTACAAGCATCCTGAGGAAGACGAGCTTGTGCTCAAATTAAACCGCCAACGTGCGTTCACCTTTCAAGACCCGTGAGTGCCCCTCTCTCTTTTGGTTTATATGCATTACAGTCTTTGCTGTGCACCCGGGCCCATTTTTTATCCCTGATTAGTGTGCGGTGGCAACCATTGGATATCACAGTACAAGCGAAAGTATACCTTCTAGGAAAACTGTGATCTTGAACAAAAATATATATATATATATATATATATATCTGCTTTGCTACTTTCTTTCAGTTTCAGTACAATAAACTCAGTGTGGCTAGCCTTAGATATTTTATAAGTGGCTATGTCTAAAAAGAAATCACACAGGTTAGATAGATTAGCACAAAATCTGGATGTGCCAAGCTTATGACCTAAATTGTTCTGATTTCAAACCAGCAATAATGGGAAGAGGATCCACAAGCAAGAAATAAGATGTAATATACGAACAAATATAATGTTATAACAAAAGAAAAAGGTCACTTAATACAAGGAACTGTTTAGGGGTCGACCGATATCGCTTTTTCAGGGCCAATACCGACTTTTCAGCTGCCTTTCAGGCCAATAGCCGATATCAGGAGCCGATATTCTGTACATCACCATCACCGTCACTTGCCACCAGATGCAGCGTGTCACTTGCCACCGTCACCTGCCATCAGATGCAGCGTGTCACTTGCCACCGTCACCTGCCATGCAGATGCATCATGTCACTATGCCACTGTCACCTGCCACCCAGATGCAGCATGTCACTTGCCACTGTCACCTGCCACCCAGATGCAGCTTTCACTACTTACACTACTTCTGGCAGCCTCTCCCCAGTGCATCTGAGCGGGTAAACTTCCCCAATGCGGGCGCTGAAAGATGATGTAACTATCTGTCTGCTTGCCTGCGGCTGCAGCTCTGTCAGGAGCAGTCTTCGCGGCCCTGCTGTAGGGGCGAAACAGCGGTGATGCAAGGCGGGCAGTGAGAGATGGCGTCATCTCCCTGCTGCCCGCCGCACTGCTGACAGAGATTGGCAGTGACTGCAGCAAGCGCCACGCGGGGACAGGGGGAGGAGGTCTGACCAATATTGGCAATATCGGTACATTTCTGACCGATCCCGATAATTTAAAAAAATGTGAATATCGACCCCCGATAATCGGCCAATCCGATAATCGGTTAAACCCTAGAACTGTTCTCATTTATTGTGTGCACATAAATAAAAATGCGTAGCGAGTAATACTTAAAGGATTTAGAAGGTCAGCTCTATTTCTACTTACTACCCAGACTTTCACTAAAGCAGCTGTGGTAACAAGTCTGATGTAAATTAAAATAATAATCAAAAGTTTTCGGTGGAGATGGCGCCTAGTTGGAGAGTACTTCAAATAACCAGCTGTGCTTGAAGACATAAGTAAGCTCAGAGCCAATACTACTCTAATGGGTTCCATAACCCTTGTATTACAAGTTTTATTCTTTACATTCATCTTTTCATCTTGGATTTTTTTTTAAATATCACAACTCTGCTAAAGATCATAAAATATGCTAGACTGACTAAGATGAGCAAACAATAAAAGAAATTTAAAAAATCTAGTCTGCTAGCACCTTCCAATTTGCTATAACATCAGAGATCTCCATGTTCCAATCTTCTACTTTTTTTTATACTGAGCTCTTGCTGAGAGGAAAACAAAAATAGTAGTTTTTCGACCCACTCTTAACCAATCTATTTTAGAATTACTGTGACCCAGTTATACATGCCTTCACCCATAGTCCAGCATCTCAGTCCTCTAGTACTCAGTGCAGAGTGGGAGAGTACTTCAGACAGCGCCCATGCCCCATCCTGATGATATGGACTATTTTGCTTAAAAAAATGTCCTTCACATGGTCCTGCACTGATTACAGTGCAGACATGCTAACATCAGCATGAGAAGACAGCAAAAAGAGTGGTCAACTGCAAACAAAGTGGCTTCAGCAGACCAGTTGCTTTAAGACTCATTTACACTTGCTTTGACTTCAACACACATTAAAGCACTTTAACAAGCTTTTTTGATGCTTCTGTGATGCTTTAGTGGTGCTTCGATGATGCTTTGGGGGTGCTTTTTTAAAGCTTGGCAGATGCCCTGTGTGTATGTTGATATCTCATACCTGCAATTTATCCAAAACAAAGCGAAGCTGAAATTGAATAAAAGCCTCTCAAAAGCTTCAGGTGCTTCAAGCAAGCTTTATCAGACTTCTGTGGAGGCTTTGAAAATGATTTGAATCACCACTAAACTTTTTTAGACAAAGCAAAGCAAGCACAACGTGCGAACAGGACTGTAAGTTAACCACTTTATTTAGTGACAGGTGCTTTGATTGGCATTCAGAGAACTTTAAAAAAAAAGCATGTTCAATGCCATTTTTTTGAAGCATGTGTAAACGAGCCCTTACCGGGAGCACTGAAGCAAAAGATCACAGGACTATGAATTAGATTGGAGTAAGTATAACTGGGCTTTCACTGAATTAATAAACATGAAAACTGGACCACCAATCTTATTGATATCAGCCTTGCACACCAGGTATGCAAACTGGTAGGATGCAACAATTTGAATCCACCAGCACTGAGGATGGCAGTGGTTTGGGCACTCCATAAAATAGCCTTATTCTAAAACAACATTAGATTGCTGATGGTCATTGAGCCCTTCTATACTACTGATGTCTCCAAAATGATACATAAGGATATGAGCCTAAGTAAAATCAGGCATAGTGTTTCCTAATAAAGAAATTAAATGATTAAATCAATGAAGTCAGTGAATTGGAACAGGGAAATTATCCATTATGCAATTGCTCTATTTATTACACAGCCTTTCTATTGTGTTTAAAAGCATTCAATAAAGATATTGGGAGCTTTGTTCCCTTAAATTAGGGGTGTCAAACCTGTCACCCAAGAGAGCTATGAATCCAGCCGGATGTTGGCTCAAACTTGTCTTGCAAACACGCGGTCACACAAATGTTGTCCGAAATTCCGAACGTCAAGAACGCGGTGACGTACAACACGTATGACGAGCCGAGAAAAATGAAGTCCAATAGCCAGTGCGGCTCTTCTGCTTGATTCCGAGTATGCGTGGACTTTTGTGCATCGAATTGTGTACACACAATCAGAATTTGAGAACCTGCTCTCAAACATTTGTTGGCGGAAATTCCGACAACAAATGTTCTATGGAGCATGCACACGGTCAGACTTTCCGACAACAAGCTCACATCCAACATTTGTTGTCGGAAAATCCTATCGTGTGTACGGGGCATAAGACATATGGTGTGCTGCCTATCATTTATACATTTTACCATAGAAAGTGGAATAATCCCATGAACCCCAAATAGTGTCATTGACTTTATATGGCCTCTTTATTTCCCAAATTAAGGTTGGGCAGGCTTTCTTGGTTGCTAAAAAAATCCTAAACACTGACAATACATGAAAAATCATTTTGAAATTGTCTGTCACTTGACTGACAAATACATTACACCAAAAGTTTCTTCAAGGTCATTTATCATCAGAGAAGTCACCGCTAAGGACTGAGCAAAGTTTAAACGTTTTCTAAAGAAATTGTTTTTTTCTGGACCAGGTTGCTGCTGAAAGCATAACGCTTACATTAATAAACACAATTGCAACATGATGATAATCTGCAGAGAATGTACTGTTTTTCCACTGTCTGAACAATTTGACTTCCAGCGGGAGTTGCATGGTTGCTATGTAACTACAATGGGAACCAGGAGATCAGATTTGAAAACTGATGGGAGAACTTTAGAATGTGTATTTACAAATAGTATGGCAGAATAAACATCACTCTGTAGGGTACATTCCTTACACGGCACTCATCTGCAATTAAGATTTAAGCTGCCACTTTAATTATATAACTAAGCTGATTTTTTACTGAATATTCAAAGGGTAATTAGAAATACCACACTTTAACTTGTAAATATACAAAGTATGTTAAAAAGCACCATTTTTTCATCACAATATGCAGTTCCTCAGAGGATCTGTGGAAAGAGTAAAAAAGGATGACACGGTTTTGTTCTTGAAGATCTCAAGTATTTTGTTGGGATTGGAAAGTTTAGTTTAGTTTAGTTTTTGCACCTTTGTCGGCTGTCCCAACATTTATGTGGGGAGGGGGTAGTTGGGCCTTTCATTTGGTTGCAAATTTATTTGCATATATTTTTATTTTGTAACTTTTAATTAGAAAGAGGAAAACATTTCAGTCATTCTTGACACTATTTTTACCTAATTAGCAAATTTTCAGACATTGGACCGAAAATAATATTGTTGAAATCTCAAGGATACAACATACAGTATGTGTGATTTTTATATAACACAAAATGGCAAACCCCAAAAAACAAAGTTCCACTTTCAGTTTGTAGTGCTTCCTGTAAAAGAATAAATACCTTTCCCACTGAGCCTAACACCATTCTGTTAAAGACAAGTCTTATACTAACACTTCTGGCAGCATTAATCTCCTGGTCCCCGCTGTGCTCAGTGGTTCCTTTGGCCAACCTCCAAAACACTACTGTATCCTGAAGTACTGTGGAGGTCAGTAGGATGAGCAGCAGGAAAGGTAAGTATTTATTTTCTGGGAGATCTTTATGACCAGTTTTATTTACGCTGGTGCAGAACAGACTGTGCCCCATTTTCAACCGACAGCATGCTGAATTCTGCTGTCTAATGATGTCACAGAGTCGGTCCTGGCTGGGGAAAGATTGGGATCCACCCAGGAGCCTTGACCGGCACCAGGCTTATGCCCCGTACAAACGATCGGAAATTCGGCCAGCAAAAGACTGATGAGAGCTTTTGGTCGGAAAATGCGACCATGTGTAGGCTCCATCAGACTTTTGCTGGCTGAATTCCCGCCAGCAAAAGATTGAGAGCAGGTTCTCTATTTTTCAGTAATAAGCGTGTGTTGATTGGTTTGCGAAAAATTTATAGCGTCTGCAAACTATGGGATATACTTATGGAATTTTTTTTTCGTTTTACTAGTAATGGCGGTGATCAGCGACTTATAGCGGGACTCCGATATTGCGGCGGACAAATCGGACACTAACTGACACTTTTGACACTTTTTGGGGACAAGTGACACAGTGATCAGTGCTGAAAGTATACCTTTGTAACCTCATTGAGGATGGGGGCTGATGTGAATGTACAATGTATATGTAAAGCTCTGCGTAAATTGACAGCGCTATATAAGTACCTGAAATAAAATAAATATGCACTGTCGCTGTACTAATGACACTGGATGGGAAGGGGTTAAAATCAGGGGAAATCAAAGGGTTAACTGTGTGCCTAGCTAGTGCTTGTGTACTGGGTGGGAGGTACTTTTACTAGGGGAAGGCATTAATCCATGTTCCTGCTTTGCAGGAACAAAGGATCAATGCCTTCCCTAGTGACAGAACGACGATCTGCCTTGATTATATAGGCAGATCAGGTTCTAGCTCCCTGCCTAATGATGGGCAATTGCCGGCAGACATCGAGTGCGTGGTAATTGCAGAGCAGCTCCTGGTGTGTATAATGACAGCAGGAGCGGATCGCCGGCGTTTGCCTGGGGCGGTATTTTTTAGGGGGGGCGGCATCTGTAACGGGATGATGCCTGCAGCTGCAGGGATCACCCCAGTATCATTTTTTTAAGGGCCGGCGCTCAGCTCTCTTGTAATACTGTCTTACTAGCTGCTCGATTTCTATGAAAAAGCAGGGGGGACGGCCCCCCTCCCGCTTCCTTCTGCAGCTCTACCAAGCTCTTCCCTACCACCGAAAAATCCAAAAGCATTCAAAAACACAGATCTTGGTGTTTTGGGGTCTTATAGACCCCAGATCTCTCCATAAAGAGAAAAAGTACCTGCCACTGCCTATTGCTGTCACAAGGATATTTACATTCCTTGTGACAGCAATAACAGTGCTAAAAAAAATAAAAAAAAATAAAAAAACAACAGTATAAAAAATAAATACATAAATAAATTTATAATTAAAAAAAAGAAAAATTTCATCCTCCCATGCTCCCACACAAAGAGCAAACAGCGATCGTCCCAAACATGTGAGGTATCGCAACAAACTTTAGATCACGGGCTGTAAATCTAAAGTGGTAACCTATAAAGGCTCTTAAACCGTCACCTATGGATATGTTGCCGTCACCTATGGATATGTTGCCTATGCATGCACGGGCATGCACAATTTTAATGTGGCTAGGGTGGGAAAAATTTAGATATGGGGGGAGGGGGGGATTTAGTCTTGCCTAGGGTAGCACAAAACCAAAATAAACCACTGGTTTAGACACACTTTGACCAGAGTTCTCATTTAAAGTAAGTCTGTCACATAGAAAGCAAAATCAAAGTGTTGTGAATTATAAGAAAGCAGAAATTACAATAAAGCCACATCAGCATGGCACAGCTTACTTAAGGGGAATCTATGGGGCAGATAATAAAATCATATATTTATTTTCACATTGTGTTTCAATTATTTCTAGCCTATTAACCTGAATGATCTTGAAGTTTGTAAACTTACTTTGTAAAGAATCCCACATGTTTACTTCCTTGAATTTTGTGACATGTATTCACTATGACCTGTGAGTAGGCACTGCTATGTCACAGAATTCACAGGGCCTGCCTTCTGAACTACAAGGGTGCTGAGAGAAGGAGTTTGAGGAAGCGGAGTCAACCACTGATTGCAGGCAGCAAGCCGTATAGTAGAAGAGAAGCTTAAAGCATGCAGGAAATCCAGGAGGTTCTGGAAGAACATGGCCAGCAGACAGGCAGCAACTCACATTAAAAAGGTGATTTTTCAGGTAAACTTATATGGATTGCCAGATCTAACCTTTGTTTGCATTGCTTTTACAATGCTAATGTGATAAAATGAAAGTGTATGCTGGGACCATGGAACTCTATTAACAACAATACGTTATCTGCCAATGGAGTCGGAAATAAATATATCCCATGAGTACTTCATTTTCCAAACAACATATGTGACTGTTTTCCCTATATTAATATAAAAAGCAACACAGTCAATTACATAGTGAACTATAGGTATAGGTTACAGGGTTAAACACTATTAATAGTTAAAGAATACAGGGGGTCCCCGAGTTATGAACTTGTTAGGGACTGCCCGCCTGTTCTTATGTCGGAATTGTTCGTAAGTCGGCCGCGCATGCGCAGACCGACAATTCCGGACATTTCCGATGTTCCGTCTAATGCCGTTCTGCGCATGCGCAGCAAATTACAGACATTTCCGAAGTTTTCCGGCATTTTCCGAGGCTCCGTATGGCCGTGCATGCGCTGAACAGCCGGAGGATGGCGGAAAATGGCGGAGGTTCCCCGCAGTGCCCGGTTCGTAAGTAGGGGATGTTCGTAAGTCGGGCGTTCGTAAGTCGGGGACCCCCTGTACTTTTTTTTTATACAGAAATTTACAACAGATCTAAAATGAAAATGCCTTTTGAAGAGACAGGTCAATGTCAAGGAATTTACAGTGGTGTGAAAAAGTGTTTGCCCCCTTCCTCATTTCCTGTTCCTTTGCTTTGCATGTTTGTCACACTTAAGTGTTTCGGAACATCAAACCAATTTAAACAATAGTCAAGGACAACACAAGTAAACACAAAATGCAATTTGTAAATGAAGGTGTTTATTATTAAAAGGTGAAAAAAAATCCAAACCATCATGGCCCTGTGTGAAAAAGTGATTGCCCCCTAAACCTAATAACTGGTTGGGCCACCCTTAGCAGCAACAACTGCAACCAAGCGTTTGTGATAACGTGCAATGAGGCTTTTACAGCGTCCTGGAGGAATTTTGGCCCACTCTTCTTTGCAGAATTGTCCTAATTCAGTTACATTAGAGGGTTTTCGAGCATCAACAGCCTTTTTAAGGTCATACCACAACATCTCAATAGGATTCAGGTCAGGACTTTGGCTAGGCCACTCCAAAGTCTTCATTTTGTTTTTCTTCAGCCATTCGGTGGTGGACTTGCTGGTGTGTTTAGGATCATTGTCCTGCTGCAGAACCCAAGTTCGTTTCAGCTTGAGTACACAAACAGATGGTCGGACATTCTCCTTCAGGATCTCTTGGTAGACAGCAGAATTCATAGTTCCTTTTATCACGGCAAGTCTTCCAGGTCCTGAAGCAGCAAAACAGCCCCAGACCATCACACTACCACCACCATATTTTACTGTTGGTATAATGTTCTTTTTCTGAAATGCAGTGTTCCTTCTACGCCAGATATACTTGGACACACACCTTCCAAAGAGTTCCACTTTTGTCTCATCGGTCCACAGAATGTTGTCCCAAAAGTCTTGGGGATCATCAAGATGTGTTGTGGAGAAATTGAGACGAGCTTTGATGTTCTTTTTGCTCAGCAGTGGTGTTCTCCTTGGAACTCTGCCATGCAGGCCATTTTTGCCCAGTCTTTTCCTGATGGTGGAGGCATGAACGCTGTCCTTAACTGAGGCAAGTGAGGCCTGCAGTTCCTTGGACGTTGTTGTGGGGTCTTTTGTGACCTCTTGGATGAGTCGTCGCTGCGCTCTTGGGGTAATTTTGGGCGGCCGGCCACTACTGGGAAGGTTCACCACTGTTCCATGTCTTCGCCATTTGTGGATAATGGCTCTCACTGTGGTTCGCTGGATTCCCAAAGCTTTGGAAATGGCTTTATAACCCTTTCCAGACTGATAGATCTCAATTACTTTCTTTCTCAATTGTTCCTGAATTTCTTTGGGTCTCGGCATGATGTGTAGCTTTTAAGGATCTTCTGGTGGACCTTACTGTGTCAAGCAGCTCCTATTTAAGTGATGCCTTGATTGTGAACAGGTGTGGCAATAATCAGGCCTGGGTGTGGCTAGAGAAATTGAACTCAGGTGTGGACAACCACAGTTATAGTATGTTTTAACAAGGGGGGCAATCACTTTTTCACACAGGGCCATGATGGTTTGGATTTTTTTTCACCTTTAATAATAAACACCTTCATTTACAAATTGCATTTTGTGTTTACTTGTGTTGTCCTTGACTATTGTTTAAATTGGTTTGATGTTCCGAAACACTTAAGTGTGACAAACATGCAAAGGAACAGGAAATGAGGAAGGGGGCAAACACTTTTTCACACCACTGTAGGTCCAGAAGGCCTTTTGTAAATAGGATTCAGACCCTCAGTGAAGATGGATCTTGGACAAACAGCATACTGCCAGGACGCAACAACCTAACAACAGGGTGACCACATACTAAACATTAATAAGTTTTCAATGGTGATCAGTAGGTGCACTGGGCAGTCTTTGTCAGCTGCTCACATATGCACAGTTGTAAGATATAGTTATATCTATGTGTGAATAATATTACTTCATAGCTGACTGAGTGAAGAGGTTTGAGAAACAAATAAATAAATAAATAAATAAAGAATGAGAAGTGACCTAGAAATAATACTTAATAAGTGATGCTTATTTTAGTCTACCATCTCAACCACTTTTGAAATGATTTTAAAAGACAGTGATTGAATGCACTGCCGGATAATGCTTGTAGCTTCCTATATGCTCATCCATCATGGATGGAGGAACCAGCCCTAAAACCAGTTATTTTTTCCCATGAGAGATTATATTCTGGAGAGATGAAAACATTCCATGAAGTGCAGGCATCAATGATTCGAATAGAGTCAGTAGGCATTGTCTCGTCTACAGGGAACATAAATCACTGGGAAGTTACAATTAGTACTCACAAGCACCGGTAGTTAATATATAGCAGTGATCACAGGTACATTTCCATCTAGACCCCCTGCTGGTAGATATAGTTCAGTCACTTGTAATTTAAAAAAATAAAAATTTAAAATGTGTAACTAAAATGGTATACTCAACTGTATAATGAATTATGTCATACACACAGGTAGACTTTACATGGCAGAAACATGGATGTCCTGCATTAAAGCCCTTATTGAAGGGTGCATAGCCCAAATGTTTTTTTTTATGGGGTCTGTGTCAAGTTGGGGAAATTAAGCTTAACTTTATGTCTTGGAAACACAACAGGACATGGCAATACATCTCTCCAAAGTGAGAGATATCCTCACTGGAACAAGTGTCCCACATAGAAGACTGGCCCTTATTCACCATGTGCTAGCTTGGCATAGGTTCTTATTGTGCTACATACAGGTTTGGTTCACTTTAATTTGGGGTCCATTGACCCCTAAGTGGTCCATTGGTGGCTCAGATATAAAAAAAAAAAACCTTTATATTCCCCACAATTAACGGTTTCCCATTGAAAGAAATAGAAACCCAGAAAATTGATGGCAGAAAAAAGACCAAGTGGTTCATCGGTCTGCCCTTTTTTTAATTTTTTTTTATTTATATACTTTGTTTTATGTTTGTCCCAAGCATATTTGAATCCACTTACTTTTGACTGACTCACTACCTCTGCTGAAAGTCTGTTCCAAGCATCAACTACACTTTCAGTGAAATAATATGTTTCCAAGATTAGTTTTGAACTTTCCTCCTACAAATTTGAGGTCATGTCCCTGTGTTCTTGATCTTGGCTTCATATTAAAAATACTGCCCTCAATGGGGTTGATATATACAGTAGCACGTACTTCCTGGAAGCCCTCTATGTACCTCTCTGCCTGTTGGGCCTGGACGAAAACTCGATCCCCACAATAGCAGAAAGAATCATGGTTGGTCACCTCATTTTAAATGCCTGTAAGGCCATCACTAGTACTTGGAAAAAAATCCACACCTCCCGCCCTTCCCTTTTGGAAACCCTTAGTGAATGCCATCGTAC
The DNA here is from genome assembly GCA_028564925.1 of Lithobates sylvaticus. Classification (NCBI taxonomy): domain Eukaryota; kingdom Metazoa; phylum Chordata; class Amphibia; order Anura; family Ranidae; genus Lithobates; species Lithobates sylvaticus. The sequence goes on along the minus strand of CM053036.1, from coordinate 37,832,595 downwards.
TGGTATACAAGGATACTTACATTAATCAAGGATGCCTGAAGAAATATAACCAAGTATGATTTAAGTAGTTGGCAGAACCTGCTATGGCCTCGGTTCCCCCTACTGATTAAGACATTTTGCTGGTCTCTTTATAGGGTTTTTAGTTTACACCAGTATGGGGACCCCCCTTGCCATACAGAAACTTCCACCTTTTTTTGGCGTGTAATATCTTTACATTTATGTTTATGACGGTGCAAGCTACACCAAGTGTTTCAAGTAGTATCCTCACCTGTTCTTTGGTACTCCGATAGCTATTTACTTCCAGCCCCTGAGAGGGCCATTTGCTTATGCATTGTGTTCATCGTTCATTTGTTTTGTTTTTTTTTTTGCTTTGTTTTGTGCCTCAAGTACCGATAAACAGATCTTTAAAAAAAATAAAAAAATACTGCCCTCCTGCACCATATTTATCCCCTTGATATATTTAAAGTTTTCCTTTTTCCCTTCTTTCCTCCAAACTGTACATATTAAGTTCCTCAAATCTTTCCTGATATGTTTTATCCCTCAGACTTCAGAAGATTCTGGATAACAGGTGGTAAGCTATGCAGATGACAGCATGAATATTAATACAGTAATGGCCTATCCCAGAGAGGCAAGCTCTGATGGCATGCTGGGTAATTGTATATATTCAGTATACACACTGAGCTCTGGGTCTTTTCCTAGAGTAGATTAGTCCAGTCTGGGGGGCATGCTGCCCTCCCAGGTGGAAGCTGCTGCTGGTGATACCTCAGGTGGGTGACCTGAGGGGCTTGAATGCTGAGACCCAGGAGCTAAAGGGAGCTGACTGAGAGGAGCTGTCTGCTGAAAATCTGTCTGGTATCACAGTAAGGTTTTGCTTGGAAGTTGGATGGAGGCTATCAGCTGTCCTTGGGTTTTGTGAATACAGACGCTGAGAGATCTTGGGTTCCTTTGTGCTTAGCTACCCCTCTGATACTACATAGTCAACTGTGAGTCTGTTTAAAGAGGACATTAGCTTGTGTCCTGAAGAGCTTTGCCCACCTAAACTCCTTCTTAAATGGACTCTGCACTTGTGGCTATAACTACCACTACTAATCTGAAGTCTACTGTTTTTTTCAAGCCCGGACTTCAAGATAGCCTATCCTGAAGAATACCAAAGTCCTCAGTTGAAAATAGTTCTTGCTTTTGGAGTATCCCACCTCTACCCTCAACCCTATCCAAGTTCTCCAAAAATATAAACTACAAAAACAAAATCCCCTAGACTGGGTGTTGCAGAAATTTGAGAATGTGCTTGTGTGCTTGGCTGCGGGGCACAGTCTGTGGGGAAGACCTGGGCAGTAATCCTGCATCTCCTATGGGAGTAGCGCTACATATTTCTGATGCATTTCTATTAAAAAAAAAACACATATATTTATTGTATGCAAAGAATGTTTCTGAGGAGGGGGTCCATAGGTTTAATCAGATTCTAAAAGGGGTACATGACACCAAAAAGGTTAAGAAGCATAGTTCTAAACATTAACCAGCAAATGAAAATTATGTCATTTGGGTACACAGACTCTGTAGCTGACCTGTCTGTGTTTCTTGACATAAGCTTATCATGAAGTACACCGTAACATTACTTGCAAGCCTGGCAATCGTGCTTGATACATAAATTAAGCAATTGCTCACCTCTCTCTTAATAACACAGACACAACATGCTTATAATTGGTTGCCCTTGTTATCTCTGACAAGCTATAGGAAAATGCGCTATTCATCTGCATCTATGATTTCTGCAAGCCTGCACTGACGTAGTAATCAGTTAAGCCTCGCATTGATGCCTGGATTTCTGCTGATCTGCGATACTGTGCCTTTTGTTCACACGTGGCAGCTATCCAGGCTAGTAGGGTCCCCTTTTATAACTCCAACTGCTTTGTTATGCATACAGAATACTCTTCATATCTGAGCTGCACTGCAGTGCTTTCAAAAAGACTTTGTATTTGTCTGGTAAGGATTATACATGGGCTGCCTTACCTGTCAGCATAACACATTAAAAAAAAGAGTGGGATAAATGAGGCCATGTTCCAATCAGCCAACACATGTCTCATCTGTTTAGGTGTAAATCATATTTAGCGAAGCTTGTAAGACCCAAGACTGCTGCTGCTGTACATCTTCCTAGCAGCTGTAGCTACTATGCAAGTCACTAGTATTATTGTACATTTGGGTTGCTGAAATAATACAGTGTAAGCTACAATTCTTCTTTAACACCTCAACATTCAGAGTTTACTCTAGTCTAGATTCCCAGATTTTTTTTTAACCAAATACTTTTTATTAAAGGGGTTGTAAACCCTCATGTTTTTTCACCTTAATGCATCCTATGCAATAAGGTGAAGAAACTTCTGACACTGACCGGCTCCCTAGCCCCCCCACCTGAGCCCGTTAGTTCCATCGGTGGAGATGCGCTCTTCCTCTCTGCCTGTTGTTTTGGCTCTTGATTGGATAGATTAATAGCAGCTCAGCCATTGGCTCCTGCTGCTGTCAATGAAATCCAATGACGTGGGCAATGGGGGGCAGGGCTGAGTCCTGCATTCTGTGTTAATGTACACAGATGCAGGACTCTGAAGCGCGCCCACACGGGTGTCAATCTTAGGAGAGCCTTGTCCAACGTGGACACTCAATGCGGGGATGAGCTACCAGCACCGCCGGGGGACCCCAGAAGTCGAGGATCAGGGCCAATGAACTTCACAGTGGAGGTAAGTATAACATGTTTGTAAATAAAAAAAAAAAAGAGGGTTTACAACCTATTTAACCACTTCAGCCCGGACCATTTTGCTGGCCAAAGAGCAGAGCACTTTTTGCGATTCGGCACTGCGTCGCTTTAACTGACAATTGTGCGCTCGTGCGACGTGGCTGCCAAACAAAATTAACGTCCTTTTTTTCCCACAAATAGAGCTTTCTTTTGGTGGTATTTGATCAACTGTGCGGTTTTTATTTTTTGAGCTATAAACAATAAATAGAGCGACAATTTTGAAAAAAAAAACACATTATTTTTTACTTTTTGCTATAATAAATATCCCCAAAACATATATAAAAAAACGTTTTTTTCCTCAGTTTAGGCCGATACGTATTCTTCTACATATATTTAGTAAAAAAAAATCACAATAAGAGTTTATTGATTGGTTTGCACAAAAGTTATAGCGTCTACAAATAGGGGTTCGTTTTATGGCATTTTTATTAATTTTTTTTTTTTTACTAGTAATGGCGGCGATCTGCAATTTTTATCGCGACTGCAAAATTATGGCGGACACATCGGACAATTTTGACACATTTTTGGGACCATTGTAATTTTTACAGCGATCAGTGCTATAAAATTGCACTGATTACTGTAAAAATTACACTGGCAGTGAAGGGGTTAACCACTAGGGGGCTAGGGAGGGGTTAAGTGTGTCCTGGGGACTGATTCTAACTGTTAGGGGGCATGGCTACATGTAACCTGTGATCGGGAGCTATGATCAGTGACAATGTCACTAGGCAGAATGGGGAGATGCTTGTTTACATTAGCATCTCCCCGTTCTTCAGCTCCGTGAGACGATCGCTGGTATCCTCGCAGCGATCGAGTCCCGTGGGACACGCGATCCGACTCACGGAGCTCCCGGCAGGGTCGTGCGCACACCGCTAGCGGTGCGCACGTGACCGCACGGCGGCAAATTCAAAGGGACGTACCTGTACGCCCATTTGCCCAACTGTGCCATTCTGCCAACGTAAATGTACATGCGTCGGTCGGCAAGTGGTTAAGTTTACATTTTTCTTACACGTATACAAACAAAGCATAAAACAAATACCTATACAGATTAAAACAAAAAAGGAAAAAATAAATACAATTATTTTAAATAGATAAGTAAATATAACAATGATTAGTTTCCAGTATATAGCAGTCATCGCTGAGAAATGTTTAACGTTACAGCACAATCGGAAATTCAATTAAAGTGTTAGTAAACCCAGTAATATGAAAATAGTTCATCCACAGTGCCCACAGCTTCTAAATCTTCTTTTTACATTAAAATACTGCAATTATTTACCTTGGCTGATCTGTATATCACGGTCACATGATAAACTGCTGCAGGGTCTGCCTGAGTGCTGAGTGTTAAGGTAGGAGTAGATTTCCGCTATAGCCTGTGTCCTCATGCTTTTATGGAAGGCGAGTAATACATGAATTAAGATGTGACATCCCACCCACTGTGTTCCTTTTTAGTTACTGGGCATACATGCCCAAATGTGTGATGTCGATACCATGTGACCTGGCTAGCTCTGATCAACTAGGAAATGTTCTCTTCAGCAATTGAGACCAAACTGAGCATATGCAGCCTTACCATTCTGCCTGTGTCATATCTGGGGAGCAGGGGGAGGATCTGTGCATAGAGGATCAAAGAGAATTTTTTTACAATACAGAGGATTAACCCCTTAGATTCCACTGTGAGAATAACAAGCATGCTATTCTGCATAAACAGACATATTTTTCTGTAGTGGGTTTAGTAGCACTTTAAGTTCTGCACCATAGACCCATCATAGAGCAGCAACACTAGCAATAGAATGAGGGAGATCAACCATAGCACCACTAATCACAAGTCGGTGGGTAAGGAGCCAGCCAACGTTGAAAAATCAACTCACGGGCGAGAAATAACGGGTAAGTACAACTTTCTGGGAAGATAATGGCCAATCCCCTGGAAATATGCTCAAAAGGGGAAATTTAGGATTAGGAGTCAATTGAATTAAACAAAGTTCTGCTAAAATTTTAAATATATCTTTCCAATACCAAAATAGTTTAGGGCAATGCCATAACATATGAATTACTGTGCCTGTATGCATGTTACAACGAGGGTAATTACAATAGGTGAAGGCTGACATCATGAAAACAATTTTTGAGGGGTATAATGGACTCTAAGGAGTACCTTATTTATCGGCGTATAACAGGCACTTTTTTCCCCTTAAAGTCAGGGGGAAATTGTGGGTGCGTGTTATACGCCGATCCCCCGCCGATCCCGCGCCGATTGCTTCTCGGGGGTTTCGGCCGATCTTGGCCGCTTTCAATGCTTTCGCGGCGTTCTCTGCTATTTTCGGCCGCTCTCGGAGGCTTTCAGAAAGCCGGAAGCCGCCGAGAACGGCCGGGCGCGGCCGAAACTTGCCGAAAATAGACGAAAGCCGCCGAGAACGGCCGGGCGCGGCCGAAAGCCGCTGAAAATACCCAAAGGCCGCCGAGAATGGCCAAGAGCTACCGAACACCGCCGAGCTACACAGGACATCCGCTCTGTATCTCGGCTGCACCATTTTTAAACAGCAAGCTGAGACTGACACTGGCAAGGCTGCAAATGAATGGCAAGGCTGCAAATGAGTGGCAAGGCTTCAAATGAGTGGCAAGGCTGCAAATGAATGGCAAGGCTGCAAATGACTGACAAGGCTGAAATGCAAGACTGCAAATGACACTGACAAGGCTGCAGATGGACACTGAGAAGGCTGCATTTAAATGTAAGTTTTTTTCCGTAAACTTCCCTCCTAAAAGTTTTTTTCCTTAAAATTCCCAACTAAACTTGTGGTGCGTGTTATACGCCGATAAATACGGTATATAAAGCTGTGTCAGCTTTTGAGAGGAGGAAAGTGAAGCTCTGGAAGGAGCTCTAATGCCGCTATCCACTGATTCTCATCTAAATTGACTGTTTTAAAAGTTAAAATATATGGGTTCCAAATGAGTCTGAGACTTTAATGTGTGGAAAAGTTGTAAGTACTAGGCAAATCCTCTATTAAACAAGTGGTACTGTTCTACAATAAGGTCAAAAGATAGCATAGTATCTCCATTATACAATATATGAAGATATGCAAGACCATCACTCAATACCTGTAAGTTTATTTACTTCTAGAAGATTAAATGTATTCCAGATGGGCATATACTGCATGGTAGTTTACACCAAACAACACTAACTTTGCAAATTTTACACATTAATGGAAAGATATTAAATTTAGGATATTCTGCCACATTAAGGGACACGTCTACTTCCAAATATTTAAAAGATGAAGCCAGCTTTATTTAAGAAGCTGCAACTGGGAGGGGCTCTCTAATGAGGTCTAAAGACATCAACACAGACTTGTCCCAAGCAATGGAAAACCCAGAGAATCTTCCATTGGTAGTCATTAAAGACATTACTGCACTAAGAGAGTGTGTGGTGTCACCCAAAAAAGAAGAGTATCATCCACATACGATGCTCCCCCATATATCTTTGAAAGTCCACTATTTGTGAGGACTGTCAAACTGCTGCAGCCAACAGGTCTAAAGCTAAGGGTACCTGCCTGGTACCTCTATTATGAAAAAATGGTTCAGACAGCTTCCCATTAGTATATGGGCTATAGGGGATGCATATAAAAGTTATATATATATATATATATATATATATATATATATATATATACAAATATAAATAACCCATTTTATAAAATAGTTGCCAAAACCAAATCTTTGTAATACCTGCCAAAGGAAGTTCCATTCTATACCATCAAAAGCCTTGACATCATCTAAAGAGAGAATTGCTCTGTTGCCTGAATTAATATCCAGAGTTTGCAAATTAAGAAACAAGCATAGCATATTGGAAGCCAAGGATCTATTCTGTATAAAACCAGATTGATCCGGATGGATCTGTTTTTCAATAAGAGTAGACAATCGATTGGCTAAAACTTTAGCTAACATTTTAAAATTAGCCGTAAGCAACCAAATTGGGCAATATGATTCTGTCAGTAAGGGGATTCTTGCTAGAAGATGACCCATATGTTCTCCCTCCTCAAAGTAAGGTTGTTGCAGAAAAAAATCGTTTCTGTTCTGCCTTTTTCTTTGCTGTAGGGGCATATAATTTTTGTTGTTTTAACCATGTTATCTGATTGTCATGAGTTGGACTAGTGATATATCTAGCCTCTGCCTTACAGCCTTAATAATATTAGGCTGGGTTCACACTTATGTGAATTGGATGCGGGTTTCACACATGGAGCCGGTTCACACATCTCTGGGGTGGCTGCAGAGCGCATTGTAGAAGGATCCTGTGCATCTTTCGCTTCGTTTCAGGTCCGAATTCAGGCAACAATTTGGACCTGATTTGTTCCTGAAAGAGAGAACAGGGACACACCGGACCCCCTGCTGTGAGCCACTCCGCAAATAGTGTGAACCCAGTCTTAGTTTCCCATGTCTTGGATCGCTTTTTTATCTTAGAAATTTATAGAACATCTGAAAACCAGAATTAAAAACATCAATCTCATGGAAAAGATATTTCACACACTTCAGAACACTATTCATGTATATAATAAAAAATGGGATCCTTGGTTTCAACACTCCTTATCATTTTTTAATCCAATCTGAGAATGTCTACACACAAAGCGTCAGTCTACCCTTTATATTGTACTATAAACCATAATCAAAACTTTTGTACCACAACCAGATATTCATACCTAATTATTTGTATCATACAATGTTACATATGTAAAACGTTTTATTACTGTTAAAGTTTCAACATATTTTTGTACTCTTTTTGTACCATTTTTAGCACCCAATAAAAAAGTTTGTAAACAAAAAAAAAAAAAAAAAGAAATTTGAGCTATAAGAATACCCCTTAAAGATGCCTTCAATGAGTCCCATACTATATATATATATATATTTATAAATATTTGTACAGAGGGCTTATAAGTTATTAAAAACTCATGTTAAGCTTAAGACATACTATCAGGGGGTTCTAAGATAGTCAACCAATAAGGGTTAAAATTATCTGACAGACCCCTGGCAGAATATGCCACATTAGCAATCAAAGGTAGAATTAAAGTGTTACCCAACGCCAATTCTCGACAGAGACATACGGTATGTGTCTGAGAAAAACATGAAAACATTATGATCAGATATGATATTTTATCAGATTACTGTATATACTCGAGTATAAGCCGAGTTTTTCAGCACATTTTTTTGTGCTGAAAGTGCCCCCCTCGGCTTATACTCGAGTCAAGCACTTTTCTGCAGCAAAAAAAAAAAATTTCCGACCCGACTTTGGGGCCCCGTATCTCGGGGCCACTTGGGTCTAGGAGTCCCAAATTTGGTGTGCCAACACAGTACTATAACATATCCAAATATGGGGTTCCTAGCACTAAGTGGCCCCGAGATACGGGGCCCCAAAGTCGGTTCGGAAAATGTCATTCTCTGCTGCAGAAAAGTGCTTGACATTTTCTGACCCGAATTTGGGGCCCCATATCTCGGGGACACTTGGAGCTAGGAACCCTAAATTTGGCATTCACAACCAGTTGAACTAGCACTACAACATATCCAAAGATGGGGTTCCTAGCACTAAGTGGCCCCGAGATACAGGGCCCCAAAGTCGGTTCAGAAAATATCATTCTCTGCTGCAGAAAAGTGCTTGAGATTTTCTGACCCGAATTTGGGGCCCCATATCTCGGGGACACTTGGTGCTAGGAACCCCAAATATTGTATCCCAACCCAGTGGAATTAGCACTACAACATATCTAAAGATGGGGTTCCTAGCACTAAGTGACCCTGAGATACAGTGCCCCAAATCGGTCAACTGTGTCCATCTGCATGGGCACAGTGAGGCTGCAAATGGGCATCGTTGACCCTCTTTTCCACTTACAGTAGCTGCGCATTTCTCACCCTAGGCTTATACTCGAGTCAATACGTTTTCCCAGTTGTTTGTGGTAAAATTAGGTGCCTCGGCTTATATTCGGGTCGGCCTATACTCGAGTATATACGGTATGATAAAATTACAAATTTGCCACCTACATTTTTTCCATATAGTATAAGGCTCTTGTTTGGTATAAATACCATGACCCTGTTTTTATTGGCAGAAAACTAAAAAAACTAGGAGCACACATGGTGTTCGCTGTTTACAGCTACAAAGTGACACTAAACTCTGCTTTAGAAAAAAAAAAAAAAAACAATCCTATGTAAGTCTGTATTCTTAACTCACAAAAAGTATCTTTGCTTGCTCTCAACCTTCTTCCAGTCCCTTTATTTTATTTTGCTGCTGTGGTCCAACCTCCATATAGAGGGTGGCTACATTCATTCTCCATGGTCCCACTGTATGTAGGAATGTAGCCCACCCTCCCTTGCTCACTCCCAAGATGGACTAGGCCTATGGGATTTGTAGAGTACATAGAGCAGCACACCTGAACTTAACTAACACGTACTGCTAGTTCCAAACAAATGGAAATTAGGAGAAAAAGGTGTGACTCAGGAGCAGTCTGTGGTTGTTTCAAGGAGGCAGAAAGACATAATAAACAATGCAATGATCGATTACAAGGCAATTAAACAGTGGATGTGTATAGATTATTTTTGGAGAAAAAGGATATCATTTAGTGTCACTTGATTGTCATTATGGGATAAGGAGTTGGGCCTGAGAACATTACAGATTGCAAAATTGCCTAGGGTTTCAAGGTCGTTCCACCTAAAATTGATATCCCTAGCTACATGTGCCACAGATCTGCAGTTTTGCAAGGTTCAGTTTTGCAAGTTTAATTTGCAAGGTTCTGCTGTTACCTGTTACCCCACAAGACTTGTGTTCAAGACTGATCATCCATCTGCTGTTGAATTAGCTACATGCACAGTCCCAGTCCAGCCATGCGTTCTTTTCTATTCAAGCTGGGCTAATTTCCTCAAGCAGTACCTGAGCAAAAGCTATTGTTCCTAGCATCAGATCTCCCAGTGACCCCACATTTCTGAGAAGATTCCCAGTGTTCCCTAGTGCTTCTTAGTGGATATTGTTTCATGTATTCCCCAGTGATTCCTAGCGGAAAAGATTTCTAGTGTTCCCCAGTGGAAAAGATTTGACGTGTCCCCCAGTGCTTCCTAGTGGAGAAGATTCCTAGTGTTCCCCACTGTCTTATAGTGGAGAATCTTCCTAGTGTACCCCAGAGCCCACTAATGTCCCTGGTTTTCTGAGTAGTGTTTCCCTGAAATTCTGAGAGATTCCTAGTGACCCAAAGATTTCTAGTAAAGGTAGAATGGATATCTGGTGCTCCAGAAGGCAATGCCCTTAGATTGGGATAATGTGCATTTAGTTAGACAGTCATAAGGAAAAACAAAGTTGAACCAAGGAAAGGGGGTGGTTTAAAAAAAGGCAGCAATCTTCAGAGTGTGTCCAGCAACTCTGCAAAACAGGTAAAATAAACAGGGGGGGGGGGGCACTCTAAGCATAGTATTAAAATAGAAACATTTATTGCACAAGATTAAAAGCACTTACAAGATATAAGTGAAAGTCATGTCCATCATATGTATGCAGTCCTGGCAGTTCTACTGCGTCCCACAGGCTCCTCGCCCGATCCGGATAGCTGGGAAGCGGTCTGGTATGGTGTTATGCTGAATGGCTGTGCTTTCAGGAAAACCAGGAAGTGGTCGGCTCCACGCTGACCAGCTTGAACCGTGGAAGCGGAAATGATGTCATCAGCATGCGGCGGGGGGATGGGGTCAGATCTGTCTGTGTAAAATGAAAGGCTACGTGCTCGGAGCTCACAGCTCCTTCTACTGGCCGGTTGTTCTCTGGAGGAGAGCATCGTAAATACTCTCATAAGCATGACGTCTGCGGCCGTAGGACTACAACAGTCAGGGGACCCAAAGCAATGGGGTGAAGGAATTTAAGAAAAATAAACAATAATAAAAAGTGGGGCTTACATACTGTAGGTGGACAACTGATACAAAACAGAGCACATATTGAGCTATTAGAAAAGGCCAAAAATCCAATTAAGAATGCACAATCTGGATATCAACATTAAAAATTATATATATAAAAAAAATATATATATATATATATATATATATATATATATATATATATATATATATATATATATATATATATGTAGCGGGGACACTTTCACAAGTGCACGCTATATGTGGAAATTTAGTTTTTTCCCTCAGAACAGTAGTGGGGTTCTGAGGGTTAATTGTACAGGTTAACTTTGGCATCAGTTTGGCTGGGCTGTGCTAGGGTTCTGCCTGGTCATGGGTGCAGTGAGGTACACATGACAGGCCTAGAACCAGGCCTGGTTGGACATCTTTATTTATTTATTTATTTTTTTCTATTTCAAAGTATTTTATTATGTTTGACAAAGTATATACAATGAACAATGCCAGGATACAAAACCATAACATACAGAAATATAGCAAAAACCGGCAGCATATGTAAAACGTCAAAGAAATGGGGCAAAAGATGAGGAGATACGAGATGGTACCCGGAGGACCAACGTATGGGACTCGGGAGGAGAAGGTCTGCTTGGCAGGGTAGCGAACAGCGACCCCCCACCATCAGGCACCCCGAATGGGAGCAATCTGTGCCCGATAGGGGGGATCCCCGCCGCCCCGCCACCCCGCCTCATTGTCAATCATCAACAAATGGGGCCCTCTCCACTGGTCTGCCAGTAAACAAGGAGGCATCCTAAAGTAAGGGCCTGACATTGTTCCAATAAACTTCAATAAGGAAGGAGAGTAAAGAGCGGGAAATGGAAAAAGAGAGAAAAAGAGGGGGGAAGAAAAGGCAGGGGAAAGAGAAAATGGAGGGGAGGGAACATCAATTTCGGGATACAGGTGAATCAGGGAGGTATTGCGTTAGTGAGCCAAGGCGCACCAATATAAATGGCCCAGGGTTCCCATGTGGATTCAAAAGCACTAACTGTGTCTGAGATAATGTTGGATAGCTTCTCTTGTGACATAATCCAAGATACTTTCCTGATTACTGCTGGGAAGGAGACCCTGGGTTTTTTCCAGGCTTTAGCAACCGTAAGTTTGGCACCTAAAAGTATAAACCTGATAAGTCTACTGGAGGCCTTGGATAGGTTTGGGATGTGAGCATTGAGGAGGGCCACCATAGGAGATCTGGGGATCTGGCGTCCCACAAGCTTATCGATCAAGTTAAACACTTTTCTCCAGAACAATCATATTTTGGGGCACTCCCACCAAACGTGAGACATGGTGCCCATGAGAGTACACCCCCTAAAGCACATGGGGTTTGCTGTCGGGAAAATTGAGGCTAGACGCAACGGGGTGTAGTACCATCTGGAGATGATTTTCAGGCTTGCTTCTATTAGCGTAGTGTTTAGGATACCTTTGAAAGAGTCAAAGCTTGCTTTCTGCCAGGCCCCCAGATCCCAGTTGAACTGGAAGTCTGACTCCCAGCGGTGCATATAAGGGGACTTTGCGGCCGGCAAGGTGAGTGATGAGTAGATTGTCGACACACCCCCCCGCTGGTCCATGGACTGACCGCACCAAATTTCATAATCCGTAAACTTTGGGGGAAGTGGTTTGTCCCTCCAAAGTTTGTGTAGAAAATTTGAAATCTGTCCAAATCTGAACTTTTCAGAGTCAGGTAGATTTAATTTCTTGATGCAATAAGCTAGAGTGATAGGGCCTGAATTTGTAAGAAAGTGTCCGATTCGGTACAGCCCCTTATCCAGCCACCATCTGAATGCTTGTATATTTTGTCCAGGGGGGAAGGCAGGATTATGAAATATGTGAGATAGAGGTTTGTAAGCTGAGACTAAAGTTGTAGTGGAGCGTACAGAGTCCCAGAGGGCAAACATATGTGAGAGGGTTGGGGCCATAATCGGGGGCACGCTTTAGGATTCGACCAGAGGAGGTAATCCAGAGTGTTGTGAGGCACTGCCTGCCTTTCTAAATGGACCCAATCCGGTTTTTCATATTTGGAATAGATCACAGAGAGTTGGGCGATCCTGGCTGCTATGTAGTATTTGTATAAGTTGGGTAAACCCACGCCCCCTTTCTGTCTATGTAGGTACAGTGTTTGTTGCGGAATCCTATATCCGGTTGAACCCCAGATAAATTTTAGGACCTTGCCTTGGAATGTTTTAATGTGACCCTTCTTGATGGGGATTGGTAGAGACCGAAAGAGATAGAGGAGTCTGGGGAGCAGCGTCATCTTTATTGAATTGACCCTCCCGAGCCAAGAGACATTGTATTTAGACCATGAATGGAGATCCAGCTCCAATTTCCGGTACATGGGAGGGTAATTAGTGCCGTAAAGGTCCTCTGTCTTGGCCGTGAGTGCAATACCGAGGTATTTAATGGAGGAAGTGTTCCAATGGAACTGAAAATGCTTCCGTAGAGATTCGACCGTGGAAGGGCGGAGGGAGACATTAAGTGCATGTGACTTGTTATAATTAACCCGGAGCCCAGACATTTTAGCAAATTCATCTAGAGAGTGGCAAAGGTTAGGTAGAGTAGTAATCGGGGAGGTGAGGAAAAGGAGTATGTCATCTGCGAAGAGACCGCATTTATGGACTTGGGAACCGCATTTGACTCCTTGAATGCTGGGGTTTTGTCGGATGGAGATGGCAAGTGTTTCTATGGCTATGGTAAAAATCAGGGGAGATAATGGACAACCTTGTCTAGTTCCTTTAGCTATGGATATAGGTTGGGAGTAGTGACCCTGAAGTTTGATTCGAGCAGTGGGATTGGAGTAAAGGGCACGTAATAAACCCATAAAGTTGTCGCCAAAGCCCCAGCGTTTCATGATCTCAAAAATATATGGCCAGGAGACCGAGTCAAAGGCTTTTTGGAGATCTAGGGAAAGTAGCATACCAGATTGTTTAGGGCCCCCGTCCCATCCTGTTTGAAGAACAGATACTATATCTATTGCTCGTCTGATTTGATCAGGGCCCTGTCTGCCTGGGATGAACCCCACCTGATCCCTGTGTATGTATCGGTTAATGAAAGAAGCCAGGCGATTCGTTAAAATTTTTGTAAGGATTTTCAAGTCGCTATTTATGAGAGAAATAGGTCTGTAATTACCGACTTCTTCCGGGTTCTTGTCCGGCTTTGGGATTACGGCAATGAAGGCAGTGTTGAAATGGGAATCGAGTGGGGTCCCCATTGTCTTTGAGTTGAGGAATCTAGTGAGGTGAGGGGCCAGGGCAGATGGGAACGTCTTGTAATAGGAGTTGGAGAGACCATCCGGGCCTGGTGCCGAATTAGATTTTAGGGCTTTAATAACTTCCTGGACCTCTTCAGTGGAGAAGGGGGCTTCCATCATTGCCTTATGGTCCGCAGATAGGGTGGAGATAGGGATCCCGTCGAGATAATTCGAGATGGTCGGCTCATCAGAGGCGTCTTGGCGGCTATAAAGTTTGGAGTAGAAGTCATGGAAGGCCTCTAGAATTTTGGCGGGGTTGGAGACGTACCCTGTCCCGGGATTCTAATTTTGGGCATTACATAGGAACGGAATTTGGGAGTCAATTTGGAGGCTAGCATGGAACCTAACTTGTCACCCTGGGTGTAGAATTTATTTTTGCTCCACCTTATTTGTTTTTCAGCCTTTGCTGTCAATGAGAGGTTAAGTTCAAGTCTGGTCTTATCAATTTGATGTTGTAATGATGGCGAGGGGAATTGTTTGTGCTGGGAGCGCAAGGAGGCATATTCAGCTTCGAGTCTTTTAATGTCGGCTGTCCGTTCCCTTTTAATTTGTGTCGATAGTTTGATAAATTCACCCCTGATAAAAGTTTTGTGGGCTGCCCACAGGGTTTCCGCTGATATCCCTTCGGTATTGTTAAGGGAGAAGTACTCAGAAAGAGATTTCTCTAACATCTGTACTCTTATTGGATCCGAAAGCAGAGATTCGTTCAATCTCCAGTGTCCAAATCCCGGCTTCGGATATTGTCTGTGCAGAGATAAAGTAACCAGTGAGTGGTCAGAAAGGACGGTGTCTTTGATTCTTGATGAGAGGATCCGGGGGACGTCTCGGGTCTGAATCAGGAGGTGATCAATCCTGGCATACAAGTTATGGGGGGCGGAGAAATGAGAAAAGTCACGTTTACCCGGGTTGAATTCTCTCCATGAATCTGCCAAGCCCTGAGCATGGATGAGTTTGGCTATCTTAAGGCTTTCCCTGGTAGGTCTGGTGAGTTGGGAGGAAGGGGGTTTGGATCTGTCTAAAGCCTGGTCAAAGGCGGAATTGGAATCTCCCCCGAATATGACCGTGCCCTCCACGGATGGAGAGAGAAAATCAAACATGTTCTTAAAAAAGGTCGCTTGTCCTTTGTTAGGTGCATAGTAGGAAATGAGGGAGAAGAGGTTTTCTTCTATTGTTCCCTTAACAAGGATATATCTGCCCTCTGGGCCCCTTATTACTGAGTTTAAGGTAAAGTTGCAGTTTTTGGCAAAGGCAATAGCTACCCCTTTAGTTTTGTTGTCGGCGCTGGCCAAAAAGAAATTGGGGAAGTGGGCATGGAGGAATTTGGGGCTATACCGAATCGGGAGGTGAGTTTCCTGAAGCATGACAATGTCAAGCCTGGAGGATTTGTAGAAGTTGAATAGCTTCTTCCGTTTCGTGGGGGCGTTCATGCCCTGTACGTTGTGGGTAGCTATTTTAAAAGTGTTTTGCGTGCTGTTAGCCATGGAATATACCGGGGAGAGTGTGCGAGTGTCTACCATCACTTACCTTGGTGTGTCCCGTCCTGCAGTGGAAATGAGGAGAGTCATCTGGTCTGCTGCTTGTCGGCATCCCCGAATGTGCACCTCTTACGAATGTTCTCACTGGAAGAAAAACAAGGGTAAATTGATGTTCCAAGAGAGAGAGGGAGGCAGAGGGAAGAGAAGAGAGGAAAGAAGAAGGGCCCAGCGGTCTCCCTCCGGGGTAAAGGGGGACCCAGGGGGAGAGGCTAGAGTAGGAATACCTCCTGTGCTTAGAAGCGCAGGAAGTAACAATAAAAAATAAAAAAAAATAGCTCCATGCCAAACTCGGCCTGGAGGCCCTATCCCTACGAGTCCGGAAGGGAATCAAAGGGATAGGAGGAGGCGCATGTGTACCACCCCCGACCAAGACATTTCAGGTCTGCGGGGATTGAAAAACCTTAAAACATAACCTGAAAACAGTCCTGATGACAACTGTACATCTAACAGAGATAAGGCACCGAATGAACCCAAGGTAGTGGAAATTGACATTGTTGGAGGGGCATCGGGACCCCTACTGAAGAGAAACAATTTTCCTGCTTGGCATTGCAACCTAGAGGAGTGTTGTAGAGAGAGTCAGTAGGAGACCTAGCCTCTGGACCCAGCCGGGCTCAAGAAGTGAGGTCGCAGAACTTGGAGCACTAAGGTGTTAGATTTTAAATTTTTTCCCCCATGCTTGGTGAAAATCCCTTATCGTTCTTTCAAACGGGGTAAGTGTGGTGCAGGTGTTGCTCCAAGGACAGTTACCTCTGCGGTAGAGCAGAGAGATCAGGTACGGGGTGAATAAAAAAGGAGAATCAGTCAATTTAGAAGAAGGTCAACTCGGAGTGTCGTCCAAGTCCTGGAAGGAGAAGAAACTTCATTCGATTTGTGTTCAAGGAGGACCATGTTGTGTTGATCTGCGAGTCTTGGTCTTGTTCCATAGGGAAGTCAGTGGGCTCGTTGGAGGCGGGCGTTTGTTGGAGACCGCAGGAGGGGTGGAGATGTCCATGTCTGCTTCTTGGGTGATAACTTTCAGTTTAAGGAGTAGGTGTTCACCCGCGATGAAGTTGGAGGAGGAGTATTCTTGACCTTTCAAAGAGAACTTTACAGCGAAAGGGAAGGACCACCGGTATTTGATTTCCTTCTTTGAAAGGGCTTGCAGTAGAGGTTTCAGAGTCCTTCTGCGTTGAATGGTGGAGGGGGCGAGATCAGCGAATATTTGCACTGGGTGACCCTGACAAGTCACCTGAGATGCGGCTCGAGCCTGCTTCATTATTGCTTCCTTTACTGCATAAAAGTGCGGTTTGGCGATGATGTCCCTGGGAGTTCCGTCTCTCCTGGGGGGACCAAGCGATCTGCGAGCCCTGTCCAGTTCAAGGCGATGAGAAGGAATATTGGGGATCAGCGATTTTATGAGGTCTTGCGTTGCAGAGGAGACATCCTGGATGGATTCTGGCAGGCCTCTGATCCTGAAGTTGTACCTCCTGGATCTGTTTTCTAATTCGTCGATGCGGGAAATGGCAGTATCCAGCTGATCATGCAGCGTGGAGATGAGGTCAGAGTGTTGGTGAGCCGTTGCAGTGTTCTGGTCTACCCTGGTTTCTATGGCGTCAATTCTGGACCCAATAGCTTGGAGGTCTGCTTTAATGTCCCTTGTGATTTTGGTCGCAGTGGATGCTAGGAGGGTGGACATTCTGAGAAATAGATCCTCAATGTTGAAGGAGCTATCCCTGTCAGGAGCTGCATAAGGATGAGAGTCAGTCAGGGCAGCCATTACAGGGCCTGCTGGGGAGAATGGAGGGTCACCAAAAGTGTGGCTCAGGAGCGATTCAGTGGATGCTGGGGAGGTCACCAACTCATTGTGGCAAGAGAGTGGAGGGCCAGGGGTGAAGTGTAAATGTGCAGGGGAGACAACTTGCCTTAGATCCTGCTGAGTTTCAGTGAGGGAGACCTGAGGTAATTGTGCAGCGTCTGCTGTGGCGGCCATCTTGGAGTTCTCAGGCCGGGTGGAGGCTGTAAAATACTGCTCCAGGTTCCTCCTTGTGACACGGCTAGACATGCGGGGGGGTCCCTGGGGTGTCCGCAGGCTAATCGCCGCTCTATCGCGGCGATACAGCGGTCCTGAGGTGTGCTGTGAATGCCGCTGGTCCGGGGTGGCGCGGAGCTCCGTGATTAAGCGTCCATCACGGGTCCCTCGCGCATGCGCACTTGGTCTGGTTGGACATCTTAGGTATCAGTCTTCACCGGAGCCAATCAGTGGGTGCGTCTGGCCCCGCTGTGTAGTCTGGGGAAGGGTACTTAAGGTGCTGAAGTCACGTGTTCGGGTTCGGCCATAGCTGTCTGTTCCTGGTTCTGGACCGGGGTAGCCCCGCGAGGGGTCCCGGGCCTGGGAGCGTTTTCCGTCCCGCATCATGGTCAGTTTGTCTAGCCCCACAGACCCGCATGGTCTGGGGCAAGGATCCATCTGTTCCAGAGTCTCGGAACCGGCTGGTCCGAGGCACAGTAACTGAAGGAGGATTCAAGGCGTCCGGGTGTGCTCTCAGTCTTGGAGGGGCACCGCAGCTCGTGTAAGCGACCAGGGGAGGACTCTTCGGAGAAGAGCCAACAAGCTGGGTTGCTGGGTTGTTATGGACACTAAGAATACGCAATTTCACAGTACTGCGAAGGAGGCAAAGTTCCAGGTACTGAGAAAAGGTTCCTATTCACCTTCGGTTGAAAGTTTATTCTGTGTCAGAGAAGTTTGCGCATCACAATGTTGGCTGCCATAATCTCTGGCTAGAGGTTTGTCCAGCATTGAAGTACCCAGCTGCGAGTGGCTACTCTCTGGGTTTTATTAGAGACTTTCTATTGTCAGCCATTCAAGGTGCCTGAGTTTCTTCACCCTTGCCCTCTGTTCATATCTGAGACTGTGTTTTGTTGGATGTTACCACTGCAAGAATAAAAACCTTAAAAAGGACTTTTATTGTGTCAGCATCCAAAGTTGTTGGGTACTAACCCTGGGAACCCCTGGACATTTTTCAACAAGCCAAGCAAAGGTAACTGGTAAGCCCAAAAGTTAAGGCTGCCCCATCGAGGGTTATGGCCGCTACACGTGGGGGCTCGCAGTCCCGGATTGACAGTTACCTCGCAGGGCCTTGGAATAGAGGGTGAAGTACTTTTTTTTTAACTGCACCATCAAAGATCAGCGCCATTTTGGAGAGACTTTCACTGAGGTGCGTAAGCGTGGGAGGAGCCTGTACTGAAAAGCCTGCGAAGTTACTCAGCACCAGCGATTAGTGGGAGGAGTTTATGCTGATCTTTCCCCGCACGAGGCACCGCGTGAGAGTGTGTTGCGGAAGGAGAAGAGGCTTGGTTGACTTCTCAGAGTGGAGAAAAAGATAACGTTACCTTCTCAACAAGATGCACCATTTCCCAAATATGCAGCCCACATCTGGACCCAGGATGCCTACAGTGAGGGGTCCAGCGAGGGTACAGATGCCCGACACCGTGATCACAGACACGGGCATTTGTCTGCTGCCACAGGGGCGGTTCATTTTGTGCACCATTGGAGATATGGAGGCCCTCGGAGTGTTGTGCGGGAAATGTGACAGGTTGGTCGCAAACCCCCGGCCGTTTGCCAGGTGCCGAGGGTGCGGCGAGTACATTTTCAAAGTTGAGCAGCCCACTGCACAACCCCGGGCCTTCTGGTATAACTGTGCCACAGGCATCGCAACCGAGGAGTCGATTGTGTATGCCCCGGCATCGTCCTTTGGGGCTCGGATTGCCAGAGGGGATCCTGCCCCCTCTGAGGTTCCAGAGACTGTCTTGAAGGTCATGGACACGGCCCCGCAAGAGAATGTTGCTGCTGCAGCGCCAGTCGCCCAGGAGAGGAAGCGAATCAGCACCCCTTGCCGCCGCAGAGGCAGACCGGCCTCCTGCATCCCCGGACCAGACATTTGGAGGAAAGTGTTTAAGCACCGATCACGGGGAGTTGCAAATGCTGCCGCGGAAAATTATCGGCCTGCTGGAGATCCGTCGCCGGGTTCACAGACTGCTTCTGGCTCCGACGAGAGAGACGATTGGCACTTTGAACGCAGACTGCCGTGAGTAAAAGTTTTAGACTTTTTAAAAGCTTTTTAGCTTAACCATTGTGTTGCCTGATCTAGAGACATTGCCCGATCATGACGGGCCGGTTTCGGTCCCTGAGACTTTATAAGCGGGTGGCAACAAAGTATGGACTTGAATTCCCTTACGTGCCTAGGGAAGTCATGGACATTGTGGAAGCGAATCGGGAAAAGTGGTATGCGGAAGATGTCTGGGACTACCTTAAGGTCCCAAAGCCACTGCGAAAGATAGCATTTTCCCATGAAATGTTTGATCGATTCCAAGGATGTCTGTTGCATTGGAGTTATAGTCGGCACATCTATTGTGACAAGGTTGTGATCTGCAGACCGGATAAGGACAGTGCTGTGTACTAAATCACCACTAATGATGCTCAAACGGGTAAAGACTTGGTTTTGCCTGACCCACGTTTCTATTGGTGAACTGTTCCTGAGTCAAGCCTTTGAATCTTGCAAAAATAGCTTCTCCGTATCTTCATCTTTTTGTGATTTTTTGCACAAGTTACAAGAACTGTGGGAATTAGATAGACAGGTAGTTGCTGCAGAGAGAACTACGCGTCAAGATCTACAAGTTTCCAGCTCACAGTACTTGATTTCTTAAGGCAGTTTCAGCGGCTCTGGCCACCAGGTGGCATGAGAGGGCAGCAAAGGGACAGCAGTAGTGAGAATTTCTTTTACATTCGTTAGTGATTTTAGGAAAAAATTCATGTGTCTTTAAAGAAGGGAATTTCACTGAGTATGGGGTGAAATTTCGCTCTTTAAAATAACTGTACAGTGTGTAGTGTTGCCTTTGCCTATTGTTTTTTTTCAGGATGCACCGAGATCGACTGTCAAGCTCATCGGAGATTGGGTGGGTTAGTCAGTTAGTCTGGGTGGTACATGTACAGTATGTAAAACCTGTTGTTGTGAAAATGTCAAACATTTAACTGTGTTTTCCTTCCTTTCCTTTTCCCAACACCCATTTTAACCGGTTCCCGACCGGCGCACGACGATGTACGTCGGCAGAATGGCACGGACAGGCAGGAGGGCGTATATATAAGTCCCTTCTTAATGCCGTCCGTGCCATCGGGAGCGCGAGGCTGGTCGCGGGGACACCCACGATTGTCTCACGGGAAGGCTCAACGGGGAGATGCGGAAATAAACAGCATCTCCCCGTCCTGCCTAGCAACTAGTGACGCCGATCTCTGCTCCCTGTGATTGGAGCAGAGATCAGAATTCCCTAGCTGACAGCCACGCCCCCCACAGTAAGAAACACACCCCTAGGCATACTTAACCCCTACACTGCCACCTAGTGGTTAACCCCTTCACTGCCAGTGTCATTTATACAGGAATCAATGCATTTAAATAGCATTGATTGCTGTATAAATGACAATGGTCCCAAAAATGTGTCAAAAATGTCCGATGTGTCCGCCATAATGTCGCAGTCACAATAAAAATCGCTGATCGCCGCCATTGCTAATAAAAAAAAAATATTAATAAAAATGCTATAAAACTATCCCCTATTTTGTAAACGCTATAACTTTTGCGCAAACTAATCAATAATCGCTTATTGCGATTTTTTTTACCAAAAATATGTAGAAGAATACGTATATATTTTTTGGGGATATTTATTATAGCAAAAAGTAAAAAATATTGCATTTTTTTCAAAATTGTCGCTCTATTTTTGTTTATAGCGCAAAAAATAAAAACCGCAGGGGCGATCAAATACCACCAAAAGAAAGCTCTATTTGTGGGAAAAAAAGGACGCCAATTTTGTTTGGGAGCCACGTCGCACGACCGCGCAATTGTCAGTTAAAGCGACGCAGTGCCGAATCGCAAAAAGGGGCCTGGTCCTTTGGCTGCCAATTGGTCCGGGGCTGAAGTGGTTAAAGAAGCCTATCCTGCTTCTAACAAATACACTGTTTTACTTTCTCAGCTCATCCCCCACAGCTATTACCTTTTGTATCAATTGACCCTCCCTTTTAGAGTGTAAGCTCTAATGAGCAGGCCCCTTTGATTCCTCTTGTACCAAATTGTAATGTAACTATAATGTCTAATAGAATGGAACAATCAGCGCAAACCAACAAAAAACAAATAAATAAAATAAGTGAAAGTGCAAGCTGAACACCAAAAAGGCCAATCACGAATCCTTCAAATAAAAATAAGTGCAGCGCATCTAAAAAATAAAAAATGATACAATAATAATTGGATATCATAAAATTATGATATGAATGTGAAACACAATACACATAATGGAAAATAATCAAATATGGTGACAAAAGTTCATATCTTGTGAGTCCAAGATGAAACAGTGAGAGTGAATAACTGATTGTAGATAAAACACCCTGGGGACTGTAGATAATCAAAATAAATTCTAAGGCCCCTTTCACACTGGGGCGGGGAGCCGCGGTGACCGTAAAGCAGCGCTATATTTAGCGCTGCTTTACCGTCATTTTAACCGCGGTATTCGGCCGCTCGCGGTGCGGTTTTAACCCCCGCGAGCGGCCGAAAAGGGGTTAAACACCCCCCGCAGAGCGCCGCCGTATCGCGCTTTGCGGCGGTATTGCCGCGGTTTCACCGCGGTGTCCCATTCTATTCAATGGGAAGGAGCGGTATAGGAGCGGCGAATACACCGCTCCTATCCCGCTCCAAAGATGCTGCTAGCAGGAATTTTTTTGTCATCCTGCTAGCGCACCGCTCCAGTGTGAAAGCCCGCCGGCTTTCACACTGGAGTTAAAGGGGCAGGATTTTTTCATGCGGTGAACAGGCGCTATTTTTAGCGCTGCACCGCATGAAAAACGCTTAGGTGTGAAAGGGGCCTAAAGGTGATGTCCTCAACCGAAGGTAAATGGAGACTCTTACCAAATGTGCTATGCACATACGCATAGACTCAGTGGAGGGTGAAGTGTCTGATTCCAAGGGAAGCTGACTCCAATCTGGGAAAACGGCCAATCAACTGGACAGATCTCCGGCAGATGATCTCCTCATGTGGTGGACAGCCCAATGCTAAGCAATGTAGATCCAGGCAAAAAAGATCTCCCAGCATAAAACAACAGAAAAGAAGGGGGGGACACTCTAAGTGTAGACTGTTGGTATACGATTTATTTAAAAATGAAGTTTAAAATACATACAGATTATGTACAGTCAACAGGGTGGTTTATCTACAATCAGTTATTCACTCTCACTGTTTCATCTTGGACTCACAAGATATGAACTTTTGTCACCATATTTGATTATTTTCCATTATGTGTATTGTGTTTCACATTCATATCATAATTTTATGATATCCAATTATTATTGTATCATTTTTTATTTTTTAGATGCGCTGCACTTATTTTTATTTTCACATAACTATATTTTGTTAATCACTGCGCAAACTGTTGGCACTATATGAATCCTGTATAATAATAATATATTAATGTATCAGGGTATCGGTCCTCTGTCACACTTTGAATGGTAATTACTTGGTCATGCAACACTTTGAGACAGCTAGAGCTTTCTTTTGATGGTATTTACGGTAATCACCACCAAGGTTTTTCATTTTTTGCTACATAAACCCAAAAAAATACAAAAAATTTTGAATAAAAAACAAATTTTTCTTATTTTGCAAATAAATAGCCCTTCTTCATAAATTTCAGCCAAAATGTATTCTGCTACATTGTTTGGTAAAAAACAAAACAAAAACTGTGTAGTGTATATTGTTTAGTCTGTGTGAGAGCAGTAGAGTCTACAGGTCAATAGGGTTTAGGTCCTTTAGACATGCTCGGCCAGTCCAAATAAACTTTATCCTCAGCTTCTTTAGCAAGGCAGTGGTCACCTTGAAGGTGTGTTTGGGGGTCGTTATCATGTTGGAATACTGCCCTGTGGCCCAGTCTCCGAAGGGAGGGGATCATGCTCTGCTTCAGTATGTCACAGTACATGTTGGCATTCATGGTTCCCTCAATGAACTGTAGCTCCCCAGTGCCGACAGCACTCATGCAGCCCCAGACCATGACACTCCCACCACCTCTCTTGACTGTAGGCAAGACACACTTGTCTTTGTACTCCTCACCTGATTACCGCCACACACGCCTGACACCGTCTTCCCCAAATAAGGTTATCTTGGTCTCATCAAACCACAGGACATGGTTCCAGTAATCCATGTCCTTAGTCTGCTTGTCTTCAGCAAAGTGTTTGTGGGCTTTCTTGTGCATCATCTTTAGAAGAGGCTTCCTTCTGGGATGACAGCCATGCAGACCAATTTGATGCAGTGTGTGGTGTATGGTCTAAGCACTGACAGGCT
Organism: Lithobates sylvaticus; assembly: GCA_028564925.1. Classification (NCBI taxonomy): domain Eukaryota; kingdom Metazoa; phylum Chordata; class Amphibia; order Anura; family Ranidae; genus Lithobates; species Lithobates sylvaticus. Next base: position 37,808,795 of record CM053036.1, on the reverse strand, counting down.
GACCCCCCCAACCCTTCAACCTCTAAAGCATTGCTGGCAGCACTCATACGTCTATTTCCCAAAGATAACCTCTGGATAACCTCTGGATATGACAACCTCTGGATATGACGCTGAGCATGTGCAATCACTTCTTTGGTCGACCATGGCGAGGCCTGTTCTGAGTAGAACCTTTCCTGTTAAACCGCTGCATGGTCCATGCTGCAGCTCAGTTTCAGGGTCTTGGCAATCTTCTTATAGCCTAGGCCATCTTTATGTAGAGCAACAATTATATTTTTCAGATCCTCTGAGAGTTCTTTGCCATGAGGTGCTGTTAAACTTCCAGTGACCAGTATGAGAGAGTGAGAGCTTGTAATACGAACGAGTTACATGACACGGGGAAGGGAAAATGGCTAATTGGGCCCAATTTGGACATTTTCACTTGGGGTGTACTCACTTTTGTTACCAGCGGTTTAGACATTTAGGGCTGTGTATTGAGTTATTTTGAGGGGACAGCGAATTTACACTGTTATACAAGCTGTACACTCACTACTTTACATTGTAGCAAAGTGTCATTTCCTCAGTGTTGTCACATAAAAAGATATAATAAAATATTTACAAAAATGTGAGGGGTGTACTCACTTTTGTGAGATACTGTATATAATAAAATTTAACAGGATGCTAAGCGGGGTATGGCAGTGATCGGGATGCTGGCTTGGGATATTTTTTTATAGCCTAACCCTGCTTTAAACTTCTCCACAACTTTATCCCTGACCTGTCTGGTGTGTTCCTTGGCCTTCACAATGCTGTTTGTTCACTAAGGTTATCTAACAAACCTCTGAGGGCTTCACAGAACAGCTGTATTTATACTGAGATTAAATTGCACACAGGTGGACTCTATTTACTAATTAGGTGACTTCTGAAGGCAATTGGTTCCACTAGATTCTAGTTAGGGGTATCAGAGTATAGGGGGCCTAATACAAATGCACGCCACACTTTTCAGATATTTATTTGTAAAAAAAAATTGAAAACTAAAAAACTGAAATTATGTTCCACTTTGTGTTGGTCTATTACATAAAATTATGTATGTTTTTGGTTGTAATATGACAAAATGTGGAAAATTTCAAAGGGTAAGGATACTTTTTCAAGGCACTGTATATATACTGCCGCACGCCTGCCGCTGTCCTCCACTTCCTGCTCCGCTTCATCCAAAGCAGAAGAGAGATGCAAGAGGGCAGGCGGAGTGCAGCTGTATTATTACTCCAGTGCCGCTGGGACCTGCAGCCGGAACTATAGAAGCTGCATCGGAAAATGCAGCTGGCTGCCTGATTAATCCGCGGCTCCAGTCCCTGGAGATTGCAGAATCTACAAAAATCACCTCCTACTCACAGTTGTAGAACAGCCGTTTGTGCAGGATGCTGACCCCAACCTGCGTTTAAACTTCCAGCAGTGAAAGCATAGGCAGAGCACGGAGGTAATTAGGGTGTGCCCAGGCATACCCAGCACACCCCATGCGCACGCCTATGCCAATAAACAGCCTATGTGTTCTAGACTCCTCATGCACCCCAACTGAATCATGTGAACCTGCATTGTCTGGGACCTCTGTGCACCCCTGTATTCCTTGTACATACTATTACTCTTGTGTTCCTGTGTACCTAGTACTGCCTGCCTGTACCATATTGCTGTACTATACTCTGTATATACTGTAAGTCCAGTAATTCATGCTTTTTCAGATTGTTTCTAGTGCTCCCCTGTACCAAGTCAGCTGTAGTTCCTACCCATCCTATTATATTATCTATAACAGGCATCACTGAATGGTGGACAGAGTCACTGGCCCATCCGGGCCGCCGTGGTCCCAGCATTTAGGGAGCATTTACTTCCCCCAGCCATCACACTGTCATCCTCACAGAGTCGACAGTAGGAGGCAGTGCAGTTCTGGATAGAGAGCTGCCCAAGGTAACAAGCAAGTGATTGGTTGCCAGGATAAGGGGTGATCCTAGCAACTAATCACTATATTGCAGCTCCTACCCTCTCTCCAGACCTGCTGTTACTCCCGTCCTCCTATCTGTTTGTGTAAGGTAGGACAGTGAGTGGGGGGGGGGGCAAGGTAAAGGGGACTAAGGACAATAGTGCAAAGGGGAGCAGATGTGAAAAGGAACTTAAGACTAAATGTGGGGGGCGGAATACATTAAAGTAAGGGGGGCAGAGAACTTTAATGTTGGGGCTGAAGACTGTAACATGGGGGGGCTAAGGACAGTAATGTGGGGGCTGAGGACTGTAACATGAGAGGGCTGAGGACAGTAACATGGTGGGTGACTGAGGACTGTATTGTGGGTGGGTGGGGCTGAGGACAGTAACTAGGGGAAGGTTGAGGACATAGTTCTCTGAGGCAAGAAGCTACAGACGGCAATAAATAACTTAACAAAGGTTCTAATTTTTCCTTACTGTACTAAAAGTGTTTTGTCACTCTTTTTTACCCCATTAGAGGGATATGCTATCATCTCCTATCCCTGACCCCGGACAACAGGACAAGTCTGGAAGAAACAAACAATAGAAAATCTGACAGGGGTTGTAGTTCTTCCCAATCCATCCAAAGCACCAAAAAAAATTTTCACTAGAGATTTAAAATCTCTACAGTTCTGCATTAGAAACAATATAGAGCATTTTATTTAGAGTTTAATACAGTGCAAAAAACAGTGATTATGTGTGAGGCAAAGTAACAAAAATTTACTGGAGGAAATCTGGATCAAATGTGACATTCCTAAACAAGCTAGGCATTTATATTTGCTAATAATGATTTACAATTATCATTTGCTTTATTTGTTCATCGAACGTGGCTGAAACACCACAGTAAATCTAGTTTCTCTAACTAGCCTCTTTGGACTTTCATCCAGCGTGTCCTGGCTTTTATCTGAATGAAAACCTTTATCAGCTATTAATTCTGACATAACACTTACTCACACTTATGCAGTATATTCCAGGTAATTAAAAAAAACAGAGCTCAGAGGCAACATCTTTGGTTTTCATCTCATTTAATCAATGCAACTGCTCACATCGCTAGTTCTGTCTAACTTCTGCTATTAAGGGGTACAGGGTGGCAGAACTTAATCAGAGCATAACGAAGAAAACTTTATTACATGAAACTGATGTCTGCGCTGAACAAGTTGTAAAACTATTTAAACCCGTAAATGACTCTGGAATCACCCCCAAAAAATTGGCCATAGCAGAGTCCTACAAAAGAAGAGATAGTATTCTACTTTCCAATGGACCATGTCTCCTACCTTCTGCTGCAGCCTCTGCCAGACTCTTCAGCATTTGACACTTCCAGAAATGTCAGATGCCAGAGTCCCCCCGATGTGCACTTTGGTTCCACCTCTTGCTCCTACATCACTAATAAGTCCTGTAGTGACACAGACTTCTGATGCCCTCTACAGTATTGAATGGTGACTGGTCTGACAAAGATTTCAGCGCTTGAATTGAAAGAAGGCAGGTAAGTATTATCTAATTTATTTTGCAAGAAACTGCTTTTCCCACAAAAGTCAGTACATTTCTGGCTACCTTTTCTTTAGGATACTTGCCCATTTTTATGACACAGGGATAAAGCAGTCACTAGCATTGGTCTGCAAGTTACTGTATCATACCTTTCAACTTTCTGAGCTTTGAAAAAGGGACATCTTTTAAAGCGGAGCTCCACCCTAAAGTGGAACTTCCGCTCATCGGATTCCTCCCCCCTTCCAGTGTCACAATTGGCACCTTTCGGGGGGGGGGGGGGGGGGGGGACAGGATACCTGTCTTTGACAGGTATCCTTTCCCACTTCCCGGAAGTACGCCGCGGCACGATGCGGCCGTGACGTCACCACGGGGCTCCCTCCTCCCTCGGCCACGGGGCTAATAGGAGAGTGGAGCGGGGCCTCGCGCATGCGCAGTAGGGTTCCCGGCGTGAAGCCGAAAGGCTACACTGCCGGGTTACCTTACCCGCAATGGCGGCGGCAGCACCCGACAGCTGATGGAGACATCAGCTGCAGTGCCGACATCGAGGGACTGCAGGAAAGGTAAGTGTCCATATATTAAAAGCCAGCAGCTGCAGTATGTGTAGCTGTTGGCTTTTCATTTTTTTTTTCCCGGAACACCCCTTTAAGTATAAGGTCCGTAGGCAAAGGACACACTCCTGTGATGCGACATGTTACGTGGGTCACGAAGAAGTAATGCATGAAAAAATAACTAGTTAAACCAATAAGTGATTCTTTTCAACACTACTCAACACAGCATAGAATACATTAAGATAAAAAACCTTCTGACTTTACAAACACTTTAATAAAGGGGTCTAAGAACTCTTCCAAGAAGAGGTCCCTGACAAGCAGAATGTTTTCCAGATATTTCTTACAGACTGTCTCTGCAGAACAGTTCCACAGCCAGAGAATCCTGCGCATCCTAATGGATATAAGACCTAGGTGAGAATTCTGCCAAACTGCCTAATACAGAGTAGCAAAACTGTACTAGGAGTTCAAATTTTTGAAGTACCTAAGGATTAGTCAGGTTCAGTCTGGGGTTAAAGGAGAAGTTCAGCTTGAGCTTGTTTGGCTGGGCTTCTCCTATGAGTCACAGGAGTGCAATTAGTTTTGCACTCCTGTGACCCGTTTTCAGCAGAGAGCGGTATGAAGTCTGCACTCCAGTGAGCGCGGGGGGCAGATCAGTCAGCAGCTCTCTGCTCTGCCCCCCCCCACGCTCACTGGAGTGCTGAGCTGTGGAGGGGGTGGCTCGCTGAGAGGCTGAGACAGGAATCAGTCCACTGATTCCAGTGACATCAGCAGAGAGCAGACTTCAGACCGCTCTCTGCTGAAAATGGGTCACAGGATTCCAAACGAATTGCACTCCTGTGCTCGGGGAGCTGAGAGAACCGAGCCATCGGCAGTGTTCGATGGCTCGGTTCTCAGTGCAGAGGCACCGGGGGACATATGCAGCAGATGGGTAAATAAAATAAAAAAACATACTTCTATTTTAAGCATCATACGCTTGGCTCAAACTGCTATGGTGTGCCAAACTGCCATAGAAACCACTTTTGGTTGCATGGCTTAGCTCAACAGAGAAAAAGTGGCTTTCAGGAGTGCTTCTAATCTCATGTCCATTTGGGAACTGGACTGTCAGTGCTTTGTTGAGGCAGAAAAATGCTGGATCCGCCAATTTTTGAGGTTAGCCTATTCAACTGGGCACTGCCGAGAAAACCTCTTGAGAGGAGTATATACTTTGGCTGTGGCTTCTTAGATATAGAAGGAGATCCTATACTGGTGACCATAGGTCCAGAAGGTGGAGCAAACAGGAGCGTACATTGTCCACCAAATCCCCCAATGGCTTCTTTTAGCTCGAGAGAACTCAAGGGTGACTGCCCATCCCCACCCGAAAGAACTCTAATGCCGCGTACACAAGACCGGACTTTCCGGCAGAAAAGGTCCGACGGACTTTCAACGGAGTTACGACTTCCCAATGAATGGACTTGCCCACACACAAATGGACTAAAGTCCGTTCGAAAGTCTGTTCGTTTAGAACGTGATGACGTATGACCGGTCTAGAAAATTAAATTCAATAGCCAGTAGCCAATAGCTGCCCTTGCGTCATATTTGGTCTGTCGGACCAGCATACAGACGAACGGAAATGATTCCGTCAACCTATTCTGCCGGAAAGTCTGGTCGTGTGTACGCAGCATTAGACTCCAAAGATTCACCTTCTTCTTCCTCCACCTCCTCATCAGAAACTAATTCTGTTGAGATGGATGAGCCGAACGACCCAAAGAGGGACACTGACTGGCAGCGCCTACATCTTGTGCATTCCACAGTGTCTATCAGTGCAGAAACTTGACCCGCCAGGTCTGCCACAGGGACTGAACATTTCTGCATAGAAATAGGAATAGGGGATACCGAAGAAGATAAGTGGAGACTGAAGTCCAAATTTTCAGTTGTGCTATGTGCACAGTGTGTGCTGGTCTGCCCTCTTATACCATTTCCCTTGTGCCTAACATCCACCTTGAGAGCGAGGGGATCATCTGAGGAGTTTTTACAACCTGGTGCTGCGAAGCAGAAGGGGTGCAGCCATCCTGTGTGTCATGATTGAAGGCTGCTGGAAAACAGTGAAGGCAAGTGTGGAAAACATGCCCTCAAAACTGAGCAGGGCTGTGACTGGAGCAGCAGAATGCCTTGTCCTGTAGCGGATCAAGTACTCTAGACAGTGCCAGGGTTGAGGAGGACAGAGGTACTACCTTCAGTGGCAGGACTATGCACACAGAGTGGGATATTGCACTCTGAATATGTCCCAGAATATGCAACACAATTATCACAGCAAAGGGAATGAAGTGTCACATAGTGCAGCATGGTCACAAAAGATCATTTAAAGTATGTGACATGCTGCTCCTAGCATAAGTACCCACATTGCCACATTGGCCCTCTCCCCCCATTTCTGTGCTATGGAAGCAGTGCCCAGGGACTTCCCTCAGGAATAGGGGTGGGGGGTCCGCACAAGAAAGGAACATAGCCCAGACCAGGACTCTGGGCTCCTTCTCAGGAGAGTATCACCAGTTACAAACTCCCTGCTTCAAAAAGGGCTTATCCACTCTTTCATGGAGAGGATCTACAGGGACTAAGTGGTTAGTCACTGCTCTGGACCTGAAGAGCACTATTAGGCTAACAGCACTAAACTGGTATACCAAGGGTGGGCACCAACGCCAGCCCTGTGTCTTTATATTGTGAGGTCTATTCATAATCCCTGAGCTGCTGTCAAGTGACACTGATCCAGAAGATGTAGGAAATTGTTGCAGTGGTTGTAGGCGCAGCTGGGTTGAGAAAGTGATTTTTCTGTGCAAACGTAAGTTATTAAACCTCGTTGTTTTTTTGGTAAAATAAGTAATTCCAAACCAAAAACCAACTTCCGGTAGAGAGAGTGGTGACATAGGACATGTAGAAAAAAGCTGAGGATTGCTGGGAGTGGGAGGGGTTACATAGTCTGTACTAACAGCTTTGTTTGCTAGCATCCCTGTCTTAAACTGCCAGCATAAAACCCATTGCCTTTATTAATGGAAGCTTTTGCCCAGTACTGTATGAATACGAAATAATGTTTCCAGTCCCAGGAGATGCCAACATCAACACTTTCATGAGTTGAGTACTCAAATTGTCTAATCTTTAAGAAATACTGCCAGTAAAAATACACAAAAAAATTCTCAGACAATTACATTTAATACTATATTCTATACAATTACTGCCATGTTGAACAGTATTGGGCCAGTCACATCACAGCGTAACTGTGATAACAATATTCAAGCTGGCTAGATGTGTACATCCATCTTGCATAATTTTTCTTCTCTTTATGCAACAAGCAGGAATTAAATCACACAAATAATCAATCATAACCGAGAATAGTACATGCATTTTAGGAGTCTATGAATTATTTTTTTCCTCCTCATCATTATCAAACCAATCTGTGATTTTGCATTCTGGAAAAGATTTGGCAATCCATCTTACTGTGAAGTTCATTTAGATAAATTCAGTTTCCTATATTTCGGATCCAGCCCTAAAGCAATTTTCTTGTATTTTCCATTTGAACTACTACAAAAGTGACTTCCTGAACATAAAAAAATACAATGACAAACCTTTGGTTTACAGTTAGTATTTCACACTCTTTATTGTGACCTGCACAGAGCTATTTGACAAGGCTTTGTTACAGTGGTTTCAAAGATGCTGAAAAATGGCATCACTATAGACACCTTTCATCTGCTGTATGGAAGCTAGTAAGCAACAGCCCTGTATTTAACCCCAGTCTCCATATTTCATTTAACAGTTCACAATAAATATTCTAGCACTGAACAAGGAAGGCTCTGTAGATCTGGGAATTTTCACCTTAAAGTGGATATATGGCCTACTATTTATAAAATATGTACTGCAGCACACAGTGTCTGTCCTGACAAAATTAGTTTTTCAAATTTTTTGGTACCACTGTAGAGACACACTGGGGTTGAATTACTTAGACCCCATACACACTATTCGATTTTCTGCAGATTTCTGTCTTCAAATATAAAAAAAACATATAATATGAGGTCAAGCCTTTAGGCTGCTTTCACACTGAGGCGGGCAGGCGATGGCGGTAAAACATCGCTAGTTTTAGCGGTGCTTTGCTGACGTTTTAGCAGCGCTATTTTGCCGCTAGCGGGGTGCATTTAACCCCCACTAGCAGCCGAATAAAGGGTTAAATGTGCCCATGTAGCGCCACTGCCTAAGCGCTTTGCAGGCGATTCGGCAGCGGTGCCAATTCATTTCAATGGGCAGGAGCGGTGTGTACACCGCTCCACCACCACCCGAAAGATGCTGCTGGCAGGAATTTTTCTAATGTCCTACAAGCACACCGCCCTAGTGTGAAAGCACTCAGGCTCTCACACTGGGGATGCAGGGGAGGCCTGAAAAATGCCCCAGTGTGAACGGGGTCTAAAGCCTCGTACACACGATTGGATTTTCGGCAGGGAATTGTGTGATGCCAGATTGTTGGCATAAAATCCGACCGTTAGTACGCTTTATCAGACATTTATTGTCCAACTTTCTGCCAACAAATGTTGGATGGCAGGCTAGTAAATTTTCAGCAGACAACGGTCTGTTGTCAGATTTTCCTATTGTCTGTACACAAGTCCGTCATACAAAAGTCCAAAGTACAAACAAGCATGCTCGGAAGCAAGTGTGAGCTGGAAGTGGTCGGTCTTGTAAAGTTAACTTGTAAAATCCATTCGTAATGGAGATTTAACATTCGTGACGCGGCAAATTATGAATTGTCGAAATGCAGCGCACAATTCTCTTCTTCTTTAATGGGATAGTAACAAAGCTGTTTTGCTGGTGTTACTGATGGAGTTATGGCAAACGTATTTGAAAATTCTTTTGTTTTCTAGTGATATCAAGAATAATAATTATTATGCTTGTTTTTGTTTTTTTGGTCAAGTTAACACAACACTATTATCCTGTAGTTTTTAATATCAAAGATACAACTATGTTGGTGTCCCTTGTTAATTTTACATTGTATTTTTGAAAATGTACTGGACTACTCCCAAACAGTCATTTGAAGTAAAACACAATTTTTTTATTGTGCATTAAAAAAAGAAAACAAATAAAATTAGATCTGCCAATAGAACTTAATCAAAAAGTGTATTCTATGCATCCAAAAATATAGAAAATATAACAAATCAAATCATTATTCAACCAAAAAATTAAATAATAATTAGTAAGTAGGGAAAGGGTGAAAATCCCCAGACCAGCGGCCTTGTTTGGGGGCTTGGGGCTGGTATTGGCCGCCTTGCTGCTGTGGTGGGTAGGGTAGCTGCGGAGGTTGTGTATGTGGGCCCACAAAATCACACATGTGGGTGGTGGCATAGGTCTCATCCGTCGCCCCCCCTGTTGAGGAACTGCAGGATAAGCTCCTCGCACCTTCTCCTTTGGTCACCGGCCATCCTCCTTAACCTATTGACTGTCACCACGCCAAATCCCTCGCACTCATCTGGGTCAGTATGGATGGCAGTAGTGGCCTGGCTGAGGAAGGAAGCTGTGGCCTTGTCCAGTTTCCTGCTCTTCCTGGCCCTTTTAGCAGGAGGGCATAGGGGTGGAATCTGGGACTCCATCTGGCTGCTGGCCACAGGCTCCTTCTGACTGACACTTTCCTGTGTATGAAAATGGGACATAATTAGATTTTTTTTTAGGGTTTGGTCATCAATCACACACAATTTTGGTCTCCTCTCTGTTGCAAATTATATGTGGACAAATAGCAAAGACTATCATTCTGACCCCATCATTTTTCATTCCTGTTCAAATCATTTTTGGGCACTACTGTCTATTGATATGGAAACCACTTTGTTAAGGCAGAAACATTTGAACAATAAAGTCTAGTTATCATTATTGTATTTTTGGATACAAATATGTTCAACAATGCTATACCTGGGTCAAGCTGGGCTCCTCCACATCTTCATCCTGTGCAGCAGGACCTGTGTGGACCTCTGGAGCTGTGGCCTCAGCAGATGTCGAAGGGAGCATAGATCGCGATGGCCTGGGTTCTGTCTGGTCGGTCAAAAACCGCAGGCTGTTGTAATACCACAGCCTGGGGACATATCGGTCATCCGCTGCTGCTCCAGATCTCTCGGAGTCCATGACCTTGTTGTGCTCCCTTTTAAAAGTACTCCTCAGGTTGGAAATGTTGTTCTTGACATAGATGTCTGCCTTGGGGAACAAAGGCTTTACCAACTTGAGCAGTTTCTACAACGCTGCCTTCCTCAAGATTTTATTGGAGTAATCTCGACTCTTGACCTTCCAGAGACAGGGCAGCTCCTGGTACAGGTCGATGAATTGTGGTAAAAAATCAGACCCTGTAAATTTATCCACCATGATAAATGATATGATGTCTGCAAGACAGAACACAAGACAAACCATAATGTCTCGCTTAACTCATAAGTTGGTCACTAACCACCTATGCCCCAAATTCAAATTGTCCCTTTGTTTGCGAGCGAACGTCCTTCCCTCCAAGATCGTTCCTACGGCCGTTCCATCGACCGTGCGGTCTGGCTTTATATACACTGTGCATGCGTCAAACTCCCGTGTCAAACTCAAGCTCTCAGTGCATCATGGAGCTGGGGCGTGACCATCTCTCTTCTACATGCGGCAGAACATTCGGGAGGGACAACATGGTGGAATTAGCGGATTACAGGCATCCCCATGGTGGTGGAACTCATAGGAGGCACAAAGCAACCCCCATGAGCAAGGGTGAGATGGTGGAGATGGTGTGCATCCTAGAGAAGCACGACTACGACTGGAAGCTGTGAAATTAGGAAAGGCCCAACAGCCAAAAGGACAGCATTTTGGATAAGGTCATCGCCATTTTGCAGGGCGAATTTTCAGTGCAACGAACAAAGGACCAAATCAAAAAATGACGGTCTGATCTCAAACACTGTGGTCTGATCTCAAACACTGTGGGATCCATATATAAGATCATCAAAAAAAGTAAGCAATATTTGTATCTAGTCTGATGGTACTCTATGTATCCTCCCACTAAAATATCGTCTATAGAATCCCTAAGAAGAAGTCAAATGATGAAACATGTCGGGGGCGTGGCCACACGGACACTGAAATCCTTTTGAAAGTTTGGCGTTCCTACAATATAGTGATCTACACCGCTCATCGCTCTTTACAGTCGCCATTCAGGGTCCATTCAAGATTGGGTGCACTTGGAACAGCTTCTGAAAAGTGGGTGAGGTCTGATGCGGCATATTTTGGAATCCTATGTGACCATTTGTGCGTACCGCCAAGCTATCCTTCATTGCAGTTTGCTGTGGAACATTTGCTGTGTTTTGCTGATTTTCACTTTTTAACATGTGAGTTTAACCATTGAAGTGTGGGTGTGTGATATGTTTGAATAAACCGTTTTATAAACAGAATCACGCTATGTGGAGCACTGTGCACTTCTTGTTTTTACATATGGAGGTTTATGCTTTGGGGTGATCGTATTATTGACCCAGGTGTGGTTAAACAGCTTTTTTGCCAACCACGAGAGTGGGAGGCAACATCATCTGGTGAGTGCGGTCTCATTGGGAGAGGGATCACGAGGCACGTCGGTGTGGTGGAAGATTTTAAAAGATTTTTTTTGAAGATTGATCTTTATTGGATATATTTTGATATATATATATATATATATATATATATATATATATATATATTTTGAAGATTGATTTTGCCACAGATATCAAAGGACTTTTTACTTTATTTCACTATAACATTATTTCACGTGGTGTTATATTTTAAATTTTTTATATATTTAATTTCTTATGGCTTTTATTAGCGCCACTTGATTATTTCTTTCCAACACTCGATTACATTACACGTTTGGGTATAATCTAGACACAATTTAATATTTGTATCTAACCAATATGTATATGTGTAAATTAGCTGTCTGTATATGTGCTTTCTCCAAGTAGCTCGAGAGAATTATATATGTTTTCTATAATCTTTGTCTGAATTGTTATTTTAAAGATGAAGTAAAATAGAAAGCAGATATGAACATTCTTATTTGGTTCTGTTTTTTTGACATTTCTTAATTTTCTGACCTAATTCTTTTCTCTTCTTTGAACAGGGAGGCACCAAAAAATGAGGCAACAGCCAAGCCACCAGAAGGGACGAAGGGAGGCTACCCTCGCTCAGGCCCCAACAGGGGAGGCAACAAGGCCATCTTCCCACCAAAACCTAAGTGACAACTTCAAACAGACTCATTTAACCACCGACAGGGGTGATTCTAGGTGGGCCAAAGGCCATGGGCTTAGGGCAGAATTTATGGGTTAAAGGACACTTTCTGGTTGCTGCCTGGCTCATCAGTGCCCATTAATGCAGCCTTGCCAGTGTAGACATGGGTAGAGGTGAGGCCACGGGGATCACAGTCACACAGTCATGCCTGCTAGAATGATCATCATATATCCCCTATCCCATAGGAGACAAGAGGGGTGGGGGGCAACTGCATGACTTTTTCAATGTTGGCACTTGTCCAGTGTTTGCCCTCTGTAAAATTACATCACCTTCCCTTTTGTATGCATTTTTCACTGTAAAAAAACCCACAGTGCAGCATGGTGGAGTCCACAAGTCAGGAGCAAACATTGTCATCAGACCAAGTGCAAGGTTGGTCAACTAATGTAGCAAAATGGATGCTAGAAAAAGATGGGACTAGGGGTGGTTTATTGAATGGTGTATTGTTTCTTTTTAGAGGAAAGTGAGTGTGGTCAGCTTACTCAGGAAGTTGGTTTGGAGGCATGGGATCTGACTCCTGGACCCAGCACAGACCTGTCCGTTGTGGACGTCAAATCCTCTGACGCAAGTCACACGGAGGGCCAAAGCGACCCAGGAGAGGAAGAAAGTATTGTTTGCGCAAGTAAGTATTCTTGGAATCTGGCTTCAAATGTGTATACATGTCGAGTGTTTAGCTGAACAAAACAACCACTCCACACATTAGCAAAGTATGTAGTGCCTTAACATTAGCATGGAGAAGGAAGAGGTGGAAGGAGCTGGTAGTGTTGCTAGGTACCCGAGTTTTGGAAACTTAGGCAACAGGGCCAAGATTACAGAGTAGTTGCAGTGTGTACATTCCAGTAGTGTAGGTGTCTGAAGGGCAAGCAGGTTGCACGCAACAATAGACTGGGTAGGTAAGTATTTCCTTAGTTTGACTTGTAACTTGACCATAACTCTCTATGTAGGGCCTCAGCCACTTGACCATCGTTCCCTTAATACTTTTTTTCTCTTCTTACTAGGTCATGATCTTCCAAGATGCACAATTGGCCGAATGAGTTCAGATATGTTGCATTGTTTGAAGGATTTGGAGCAAATAAAGGAGACTTCCACTGCTTTACATCGAAGAATCCGTGATGTTGTAGACATTCTTGACAAATTTAAATTTCCTCTTGCCTGGTCGGAAGTTTCTTGTTCCACTTGTTGGCTCCTGTTTGCACTTTTAATATTTACCATGTTTTTTAGACTTTTAAATGAGAAAGTTTAGTGTCCGAATTCAGTGTTTCTCCACTCCACTCCTCTAGGTGCACCACCAGGTCCTGTTTTTGTATTTTCCTCAGTCTAAAAATGACTGTGTGAATTTCTAACATTGAAAATTACAAAATCACCTGTGCCAAATTCAACAAATATAGAAAACATGACCTGGGTTTTCATCTTGAGAAAAAGAGTTGGGAAACACTGCTCTAAGTAATGTGAATTGTAATCTTTCTGTGTTTTTAAGAATAGCAAAGCCAAAATTTGACGATACCCACAAATTGTGCCTTAACATTCTTATTTCCCTCATGATCCCATGCCTAAAATGTGTATCTTTCCCTACATCTAGTTTGCTTAAGCCCCAAAACACACCGTGTTTCAACATGTGCTAGCTCCCATAATGGAGTATCAATGGACGTGTTTCGGGGGTGCAACCCCTTCCTCTGACCTACTTTAGGTAGGTCAGAGGAAGGGGTGTTTTGGTGGTTTTTAAAATAACATGTTTGGAACTACACACATTTTTGGCAGGGGATCATAAGGGACATTTAATAGTTCAGCCTCTAGGTGTACTGGGTTTAACATTTTGGCTTTGAGAGGGGTGAGATCACCCCATCTGAGGAAGGCAACATCCACACAGTCTTGGGATACTAATGTCTCATTTGGCCTTCACTTTAGCAAACTCTAACTTTGCAAGTTCCTGAGTTGGGGATGTGTATTTTATATTTTCAACCGCCCATCTGATTACCTGTCACCGCCCATCAGAGTACCCCAGTACCAGTCACCAGCCCATCAGAGTACCCAAGTACCTATCTGTAGCCCATTAGAGTACCTGAGTACATGTCACCGGGCCATCAGAGTACCCGAGTACCTTTCACCAGGCCATCAGAGTACCCAAGTACCTGTCACCAGCCCATCAGAGTACCCGAATACCTGTCACCAGCCCATCAGAGTAACCGAGTACCTATCTGCAGCCCATGCCTCATAGAATATACGTTGGGGTGTTTGCTTTCCAAAATGGGGTCATTTTGTGGGTAATTCCCTTGTCCTGGTGCTCCATGGCCTTCAAAAGTGTAATAGGTCACTAGGAAATTAGAGGTGTAATTTATGCTCCTAGAACGCCTGATGGTGCTTCCTGCATTTTGGGCCTCTGCGTGTGACCACGCTGTGTAAAAGTCTCACACATGTGGTATCGCCGTACTCCGGAGGAGTAGCAGAATGTGTTTTTGGGGTGTCATTTTTGCTATATACATGCTTTGAGTTAGAAATATCTTATAAACTGACCACTTTGTGTAAAAAAAATACGTTTTAATTTTCTTTCCACTTTTTCTAAGACTTGTGACAAAAAATGAACCGTTCAAAAGACTCATTATGCCTCATAGAATAGATGTTGGGGTTGGCGTTCCAAAATGGGGAAATTTTGTTGGTAATTCCATGGTCCTGGTGCTTCAGGGTCTTAACAAATGTAATAGGTTATTAGGAAATTAGAGGTGTAATTTATGCTCCTAGAACCCCTGATGGTGCTCCCTGCATGTTGGACCTCTCTGTGTGGCCAGGCTGTGTAAAAGTCACACACATGTGGTATCGCCATACTCGGGAGGAGTAGCTATTTTACAGTTATTTTGGGGTGTAATTGGAAACATGCATATGCTATGTGCGAGAAATAACTTGTTATGACAATTTTGTGAAAAAAAAATTCTTAATTTTCCCAAGAATTGTGGGAAAAAATTACAACTTCAAAAAACTCACCATGCCTCTTACTAAATAACGTTGACTGTTTAACTTTCAGAAAGGGGTCATTTGGGGGCTATTTGTACTTTCCTGACATTACAGAGCCTCAAAAAATGAGATAGACCGTCAGTGCATCGGGTGTGATCAATCTTCAATGATTTGCACCATAGCTGGTAGACTCTATAACTTTCACAGAAACTAAATAATATCCACTAATTTGGGTTATTTTTACCAAAGAGATGTAGCAGTATAAATTGTGGCCCAAATGTATGAACAAAAATTACTTATTTGCAAAATTCTATCATATAAACTAAAAAAAAGTGTTTTTTTTGTTCGAAATTTCGCTCTTTTTTCACTTAATATCGAAAAAAAAACAGTGGTCGTTAAATACCACCAAAAGAAAGCTCTATTTGTATAAAAAAAATGATAAACATTTTGTTTGGGTACAGTGTTGCAAAAAGTGCATCCAAAACAGGTTAATGTGCAATATACCGCTTGCTTCAAAACAAACAAATAGCAAACAAATAATTGATTAAAAAATGTGCAAATATTACAAAGAGGTAAGTGCAAGTAGTCCCAAAATAAATTATTCAAACAATATAAATAGTTATGAGTCCCATAGGAAATCTGTGTGCAAAAAAAATATATAGGAAAATGGTGCTTTTCCTTCTCCGTTCTATAACTTGATGTCACCCTTTATATTAAGTACCAGTGGCGTCCACCACGTGTAGACACGACTTGTCTTGTGACGCAACGCGTCAGAGGGAGCTGGGTGTCGTCAACCCCTGTGTTTTAGCCAGACAGGAGGTGTTTTTACAGTGTTACAACCTTTATACTGTGCTGGATATTTTATTCTTAAATGTGAGTGTTACTTTTTACCTCAATAAATTATGCGCTGTATTACACTATGGGAGATTCTTTTACCTACATGTGATCTAGTGTGAGAGAAATTGGAGAGGAGCCACTGGGGAGGACATACACGGCAGATTGTTGTAGGTGCTGGCACGAAGGAGTGACATGCAAACAAATGTATTTAATCTTTGTGTATTTAATCTATATGAAAATATAGATCAAATTCTGAGGAGAGCGGCCACCAGCACCATTTATTTACTTACTACATGCAGTGGACTCTACTGGTATTCTACTGGTACTACACAGCACTGAGAGCACTTTATGAGCACTGTATTTAATGAAATGTGTTAATTGATCTGGATCACTGATAGATCTAATGTTTTAGATATCTTTATCCACTTGAGTTTTCCAATGTTTATTTTATTGTAGAAATGTTTATATTGTAACTTCTTATAAGCAAAGTGCCACATTATTAAGTAACTTCAGTCACCAATTGTGTCACTGTTCCCACAGCTCTTTGTTACTGGTATGTAATTGGTGTATAACTTATTAAACTATCCAATGTGTTATCCTATTTGCGGTGGTCAGTCAATTAATCCAAGTTCAACTATGGGGTTTATTTACTAAAACTGGAAAGTGCAGAATCTGGTGCACTCCTGCAGAGAAACAGATCAGCGTCCAGGTTTCATTGCCAAAGCTTAATTGAACAAATTAACTTTAGAAGCTGATTGGCTATCATGCACAGCTGCACCAGATTCTGAGTGCTCCGGGTTTAGTAAATCTACCCCTATATCATCCAGGGTATAGTTTATTTGGGAGATGAATTCAACAAGCAAAAGTGGCTAAAATAGATAATAAAAATATAGCTATAACCTATATATCAGGGGTGTCAACTCAATTTCTTTGTGGTACCCATCAGCATTATGGTCGCCCTCAAAGGGCTGGTTGTATCCGTAAAACTATACAAAGGTATCTTCTCTTTATCATATGAAATAATTGTCTCTGCATTCAATTATTACTGGTTTTAGTAATAACTTAAGGTTTAACCTGTGAAGGGCAGGTGCAGACCGACACGGAGACCACTCACACTCCTGTAGCAGATGAAGTTTGAAAAGGAGCGTTGCACACCGCTGGTATCATCCACAAGAAACTTTACTGGAGACTTCTCAGACAGAACTTGATTCTGCCAAAGTTTCTTGTGGATGATAACAGCGATGTGAGACCCTCCTTTTCAATTAGTATAGAATTGTATTATTCTCATAAGAATTGTAAGCAGATGCCCCCCCTTAACATCAGATGTCAAGAACCTCCCCACCATCAGGAGTCAAGTCCTGTAACCCTCCCTTACATCCCTGTGCACCCCCTTATCTTGTGCTGCTGCACAAAAAGAATAAGCTGGGGGGCTGGGAAGCAGAAAGTGCAGGTTCTAGAGGGGGGCTGGAGTCAACTGCCGGAGTCTGCTGAATGCTGAGACCAAAAGAGCGCATATAGAGGGGGGGGGGGGTGCTGCGGCTGAACAGAGAGGCACAGGATCTGTGGGAGGAGTTCTGTCTTCCTTTCTGCTGCTGCTGAGACAAGGTTGGAATGGAGACGAGGGTGGTGCCGTAACTGCAGGAGAGGTGCAAGTGCCACATGAAATGGCCTGGCAGGGCAGATTTGTCCCACAGGCCTTGTGTTCGACACATGTGCTATATACAGTATGTGTAACCCATCGACCTTCAGCACACACATTTACAGTATATTTGAATAAAACATGTCATATCTGAAAATGCATTGTTCCCCGTTTTATATCAGCATGTACTTGGATAACCGAGGGTCAAAGACTGTTCCAGTACTACAGGTTATTGATCCCAAGGAGGTGGTTACTTTTGCCGGATGCGGCTCGCAGCAGGGGGTTTCCGGTGCTTCCCTGTTCTCCATTTCAGGGATGAATCAGGACTGAATTTTTGCCTAAATTGGGCCCTGAAACGGAGCCAAAGACACACAGGACTCCTGTGCAAGCTGCCCTGCAGCCGCTCCGGAATTATGTGAACCAGCTCCATAGAGAGCCAGTCACACTCTCCTGTCATGCGAATGGGATGTGGGGAAACCTGCATCCCATTCAAACTAGTGTGAACCCAGCCTCAAGGTTTTGTTCCTTCTTTAAATTATTAGTACTGTTCATAAATCCATTGCTATGATCAATTAAAACATTTTTTTACACCTTAACATCAACTGTTGTAATAAAAATAATAAAATATTTTGTATTATTGCCCCTATGGTGGTATTTACCTATATTACAGTAGCACTTTGGCTTGACCTCCACATACATTTGCAAAAGTATGCATCTGAGACCTCAGTTTTTATAAAAAGGATAAAAACAGGTTCCTTTTGATTGCTGTTATGACTAAGCGCTTAAAAAAACACACACACCAAATAAAACATGTCAGTTTTTCCAAGCCAATCTTTGAGTGATAATGGCAGCAGACATCAAAGAAAAATAAGTCGTTTTGAAAACAGCAGTTAGGTTATGCTAGATATGGCACTGAGGTTTTACTACAAATTTGAAACCCCTAGAGATGTGCTTGTCATCGTTATGAGGAATTATTACCCCGTGCTGACCTGTACTACAATCTCCAAAATGAGCAATGTTCTTATTTCCAGAGCTAACATTGCTTTCAGGCCAAAGCTCAGCATCTCCTGTTTGTTAAATGCAAAATATTCCCATTTTGGCACAATCAATTTTATATGGGAGATGACAGTTCAACAATATTACATAATAGAAACATGTTTAGTCAGCCTGAGTCTTTTGAGACAGATGCACTAGCTGACCATCTGCACTTTTAATATGATGCTTACACTAGGCCTCAACAAAATAAGATCTTTTAAGGTCACCTCACCCGTGAAAGCAGATTCTGTTGAGAAAAGGACTATTTCACTGATAATAACATACTGTAGATTTTTATGAAAAAAAAAAAAAGATTGAAACCACTGGAATGTAAAAACAGCGTGGGATATTTATATCTATTGCGGCCTGAAATATGAGGAATATCAGAACTTTGCATGTATCATTCCACAGTACATTTCATTTTGTGAAGAGCAGTTGTACAATAGGTAGCCTTCTGTGAGATAAATAGAAAAGCTTTGCGTTTACACAGCTCTGACATAATGTATACATTTTGTAAAGTACCCATTGTCTTGCCTGAGGAATGAAAATAATTATTAAAAACTAATTAGATTATTTCTTTCAAAGGATTGTCACCTTGTCATAGTGAAGCAACCTTGGTGACCTTCCATCTGAGATCAGGTGGCATCCCTTGTAATTGGAACAAAAATATTAATCAGAATGTAGGGGTGTGGGCAAATGCTGATTAATTCTACCAACTAAAGCAGGTCATAGATGGTGAATCACGTGTTGCAGGAAAAAAATTTGCACGATTTCCCCATCAACACAGACAGTTCTGACAGGGAAATCTCTCCTGCTGAGACCGTCCTGCTGTTCTACCGGTGGGGGAGTGGATTATTAGTAGCGGCTATAGCAGCCGTTAGTGATAATCATAAGTAAATCCAAGAGGCTGTTTGTACCCAAGTTGATCAATCGATCAACTTGGTACATTCAGCCTGCCAATACACGGTTTCGAATCTCAGCTAATTCCTGCTGAACCAGCCATGATTCAAATCGTCTATGACCAGGCTAAGGCTGGCCATACATTATGCAATTTTCTTTCCTTCAACCATGGGTAGAAAACCTAACAGGCTGGTTGTACTAAAGTCGAACAAGCCTGACTATACATGTATCGAAATCAGCCATGTTCCTGCTGAACCAGACAAATTTTGATCCGCCCATGGCCGGTTTAATTAAATTTTCTGTATGTGTGGACTAGCACCCCTACAATGTGTGTGAAACTAAACTCTTTATAAGCTTTCTATGAGCTTTAAAGTAGTAGTAAACTCATTTTATAACTTGTACCCACAGGTAAGCTTATAATAAGGTTTACTTATGGGTACAAGGAATATCACCTAAAATGTGCACCGTTCAGGGAATACTCACATTGGCAGAAGCTGACTACGATATATATAGGGCATACCGTCAACCGTACCGGCGTACCGTCAATGCAGAAATCGATGTGCAGTGATCATGACATCATCAGCATCCTGGCCATTCAAACAGCTGGAGAGCGGAAACCTGGAAGGAAGACTGGAAGCACCTGCAGGGGTGATAGTGTGCCACTGGAGGGCTCTGCTTGACAGGTAAGTCTGACATAATATGCTAGTATGCATTGCATACTAACACATTATAGCACCACCTGGGGGCCCAAAATGCTATACAGCTATCACTGGAGTAGCTGCGATCAAGGCGGTTGTGCTGAAACCTTAGCCCCTTGTACCCTTTTATGTGTACCTAATAAACCATTTACTAAGGATTTGGAGTGCCGGCTTCTTCTATTTGAATTTGCTGATTACTTGCTCTGGTGAGGACATTGTAGCCAGAGCACCCTCCTGTGGACTGCAACTGATAATTACCTAGCATATTTCCTTGTAGAGGCTGCATTTTTTGACTGTTTGACTGTTCTTTACTGGAGTGTCTGCAACATATGCTGGCTGCAAAAAGGCTGTAGGAGACTGCAGCACATAGGCGAAACAAAAAATAAGTACAAGATGAGAAGTAGTCATTTAGTTTTAAAATTTGAATTGTCTTTGGTACATGGTGCCTTATAAAACTAAATGTCATTAAAAAAGTATGAGTTTTTTTTTTTTTGGTTTTTTTTTTTAAGATTCATACTTACCTGGGTGGATGCGGCATTGGTCCGATGCTGCATATGTCCCCTGGCACCTCTAGCACTGAGAACTGAGCAATCGAACACCGCCGGTCCATCGGTTCTCACAGCTCCCCGAGCAGAGAGCTGGTGACTGTCATTCACAGCTCTCTGCTCTGCCCCCTCCTTGCCCCCTGGAGTGCTGAGCTGTGGAGGGGGCGGGAAGTGCTGCCTCAGGCTCTCAGTAGCTCGCTGAGACGCTGAGCCGGGTGTCGGTCCAGGGATCTGGAGGATCCCGACACCATTGTTGTGATGATGCTGAGCCTGGACCGACTGCTGTGACGTCAGCAGACAGCAGATTCAGCCCGCACTTTGCTGAAAACGGGTCACAGGAGTGCAAAACGAACTGCACTCCTGTGATCCACAGGAGAAGTACAGCCAAATGAGCTTTGGCTGTACTTCTCCTTTAAGTTAGGGTTTACATCTACAATAAATATGTTTTACACAGTCAAAGTAGAACAATGCATTATGAAGAACTGCAAGAAAAACACAAACTTCAGTCACAAAAAGTTCATATAAAAAAAAAAAAAAAAAATCACACTCATGCGTCTAATGCCCCATTACAGAATGGTGTAGATTTCTGTATGCATATATTAGGTGTTAAAGCTAAACTCCAGCCTTACTTGTCTTGCACAGTTGTACAGACACTTCTCCTGTATTAACGTTGCTCAGTCTTTTACTGCACACTCACATTGTACATTAGAATCTACAGCAAATCAGATATAGTCCATCACATTTGCAGGATGGAGGCCATCCAGCATCACCTAACCCTTACTTCCCCAACCTGACTATCCTTTTACTTCATTGAATTTAAGTTCTTTTAGTCATGGAAGCTCAGCATCACATGTAGGCATTACATATGGAAAGCTACATGCAAAGGCAGCCAGCTAGGAGCACCCACTTCTCCAGACTGACAAACACTCATCAAGGCATTTGGAGAGTTGCATAACTTTTGCTGAGAGACCACCACTGCTTGCATCAGGGCTGAGGGCTCATGAGAGGAGTACTGAGGAAGGGTGCTGCAATGTTTTCAAGAAGCCAAGTACAACACCTCCTACATAACCTCCTACATAAGTTGTACCTGTTTATATGCAGCCTTCTCTCTCTCTACTTTATAAAGCTTGTCTGAGATCTCAGAAAAAAAGGGATGGAGAGCTGAAGTTACACTCTGCGGAGCTCAGTGAGGAGAGTTTTGAGAGCTGATTGGTGGGAAGGGACATGCGCCCCCTTCACACAACACACAGGAACAGAGCTGGGGCTGTCAATCAACTGGAGGTCCCTCCTCTGTCACCTTTTTTCTCTTGGTGTCAGGAAAACTTGTCAGAAGTGATTTATGCCGATAGTAAAGGAACGAAGCAGCAGAAAGCAATGACACGTATTATTGAGACACAAGTACACACTATAGAGGGATATTCTTTGTTCATATTTCATCTCTGAGGTTTACAACCACTTTAATGCTATATTGGTACATAGGGGAGCTGGAATTTAGAAAATAAAAAAAAGGTGAACTTTGTGACCTTAAGCCCGTTTGGCCAACCTGGGCCAACTGTAAAGAATGTTTTAGGCCTCATGTCTACTGGGTGTTTGTCCAACTTTTCTGAACGCCTTTCTCCTGACAGGAGAAAAGCAGTTTTAAAAACAGGCCTAAAGCCGTGCTTTTTCAAACACATATAGGTGTGGCATTCATTCATTTCATTGGCCAGAATATTAATTTATTCTGACCACTGAAATGAATGAATTCTCAAGCGCTAAATACGCCTAAATACGAACACACAGGTTGAACTGGATGGACTGATGTCTTTACTCAACCTTACCAACTATATGCAACTATGCAGCATAGTGTTTAGGTGCATTTACATGCGTTTAGTCGCATTAAGCATTTTTTTTGCTCAAACACTCCTCTCCTGAATGCCTCTAATTTCTGCCTCTAAATGCTCCTGCCCCTACAAGCCTGTGAACACCTATGTGCACACGGACACATAGGCTAATATAGAGGGGCATTTAGAGGCAAAAAAGTCAAACGTTTGTAAAATGGGTGTTTTTTATCTGCAGTGTATAGGTGGCATTAATGTACTATGGTATGTGATTTTAAACTGTGCACAAATAAACAGACCTTTTACAAAGAATAAGCTTCAGCTACATATTTATTTATTTTTTATTATAGAAAATGATATTGATAATATTGGGACATATTCACTGATTGGTCCCTAGAAGTCTACAAGAAAAGATTAAGATCCGGTGTTCCATACTGTACAAAAAAAAAAAAAACGGTTTTCAATTATATGTGTAGCGGGGTCGTTCCCCTTTTAGGGGAGAAGACTACATTCCCCATAATTCCCCAGGCTCCCGGGAGGCTGTTTGTTTCCGCCCGAGAGGCTTCTGGGGGAGGTGATAAAAGGGAAGAGGAGAGACCGCCTCTTCCTCTTCTGACTGGGCTGGTGACGCAGAGACTTGCAAGTGAGGAGACACCTGTGCGGACCGGGACTGCTGAAGGCCTGAAGCCTGGGCCTTGCAGCAGGCGGAGAGAGACTCTCACCCCTCGGTGTCAGCAGCAGCGGAGCGGAGACTTTTCCCTACAGACGGTCGGTCGGAGAGAGGACCGGAGCGTAGGGGCTGTGACGGAGGAGGCCGGACGCCGCCATTGGAGGTCCCGGAGCTGAGGACGGTACCCCAGGAGTGGTGAGCGAGCTGAAAGGCTCATCATACATTGTCACATTCACTTCCATGCCTACTGAACTGCCAAGGCACAATTACCTCAGAGCAGCAGATGTTTCTTTCTGTGGATTACAAACACACCATTTAAAGCTACATGTGCACCACCTCTACAGTTCTCTTGCCGGTGAAGAATACTGTACTTATTCAAGGACTGAGCTCTATTGCTAGGGATCAGGCCTGATCCATTAGATAGTCGCAGTTAGATTTTTTGCACCTCAGAGGTGCATAGTAGACGGTCGCACACGTGGCGCTCCGTTCCCCATTGCTATTTTGAGTCATATATGTGTACATGTTAAAGTGCATATTGCAGGGACCTGCTAATGTGTTGTAAGTCAAATGTTTGATGCATGTTACTATTTCTTTTCATATTACCAAAGTAAAGCCAGTTATTCTTATCTCAGCAGTCTGCTTGTGAGTTTGAGTCCATTGCACTTAGAGTATAAGTGATATTTCTATGTGCATAGATACATACCCCTTGATTAACTGTGCCAGAGCGGGTAGAGCAAATTGCCGGGGGTTGGTGGAGCTGTACTCAGGGACCCAAAACAAACTTGCGGCCCTCTTAACTGGGGGTATCGCTACACGTGGGGGCTCGTCCGGGATCCTGAGACAGCGGGAAAAGCCGCCAGAAGGTACCGGCATGGACCCAATAGAAGTGGGACGGTGGTACACACTATGGGGCACTGATCCAGCCGCAGCAGCAGTCATTGAACTGCCAGGGATATGGCAGGAAGAGGCAGTCAAGCAGCTCATAATGTCATTATCCCCAGGCCACAAGTCACGGATAATGGATATGAGAAATGATGCCGGGTATACATATGCCCTAGTAGAATGGAGAAGTGAGACCCCAGAGCAGTTCAGGAGCCAAAGCATACGAGCACTGGATGGTCAGATCTATCAATTGCTGCATGCGCTGCCGCGCAAGGGAGACTGTTCTCCTATGAAAACCATGCTATCCCCAAAGAAGGAAGAGCAGAAGGGCGCGGAAAGTCCCGCACCCGCACTACTCTTAGTGCAGAACTGTGTGCTGTCCTAGGGGAGATTGTGACTCAGTGCAGAAGAGACCCCGGGGATTACCCGATGTCAGGATACAGGAAACTCCGGATGTTCTCTGGGAGGAAACCTGTACCCTCGGGGGAAGAGGGATTTGAAGAGTGGTTAGATGGTGCCACGCAGGCCTTAGAAGAATGGGAGGTCCCAGAAAGTAGAAAGAAGCAAAGGATTGTTGAGAGCCTAAAGGGGCCTGCCTTAGAGGCCATACGCAATCTGAAGACGAGTAAGAAGGATTGCACTGCCCAGGACTACCTAGACATCCTGGAAAGT
The DNA here is from genome assembly GCA_028564925.1 of Lithobates sylvaticus. Classification (NCBI taxonomy): domain Eukaryota; kingdom Metazoa; phylum Chordata; class Amphibia; order Anura; family Ranidae; genus Lithobates; species Lithobates sylvaticus. The sequence goes on along the minus strand of CM053036.1, from coordinate 37,783,879 downwards.
GTGTTTGGTGGGACAGAAAAAGTCACAGAACTTACCTATCAACTGGAACACTGTTACCAGAAGACAGGGGAGAAGCTGTCGGAGTATATGGGACGTATAGACAAGATCCTGCATAGGATTATCCTGAAGAAGGGGATGGATCCAGGGAAGGTAGATGAAGCCCGTGCCCAGCAGGTGATGAGGGGAGCCCAACCCCTGGACCCTGTCGCACTAGTGCTACGCACCCGGCAGGATGGGAGGAGCCTGGACTACCCTGATCTCATTCGAATGGTCAGAGAAGAAGAGGCCATGTTGGAGGAGAAACGGGAAAAACAAGTGATGGGGTCTACAAAGCTTCCAGTGGCCACGGTCAGGTCGGCCTTAACCCCTGAAAGAGAGACAGAAGTAGATGCCCTGAAGTTGCAGATGTCCCAGATGATGGAGATACTGACATCTCTAGTGGCGAAAGAGACGCCCAGTCCCAAGAAAGAGACAAGCAGGAGGGAATTGTTTCCAACTGTTTCAGCACCAGCATCCCCACCTGACTACGGGGAGATGATCTGTTTTAATTGTGGAGGAATTGGTCATATTGCAGCTGTATGTTCCAGTCCCAAGAGGAAGAAAACAGATAGCCGCCAGCCGGCGGGAAACGCCAAAGGGCCCCGGTGAAGGAGTCAACCGGGTGCCCATCACCTTCAGTGAGCTCCAAGAAGTATAACGGGAAGAGAAAGCGAGGAGATCAGACCCCTCAAAAGGAACCCAGGGTTCCCCAACCAAGGTACACACCAGAGAAAGGGGGCAAGACCCCTCCGAAGAAATACAGTACTCCTAAACGAGAACCCTTAAAAGTGAGAGATAACAATGTCCCTCAACGGGTTCACACTCCCACTAAGAGGGAGAAAATGAATGCATACCAGGCTCAAGAAAGGATCAAGCGCAAATCAAGTGAGAAAGAAAAGAGTCCAAAGAAGAAGACAGCATCAACTCGGCCCTATCCAGAAGAGCTGGTTGGTCCATCTCCTACTGTACCTATCCAAGTGGAAGGAGTGTACACACAGGCCCTCCTAGACACAGGAGCACAAGTGACCCTATTGTACAGGGACTTCTACGACAGATACCTGAGTCATCTGCCCATTCAGAAGATAGAAGAGTTGGAGATACGGGGGCTGGGAACTCAGAGTTTCCCCTACGACGGCTACTTACCAGTAAGATTGACCTTTGACCCATCCGTGGCTGGAAAGGCTGAAGTGTTCGACACCCTGGCAGTGGTGTGCCCTCGCCCGCCTGGAACCAGCAAGACCTCCCTGATCATAGGGACGAACACGGATCTAGTCAGAAGGCTCCTGACCCCCCTTGTACAGAAGCAGAATCTTTCAGCTCCCAAGATCCATCCCATGCTGAAGGCAGCCTACCAGCGGTTGGTCCTAGAGCAGAAGACCCCAAGTGAGGGGATAGGCAGGGTATGGAGGCTTGGAAAAGAAGGAGCGGTGTTACAGCCTGGAGAGGTGACCTGCCTGAGAGCCACGGTGAAACTTAATTGGGAACAGCCTGGCCCATTTGTAATGCTGGAATCTGACCCAATGGAGGGTCACTCAGGCCTGGAAGTGATCCCAGAAGTGATCTCAATCAAGGCCCTAAAGAAGGCTAGAGGAAGAGTCCCTGTCAGTGTAAGGAACCCCACGGAGCGGCCCGTGGAGATCCCTGCCAGGATGCTGCTGGGACAGGTGAGGCTGCATTGACTGCTCCCAGTTGGCTGGTCAGAAGTGAGAGGGGACAGGCAGTGGAAGGAGAAGATGTTTGGAAGAAACTCTCCATGGAAAACCCAAACCTACCTGGAGCTTGGAAAGAGAGAGCCAAGGCCCAGCTGACCAGATGGGAGAAGATTTTCTCTAAAGATGAGTTTGATGTGGGGTGTGCGAGGAGTGCCACCCATCGAATCCGCATGCAAGAGGACAAGCCATTCAGAGAGAGAGTCAGGCTAGTCCCGCTAGCAGACCTGGAGGATCTGAGAGAGCAGCTTGCGGAACTGAAGAAGACGGGAGTGATTTGGGAGTCCAGAAGCCCCTATGCCTCCCCAATTGTGGTAGTCAGGAAGAAGAATGGGTCATTGAGGCTCTGCATTGACTACAGAACTCTCAACAGGAGGACCATTCCTGACCAGTACACCACGCCAAGGATAGAGGATGCCTTGCAGAGTTTATCTGGAGCTAAGTGGTTCAGTGTGATGGACCTCAAGAGTGGGTACTATCAAATCCCCATGCATCCAGAAGATAGAGAAAAGACTGCCTTCATAACCCCAGTAGGGTTCTTTGAGTTCAACAGGATGCCTCAGGGTCTATCTGGAGCTCCTGCTACATTTCAACGCCTTATGGAAAGGACAGTTGGAGACATGAATCTCATAGAAGTCCTTGTGTACCTGGACGATGTCATTGTTTTTGGAAAAACTTTGGAAGAACATGAAGCCAGATTAGAGAAAGTATTGAAGAGGCTCAGTGAAGAGGGACTCAAACTTTCCCCCGAGAAGTGTCGGTTCTATCAGTCTTCTGTGAACTATCTGGGACACATAGTGTCTGAAAAAGGAGTGGCTACAGACCCTGAGAAGTTGGAGGCAGTTACTTCGTGGCCAAGACCCACAACAGTTACAGAACTTCGGTCTTTCTTGGGGTTCTGCTCCTACTACCGCAGGTTTGTGGATGGGTTTGCCCGCATTGCAAAGCCCCTAAACGAGCTGCTCAAGACAGAAGGAGAGGAAGATGGATTGGGGCCTAGGAGGCCCGGTGAGTCGGTCCAAGACCAATGGAACTCAAGGTGTGAAGAGGCTTTCAGAACCTTGAAGAGAAGTCTCACCACAGCCCCAGTTTTGGCCTACGCTGACCCCACTAGACCATATGAGCTACATGTTGATGCCAGCCATGAGGGCCTAGGTGGAGTACTCTACCAGGAGTATGAAGATCAGCTGCGACCAGTGGCCTATGTGAGCCGGAGCCTGACCCCCTCCGAGAAGAACTACCCCACCCACAAGTTGGAGTTCTTAGCCCTCAAATGGGCAGTAGTTGACAAACTAAAAGACTATCTGTATGGGGCCGAGTTTACTGTAAAGACAGATAACAACCCCTTGACCTATCTATTTACCACCGCCAAGCTGGATGCAACTGGACACAGATGGTTGGCGGCGTTGTCAGGATTCAATTTCAGCCTCAAGTACAGGCCAGGGGCTGGAAATGGGGACGCAGATGCCCTGTCCCGAAGATCCCATGTCATGGTCGATGACTGGGAAGACTGGACCCAAGTGGCACCAGCAGGAGTGCGAGCCCTTTGTCAAGGGGCTGAACTCCAAGCCAGAGGAGGATCCAGAGCTGAAGAGATAGGAGTTACCACAGTGGGGGTCCCAAAGTGTTACTGTGGGGTAACTCAATTAGAAGAAGAGTGTCTACCGAAGCTGTCCAAGAAGGAGTTAAGGTGTGACCAATTGGAAGACCCCATGGGGAGATTGGTCCTGGAAGCCCTGGAAAACCAGAGTCCAGAGGGACTTCGCCTTCACCCTTCCAAAGAAGCTCGCCTACTGAGGAGAGAGTTGGACAAGTTACAGGTGCATCAGGGGGTAGTCTACCGAAGGGGCCCCTCTGATAGCTCAGAAGATAAGTGGCAGTTGTTTCTCCCCGAAAAGCATCGAGAGACTGTGCTGATTGCCCTACATGACCAGCATGGTCACTTGGGAGCAGAGAGAACCTTCCAACTTGTCAGAGACCGGTTTTATTGGCCCTGCATGAGGGCCGAAGTGGAGGAGTATTGCCATTCCTGTGCAAGATGCATTCAGAGAAAGACTTTACCCCATCAAGCTGCCCCAATGGGCCATCTACAGAGTCAAGGCCCAATGGATCTGGTATGCATTGATTTTCTCTGCCTCGAACCCGATTTGAGTGGATTGGGAAATGTTCTGGTGGTAACCGACCATTTCACCCGTTATGCTCAGGCTTTCCCAACCAAGGACCAGAAGGCCTCCACAGTAGCCAAGGTACTTCTGGAGAAGTACTTTGTTCATTATGGACTACCACAGAGAATCCATTCAGACCAAGGAAGGGACTTTGAGAGTCGCTTGATCAGGAAGCTACTAGATTCTCTGGGAGTAGAGAAGACTAGAACCACACCATATCACCCTCAAGGTGATGCCCAGCCTGAACGGTTCAACAGGACCCTATTGAACATGTTAGGAACTCTAGAAACAGAGAAGAAGCAACATTGGAGTCAACACATTTCAGCTCTAGTGCATGCTTACAACTGTACAACCAGTGATGTGACAGGTTTCTCTCCTTACCGACTTATGTTTGGGAGAGAAGCAAGATTGCCAGTGGATCTGGCCTTTGGCATTTCCTTAGACCATGCCTCTGCTGCCTCCCACAAAGGATATGTGGACAGACTGAGGCACAGTCTGAAGATAGCTTATGAGAAAGCTCAAGCGGCCTCTGACCAGAGGGGGGCCCGAAACAAGAGGAACTTTGACTTGAAGGTTAGAGTACAGGACCTACAGCCTGGGGACCGTGTACTGTTACGCAATCTAGGGATCCCTGGAAAACACAAGATTGCTGATAGATGGAGATCAGAGCCATATATCATCTGTAGAAAGCTACCTGGATTGCCTGTCTACAAGTTGAAGCCAGAAGGAAGAGTGGGGCCTTTGAAGACCTGGCATAGGAATCATTTGCTCCCACTTACTGAAGCAGTCAGAATACCTCCAGCGAGAGACTTACCTGAATCTGTTTCCATTCTGGATACCCCCAGGCCTAACACTCGGTCTCAAACATCCCAAGCTAGGGGTGGACAGGACCCCCTGCCAGCAGAGGAAGAAAGAGGAGAACTTGAATGGCTATGGCCTTCCTCAACTCCAGGAAATTCTGCCATAGATCTTCCACTTACTGAAGATGTGGAAGACAGAACATTGAACCCAGAAGCTACAGAGTTTGTTCCATTCAGTGTTGTGCCTGAGTGCTGGGAAGATATCCCTGGTCTCTACTCAGAAGAAGAAGTAGATGTTCCAGAACCAGAGATGTTGCCAGAAGGTGTTCCTGAAGAAGTGCCAAGAGAACAGAGAGCTCGCAGAGTTGTGAGGCCTCCCAAGAAATTGACTTACCCCCAAATGGGAAAAAGTTCAGAGGACTCTGTTACCACAGCAAGGAGAAGTGCTGAACGCCCTGACCCATCCACTGTTCATTTGGTGGAGGGCAACCCCAGCTCACTCTCTGGCACAGTTAGACAGGTCGCCCACACTGAAGTGACCTGTAGACAGGACAGCTCCCCATCCTATGCTAATTGGTGGGAAGCTCCCCTGTCTGAATTATGTGAACGTGTTGTCTCAAAGAAAGCTTGTAGATTGAACAATGTCTTTGGGAACAGATATTGCCTTGAAAAAGGACGTTCGTCCGAAACATGTCGGCTTTTTCCTGAAAAGACCCCGATATTATCGCAAGTTGTTGTGCAATTGATGCATTTTTGTACATGCCTATGGTTACACATGACTACCATGTATACATACTGTTTTGTATAATTATATGTTTACCCACCTATTCATTGATTTATCTTTGGGCCTGAAGCCCTTAATAAAATACTTTATGTTTCACATGCATATACTTCTTATGTCTATCTGTTTAAGCTTCTCTTTGGGGTATAGGCCGTGTTAATGCACACTAGGCCTCACAAATTTGCTATTTTTTCTATGTGAGAAGCGATAGACCTACTTGCCACCACTCACTTGCCCAACAAATATTTTATCAAGATTCAAAGTGGGGGGAGTGTGTAGCGGGGTCGTTCTCCTTTTAGGGGAGAAGACTACATTCCCCATAATTCCCCAGGCTCCCGGGAGGCTGTTTGTTTCCGCCCGAGAGGCTTCTGGGGGAGGTGATAAAAGGGAAGAGGAGAGACCGCCTCTTCCTCTTCTGACTGGGCTGGTGACGCAGAGACTTGCAAGTGAGGAGACACCTGTGCGGACCGGGACTGCTGAAGGCCTGAAGCCTGGGCCTTGCAGCAGGTGGAGAGAGACTCTCACCCCTCGGTGTCAGCAGCAGCGGAGCGGAGACTTTTCCCTACAGACGGTCGGTCGGAGAGAGGACCGGAGCGTAGGGGCTGTGACGGAGGAGGCCGGACGCCGCCATTGGAGGTCCCGGAGCTGAGGACGGTACCCCAGGAGTGGTGAGCGAGCTGAAAGGCTCATCATACATTGTCACATTCACTTCCATGCCTATTGAACTGCCAAGGCACAATTACCTCAGAGCAGCAGATGTTTCTTTCTGTGGATTACAAACACACCATTTAAAGCTACATGTGCACCACCTCTACAGTTCTCTTGCTGGTGAAGAATACTGTACTTATTCAAGGACTGAGCTCTATTGCTAGGGATCAGGCCTGATCCATTAGATAGTCGCAGTTAGATTTGTTGCACCTCAGAGGTGCATAGTAGACGGTCGCACACGTGGCGCTCCGTTCCCCATTGCTATTTTGAGTCATATATGTGTACATGTTAAAGTGCATATTGCAGGGACCTGCTAATGTGTTGTAAGTCAAATGTTTGATGCATGTTACTATTTCTTTTCATATTACCAAAGTAAAGCCAGTTATTCTTATCTCAGCAGTCTGCTTGTGAGTTTGAGTCCATTGCACTTAGAGTATAAGTGATATTTATATGTGCATAGATACATACCCCTTGATTAACTGTGCCAGAGCGGGTAGAGCAAATTGCCGGGGGTTGGTGGAGCTGTACTCAGGGACCCAAAACAAACTTGCGGGCCTCTTAACTGGGGGTATCGCTACATATGTTATATCTTGTGGACTGGAATAGGAACAAGTTACATTTAATTGACATCTGAAGCCAAAATCTAACAGGCTGTTCACCACAAATGTGTGACTATATGGAAAAATACAAATATACTTAATCTGGCACCTTCCTGACATCTCTGTCCGTGTTTGAGAGAGAAAGCTTGAAGGATATTGTAATAAAAAATGTCTGTACTGTTTAGGAAATCTGGGAACTTAGAGTCATCTGTGACTAAACACATCTACGTCCACAAATATATCTTCTGGCTGGGTAAGCAGCAAGAAGAGGAAGTATAAAAATGAACTGTTTGGCTTTATTACGATTGAAGACAGAGGTATTTGTGTGTCTGCCAAGCCTTATTATAAAGCGTATTGTTAATGTAGTTAAGAGTCTGCCACACTCGTTTTTTGTCCCCAAGGGTCACCTTTCTCAAGGCATTCTAACATTTCAATAAGAATGTGGCAGGTGCGCATTTTAATAAAAATACAATTGTGGTGTATTTAGATAGTCGTCATAGCTGTATAGTGTGTGCGTAATTTATCACGATAAGACTAGAAAATAAGTGACTTTAATAATAATATTCCAGGCGCACGGAATAAGCACCAATGCACCCGATGAGGGAATGTTGGCATAACAATTGCACTTTTAAACTCGATGAATTTCTACTGGGAAACAAACCTTTGTTCGGATGTTGATGTAGCTAATTGGAATAAAAATGTTAAGTGTGTCCTTTGAGACCCACAGGCTCATTAGACGGCAGGAATGCTGGTTGTGGTAATTATGCTCACACAATTTCTCTTGTACAAGCTGAAATGGTTACTCTGAATAGGCGATCACGCACTTATTATTAGAGGGGGGGGGGGGGGTGGAACAAGGAAAAGATGACAGTTTTAATGTGCAGTAAGGTGAGTAATGTAATATTTGTTGTTGTTTTTTCATATCGTAAAATTTATACCCCTTCCATTTCCATTCATAACACATTTAAAATCCAGCCTTACCTGCAAGCATACCTCCCAACTGTCCCTGATTTCGAGGGACTGTCCCTGATTTGCAACAAAGTCCTTCTGTCCCTCATTCCTCCTCATTTGTCCCTCATTTTGGTCTGATTTATGTAGTTGTATATAAAATGTACTATTTATCTTTTAAAAAGTGTTTCCCAGTGCTAAACCTTTTATCCAATTTCTAAATTGCTGCATTTGTGAACTTCAAAAGCCAATAAAGGAATAGTAGTGGTTAAAAAAAAAAAAGCACTTGTGGGTTTAACTAATATTTTTTTTTGTATAATTCTCCTTTAACCACTTCAGCCCGGTAGGATTTACCCCCTTCCAGACCAAAGCGTTCCGTGACACGAACGCAGGTATCCCCGCAGCGATCGAGTCCGCGGGACACGCCGACACAGTCACAGAGCTTGTGGCAGGCAAATGCACGGGTACCGGGTATGTTACTTTGCCCAGCCGTGCCATTCTGCCGATGTATAAGTACAGGAGCCGGACGGGAACCGGTTAAGGGGGCGTGGCAGGGTGTGTGTCCTATGCCTACATACATTTGCTAATAGGTGTCCCTCACTCCCATCTCAAAAAGTTGGGAGGTATGCCTTCAAGTCTTGCACAGTTGGACTGGCTCCTTTCCTGTACTGAATATGCTTACTTTAATTCTGCACACTGCAAACATTTCACACTTCACAGTGTGCATGAGAAGCTGCGGTCAGCTTTAGGATGTGGAACTCCCTTCCACAATTGGTGGTGTTAGCAGGGAGTGTCAATAGTTTCAAAAAACTATTAGATGGGCATCTAAATGATCGCAACATACAGGGATATGGGAATTTTTATTGACATAAACTCACACACACCCACACAGGTCGAAATGGACGGACTGGTTCCTTTATTCAACCTTACCAACTATGTAAGATATAGCCCACCTAATTTCCTATTTGGAGGACATCAGTTCCTTTCCTTCACATCCTCACTGACTCGGGCCCACCTTGTTCATTCATTGGACTTCAGTTCTTTCAATCATAGAAGTTCAGCATCACATGTGGGTGTTACCTAGGGTGGCTTCATGCAAATACAGCCTGCTTAGAAACGCCCATTCCTCCAGACTGACTTCTGCTAATGAAGGCATTTTGATATTTGCATAACTCCATCCAAGTATCAGCTTGCTGCTTAAATTAGGGCTGAAGACCTTCGAGTACTGACTGCATAGAGAAGCACAGAGACATCACTGGGTCTAAAAAAGGTATTGAAAGGATATACCTCCGTTTTGGGTAGATGTTAGCAGGGCATGAATTACCATTCCTGCTTCTTATATTTCTTAAAGGAAATTGGATTGTCTGCTTCTAGGTGCCCAGATCTCACACAGTGATTGTGGATAGTCTCTGTTGCCTTAGTTAGTACCAAAAAAAAGGCTGGGAAATGTATCACTACAGTCCTTTAGGCTGGGTTCGCACTAGTGCAAATTGATTGTGGGTTTTCCCCGCATCCAATTTGCACAGCAGGAGATTCGGCTGCGGAGATATGTGAAACGGCTCCATAGACAGCCGTCACGGCTGTCTATGGAGCCGTTTCACATATCTCCACAGCGGCACCGGTGCAACTTGCACGAGAGCCCTGAGCGTCTTTTGATCAGTTTCAGGTCCGAATTCAGCCAAAAATTCCGCTGAAATTGGACATGAAACAAAACTCCTGCTGTGAGCCGCTGCATGCTCATATGTGAACCCAGCCTTAGAGGTATATTAACCACTTACTGGGCACTTTCACTCCCTTCCTGCCCAGGACAATTTTCAGCTTGCAGCAATGTTACACTTTGAATGACAATTGTGCAGTAATGCAAAAATGTAATCAAACAAAATTTTGATCTTTTTTTTTTTTTTTTTTTTTTAGACTGAGCTTTCTTTTAATGGTATTTCAGCAGCACTGGGTTTTTTTATTTTTTGCTTAACAAACAAAAAATGTTTTTCTTAGTTCTTGTTCTAAAATTTCGTAAATAGGCTTTTTTTTCCCTTCACTGATGTGCGCTGATGAGGCTGCACTGATAGGCATCACTGATGGGCAATGATTAACGGCACTGTTGGGGCTGCACTGATAATCATGACACTGATAAGTGCCCTGATTATCAGCGTAGATGTCCTCTGTGTGGATTGCTGCTTACCGGCTCTCCTCACGCATTGTTAGCGTGAGGAGAGGACTGCCGATAACCGTCAAATCCTGTTAACAATGATCAGCTGTGATTGAACACAGCTGGTCACATGGTAAAGAGCCGCTGTGATTGGCTCTTTACCCCATCTGTGATCAGCTGTGTCTGAAGGCCACAGCAATTACAGAACTCTCCCGATGAGTGATCCGGGGCGCACGAGGAGGCAGGGTTCTGGGACATTTAAACATAACATACAAAAGGCTCCATTCTTAAAAGAATAACTAATTCTATACTTTCTTTACCTGGTGTTATTTACTTATAAAAATATAATATAAAAAAATGATTTCTCTAGTATTTTTTTAGTAGTCACTGATCATCCAGGCTTTTGAACACTGGACCACCTATCTTTTGTAATAATCTTACCGGCACCCTGGAAATATTCCTGTCTTGGACTATTGCTATATTTCTCGTAAATGTTGTTTATTTTGCGTACAATCCACTGAATTTTTTATTTGTTTTTGATGCTACCGGTTTTTGTTTTTATTTTATTTTGAACTTTCTCCAGATTGTTGGGGCCTATGTTTGGGTTTTAATACTTTGTATGCTAAACTTCTAGTTCACTTTTGTCAATAAAAATTAGATTGAACATAAAAATTGATTTCTCAAGAGAGAGATTAAAGTGTTTTTTTTTTAATCACATTTTTCAGATACTGTTGCATTTTATTGCAAAGTAAATTCATATGGAATGTCCATATTTTAAATGCTTGATTTTTCATTTTTCCTTTTCAATTTTAAATGCAGAGCCACTAGAGGGAGCTTTGCACTTGAATCAGCCTTATCCAACCTCCGTGCTCAACCACTGTAAAAAAGATATCAACCACATAGGGAGTGCATTCCTTTTAAAGGTTTGTCATTTCAGTAAACTGAGTTTGGGAAACAAAAACAGTGCCCAGGATTACAATAGCAATAAAACAGAGTCAAAATATGCCTTTTTTTCTCTCCAAGTAGAACAGCTTTTAGTACACAGAGTTTAAAAATTGGCAACTCCTATAACATTAAAGACAAATGAGTTGATTTACTAAAACTGGAGAGTGCAAAATCTGGTGCAGTTGTGCATAGAAACCAACCAGCTTCTAGTTTTTTTTTGCCAAAGCTTAATGTGTTTGTTACCCTAAAAAAAAAAAAATGGATCCTGTCCCTTTAACCACTTGCTTACTGGGCACTTAAACCCCCCTCCTATCCAGACCAATTTTCAGCTTTCAGCTCTGTCGCACTTTGAGTGACAATTGCGCGGTCATACAACACTGTACTCAAATGAAATTTTTATCTTTCTATTTATTCTATCTTTATCTTATCTATTTATTTTTTTCCCCCAAATTGAGCTTTCTTTTGGTGGTATTTGATCACCTCGGCGATTTTTATTTTTTTGTTAAAACATTTTAAAAAGACCGAATTAAAAAAAAAAATATATATTTTTTTGATTTGGGTACAAAAATTTAAAATGGGTAATTTTTGTCCGTCATTGATGTACGCTGATGAGGCGGCAGTGATGGGCACCGATAGGTGGCAGTGATGGGCACTGATGGGTGGCAGTGATGGGCACTAATGGGTTACACTGATAGGCAGCACTTTTAGGTGGCACTGATTGGCAGCACTGGTGGGCATTGACAGGTGGCACTTGTGGGCATTGACAGGTGGCACTTGTGGACATTCACAATTGGCATACATGAGGCATAATTGCCTCTGACTTTTAGGGACCGATGTCCCTTTAAGATAAGCCGGTGATCAGCTTTTTTTTTTCTCCTCCGCTGTCAGCGTGAGGAGAAAAAAAAAAAAAGATCACCAAGCTTTTGTTTTGATCATGTGATCAGCTGTCATTGGCTGACAGCTGATCACATGGTAAGGGGCCAGGACCCGCCCCTTACTCAGATCGCTGATCACCCGAGTCTCAGTGACTCAGTGATCACAGCGCGCTCCGTGCGCGCCCTATAGGGCACGCGCAGGGAGCGTGCACAAGGGAGGACGTCATATGACGGCCTCCCTGGAATTGAGATCCGCGCTGTGGCTGTCTTTCGGCTATAGCGCGGATGGCAAGTGGTTAAAGCATGTTATACAGCACAATGCTTGTGCTGTGTCATTTGGCCCTCTCTAGCACCTTAACCACTTCACCCCCGGACCATTTGGCAGCCAAAGGACCAGAGGTCTTTTTTCAATTTCGCACTGCACTACTTTAACTGGTAATTGCGCGGTCATGCAATTTTGTAACCAAACGAAATTTGCGTCCTTTTCTTCCCACAAATAGAGCTTTCTTTTGATGGTATTTGATTGCCTCTGTGATTTTTATTTTTTGCGATATAAACGGAAAAAGAGCGAAAATTTTGAAAAAAAAAGAGATTTTCTACTTTTTGTTATAAAAAAAAATCTAATAAACTCAATTTTAGTCAAACATTTGGGCCAAAATGTATTCAGCCACATGTCTTTAGTAAAAAAATGCCAATAAGCGTATATTTATTGGTTTGCGCAAAAGTTATAGCGTCTACAAACTAGAGTACATTTTCTGGAATTTACACCGCTTTTAATTTATGACTGCCTATTTCATTTCTTGAGGTGCTAAAATGGCAGAGAAGTACAAAACCCCCCAAATGACCCCATTTTGGAAAGTAGACACCCCAAGCTATTTGCTGAGAGGCATGTTGAGCCCATTGAATATTTTTTTTTTTTAGTCCCAAGTGATTGAATAAAGACAAAAATAAAAAAGATTTTTTTTTTTTTCAAAAAGTTGTCACTAAATGATATATTGCTCACACATGCCATAGTTATATGTGGAATTGCACCCCAAAATACATTTTGCTGCTTCTCCTGAGTATGGGGATACCACATGTGTGGGACTTTTTGGGAGCCTAGCCGCGTACGGGGCCCCGAAAACCAAGCACCGCCTTCAGGATTTCTAAGGGGGCAAATTTTTGATTTCACTCCTCACTACCTATCACAGTTTCGAAGGCCATAAAATGCCAAAATAGCACAAAACCCCCCCAAATGACCCCATTTTGGAAAGTAGACACCCCAAGCTATTTGCTGAGAGGCATGGTGAGTATTTTACAGCTCTCATTTGTTTTTGAAAATGAAGAAAGTAAAGAAAAAATTTTTTTTTTTCTTTTTTCAATTTTCAAAACTTTGTGACAAAAAGCGAGATCTGCAAAATACTCACCATACCTCTCAGCAAATAGCTTGGGGTGTCTACTTTCCAAAATGGGGTCATTTTGGGGGGTTTTATGCCATCTGGGCATTCCATGGCCTCCGAAACTGTGATTGGCAGTGAGAAGTGAAATAAAAAAATTACACCCTTAGAAAGCCTGAAGGCGGTGATTGGTTTTTGGGGTTCCGTACGCAGCTAGGCTCCCAAAAAGTCCCACACATGTGGTATCCCCGTACTCAGGAGAAGCAACAGAATGTATTTTGGGGTGTATTTCCACATATGCCCATGACATGTTTGAGCAATATATCATTTAGTGACAACTTTTTGTAAAAAAAAATATATATTTTTTTTTTTTTTTTCATTATTCAATCTCTTGGGACAAAAAAAAAAAATATTTAATGGGCTCAACATTGCTCTCATCAAATAGCTTGGGGTGTCTACTTTCCAAAATGGGGTCATTTGGGGGGGGTTTGAACTGTCCTGGCATTTTATGCACAACATTTAGAAGCCTATGTCACACGTCACCCACTCTTCTAACCACTTGAAGACAAAGCCCTTTCTGACACTTTTTGTTTACATGAAAACATTTTTTTTTTTTTCCAAGAAAATTACGTTGAACCCCCAAACACTATATATATTGTTAAAGCAAAGGCCCTACAGATTAAAATGGTGGGTGTTGCATTTTTTTTTCCAAACAGTATTTGCGCAGCGATTTTTCAAACGCATTTTTTGTGGAAAAAATACACTTTTTTTTATTTTAATGCACTAAAACACACTATATTGCTCAAATTTTTGATGAAATAAAAAATATGATCTTAGGCCGAGTACATGGATACCAAACACGACATGCTTTAAAATTGCGCACAAACACGCAGTGGCGACAAACTACATACATTTTTAAAAGCCTTTAAAAGCCTTTACATGATACCACATTAGATTCACGGAGGAGGTCTACTGCTAAAATTACTGCCCTCGATCTGACCTTCGCGGTGATACCTCACATGCATGGTGCAATTGCTGTTTACATATGACGCCAGACCAACGCTTGTGTACGCCTTTGCGCAAGAGAAGGGGGGGGCAGGGGGGCTTTTTATTTTTTTTTTTTTTTTTTTTTTATTTAGCTTTTTTATTTTATTTTTAAACTGTTCCTTCCATTTTTTTTCTTTGTTATGATTTTTATTGTTATCTCAGGGAATGTAAATATCCCCTATGATAGCAATAGGCAGTGACAGGTACTCTTTTTTTTGAAAAAATTGGGGTCTATTAGACCCTAGATCTTTCCTCTGCCCTCAAAGCATCTGACCACACCAAGATTGGTGTGATAAAATGCTTTCCCAATTTCCCAATGGCGCGGTTTATATCCGGGAGGGGGGACATTCCCTCCCACTGCTTGTAAAAGCAGTCTAGAGGCTAATTACCCGCTAGAATTGCTTTTACATGAAAGCCGATCACTGGCTGAAAAGAATGATACCAAGATGATACCTAAACCTGCAGGCATCATTCTGGTATAACCATTCAAAGTCCAGCAACATACTGGACATATATTGTAATCTTTTTTTTTTCATGCAGCCTCTTGGCTGAACGAAAAAAAGAGATTGGTTGGTGGGTGTGCCCACCATTAGAATACCTCCCTTCATCCACCCACTTCTAATGATGGGCATACATGCACCATTTATATATGCCGATGCATGGGGGCATCCTCCCGCAAAAGTTATGCCGTGTACACACGGTCGGAATTTCGACCGTATGTATGTGGCATTAGGAGCCAATCGCTCCTCCCCCCCCCCCCTGCTGCCCCCATGCTTCGGCATATATGCTCTTTTTTTTAACTGTGGTGGTGAAATCACCTCCTACAGCGTTGGAGTCGCGGCTTTATTTATCGTGGGAGCAAACGCTGTTGCTGTCAAGATAAATAAATCCGCGTTGCAACTGAATGGCGCACCTGAAAACAAAAAAATGCTTAACACTAAAACACAGTAAACAAAATTACATACCTGAAAAGCAAGCATGATAAAACATAATAAAACATTGCAGAATAGAATGGAGTAAAAAAAGAGCAACAATAGAGAGAGAATAGAGAGAGAGAGAGAGAACAATAAAACGACAACTATTTTTTTTTTTTTTGAGATTCACAGGTAAAAAAGCTCCTGACTGAAGCGACTGAATCAAAACGCTACCACAAAAAAAATGTTAGCGATCGCAGGGATCAGGCCTGACTCTGCGAACGCTGCAGTTATGTGTGCTTAGTGTTTTGTAAGTGACAGTGATCGATCGATACTGCACTTGGGTGGGCTGGGCGGAGGGGGAAAACGCAGGTGCTAGCAGGTATCTGGGCTGATCCCGCTAACAATGCGTTTTTTTTTGGAACCCTAAACTGCTGGGACGCTAGTATAGATCTGATCAGATCAGATATTGATCTGTTCAGATACTGTGCCACTAAGGGTGGTGTATGCTTTGCGCGTGGGTGTTTGCGGTACTGGCACTAACCTGGGGCGACGCAGACCTTATTTGACCCTAAAACCTAATTGATATCAGGGGGTTAAACCGTTATTGGGTAATAAATGGCGGGTGCCCTGACAGTATAAAAAACAAGCTAACTAACCAGCGTCACCCGTAACAGTAATACAAAAAAAAAAACTGGTTACCTAGCGGCACTAATGCAGCGATCAGAAAAACGATTGCTTAATGACACTGGCAAAAGGGGGTGAAAGGGTTAACTAGGGGCAATCAGGGGGTTAAAACCTTTATTAGGTAATATATGGGGGTACCTGACGCTATATAAAAACCTGACGGGGAACCTAAATAACGAAATAACTAACTGGCTAACCAGCGTCACCAGTGACATTTATACGGTGATCACTGGTGAAAGGGTTAACTCTAGGGGCAATCAGGGGGTTAAAACCTTTATTTAGGTTGTAATATGGGGGTACCTGACCTATAAACCTATTTATGAACCTATATAAACATGGCGGTTAAAAAAAAAAAAAAAATGGTTACCTAGCGACACTAATGCAGCGATCAGAAAACCGATCGCTTAGTGACACTGGCAAAAGGGGGTGAAGGGGTTAACTAGGGGCAATCAGGGGGTTAAACCTTTATTAGGGGGGGTAGGGGGCTACCTTGGACCTAAAACTAACTGCCCTGACAGTTATTACAGTCACACTGACACTAAATGCAGTGATCAGTAAATAAATGATCACTGCAATTAGTGACACTGTGACTGGGGGGGCAGGGGGTGATCTGGGGGGTGATCAGGGGGTGACAGGGGGGTGGATTGTGTGCCTATATGTACTGGTGTCAGTGTACTGTTTGTGCACTAACCTTTACATCTTCACTCCTCGGCGTTCCGGTCACATAGACCGGCGCACCGAGCGTGACATCACTTCCGCCTTCCTGTCTATACAATAGACAGGAAGGGGAAGCTTTTCATTCGCCAGGAGCGATCGCGAGGGGGTGGCCAGAAACCACTGGCCGTCCCCTCGTCCCGGATCGCTCCTGACACGATCCCGACCGTCCCCGCCGGCGGAGGGGGGTCCGATCGGACCCCCCAACCGCCTGAAGAATGGCACGTACAGGTACGTGATTCTGCCTGTACGTGCCATTCTGTTGACGTATATGTACATGGGGCGGTCGGGAAGTGGTTAAATACCTGGCTGCTCCTGCCAGTTTCTACCCTCCCGCTGTAAACTGACCATGGTTTATCATGGCTGCCGAGCCCTGACACGTGGTCAGTTTACGTGCCTCTGTCATCTGCAGCTCTCCTGTCTGCTCTCCCCTGTCCTCCTCTGTCCTCTCCCTCCTCCCGTCCCTGCCCGTCAGCTAGTGACAGTGCTCACCCCCTCCCCTCCTGCTGCTGAAATAACTATGACATCTTAATACTATTCGCTCTGTCTCCTAATGACAGGTGCCCCTGTGTGTGCGATTTATAAAAAAAATGCAGCCTATACCCGATTTCAAAGCGCCGCTCGGCGCTCATGTGACTGGCCAGCTCTCTCTTTCTCCCCTCCCGACTAACGTCAGCGAGGGAATCTCAGCCCCTCCCGCTCTAGCTGTGAGACGGGAAGAGGAGAAAGCCAGCCGGTCACATGAGTGCCAAGTGGCGCTTTGAAATCAGGTATAGACTGCATAGTTTTTTATAAATCACACACACAGGGGCACCTGTCATTAGGCGAATAGTATAAAGGAGGTCAGAGTGGTTTAACAACCACCTTAATTGCAAAAGTTGAAGTTAGAAGCTGATTGGCAATTATGCACAACTGCACAAGATTTTGTACTCTCCAGTTTTAGTAAATCAACACCAAATTAGTTTATCTAAAGACAGCCTCATCTTTCTATAAAGAGTGGATGTACAGTATCTCACAAAAGTGAGTACACCCCTCACATTTTTGTAAATATTTTATTATATCTTTTCATGTGACAACACTGAAGAAATTATACTTTGCTACAATGTAAAGTAGTGAGTGTACAGCTTGTATAACAGTGTAAATTTGTTGTTCCCTCAAAATAAAACAACACACAGCCATTAATGTCTAAACCGCTGACCACAAAAGTGAAAATGTCCAAATTTGGCCCAATTAGCCATTTTCTCTCTCTGGTGTCATGTGACTCGTTAGTGTTACAAAGTCTCAGGTGTGAATGGGGAGCAG
This sequence comes from Lithobates sylvaticus, assembly GCA_028564925.1. Classification (NCBI taxonomy): domain Eukaryota; kingdom Metazoa; phylum Chordata; class Amphibia; order Anura; family Ranidae; genus Lithobates; species Lithobates sylvaticus. The sequence goes on along the minus strand of CM053036.1, from coordinate 37,766,121 downwards.
ATGTGTTAAATGTGGTGTTATCGCTCTCACTCTTTCATACTGGTCACTGGAAGATAAACATGTCACCTCATGGCAAAGAAATCTCTAAGGATCTGAAAAAAAAATTGTTGCTCTACATAAAGATGGCCTAGGCCAGGGATATGCAATTAGCGGACCTCCAGCTGTCCCAACTACAAGTCCCATCATGCCTTTGCCTCTGGGTGTCATGCTTGTGACTGTCAGAGTCTTGCTATGCCTCATGGGACTTGTAGTTTTGCAACAGCTGGAGGTCCGCTAATTGCATAGCCCTGGCCTAGGTCATAAGAAGATTGCCAAGACCCTGAAACTGAGCTGCAGCACGATGGCCAAGACCTTACAGTGGTTTAACAGGACAGGTTCCACTAAGAACAGGCCTCGCCATGGTCAACCAAAAGAGTTGAGTGCACGTGCTCAGCGTCATATCCAGAGGTTGTGTTTGGGAAATAGACATATGAGTGCTGCAGAGGTTAAAGGGGTGGGGGGTCAGCCTGCCAGTGCACATACCATATGCCGCACACTGCATCAAATTGGTCTGCATGGCTGTCTTCCCAGAAGGAAGCCTCTTCTAAAGATGATGCACAAGAAAGTCCGCAAACAGTTTGCTGAAGACAAGCAGACTAAGGACATGGATTACTGGAACTATGTCCTGTGGTCTGATGAGACCAAGATAAACTTATTTGGTTCAGATGGTGTCAAGCATGTGCAGCGGCAGCCAGCTGAGGAGTACAAAGACAAGTGTGTCTTGTCTACAGTCAAGCATGGTGGTGTGAGTGTCATGGTCTGGGGCTGCATGAGTGCTGCCGACACTAGGGAGCTACAGTTCATTGAGGGAACCATGAATGCCAACATGTACTGTGACATACTGAAGCAGAGCATAATCCCCTCCCTTCGGAGGCTGGGACGCAGGGCAATAATCCAACAGGATAATGACCCCAAACACACCTCCAAGACGACCACTGCCTTGCTAAAGAAGCTGAGGGTAAAGGTGATGGACTGGCCAAGCATGTCTCCAGACCTAAACCCTATTGAGCATCTGTGAGGCATCCTCAAACAGAAGGTGGAGGAACGCAAGGTCTCTAACATCCACCAGCTCCGTGATGTCGTCATGAAGAGGACACCAGTGGCAACCTGTGGAGCTCCGGTGAAAGTGTCATTTCTTCAGTGTTGTCACATAAAAAGATATAACAAAAAATTTACAAAAATGTGAGGGGTTTACTCACTTTTGTGAGATACTGTATGTGCTAGTCATCTGCCACCTGCCTAGCACACGTTACCCTTGAAATGGGAAACAAGTTTGGTGTGCCAATGGACTTCAATCTTGCTTAATGGCTGCTGCGGGCAGTATGCAAGCTGTTTTATGTATCAGAAGGGATGGATGCTGGGGCTTTTAAAGAGCCTTTTAAAAATGGTAAGCCGTGAAAACAATAGATTACCCATTATATGGAAAGATTGGTTCAAAATTAACTAACTGGATTCATCATAAGATCAAAGTAGTACACACAGATTTGCTCATCCCCAAACTACTCTGCTATGGTGTTAGTTTGTAATGTCAGCAGGTGTCAGTACAGATACAGCGAAAGGCCTTGAAAGAATCTGTCAGGATGGAAATATGGAAGCTGCCTTTGCATATTTGATTTAGAAGTTGCAAGCTCCAGGGCTGTCATCCTCATTATTGCTTAACTACTTGGTGAGCCACTGACCTGGAATAAACATGAAAATATCAAGAATTATGACACCTCATATGCATGTTCCAGGTAAGTGACTTGGCAAGTAATGAAGGAAACATAAGAATGACCTCCTTAATTCATACACCTTCAGCAGCATTGGAAAGCCTGGCTTAAGGCATATACTGTATATATGTATAAAGACCATTTAATAGAGTCACAGATTAATTAAACAAAAATAAATACAAAAATACAGTTACATACAGCTGCCTAACCTACCTCAGTCTCTACTGATATTTGCCTATTAGTTATCTGTATTTCCTGTACAAAATGGACACAATAGGGTTAATTTATTAAAACTGGAGAGTGAAAAATCTGGTGCAGCTCTGCATAGAAACCAACCAGCTTCCATTTTGTTTTTGTCAAAACCTAATGGTTTGGTAAATCAACCCCAGTATGTACAATAGCACTTAGATTGGGGCGAGAAGGAAGGGGATGTATCGGCAGTTCCAACCAGTCAGGCACTACTGCTTTGCATAACCACTTTCAGACCGGACCATTTTGCTGGCCAAAGACCAGACCACTTTTTGCGAATCGGCACTGTGCCGATTTAACTGACAATTGCGTGGTCGTGTGACGTGGCTCCCAAACAAAATTGACGTACTTTTTTTCCCACAAATAGAGCTTTCTTTTGGTGGTATTTGATCACCCCTGCGGTTTTTATTTTTTGCGCTATAAACAAAAAAAGAGTGACAATTTTGAAAAAAACACACTATTTTTTACTGCGCTGCAGACAGTAAAGAGGACATGGAGTGAAGGGCCCGGCTATGCTGTCTAGAAGAGGTGTGCTGACAAAAAAAAAAAGACCAGGCCTTTGTTTTTTTATTTGTCTGGAATTCTACTTTATCATTTGGTTGTAGATATCGTTTAGCAATCCAACCTCCAAAATAATTGTAATCAGATTTATTGGAGAAAAACAATTCTATTTGTTCTACATGTATAATATGTACATCATGTGTAAAACAGACAGCGACAAACTGATACATGAATTAAAATGCAGTGTTTATAGTCCCTGGGCATTATGCTGTCTGGGCTGAAGGAATACGCAATCCTGAATGTGTTGAATAGAGAATAAGGCTCAACAATTCCACGGCTAGCTCAGCAAATGATTTTCTGCTCTTGTATTGATGTAGATGTGAAGATGTGGTCAGCTCTGTGAAAACTAGGAAACGTTTCTTTATCTACAGCCAGGGCCACATTTTACTGTTGTGCTTTGGGTTTTATCGAGCTTGTGCAAATCGACTTTTAGGGAGTCAAATATTGTATTGCTTATACATTGCCATAATAAATATCGATCAGTTAGGAAGTTTAGCTCCTGTTTCTCCTCCCCACCCATAATAATAAACAATAAGACAGTGATATGTGTATTTCTTAAGGCATTTTGGTTAATTTGGCAGATTTAAAGCTGAAGTTTAATCCACTCATATCTTGCTTTTTCTGATTCCGCCCCTTTCTCCTATATTAATGTGACATTTTTATATACAATTTTTCCATTGCAGGGCACGGGCAGCGCGCTCTGTGATCACAGTGTTCAGAGGAAACTGCTGATCACAGATTGAGGTAAAGAGCCAGTCAGCGGCTCTTTACCACCTAATCAGCTGTGTCCAATCACAGCTGATCACGGATGTAAATAGAAGTTGGTGATCGGCACTCCTTTCCTACCAGTGCCGCCCATCAGTGCAGCTCCATCAGTGCCCCCTCAGTGCCACCACATTAATGCCCATCAGCGCAGGCTTATCAGTGCACATAAGTGAAGGAAAAAAATTACCTGTTTCCAAAATTTTATAACAAGCTTTGAAAACTTTTTGTTTTGTTTTTAAAATTTTCAGTCTATATTCGTTTATTTAGCAACAAAAAAAAAAAAACCCGGAGGTGATTAAATACCACCAAAAGAAAGCTCTATTTGTGTGAAAATAAATGATACAAACTTTTATTTGGGTACAGTGTTGCATGACCACGCAATTGTCATTCAAAGTGTGACAGTGCTGAAAACTTTTTTTTTTTTTATTATTTATTCTTTTTTATTAAGAGAAAAAAATGTTTTTGATACAAAACAGAGCCTATTGGGCATACCCAGGCTCAATACATTTTCCCATTTCATTTCAATTCTCTTCTTTATTAACACATAATTTTCCTATTACGACTTATTAAAAAAAAAAAAAATGTATTGCTTAGTAATAATTACATATTACCGTATATACTCGAGTATAGGCCGACCCGAATATAAGCCGAGGCACCTAATTTTACCACAAACAACTGGGAAAACTTATTGACTCGAGTATAAGCCTAGGGTGAGAAATGCGCAGCTACTGTAAGTGGAAAAGAGGGTCAACGATGCCCATTTGCAGCCTCACTGTGCCCATGCAGATGGACACAGTTGACCGATTTGGGGCCCTGTATCTCGGGGCCACTTAGTGCTAGGAACCCCATCTTTGGATATGTTGTAGTACTAGTTCAACTGGGTTTGAATACCAAATTTGGGGTTCCTAGCTCCAAGTGTCCCCAAGATATGGGGCCCCAAATTCGGGTCAGAAAATGTCAAGCACTTTTCTGCAGCAGAGAATGACATTTTCCGAACCGACTTTGGGGCCCCGTATCGCGGGGCCACTTAGTGCTAGGAACCCCATATTTGGATATGTTATAGTGCTAGGTCCACTGGGTTGGCACACCAAATTTGGGACAAGTGGCCCCGAGATACGGGGCCCCAAAGTCGGGTCGGAAAAAAATTTTTTTGCTGCAGAAAAGTGCTTGATTCGAGTATAAGCCGAGGGGGGCACTTTCAGCACAAAAAAATGTGCTGAAAAACTCGGCTTATACTCGAGTATATACGGTATTCATTTATTTTCACCATGTGGCTCTGCCTCCCTATAACTTTTCTCTAGCTTGTCCTTGGTTGAGGGTTCCATTCACTCTCATTCACGATTTTGTATAGTTTTATAGAATTCACGCAATAATTTTTTTAAATTATAGTATTGTAGCCTACACACATCACCTCTGGACATTCATTTCCCGTGGAGGTTCGATTAATGCTCCTGTTCCACTCCTTGGGTCCCAGTACCTCAGCTCCTGCGACAGACGCGCGGCACTTTTGTTGTAATCTCACCACTTCATATTTAGCTCATATGTAAGTACCCAAGGGGGAGGAGCAATCTCCTCCCTTTGGTTACTATCCTTCTTTTTTGTCAGGCACCCTTGCTAGATTGTTTTATACAATAATATTTTGTTTTTTTATATTTGTGTTTTTTCACAGATATTTAATGCATTTTTATGCACCAGTTTTATATAAACCGATGTTATCTTTATACTCTGTTCCTGAGGTGGTCCGTGTCATCTAGGGTGGTTGTTATATAGTTATCCTACAGTGTATTATCTTGATGCAGCGGTCATATATTTATTATATAATGTCAATTTGTTGTTTTTTCCCATTCTACATACGTTTGTTACATGTTGTCTATATTCCCTCTTTTCTAGCATGTTATGTAATTATTACTAAGCAATAAACATTGTGATTTTACACTGACTGCTTTTCTGTAGCTGCACATACCTCATATAAAGTCCCATTCATTTCTTGTTTGTTTCTACTGAATCAGGGATGGAGACGTAGTCACATACATTTCATTTAAAGTCCCACAAAGTCCCCCCTTCCCCTCTTTTTTATAAGAACTGTACTCTAATAAATTAAAGGGTGGCCCAAGGACAATAAGGTTGTAGACAAATGGGCTGGATGATGGTGGACATCCTCCATTCAGGAAATAGGCTCTACCTGTGGCTTCTCATACATGTAAAAATCTCACATTGTGCAGTGAATACAGCCATGGCCAAAAGTTTTGAGAATGACAAAAAATTTAATTTTTCACAAAGTCTGCTGCTTCAGTTCAGATGTTACTATGGTATACTGAAATATAATTACAAGCATTTCATAAGTTTAAAAGGCTTTTATTGACAATTACATTAAGTTTATGCAAAGAGTCAATTTTAGCAGTGTTGGCCCTTCTTTTTCAAGACATCTGCAATTCACCCTGGCATGCTGTCAAACAACTTCTAGGACACATCCTGACTGATGGCAGCCCATTCTTGCATAATCAATGCTTGGAGTTTGTCAGAATTTGTGAGGTTTTTTGTTCACCTGCCTTTTGAGGATTGACAGTTTCCTGGCCATGTGACGCAAACATTTTGATGTTATGTTCCCCCAGCCACTTAGTTATCACTTTTTCCTTATGGCAAGGTGCTCCATCATGCTGAAAAGGGCATTGTTCGGCACCAAACTTTTTTAGATGGTTGGGAGAAGTTGCTCTCGGAGGACATTTTTGTACTATTCTTTATTTATGGCTGTGTTCTTGGACAAAATTATGAGTGAGCCCACTCCCCTGGCTGAGAAGCAACCCCACACATGAAGGGTTTCAGAATGCTTTACTGTTGCCATGACACAGGACTGATGGTAGTGCTTACCTTTTCTTCTCAAGGTTTTTTCCATCCCAACAATCGGTAAAGGGATTTCTTCAGAGAAAATTACTTTACCCCAGTCCTCAGCAGTCCAATCCCTGTACTTTTTGCAGAATATCAGTCTGTCCCTGATGTTTGTCCTGGAGAGAAGTGGCTTCTGTGCTGCCCTTCTTGACAAAAGGTCATCCTCCAAAAGTCTTCCCCTCACACCTGCCTGCTGCAATTCCTGAGCAAGCTCTGTACCGATGGTGTCCTGATCCTGCAGCTGAATCTGTTATCAGGGTGTTGAAATAATGTGCTGGAAGCTTCTTGTATACAGCAAACAGCTTTACTTCCATGGAGGATTGCAGATCATGTCTAAGGCCCCTTTCACACGGACGGACCGTCTATCCATTTTTCTTCCATCCGTCGACGGACGACAATGCATTCCTATGGGCAGACGGATGAACATCCCTCACCATCAGTTAACCTCCGCTTCCGTTTTTTTAAACGTACAAGGCTACTGACGTTAACTGACGTTGACGGACATTGTCCGCCAATGTCCGATCCGTTAAGATCCGTTTTGTGTTTATCTGTGAACTCAACCTCTTAAAGGCACAGGCACACATATAAACGGAACAAAACGTATACAAAAACGGATGTAAACGTGTGCATTTACGGATGTAAGCGGACAAAAAACGGATGAAAACAGACATTAACGGAACGGATGACGGATGAAAACGGATGAGACAACGGATAAGAACTGATACGTTTTTGACGTGCCTAAACTGACTGCGTCCGTGTGAAAGGGGCCTTACAGCATAGAAACAGGAACTAAATAACAAACGAGTGCATATAAAACAATAAGGAAAGTACTTCCTCTGATTAGATTACCATAGAATACACACTAGAACACTGCAGCGCTACCTGCTGGTATAGATAGGTATAATGTATATATATATATATATATATATATATATATATTGTTCACACTATAAAGCAACTTTGCTGTTGCTCTTCCAACACCCATTCTCAACAGCATGTGCTTTCTCAAATTACATGAGGCTTCTTCTGGAAATAATTATATCGTTCCTTCAATAAAGATTTGGTGAGTGCATCAGCAGTCATCTCCTCTGACAGCCAGAATTGAATGTCAATAATACCTTTCTCTTGATCGTCCCTCAGTAGGTGATACTTGACGTTGATGTGTTTGGTCCTAGGATTGACCCTTTCTGATTGTGTAAGTTTTATACATCCCTGGTTGTCTTCAAAAATAGGAATTGGTGTTGACATGTCTATTTCGAAGTCCACAAAAAGTTGACAAATCTATACCGCTTCTTGACATGCGTGTGCTGCTGCAATGTACTCTGCTTCAGGTGAAGATAGAGCGACAGTTGCTTGCTTTCGACTAGACCAACTTATGTTCCTTCCCCATACTGGAAGATGAATCCAATTGTGGATTTGCGGTCTGTGCAGTCCCCGGCCCAATCAGCATCTACATATCTGACCAGTTTTGGATTGGATGTTGCTGGTAACTGTAACTTCATCAGAATTGTTCCTTTGAGTACTGCATCACTCTTTTTACTGCATTCCAGTCACGCTGACAGGGAGCTGAAACCTTGCTGCATAGTAAGACCACTGCTGCGGCATGTCTGGTCTTGTCACAGTGGCAACATATAGCAACTTACCAATTGCTCTGAGATACATGTCATTGTAGGGAAGCAAGTTTTCGGCTTCATTGCTCTTTTCATAGCCTTGTTCCATAGAAGTTTCACTTCCTTTGCATCTTGCATATGGAATTGTTCCAAGATTTCTGAGATTAGTTTAGAAGATAACTTCCATCTTCTTCACTCTCTATCCGGATTCCCAGATAGTAGCTAATGTTCCCTAGCTCTTTGAATTCAAAATTTTCTTTCAGCTTGTGAACTGAGATCTCATTATAATCCCCTTCTTGTTCAAAACAGGTTATATTGTCAACAACATAGATAAGGATGTATATCCATCTGTTGTCAGGGATCAGATTGGAGACTGAGTTGATGAGGTCGGCCTCTCTTATAACTCCTGTCCTGGCTCCGCTGAGGGTGAAACAGAGGAAGCCGAAGGACAAGAGGGATATGAGTACCTGAAGCGGATGGTCCGGGATGGACTGCTTGCCAGGATCCAGCAGTCTGAAACAAGCTGCGGTGTACAGAGCAGGAACAAAAGGCAGCCAGGCAGGTAACCACGGGTTAACTGAAGCCAGGGACATAGACAGGAGCAGGGTCTCAGGAATAGCCAGGTTCGTCAGCAGGCGGGCAGCGAGGTACCAAAACATAGACAGAGCCAAAGTCAGGAGCGGAGCCGGGTCAGGAATGGGTAGCAGTACAGGAACGAAACACAGAGCCAAGAGCAAGCCTCGTCATAAACTTGGTAGAGCACACAGGATCACACAGGATACAGGGACACAGCTGAAGATCAGTCAGCAAGGCATAAGAGACAAGACTCCCTTTAAATAGGCCATCTGGCACCAAAGGGAACTAGGCCCTGCACACGCGTGTGCGCGGACTAATCGGGAAGGGATTAGAAACCGTTGGTTTCAGCAACGAGATGTGGAACACAGGGGCAATTTTTAAACTGCTTGGTAAGGACAATTCAAAAATCACAGAGTTGATCCGTTTCTTAATGGAGAAAGGACCCAAGAATTTTGGGCCAAGCTTCTTTGAAGGGCATTTCAATCTTAAATTAGCTGTGGACAGTAAAACCTTGTCTCCTGGTTTCAAATTCAGGTTCCCCCTCCTCTTCCTATCAAAATTTTTCTTATTAGCTGCCTGTGATTTCAGGATAGTCTCTCGCAAGAGTTGATTATTGTTTTTAAAAAAGTCCAGTCTCTCTTGTACAGGTGTTACTGAAGAATCCATGGGTACATCGGGTAGAAAGGAAGGGTGATACCCGTAATTGACATAGAAGGGTGACTGATGGCAGAATGAACTGAATTATTATACGCAAATTCTGCCAGTGGAAGGAGGGACATCCAATCATCCTGAGAGAATGACGAAAATCATCCCAAATATTGTTCACGGGACTGATTTGTCCTTTCGGTCTGACCATTAGTCTGCGGGTGATATGCAGATGAAAGACAAAGTTAAATTTTTAATGCTTTGCATAGGGCCTTCCAAAATTTGGAGGTAAACTGAACTCCACGATCTGAGGTGATACTTGCTGGGATGCCATGCAGCCTTACGATCTCTTTGATAAATGCAGAAGCGGTTTCAGAAGCAGAGGGGATTCCTTTCAACGATCCACTATGACAAAGATGTTGGTGAATCCTTCAGATGTGGGAAGTTCCACAATAAAATCATGTTCCAAGGTTTTTCAGGTACAGGAAGAGATTCTAACAACCCCCAGGTCTTGGCATGATCAGAATTGTTTCTGAGACATACAGAGCAAGACCTGACATAAGCTCTACAATCCTTTAATAAATCGTACCAAAAAGGAACGGGACACTAGGTCAGAGGTCTTGTGGATTCCAAAGTGCCCGGCAAGGGGATGGTCATGGCATTTCTTAAGGATGTGGACTCTGAATTGCTCAGGAATAAGTATTTGATCCTTGCATAAGAAGAGTTCATTCTTTGGTTGAAGATGCAGATCCAGGGGAGGAGAATGATTAGCAACTGTCTCCTTGATTTGGGACATCACATCTGCCTGAAGGAATAGAAAGTTCTTGGCAGGTAAAATAGTGTCAGGTTCGGGAGGTGGGGCGACTCAGAGAACATACGTTAGAGAGCATCGGGTTTACCGTTCTTGGACCCGGGGCGGAAGGTAAGATGAAAAGTAAAATGTGAAAAGAATAGTGCCCATCTGGCCTTTCAGGGTCTTAGGCGTCTGGCAGTTCTTAAATATTCCAGGTTTTTATGATCGGTAAAAATAAGGATAGGATGATTCCAACAGATAGCGCCATTCCTTCAGGGCGGCTTTAATAGCAAATAGTTCACAATCTCCCATGCCATGTATAGCTTCTGGACTTCTGTGCCTCAGCCTCCTGTGCCATAAGTGAATACATTTGCTGTGTAGGTCATTAGAGACTATATTGACTTGCTGGTCTGTGGTGATGAGCATGTATAAGTGATCATCCCGTTTTTCTTTTGTGAGGAATCGCTTATTATTGTGAATTGTGCATTCATCACCCTGGAACTTAACTGGGAGACCGTTGTTTGCAAGACTTTTCACTGATAGAAGGCTGCTTTCTAGTTCTGGAACATACAGCACTTTCTTTACAATGATACTGTGCTTGCCTTGTGGTGTAATGCAGTTCAGGAAGCCCTGGTCTTTACCTTCTGCAGTGATGCTTTTCCCGTTTGCTAGGAAAACTTTGTCTTTTGCACTGTAATCAATGTTTGTGAAGAAGGTCTCATTGCTAGTCATGTGGCTCCTGAGTCTATCCACCAGCCGATTGGCTTGCCACTCTTTGTTACTTTAAAGGTGCCACTCCATGATGTGTCTTTAGTTTCCTTCGTGGCCTGCTTTGACTCTGACTCTTTCTTTTGTGGATAGCTCTAGCTTTCGCTGCTCGCCTTTCCAGATAGAACAGTCATTTTTAAAGTGACCAGTCCTTTTACATTAAAAAACAGGCTCTGCTTTCTTTGTTGTGCTTTGTGTCTTTGCACATCTTAAGAGCTTTCTCATCACAGTGCGTATTTTCTTTCCTTCTGTCATATTATTTGATTCATTTTCCTTTGACATATTCCAGTGTCTGGTTTGGTTCCTAAAGCATTAATAAGAGAAATATATGTCTCTGGAAGGCTGCAGAGGAGCAGGGCAACAATATGGTTATCTTTGATGTCCTCTCCGATGGCGCACAGCTGCTCTATAATCTCTAGCATAGCTTTCACATGGTCACACATATGCTGGCCTTCTTCTAGTCTCATCTTGTACAACTTTCTTAATAGCTTGCTGTTTAGGCTTGAACGCTCATGCAGTTTCTGTAATGAAGTCCACATACCTTTGGCCGTTTTCTCTGTTATAAGCTGGTCGTCTTCCACTAGTAAGCTTATAGTCATTTTTGTCTGCCTGTCTTTTCTGTCCCATTCCTCCGTCTCTCCGTTTGTGGCTCTGTCTTTATACAGCACTTGCCACAAGTCGTCCTTGTTCACAAGCTTTTTTAGTTTAAACTTCCACAGCTGGTAACTGGCATTGTTCAGCTTTGTTATTGCAAACTTCACATCTGAACCACTTGCCACTTTTCAATAGCTTATATACAGTACTCACTGTACTCACTGAATTGCAGAGTTCTCTTTCTAGTGCCTGAGTGCTGCTGGGTGGCTACTGGGTACGCTGGGTGCGTGGGCCCATAACCTGTCATCAGAGTGTTAAAATAATGCACTAGAAGCTTATACAGCAAACGGCTTTACTTTCATGGAGAATTGCAGATCATGTCTTACAGCATGTAAACAGGAACTGAATAACAAACAAGTGCATATAACACAATAAGGAAGATACTTCCTCCGATTACATTACCATAGAATACACACTATAACACTGCAGTGCCACCTGCTGTTGCTATAGATAAATATAATGCATATACAGTATCGGTTTAGACATTAATGGCTATGTGTTGAATTATTTTGAGGGGACAGCAAATGTAAACTGTTATACAGTTATAAAGCTGTACACTCACTACTTTACATTGTAGTAACATGTCATTTCTTCAGTGTTGTCAAATGAAAAGATATAATAAAATATTTACAGAAATGCAAGGGGTGTACTCACTTTTGTGATGATCCTGGCGCTTGCTGCACCTTCTTGGGCGCCCTGAAGCTTTCTTCACAAATGCAGTGGAATTATTTTTTATGGGATTAAGTTCATTTTCATGGCATAGAAGGACTTTGCAATTAATTGCAATTCATCTGACCATGTTCCATAACATTCTGGAGTATATGCAAATTAACATCATAAAAACTGAGGCAGCAGACTTGTGAAAATTAATATTTGTGTCATTCTCAAAACTTTTGGCCATGACTGTAGATAGGCACTCTTAGTACAGGAGAGGAGCCTATACAACTGTGAAAGACTGACGAGAAAGCTGGAGTTCAGCTTTGAAGATTGTGAAGTTTACTGAGTGTATTATATGGCTGGTAAGTTCTCACATATGGGGTCAGTGTACATATTAGGTAAGTTTAGGAATTTTGTTTTCCATTTATTAGGTTAATGTTAATGTGAGGTTAGTTATAGTGAGGCTACCATTGCTGACCTTTACTGAAAATCTATTTGTCTGGTTGGCACGATAAAACTTATACTAACATTTTACAGATTAAAATAAAACTGACGTTTTATGGGGGTTCCCAGACCACACCCTTTAAAGTGATAGTAAACTGCTGGAAAAAAAAAAAACCTGCAAGACAATGGCATAATGTGCTAGTATACATTACACACTAGCACATTATGAAATACTCACCTTAGAACAAAGCCCCCGCATGGCGCCCGGTCACTGCTGAGGGGGCTAACATGTTCCCTTGGCATTTCTTCCGGATTCGTGGGCTCAGGTGCTGTGAGTGGCCGGAGCCACGATGACGTCACTCCAGTGCATGTGCGTGGGAGCCCTCATTTCCGGCAAGAAGCTCTGAAGTTATGGCACAATATGCCGGACCTTCAGAGCGCATGCACTGCTGACATCAGTGGCTGCATGCAAGTTAAATATCTCCTAAACAGTGTACATTTAGATATATAAATTTTACCTACAGGCTTACCTGTAGGTAACAATCGCAAAGTGGGGTATACAACCGCTTTTACTGCAGTGTACAAAAAAAATGTGACCACAGTATTTTAAATTGGGGTACAGAGTTTGACAGGTGGCACCGCCTGTCAAACTCACCCACTGAGTTCAATGGGATTGCACTGCAGTAAAAAAAGAAAAAACTTCAGGAATTAAAAAATAAAAGTAAAAAAAAGAAAAAAAAACAGGTGTTCAGGAGCAGTAGTGCCTCCTGAATGCCTGTCAGCTGCTGCTATACTGCTCTCTGAAAATAAAGTAACCACAGATCACTTTTTACAGGGCGGTAAACAGGACCCATAATGTGAAAGAAATCTTATTGTCCCTTACTGCTGCTCTTACCTCACTGTGAATCTGTGGGTCAGCTCAAGCCAATAATTATTTACTGAACGGAAGAGGTGGCTCTCTCATTCAGAAAGACTGCTGATTACTCTCTGATGTAGCCTCTATATGGAGTAGCTAGAAAATCTGCAAATAATGAGATAGCTTAGACCTTTTTTTTCACCAATAGCTAATGGTGGCTCCTATCATGGCCAATTTCTGCAAGGCCCAATGCACAAGAAGCAGACAGTGTGCATCCAGGTCAGTGCACCTGTCCCTGCATACCTGTCAACATCGGTGCTGCGGGCGAGTCTGTACACCTGTTCCATCTCCATTAACAACAGGCAGTCTGAGTGCAGCTCCACGTTTCTTGAAATGGATAAACAAATGGCTTTTCAAACAATAGGGCCAATGCACCCATGTGAATGAGCCCTTAGATGTAAATAAAGCGAGGTATAAAATTGACAGGTAAGGGGGTAATTTAAAAGCAAGTTTAGATCAAAGCAGGTATAATTTACGTAAAGTGAAAGAAACGGACACATCCAAGAATGTTGATCGCCCATTGATACGTGTGGTGTTACATGAAGCGGGTAGAGGGAGGGGCATTTACCATTTTCTTAACAGGTAGGACCTTTGTTTAGGATTTGATTTTAGCAGCAGAGTCACTTTAAAGCAGAACTAAACCCATCGATTTAACGGTTTCAAAAAATAGTTACATTCCCAGCATGCATTAAATGATAAAAGGTTACATTTGCGTGTGCTCCCAACTGAATTGTTGAGCCATCGAATGGCTGGTGTCATAACTGATCACATGTACAAACCCATGGCAGCTGCAGATCAAACAGAGGCTAAGATGCAGTGCCGCAACAAGATTATCCAGCGCCCAAGGCAAAGATGGCAAACTGCTCCCCCTCAGGTAGAGGAGGCGGAGCTAATAACGGGCACAGTGGTACCCTGTAGAAAACTGAAGAGTTTAAATCAATACACAAATAAGGGGCTTACAGTAGTGAAGAAAAAAAATGTCCCTGGAAGGTAAAAACGTCTCTGTGTCAGTGGTGTAGCTAAGAAGAACAAGGGTGCTGCATCAGGTGGGGAAAAACTATAGAACTTTAGGGATCTAGGGAGGCTCTGAGGGAGGATAGGGGGCTGAAAGGGCTCTAATGCCGCGTACACGTGATCGGAATTTTCGTCGGAAAAACCTTGGATGGTTTTTCCGACGGAATTCCACTCAAGCTTGTCTTGCATACACACGGTCACACAAAAGTTCTCTGAACTTTCGACTGCCAAGAACGCAGTGAAGTACAACATGTACGACGGCACTAGAAAAGGGAAGTTTAATACGATGCGTGCCACCCTTTGGGCTCCTTCTGCTAATCTCGTGTTTATCTCGTACTTGAATCTGAGCATGCGTGTTTTTTGCGTGTCGGAATTGAATACAGACGAATGGAATTTCTGATAGGAACTTTTTCAGACGGAAAGATAGAGAACCTGCTCTCAATCTTTTGCTGGCGGAAATTCCACCAGCAAAAGTTCGATGGAGCATACACGCGGTCGGAATTTCTGACGAAAAGCTCACATCAGACTTTTGCTGGCTGAATTTCCGATCGTGTGTACGCGGCATTAGGGCTCATTCAGATGTGCAGCTTTGATTTCCTGCCCCTCTGAAAAATGATCTGTGGCAGATCACTTTTAAGAAGACATTTGAGAAGCAATATTTCATCTCCCAGCTGCCTGTTTTAACCTCACTGACCCACTGTGCTGACCCATTCCATTCATTTTTGCCATGGCTGTGAAGGAAGCCATCCAGCCATGGCATGTGTACAGCCCTAAGCCCTGCATCTCCTTGTACAGGTGGGTGATCAGGAGGTGGAAAAAATGGGGCTCAACTGCTTTTACCAGCCTCTGTCTGCCCATATGACTGAACACTAAGACCTCGTTTACACTTGCTGTTCAGGGCGGATGGGTGGTAAAAACAAGAGGTTGATCTGTGTTTTTACTACCTCCCCCCTTCCTGAGCTGCAAAGGAAGCTGTATGGGGATATACACATGCGCAGCAAACATTATCCCCTATCATGTTTGACAAGCAGTACTGCCCGCTAAACACGACCCATGTAAGTGAATGGGGCTGAGTTGCAACAGAATTCAATTTTGGCGCAGTGGTGCTGGATGTTAGGGGGTTAAAACAGGCAGTGAGGAAGAGACATAATGCGTACGTTCTCACTGCCTGTCAAATGCCCTCTGAAAGTGATTCCGCTCTTCAGAGGTCTACTGCAAGTGTAAACTAGCCTTAAAGTGGAAGTAAACCCCCCTATCGTTTTCAGCCAAGGAAGCTGCCATCTTTGCCTCTGTTTGATCTTCAACTGCCACAGTGCTGCACATGTGATCCGTTATGACACCAGCCATTGGATGGTTTGACTGTTTGGTTGAAAGCACAGCCAATGTGCAGTTAGCATTCCCGGCATGCCTTTTTTTTAAAAACTGTTAAATCGATGGGTTTACTTCCGCTTTAAGGCTTCATTCACACCTTTACAGTTGTGACGGAATGTGTGTGTGTTTGTGTACCACATATAGGGCAGGCAATTAATTTCAATGTACTGCTCTATGTACTAAAAATGCACAAAAGAACTCTTTAAAATTGTGCCACACCAAAACGCATGCTACTTTGTTACCATGCATTTTAGTGCAGGCAAATGTGTGCAAAAATGAATGGCACCACTCCACACTATAGAGCTGTGCGTTTTTGTGCATTGCAGGAACGCATGTGATTTTGTACACATTCCTGCAATGCACAAATGGCCATCTAGTGTAAGGAGAGGAGGCTAAGAGGGGCTGAGGAAAAGAGGGGAGGTCGGGGGAGGAGGGGGTCTGAGGTGTAGAGGGGGGGTTTTGAGGAGGAGAGGGGGCCTCTGAGGAGATTGGGGTTTGGGGGGTCTGAGGGGAGGTGTGGGAGGTTTCTGAGGAGGAGTGAAGAGGGGAGGTCTAACTGTGTTGCTAGGTGTGATTGGTCAATGTGATCACGTGGTACAGACAGGGCCAATCATAGCTCGCTACGACTAAGGTTATTGCTGAAACGCTTCAGCGCTATTGTTCTACTGTCACTCTTATGTACCAATAAACAACACTTCAAGGATTACAGTCTTGCCGACTCTTTTTACTATTCACAGCCCATCTGTACCATGTGATTAGCTTTGACCAACCACAGCTAATCACTACAAAACAAACTGAATGAATCAGTTTCATTCAGTAAAATGCTTGCTTATAGCAATGTAATTCACTGCTATAAGCAATCATAATGTGTAAAAAAATAAATAAAATCCTGATCACTTCGCCAGAGTAGTACAATGTTACTAGCCTTATATTGCTCTGGTCCCAGTGTGTTAAAAAAAAATGTAATAAAATGTTGTTGTTTTTCGTACATTCACCAGTCAGTGTCCATGATCACCGCCACACCAGTTATGTTATGATGCTGTACAGCACTGATGACAATATGTAAAAAAAAAAAAAAAAAAAATTGTAAATTATTATTTTTTTCATTTCTTCTTATGACAAATAATTATAAATTAAAAAAAAAACACCATGCCTCTTACTAAATACCTTGGACTGTCTACTTTCCAAAAAGGGGTCATTTAAAGAGGGGGGGGGGGGTTGTACTTTCCTGGCAATATAGGGCCTCATCAGTTTTCAGATATATACCATAGTTTGTGGAAGCTATAACTTTCCTACAGACTAAATAATATACACTGATTTGGGTTATTTTCACAAAAGAAATGTAGCGGAATACATTTTAGCCTAAATTTATGAAGAGAAATCATTTATTTGCAAAATTTTATAACCGAAACAAAGAAGAACAAGTTTTTTTTCAAAATGTTTTGTCTTTTTTTATTTATTTAGCAAAAAATACAAAAACCTAGTGGTGATTAAATACCGCTAAAAGGAAGTTCTAGCTCTGTGAACAAAATTATAAAAATTTTGTTTGGGTACATCGTAGTATGACCACGCAAATTGAAATTGAAAGTGCAACAGCGCTGAAAGCTGAAAATGTGCCTAGGCAGGAACAGAGTAATAATACCCTGTATTGAAATGCTTAAGGTAGAATTATGTTCAAATTAAAAGATAAAAAAAGGAAAACAACAAAACCAAAAAATACAAAAACATGTATGAATTAACCCCTTCCTGCCGACAGTACGCATATATGCGGCATCACAGAAGTGGGCCTTTATCCATTGGGATGCATATATGCGTATCTGTGTTTGTATCAGGAGCGCGCCGCATTGCACGCTCCCAGCACAGGCTCTCGCTAAGAGACCGTGTACTGTACTAAAAATCGGGTCCTGGGACTTTCGGTTTTGGGTCACCTGATCGCTGTGATAGCCTACCCCGACGCGCTTACAAACACATACAACATACACATATTTGGCCAATTTTTTCCAACAGGATCTAATTAACCTACCAGCATGTCTTTGGAGTGTGGGAGGAAACCCACGCAGTCACAGGGAGAACATGCAAAGTCCAGGCAGATGGTATCGTGGTCGGGATTTGAACAAGCGACCCTATTGCTGCTAGGTGAAAGTGCTAACCACTACACCACTGTGCTGCACTATATAAATATACAGCTGTACGTAAAAAATATATTTTTTACTATTTTGGCCCATTTTTTCTTTTGATAATAAAAAAGAAATCAGGAGATATCTGTTACCATTTACCAAAAAAAAAGTAGGATTTGTCCTTGAAAAAAAAAAAAAAAACAAGGTATAATCCACCTGGATACACAAAGTAGTTATGTACAGTTTTACTAACACGTCAAAGCTGCAAAATTGTGCGTGCGTGCGTGCGCTGGTCGGCAAGTGGTTAATTGATTTTAGTGCACACAAACATAATATAATACAAAATTTTTGGTAAAATATAAAAGATGACATTGCGATGGGTAAATAAATACCAAATAAGCAGGTTGAGTTGGTGTTCAGCCTGAGTTCCAGCGAGTGATCAACCGCTGATTCACCTTTGTTTTTTTGTAATTTTTTGTTTATATATACATGTTTTTTTTTTGTTTTTTTTATGTAAACTTATGAGCTTATGCACTTAATTTTCAAAGCACGCTTCACATAGACTACCAAATAAATACCAAACATGTCAAACTTAAAAATTTTGCACACCTGTGAAATAGTGACTAACTACGGTACTAAAATTGTTCATAGGCAACGTTTTAAAAGCCTTTACAGGTTACCAGTTTAGAAATTCTAATGGAATTACTACTCTCAGACATTCACAGAAATACCTCTCATGCAAGGTCCAAGATGGCAGCTTCCTTGGCTGTAAAAGATAGGAGGGTTTAGCTCCTCTTTAAAGTGGAATTAAAACAAATGATTTAACGGTTTCCCAAACCAGTTATTTTCAAGACATTCCGTGATGCTTCTGCTCTCAACTGAGCTGTCAAGCCTTTAAATGATCACATGAGCAACTGAAGACCAAACAGAGGCTAAGATGACAGCTTGCTTGATTCTGAGAGATAGGAGGGTTTAGTTCTGCTTTCAATAGAGAGGCAAAGTGATGCTGTGAAATACAAATCTCCCACTAAAGGCTAATGTACAGATCTTAGAAAAAAAAAAAAAAGTGGGCGCTCAAGCATATAAAAATGTGAAAGGCGCCTCAAAAATGTAATTAAGGTAAACCCTGCAATAATAACTTAAAATATGTGCTGACTGAAAATATGCCATATTTTTCCTTTAAGTGCTGTAAGAGACTATATTTCATGTAATTGACCGCTGCAAGCTTTCCCTGCTATAATATATGAAGCATAAGGTTTGATGCAAGGCTTTCTCAAAGTGGAATTTATATACCGGTGCCTCTGTCACAAGGACATTTTGTACCTGCACAGAAAAATGGCACAACTTATGACAAAAAAAAACTCTGAGAGAAACCACCATAGCTACAGAGCCTTGATATAACAGAGGGGTTTATTTGTGATAAAAAAAAAAATGTTATTACATAAGGGGAAACACGGGAAAAAACATTCTAGAAATTGTGCTTCCAATTTGCTTTATGAACTTGCCTCTGTCGCATGTTCACTGTCAGCAGGATTAATAGTGCAATGTGCTTTATAGGCTGCAGGGCAACACACGGGGATATTTATTGCACCCATGCAGCATCACAATATTATATGCTTAGTACACAAGGTTGGCTGATCTATTGAAGGTTCTCGGCGGAGGTCATTGGGAAATGCATAGTCTTCTAAAGAGGTTTTGTCCTGTGAGAAGTCATGTTTATGTGAATGTATGCTGTACTGCTTTTACAACCTAACAACTTCAGAGTTCTTTACAATCGCTGTAATTTGTAAACCAGCACTGCAGTTGGCAAGTGTCTTGACTCCAGAAATAGAAAAAAAAAAAAAATAGTTGTTTGGTTAAACAAGGTTTAGTTTAGTATACATGTAAATGTTTGGGAATTTTTAGTAAATGGATTACAAAAGTTGGAGACTGGTCTAAGCTTTTAGTAATTAAAATATCACTGCACAAAACATATTTGGAATCAGGGCCAGGGCTGCCGTTTAGAAATCATGGGACCCCATACAGCCTACCTGACAGGTTCCCACCCCTCCAAAAACATCAAATGATATTTTCGCTAAAATTCAGCAGCGGTGATGCTATGCCTCGCAGCGATGGCAGAAATTATACCCTCTAATCGATCAAGACCAAATTAATTGAATAGCGCCGTACTGCAAAAGCTATTGCATGCAGTTGCTTTGCGCTAGTGTGGGGTTAAAGTGGTTGTAAAACCTTACAGACCACTTTGATCTACAGGTAAGCCTAGTTTACAGCACCGTAGACAGCGGCGTGCAGGCGCACTGAGCACGCCGCTGCTAACGGCGATATGCCGCTAGTGGCGGCTCCCGTGAGCATGCGCGGGAGTGACGTCATTGCGGCTCCGGCTAATCACAGCGCCGGAGCCGCAAGGCCTGAAAGTCACTCCGGGATACATGGCAGGGGCGGAGATGAAGAAGGAGGAGCGCTTCGGGGGCTTCGTTCTCAGGTAAGTTGTTCATAATGAGCTAGTATGTTATGCATACTAGCTCATTATGCCTTTGCCTTGCAGGGTTTATTTTTATTTATTATTTTGTTGGGGGTTAACTTCCTCTTTAAAGAAGGCAGTGAGGAGGCAATATGCCTCCTCACAACTTGTCAAATGAACTTTGTAGCGCGAGCCAAATGCTGACTGCTCTTCGGATAGCAAGGCACATTTGAACAAGTTCTTAATTTTTTTTTGGGGGGGGGGGGATTTTTTTACTTTTTTTATTTATTAATTTTTTTTTTACAATTTTTTTAACTGCCCTGTTGGAGGGCCTTTGGCAAAATATTAGCGGTCTAAACAGATCCCTGATGTCCTAAATTTGATACAGAGAAAGGGACTGAGAACAGAGCTTCCCCAGTCCCTTTATCTGCAGCCTCAGCTGCACTAGACAGTGAATGAATGGGAAGCACTCTGAGGAAGGGGCTGGTAAATATAATATATTTAATGCCCCTCTGCCCCCATCCTGAGAGATTCCCCTGTACGCAGAGGGCCCGACAGCAGGTGGAGGGGGGCGCAGATACTAGAACCGATCCCCCTGCAGCGCAGCCAGAGAGAGGGAGAGGAAAAGCTGGCAGCGATCCAGGGAGGAGTCACAGGAAGATCAGTGTCAGCTATAAAGCAGTACAACCGACCCTCCAGCTCAGGTGCCCAGGCCCCCTTTTAAACTGAAGGAGGGCCGGCTCTACTGCCTTATCAGTGGCCCTGATCTGGGCAGTATTGGGTTATCACAGAAAGGACAGAGTCCACAGTATGGTTTACCATATAAAAAAAAAAAAAATACTGACATTCAATATCTCTACAATTTAGACATACAGTACATGTAGGTATCAATTGGCATTACCAATAATAATAAGGCATAATGAGCTAGTTGTTTTGTTTGGTCTACAGCCAAAGAAAAGGTTTGATTAATGTTCACACCCCCTATAGAAGTAAGATCACATTTGAATATGAAGATCTAAACTCCCCAATTGTGAATTTATAAGTGAAACAATATACAGTGTCAGTGTACAGTGTCAATATACATGTCAGATGTTGCATTATAATGATTTTAAAAGCAATACTCTGATAATCACTTACTTGACTTACTGAATATGTTAAAAGAGAAGTATGGCCTAAGCTTTTTTGCCACACTTCTCTTGTGGCTCACAGGAGTGCTTTTACTTTTGCACTTCTGTAACCCACTATCAGCCGCCCGTGGACTAAAGCCTGCTGTCAGCTGACTTCACAGAGCCACTCCAGGCTCTGGAAGCATCCCGATGATACAGTATTGTTGGGATCCACTCAGATGCCTGATTGATAGCTGGTTCCGGCTTTCAGCATGCGGCTGTAAGCTGAAGACAACTGTGCCAGCCCCCTTCTCTGCCCTCCATTGAATGCTGACTGGGCAGAGCAGAGTGTGGTGACTGATAGTTACTGCTCTATACTCTGAGACGACCAGGAGCTGAGCCATTAGCAGTCATGCGATAGCTCAGATCTTGGGCTTAGAGGCAGTGAGAGACTGATGCTGCAGCATGAAGGTGAGAATGTATGGCAGTGACTCATCACTAAGGCCAGGTTCACATATGTGTGACCGTGGTTCACAGCATGTGGTCCGGTTTGATTTTGTTCACCTATTCAGGTGTGAGTCAGGTCCAAATTTTTGCCTGAATTCGCACCTGTACCAAACTCAAACACACACAGGACCCTGTTTGAGTGCGGACCCCGGACCTGGGTGAACCGGCACCATTGAGAGCTAGTCACACTCGCATGTCATGCGAATTGGATGCAGGGAAATCCGCACATATGTGAACCCAGCCTGGGGGACACAAGCCAGTCTTATGTCTTATACTTCTGAAATTCTATCTTGAGCACCCCAGATGAGAGCTCCTGATTGGAACATATTTAGAGGAAATATTTTATCTGCCAATAGATAATAATGCATGAAATTCTTAGGTCCAGCAGACTCTCTGCCATTGCCTACTTTAAGACTACCAGTCGACTCCACTGCAATGGTATACTGGTGTTGTCCACTCTGGACTCTCTCCCTCCTGCTAATCCAATTAAGAAACCCATCTTCTGTCCATCTGCTAAAAGAGGAAGCATTCCTACTGCAAGTCTGACATTAATGGATTTTAAAGTTGTCAGGAAGACAGATTTCAGATTTATACACCAGCTGAATTCATAATGTCTCCAAAAAAGAAAAATATTACTGAAATAAAGGCTGCTTTTACTCATCTGCCTGAAGTCCTTTTTATAAGAACTTACATTTCATGGGTAGTTTCATATTTAGAGGGCGTAAATCTTTTATAGGCCCAGCTACGCTGATTTTACTTCAAAGGCTGGCTATGGATGGGGGAATTCCCTGGGCAGTTCCCAAAAAAAGATCCAAGGTATGCCTGGCTTTACACTGACTGAAAAATCAGAGCCTCGATTTTACCTCTCAACTCCTTTGTCAGCATGCACACACCAATAGCATTTGTTCTTTGAGGGCAAAAAAAAGCAACATTTTATAACATACCATGTTGTAAAATGTCTGACATGTTACTGATCCTGACTGATTGATTGATCCTGAAGGTTGGAAATTAACGATTACAAGACTGGATTACCATTAAATGTACAGTACATGCCAGTCAGAGTTGAAAACTTATGTATACAGTATGTATAAATACAGCAAAAATGATTTAATACATCTATATACTATATGCGCATTTCCCTGTGTTTATCCCTCTGCAAAACACTGCAATTACAGAAAAAAAATAAAAACAGTTGATCTATCATATCTGCACTGAAATCCCAAGCAGTGTTGTCAGCACTGCCTGAGTTCCACCCTGTAGGACTACAGAACACCTTACCTTTTCCAACATAGGGGGAGGCAGAGAAACCAGTGAGGTACTTTAATTACACATTAAAGTGGTTGTAAACCCTTACAAACCCCTTTGACCTACAGGTAAGCTTAGATTAAGGCTTACCTGTAGGTCCTAGAAATATCTCCTAAACCTACACGGTTTAGGAAATATTTGCAAAAAGACAGGCATCGCTGTCTACAGCCCATGCGCTGTAGACAGCGGCACGCAGTCGCACTGAGTACGCCGATGCTAACAGCGATATTTCGCTCGTGGCGGCTCCCGTGCGCATGCATGGCAGTGACATCATCACGGCTCCGGAGAATCACAACGCCGGAGCAGCGAGACCCAGAAGTCACTCGGGGATACATGGCAGCGGTGAAGATGAAGAAGGAGGACCGCTTCGGGGGCTTTGTTCTCAGGTAAGTTATTCATAATGAGCTAGCTCATTATGCCTTTGCTTGCAGGGGTCTTTTTTTTTAGATTGCCTTTACTTCCTCTTTAAGGGACTTCAGCTAATAGAGGCTTATCACGATGGCACTTGGTCCTTGCCAGAATATCTAAGATGTACCCCCATGCAGGGCCGTTTTTAAGGCAGGGCAAAAGGGGCAGCTGCCCTGGGCCCTGACATTGTTGTGGGGCCCAAAGCAGCTGCCTCATACTTGCCAACTATCCTGGTTTAAATTCCCTCGTCCCTTGAGGTTTTAGTCCAGTGCTGTGTCCCAATATCTCAGTGTGAAGTGCTGCTACTAATGCTGCCCAGCTCTGCCCTATTGTTGTGTACAGATGACTCTCCTGCTGACCCTGTGTTTACATGTAAATTACCGGCATTCATATGTAAATAGTGGCAGCATTCATATGTAAATAGCGGCGGCCAGCAGCATTGATATGTATATCATACCCCCATGAGGTCATATCCACAGTAATCCCTAGCAACCAAACAACAAGCAGAAATCATGTGCTGTAACCTCTAGCAACTAATGAGTGAGCTGTAATGTGAGCTGTAACCTCTAGCAACCAGTCAGTGAGCGGTAATGATACACCGTAACCTCTAACAATCAATCGCAGTAAACTGATTTTAAGTCTAGTTGCTATTTATTGTATGTCTCAGAGCAGGTGGAGAGCAAAACTGCATGGGGGGGCCCACAAGAAAAGTTTTGCCCAGGGTCCAATCAATATTAAAGACAGCCCTGCCCCCATGCTTGAGGCTGTGGTCAGGAGGGCCCCATGTTCTATACATGGTGGACCTGTCCCAAGTACAGTAATTAATATACCAAAAAGAGCTCAAACTTCTCTTTTGAATTAACCTATCGATAGCATTCCCAAACACACACAAAAACACAGATTTTTTTTTATGTTCCTAGCAGCAAAAATTTCTATAGCTAAAGCTTAGGAATCACTGATGGTTGACATTGTGGTCACAAAGCGCAAACTTACCTGGATTATGTTGAATAACTAGCTGACACAATATTAAACAAGGAATCTCAATTAAAGAGGGTTTTCGGACACCTGTTTGCATTACGTACAATCTCCATCCTCTTGAATTCCAATTGGGGGGGGGGGGGGTTGGGACGCAGAGTTCTGGTCGGGTTTGTGACTGACATTTCTTCCTTCTTTTCTTTCTTTTTTTTCTACTTTTCTCTTATAAAAGAGCAAACATAAACTGTCTCACTATGTCAGATAGAGCCGTTCCTGGTACTGACTTAGGCTGGGTTCACACATTGCGGTGCAAATTAAAGCTCAATTTTCACAGCTAATTGACAAAGTAGTTGTTTTAGCATTTCAGGTCAGTTTTTGTTCAGGGTCAGGGCTACATCAGGTCAGGTCTACATCAGTGTCAGGTCAAGATTTTATCCTGTTCACAACTGAATGACATGTGCGATTCACAAGCATTCTCATAGAAGTCAATGGGCCTGAATTCACACCTGAGCCAGATGGCACTGCTCAGAAAACTGACAGGACTCTTTTTCAATCCACACTGAATCCACACTCCGGCTGCACCAGACATATGTGAACAGGCACAATAGAAAGCAATGTTCTTTCACATGTCATGCAAATTGGATGCGGTTCGAAACGCATCCAATTCACATATGTGTGAACCTAGCCTTAATGAATAACTTTTTATAATAGCCGGCTTTCATGGCCCTGCAATATATACTCGGTACTATGACTTGCTGCCGATAACTGTTATTCATTGGCGCGGTCGCCTAGAGGCGCTGCAAATTCTTCGTTCTTAAAGTTTTGACTGTTGCTTTTTATGCAGTGCTTCTGAACACCTCGCTGTTTTATGTAACCACACTTTGATTATACACCGACGCCTTACGGGTAATATGTGAGCATTGTATAGTCATAACGTATCATCATTGAAAATCTTTAATAAAAACATAAAAAAATAATTAAGTGTCTTATCATTACTCCACTACAGAGCTCAAAAAATGATCCCTAGGAAAAAATATTTCCTGACAGGCTCCATGGCAGCATACGTGTGGGTTGGCCCCCGCCTCCATAACTACCCAATAGGACCCCTCTCCCATAAATCTTTGCTCCTGGCTGCTATCCGTGTTCCTTTTTTGTCCTCCTCCGTAGGACCATGCGGTTCTCCTACCTGAAGATGACTTCACAGCGATCGATCGGCCGAATGACAAGTTTGTTTCCTCCGATAGGCCCTGACTGTTAAGCAGGGTATGGAGAGTAATTGCAGAGTAGCGCTGAAGAAATGGTTGTCTTACCTTAAAGTGCGCCCGGCCTGTTTACCTGTGGCTACAGGTGGCCTTTATCTGCTGGAGGTCCGGTGTGTGCGTGTATTCGTTCGGCCTGTGATCGTTGGTGGAGTGGTGAGTATGTATGTTTCCATGGCAGCAGTGTATTTATATGTACCGCTTATTTCCCTTTTCCTGTATCTATTTTTTGCTGTGTTTATGCTGTTTGCTGAACGCTTCTGCGTTCCAGCAAACTACTCTCTTCGACTTCCGGGTTCGCGGGCGTTCTGCGCATGCGCGGACCCGGCGTGAAAGCGAGGCTTGGTTCTCGTGCATGCGCGTTGAGCACCCGGCGTCTGACGTCGCCGATGACGTCACGGGCGGCAAATTTAAAAAGCCTGCAAAGCTGACAGAGCCCCGGGAATGATTGCGGACGCCACAGCGACTTCCCGGGGGTAATTTTCTGGCAGTTTAAGGTAGGAGCAATCCCTTATGCTAGGGATGTGTGGGGTTTTGTCTATCTGAGGTCTGAAATTATTTCTTTATTGCTACAATACAGGTATCTGTCTGTTGTGTATTATGGATGCTTCACTGCCCCCTAGTGGCCAGCCCGCTCATGTTAGGTAGGTCTGTCTGTTTTCTGTGTTCACAGCCCTTCTAAATCTGATCCATAACCTAGTGCCTATAGACGCAGTGGATCGTCAAAATCGCACCACCACAAATCCTCCTCAAAGTCCAGCCACCATAGGTCCGCCAGGTCGGAACAGCGTGACAGGGATTATTCTCGCCCCCCTGTGGCTCACTCCAGCAAGAGACCAGAGAAATCATGTTGGGGGTGCAGGATGCCCGTGCCAGCTGATAAATCCCTATGTGACCATTGTTTCACCAAGGCAGCGGATGAAAGACGGCGCTGATCAGCGCTTAGAAGTAATGGTGAGGCGAGTGGTAAAGGAATCCCTGCAGGAAAGGGAAGCCCAACAGCCATGTGAATCCCCATCTGACCCATTAGATCCTACAGTAGGAGAAGGGTTACTACAAGAGACATGGGAATCATCCCAGCCTAGCCGCCACTCTGCTCCTGTCTCAGACAGTGAATCGGATCCGGAAGATCCAGGATTGGGGTTTGACTATGGTCTGGTTCCCTCCCTGGTCAAGGCAGTGAGAGAGGCTCTGAAGTGGGAAGATCCTATTACTTCCCCCCCCAAAGCAAAGGAAATTTTTTAAGCAGCTCAATAAGGAGCGCCAATTTTTTCCGTTTCTGTCCGAATTGGGTGATATTATTTCAGAGGAATGGAGCAAGATGGACAAAAAGAGTTCCATGCAATCTAAAATCCTTAAACTGTACCCTTTTAAGGAAGAGGATGTAAAACACCTGGAGTCAGCTCCACTGGTGGACGCAGCGCTTATGCGTTTGGTGAGATATGTGACTCTTCCCTTAGAAGATACTGTGTCATTCAAGGATCCTTTAGAGAGACGGATCGATTCAGATCTGAAGAGAATCTATTTGACTTCAGGGATGGCGTGCAAACCAGTGCTTGCGATTGCAGCAGTGTCAAAGGCCATAGAATTCTGGGCTGACAGCATTGAAGAATACCTGAGAGGCATTTCAATGGACACGGCTAAAGACTCTCCTATTCAGGAGATTAGGATGGCTTCGGCCTTTCGGGGGGAGGCATCCATTGATGTCATTCGCCTGATGTCTCGGGATATGCTGGCAGCTGTTTCAGCACGCCGTGCGTTGTGGCTCCGTCCGTGGCTCGCAGATCCTGCATCTAAACAGGCTTGGTGCCGCATCCCCTTTGAGGGGTCCTCATTATTCGGCAATAAGCTTGATTCTGCCAAATCCCCGGCCACAGGCGGGAAATCGGGTTTTCTCCCTCAGGACAGGCGTCCTCAAAACCAAACACGCTCCTTTCCAAGAAGGCAGAATGCGGATCGTGCCAGGGAATGCACGCAGCTACAAACCTGGCCGGGAATTCTCCAGGACGTGGAGGTCCAGGCAGTCTTCTTTTAAGAAGGCCTCTAAAAAGGTGGTTCCTCTGGGAACCAGGACTCTGGGAAGTCATTTTGAAATTGGGCCCGCTCAAGCATGTCGGGTGGGGGCTCGTCTTCTCCACTTCAAACATGTTTGGGCGGCCTCAATTCGGGACTATTGGACCGAAAAGACGGTGTCGTCCGGTCACAAATGGGTCTTCAGCAACACTCCAAAACTCAGATTTGTCCCCACAACTCTTCCAGGCTCAGAAGAGAAAAGACAGGTCCTATTGACCTATGTGAGCTGTTTATTGGAACAAGGCGCAGTCGTACCCGTCCCAGAAGAAGAACGGGGCGAAGGCATGTATTCACCCCTGTTTATGGTGCAGAAGAAAAACGGCACATGAAGGCCAGTAATAGACCTGACCCATCTCAATTCCTTCATTCGCAAGGAAAAATTCAAGATAGAGTCCCTGCTTACCATACAGCAGTCAGTACACCTGGGAGACTGGTTGATATCAATCGACCTAAAAGACGCGTATTTTCACGTGCCCGTGGCAAAGGACTTTCACAAATTCCTCCGCTTCGCGGTAGGCAACCAACACCTACAGTTCACATGTCTACCCTTCGGGTTAACCACGTCACCCTGGGTCTTCTCCAAGGTGCTATTGGCGGTAGTGGCTCTTCTCAGGGTCAAGGGTGTTCGTCTCCACCACTATCTGGACGACTTGCTTTTACTATCTCAGAGCAAGGATCAGCTGTTAGATCACAAAAGAGGTTGTCATCTCTACCCTGCAAGAGTTCGGGTGGCTCCTGAATTTAGAGAAGAGTCAGCTGGAGCCGTCTCAGCCCCTTGTGTTCTTGGGCGCTCAATTCAACACCGTGGAGGGTACCATCTCCCTCCCAGAATAGAAGATCGTAGTGATCCGAGACAGGATTCATGCAGCCCTTGGATCATCTTCACCTTTCTGCTCTCCAGTGCCTGAAAATAAGAAGTGGGCCCAGTGGCATACTCGTCCTTTTCAGAAGGGGTTTCTGCATCAATGGAACTCAGTCAACCAGAATCAGCGCATTTTTCTTACCCCATCCATGAGGACATCTCTCCTCTGGTGGCTTCAAGGGAAGAATCTGCGCAACCATCATTCAATCATTCCCATCTCATGGATCACTGTGACCTCAGATGCCAGCAACCAAGGGTGGGGCGCTCATTGCCTTTCTGATGTGGCTCAGGGCAGGTGGATATTCCCGTCTCAAAGGGTCGTCTCCAACATTCTGGAACTAAAGGCAGCCTTTCAGGCACTCCTATCTTTTCGCCATCTAGTGATGAATTCTTCCGTCATGCTAAGGTTGGACAATACAACCGCAGTGGCGTACATAAGGAAGCAAGGTGGAACTCACAGCTGGTCCCTGTTACAAGAAGTGGAGCCAATAATGAGTTGGGCTCAGAAGAACTTAGCCAACATCTCGGCAGTATACATCCCGGGGGTCCAGAATGTGCAAGCAGACTTCTTGTCACGGGTCGAGATGGACAACAACGAGTGGTCCCTCCACAGAGAGGTCTTCGAGTGGCTCCTAACACTGGGAGTGTCTCCGGAGGTCGTACTGTTCGCTTCCCCGTGCAATTTCAAGATGCCAAAGTACTTTGCGAGGTTCAGGGACCCTCAGGCATTCGGGATAGATGCTCTCACGACCAGTTGGGATTTCCAGAGGGCCTATGCCTTCCCTCCAGTCCCGGTGATTCTACAGTTTCTGCGGAGACTCAGAACAGAAAAGGTGGAGATCATTGCGGTCATTCCATTCTGGCCCAACAGGCCGTGGTTTCCTCTGCTGCTACTCCTCAGCTATCAAGATCCAATTCCCCTGCCTCTCAGGCCGGATCTATTGTCCCAAGGCACGACGTTACACCCGTGTCCCATCTTGTCTACACCTCAAGGTGTGGTTCTTGAGAGGGGAAGGCTAGAAGCCCTTGGTTGCCCGGAAGAAGCTATTCCAACCCTTCTTAGTGCCAGACGAAGAAGTACTAATAGGGTGTACGAGCGCATATGGTCCAGGTTTACTGTACACATGTCATCAAGAGAAAATTCCTGTAACTCTCCGGCAGTTCATGATATTCTGAGCTTTCTTCAATCTGGACTGGATTTATCTCTGGCAGTCAGCTCGTTAAGAGTACAAGTGTCAGCCATCTCGGCCTTCGCGGGAGTCTCATGGGCAAATCACGCCTTAGTTCGTCAGTTCTTTAAGGGTGCCATCAGGCTCAGACCGCAAAGAAGACTCAGGATCCCCAAATGGGACCTTCCATTAGTTCTGGATTTTCTGTCAAATCTTGGGAAAGATTCTGCTGAACCTTTGTCTGTTAAAGATCTCACCCTTAAAACTATCTTCCTAGTGGCAATAACGTCAGCAAAAAGAGTATCAGAGATCAGGAATCTTGGTTCGGAGGAACCTTTTCTGACCTTTTTTGCAGACAGAGTGGTGCTGATTCCAATGTTAGGGTCAAATCCAAAAGTGACCACAGTCTTCCATGAGAATTAGGAGATTGTACTCCCTACCTTCAAGACATCAGATGACCAAGAGATCCATCCTCTTGATGTAGGCCACACCTTAAAACAATATCTGGAGGCAACAGCTCCCTTCAGGCAAACAGAATTCCTCTTCGTTCTTCTTCACGGCAAGAATAAAGAGATGCGAGCGTCAGTTAGGTCAATTTCTGCTTGGATTGTGCAGACCATTCAAAGGGCATACAGAGCAAAGGGCTTGGCTCCTCCTGAGGCAGTGACGGCTCATTCAACACGGAGCATCTCGACCTCGTGGGCGGCTTCTCGGCATGTGGCGCCTGAAATTATTTGTAGAGCGGCCTCTTGGTCCACAATTAACACTTTTGTTTCTCACTATTGTGTTGAACCAGCTGCGCTGTCTTCTATTAATTTTGGTTTACAAGTATTGTCGTTGGACAATGTTAAATAAATTTCGGTTTCTTTGCTCAACATTTTGCCCACCCGGGTGTGTTTGGCGAGTTATTTCCCACACGTATGCTGCCATGGAGCCTGTCAGGAAAACGGAAAATTTATATCAAATACTTACCGTAATTTTCCTTTCCTGATAGGCTCCATGGCAGCAGGAGTTCCCTCCCAAATGTCTGGAGTAGGCTAGTTACGGAACACGGATAGCAGCCAGGAGCAAAGATTTATGGGAGAGGGGTGTCCTATTGGGTAGTTATGGAGGCGGGGCCAACCCACACGTATGCTGCCATGGAGCCTATCAGGAAAGGAAAATTACGGTAAGTATTTGATATAAATTTTCCGTTTTTTGTAAATGTCAATGTTGTGCTAGGAACCTGTTAGCAAAAAGCTCTGCCCCTTCCCACAATGAACTGCATTTTTACTTTGGTGTGTTGTATCTGGAGCAGAATAAAAGTAAATAAAACTAGGTGAAGCGCTAAACTACAACAAAAAAACTTAAGATTTATAAATCCTCCTTTTATCCCTTTGAATATAATACATAAGGTGCTAGTGCTATATCCAATATATCAGTAAATAGTGCTGTAAACAATCCACAGTGTAAACAATTTTTTTTACAAAAAAACATGTCCACTCAAAGTCCAAAACAGTCCTCTGCGCAAACCAACAAAGGGCTTCCCCAAATGGCTGCGCTTGCTTTATTCCTCTCTGATACTTGAATAAAAATGTGGGTGACGTTGCAGCACTTCGAAAAAGATATCACTTACTTATTTGTAAGTCAACGTTTCTATGAACGTTTAGATTTTCTTGTGATATCTAAGGTTTATACATTTTGTGTCAGTTGATTTTATTGTCTGTAACGTACATATGATCAACATCACGTTTTTCCTGGTGAAATTGACCTGTACTACATCTTTTTGTTTAGTGTATGTAATGTAACCTTTCCCTAAATAAAGAATGGTAAAAAAAATAAAAAAATTCCTTCTATGCCTATTTAAAGATTGTTTTATTTCAAAATTTTTGTGTGGATTTCATGAGGAATGGAAAAAACCAAGAGGCTGAAGGATATAAATTGAAGGAACTTATTTATTGGAATACAATAGACATATAAATGCTGGTAAGGTGTGTAAGGTGTGTTTATATTGGTACAATGATACTTTTGGCCAGTGGGCCAAATTGTTAAATAAGCAATGCTCCTCTTCTGCGCTGCATCATTATTAAAAAAAACTGCATGTACTGTATGTCAGAGCTTTTACACTCTTCAAAAACGGGGCCTTTTTTTGTTTAACACAGAAAAGTTTTACTGATCATCATAGGATCTCCCACTAAAAGCACGTAAAGGTACACGAAAAAGATATTGAGCATAATACATTCTATATATGCTTACAGATGTGTTTGCTTAACAACAGATAGATTACAAAAGTGGGTTGTTTGAAATCAGCATGGTGGACTAAAAAATTCCCTTTAAATCAGAGGTGTCCAACCTGCGGCCCATGGACCTCATGCGGCCCAAGACGGCTATGAATGCGACCCAACACAAAATCGCAAATTTACTTAAAAACGTTAAATTGTTTTTGGGGTTTTCTGTAAAAAATTATTTACACTTAGCAAACACATGCAGCCAAAGAAAAATGTGACAGTATTTCCTTACTGGACTTTTATAAGTTTTATATTCCCAAAAAAAAAAGTCCCACTCGTCACAACCCAAAAATCTGATGAGCACCTTGAGAATTCATTAAGAATTGCTACTACATCCATCGAACCAGATATTCATGCGTTAGTTTATCAAAAACTTAGTTTGTCAAATATCGCACTCGTTTTATGGTGCCCTCTTTTACTTTTATAATAAACATAAAAAAAGTTGTATTACTATAGGTACATTATCTACAGTATATCAGTGATTGTTAACTTGTGGTCTGTCCGACCTTTTCTGCTTGTCAGCTATCCTTAGTGAAGATGTATTTTATGTGTGGCCCAAGACAATTCCTATTCTTCCAATGTGACCCAGGAAGGTCAAAGGGTTCATCCCCTGCTGTTAAGGATCTCCAATCCCATTCCCTGCAATTTGTGCCATACTCTTTCCATTTTCGGATGATGGATTGAACAGAGCTCCATGAATTGTTCAAAGCTTGGGGTATTTTTTTATAACCTAACCCTGCTTTAAACTTCTCCACAACTTTATCCCTGACCTGTCTGGCGTGTTCCTTGGCCTTCATGATGCTGTTTGTTCACTAAGGTTCTCTAATAAACCTCTGAGGGCTTCACAGAACAGCTGTATTTATACTGAGATTAAATTACACACAGGTAGACTATATTTATTAATTAGGTGACTTCTGAAGGCAATTGATTCTACTAGATTTTAGTTAGGGGTTTTATAAATGCATGCCACACTTTTCAGATATGTATTTGTAAAAAAAAAATTAAAACCACTTATTTTATTTTCACTTCATAATCTTGTGCCACTTTGTGTTGGTCTATCACTTAAAGTCCTAATAAAATACATTTATGTTTTTTGGTTGTAACATGACAAAATGTGGAAAACGTCAAGGGGTATGAATACTTTTTCAAGGCACTGTGTGTGAGCACTGTTTTGTGCACCAGTACTATGAGCCCAGACGGGGCCCCATTCAAGCCAGGAAAGGACCGAAGAGCAGTGCTGGAACATGGAGCAGTGCTGGAACAAACATTTCTTTTAATAGAGAGGAGGGGAACCCAATGTATAAAACATAAATACTGCTTAAAACATTGCTCCTCCAGCAAATATCCTGTAGTGTATGACAAACAAAAGATAAAATGACTTAAATATTTTTTTAATGTGTGAATGTGAAAATCTAAAGTTTATAAAAAGATATATCCTCTTTAGTTTCAATGGTTTTTAATGAAAATTTATATGAGAGCAAATCAGAATTCACATGTTATATCCTTTTACCGAGAAAGTTATTATAGATGATCATGAGGTAGCAAGATATCTATGCACTTCATTCATACTTTTTAAAGTTACGTTTTTAACCTAACATTTATTTTATATTTTTATGATTTCAATAAGTTATTTTTTTTTTTTACAAATGTACATTTAATACAGGGTATATCCATAATCCTAGTGTTGCAAAGCATTCTGTTTTTTTTTAAAGCGTAAGCCCAGCAGTAGTTTTTCATGTTGAAACTGACTCTTTAAATTGAAAAACTCTATATGGAGCCATACAGAGCAGAGAAGGAAGGCCAACTCCTCTAACTTACCAGAAGTATAATTTTAGCTTTATTTATTCATATACAGTAAACAACAGTTTTATTTATTTATTTTTAGCAAAACAGTTAAGATTCGTCTGTTAAACATGTGGACATGAGCATAGAGCTTCACATACTAGATTCAGAGTGTAAATACAATATTTACACAAAATGGTTCATATTTACCACATCAAATAATTAGAGTATTTAAAAAAAGTTGTGTTTTTATCCTGAAGATAATAAATACAGAGATGACATACTGTACAAAGACCCTATACATTCCCATTAAATAATGATGGCCTGTGCCATTTATGTGCCATTTATATCAGATATCCACAGCTGCAAGATTTTGTAGAAATGGTAAAACAATATTAAGGTAAAATACGAATAATTAAATCAAATAATTATAAGATACAGTATAACCAATATAGTTGTTGGGAATGTGTTCAGAAAGTTATTTGATATACAGTTTAAGATGGGATGTTTGCTTACCAATTTCTGTCTTCAGGCGCAGCACAAGACACACGGGTTCCAGCTACTCATTCGATTGAAGAAGAATTACCTACAAAACACAATATGCAGATGATGATGGTTTCAATATTACATTTTTATCTGCATATTTTGCAGCAGTTTTCAATAGGTTAATTTTCTTCCTTTCTTTTCTTGCCTACAACCCCACCCCTGCTGCCTATTTGTTGTCTTTTTGTTTCCTGTGTATTGTCACAATCAACTGTTTGTTGCCCGCTACAAACATATTGTAAAGTCACCGCTATTTACACATAGCACATACTATAAATTAATCCCTTGAAGGCCTGCCACTATCAAATTGCACTACTGTTATCCCCAAATTTTGCCCTATTAAACCCTTGAATTTTATTTATTTTGTACTGTCATAATTTTTTTAAGATATCTATAGATTATATATATATATATATATATATATATATATATATATATATATATATATATATATATATATATATATATTATACACACACACACACACACAGTATCTCACAAAATTGAGTACACCCCTTACATTTTTGCGAATATTTTATTCTATCTTTTCATGTGACAACACTGAAGAAATGACACTTTGCTACAATGTAAAGTAGTGAGTGTACAGCTTGTATAACAGTGTAAATTTGCTGTCCCCTCAAAATAAATCAACACACAGCCATTAATGTCTAAACCGCTGGCAACAAAAGTGAGTACACCCCTAAGTAAAAATGTCCAAATTGGGCCCAAAGTGTCAATATTTTGTGTGGCCACCATTATTTTCCAGCACTGCCTTAACCCTCTTGGGTATGGAGTTCACCAGAGCTTCACAGGTTGCCATGAAGACATTACAGAGCTGGTGGATGTTAGAGACCTTGCGCTCCTCCACCTTCCATTTGAGGATGCCCCACAGATGCTCAATAGGGTTTAGGTCTGGAGACATGGTTGGCCAGTCCATCATCTTTACCCTCAGCTTTACCCTCGTGCCCGAAGCGTGGCGAGCGAAGTGAGCCCGCTAGGGGCACTGCTTACAACATCGCCAGCGTCTGACAAAATGTACAATTAAGTGCGCAGGCGCCATGTAGAGCTGCTAATCAGCTGTTCATCTTCGGAGACTTTCGGCGTCTCCTTTCTCCTCCGTACTGCGCAAGCGATGCGCCTGCGCAGTATAGGGCGGACACTATCCGATGGGGGGACCTTTCTCGTCAGAACACCTGCAGTACTAATTGAGCAAAAATATACCAACAGGGTGGTCGAACAGAAGTCAATCGATAGATCAACTTCTGTTTAACCACAGTGCCCACACATGACTCAAAGTTTGGCCAGTCCCTGCTGAACCGGCTGAATTTCGATTCTTTAAGAGCCAGCTTCAGAGTACACATGCACAGTGGCGGCTAGTGCTCCATCGGTCGGGGGGAGGGGGGGCGTGGCACGACTGGCTTCTTGATTTGCCGAGAGGAGAATCAGTGTGATAATAGTGAATATTCATTCATTATTGTCACACAACTGGGTGGGCTAGGAGCGCAGTGCTCTGCGCCCCGAGCCCACCCTTTTTTGAAGCCTATTAGAGTCTCTGGCTCTAATCATGTGCTTCAAACCCCCCCCCCCCCATTGTAATCTACGGTCCGGTGCCCTGTATGTAGTTCAGGGGGCTGGATGCATGGATAGGGGAGGATGGATTAGGCGCCCCTAATGGACGGGCTGCCACTGCACATGCACAGAAGCTGCTAGAATCTCTCTATGGCTCCCTTTCTCATGCCACAGTTCTCTAGCAATTCCTAGACAGCAGCTGTGAAAAATCTGACTGGAAATCAGACTTTTGAAGATAAAGTTGGTTCTTAAACTCTGCCTGGATACAATAATGCCATGTCGCCTTTAGTGACTGGCTGGAACTATAATCTTTTTCTATAAGCTAAGATCCGTCAATAGAAATAATAATATAACAAGGAAAGGAAAGATAAAGGAACCTAAAGTGACAGTAAATAAAGTACATTTTTACACAGAATATCACAGATGAAGGTGTTGCTAGAGCTGGGTTATGAGAGAGGGAGAAATACAGCCTGCAACAGAGGGAATTACAACAGCCTCTCAGTACAGGTACTATAAAATGGTATAGTAAGAGGAATGACATGGGTCACTTTAAGCACTGAAAATGCTGTATAAAGGAGACATTTTATATAGTATTTTGCTAGAAGAGCTCATTGTGATCTACCCTAAAATTGGTAGTATAATCAGAGAGCCATTAGATTTTTTGTTTTTCATCTGTAAAAAAAAACAAATGTTTTCGTTTGCATATACATGCATGTAAGTGTATAGTAGATACATGTAACCTGTAGATTAATTCCTGATTAATTCCTGTAGATGAATTATCTCTATATTTCCTTCTATTAATTGGGTTAATGTACAGGCACTCTCGATGTCTGCACAGCTTCAGCTTTTGTGTCAATATATACAAAGGTCTCTTTGTTTTTTACCATCTCAGTGGTGGAAGCGGATATGCAAAGACTGAAAAGTGTGTGCCACCATTTATATTGCACAAATCACTGAAGTCTTTCTTATTTCAGTATGCAAACTCAGACAGCATACTGCATAGTTCAGATTCTCTAACTTCTGCTCTATGTGAGTGTCATTAAGTTAAAATATTTATAACGTGTATTTACCAGAGCTACCAATGCAACTTCTACTTTCATTCGTTTTGTATGATCAGATC
This sequence comes from Lithobates sylvaticus, assembly GCA_028564925.1. Lineage (NCBI taxonomy): Eukaryota > Metazoa > Chordata > Amphibia > Anura > Ranidae > Lithobates > Lithobates sylvaticus. The sequence continues at coordinate 37,728,941 of CM053036.1, read as the reverse complement.
AATGTAACATGACTGCTTATTGGTTGCAATGTGTTATTTTACTGCCAGCAGCTCTACCAGGGACATGTTTGGCTGTGCTATAATTCCACTGACGGTGTTCCACAAGGGTCCATGTGCATAGGATGAGGTTTGCAGGTGGCAGGAGCTCTGCCTATCCTTCAGTACATCACCTTACCTTTAGGAGGTGCTGTAATACTGCGTACACACGATCGGAAATTCGGCCAGCAAAAGACCGATGAGAGCTTTTGGTCGGAAAATGCGACCGTGCGTAGGCTCCATTGGACTTTTGCTGGCCAAATTTCCGCCAGCAAAAGATTGAGAGCATGTTCTCAATTTTTCGGTCGCAAAAAGTTCCGATTGGTAATTCCGATCATCTGTAGCAATTCCGACACGCAAAATTCCTACGCATGCTCGGAAACAATTCGACGCATGCTCGGAAGAATTGAACTTAATTCTCTCGGCTCGTCGTAATGTTGTACGTCACCGCGTTCTGGACGATCGAAAGTTCAGCAAACTTTTGTGTGACCGTGTGTATGCAAGCCAAGCTTGATCGGAATTCCGTCGGAAAAAACATCCAAGATTTTTCTGTCGGAAAAAAAGGCTCGTGTGTACGTGGCATAATAGTTTTCTCAATGCAACCAACAAACAATGCAGCACACATGCAGTTTAAAGTTCATGTAAACTCAGTCACTAAAATCTCATAATTGTGATATTAGTCTCTATTCACACGTGTAGCGTTTGTAGACAATTTTTTTTTCATTCTTTTGTGTGTTTTTTGTGCATTTTTACACGTGGAATGCTATACAGGATCTTCTTTGGAGGATGATCACTTGTTTTTGGCCTCATAGGCACTTTTCTCCTGCCAGTAAATGCCAGTGACAGGAAAAGGTTGCCAGCAAAAATATGGCTGTGATGCTCGGCTCGGAACTGCACATGCGCAGTTTCGGTCCGGAGCCGGCCAAGACCATCCGAGGGCCTGTTACAGTGTGTTTGGGTGGGGCCAGTGGGTCTGGTGGAGGCGGTCCCTGTGTCTTGTGCTGTCATGGTGCAAGAGAACCGAGCGGAGTGGGTGAAGTCTCATGTGTGGGTCTGCGGGACGGGAGCAAGGCAAGCTGGGAGCGGGACTGTCAGTGCTGTTTGGACTGGAGTGGACTGAAGGGACCACCTGGTGTGGAGAGAGACTGTCACTGTGACTTAGGAGGGGACGTGTTGTGTTGGTGTCTTCACCATCTGTGCTGCTGCACACTGCTGTCAGTATCCCTGTCAGATTCAATTTCATGTTTGTGTGCCTGCCCATTCTAATGTCTTGCCCTCCTGAGTCCTGTCCCTGAGCTACTTACTTACTATATCGAAAATAAAATAAGAAATATGTATTTTGCCCTAATATCTACCTTAAAGCACATTGCTACTTGCATATTGCACTTGTTTGTAGCATAAATAGTGAAATTTGCACTTAAAACTGTAATTTTGTAACTTTTGGAAATGTCAGTAAAAACGTGGCTGTGTCAGTAAATTTTGGGTGTTGTGTCAGTAATTTCCAATCTGGTAGGTTGGCAATACTGATGAGTACCCTGCTCATTCAAAAAAAAAAAAAAAATACACCGAAATGTCTGACAAGTCGTTTATCAAAAACAAAAATGTCCCACGATGTGCATCCATTGTCAGTCTTGTCAACATGTTCATATTTGGTTAATGTCGTCACCTGGGTAATCCTGCCCCTTGGTTCTCTCTAGCAGCTGGGACCTGGAGGTGTCATTCGGTGAAAGGGAATTGATGGGATCGAATGTGTCTCTGCGGGCATCTTTTTTTTTTTTCTTTTGGTGGGACAGTGGGCATCATTCATTGTGAACCTGCTTTGCTGGGTGACATGATTGACAATACATTGTCAAAAACTGTGTTTGTGTTTTTTTTTAGGGGTATTCATTAACACGAGGGGGGAGGGATAAGACAGGTATTTTGGCACCCCCTTATTGTTAAAGAGGCTTCCACATTCTGATAAGCCCTTGTCCTCACCAGCATGGGGACAAGGTGCACTCCCCCCCATCTTTTTTCCTAGCCTGCTGGGCTGTATGCTTTGATAAGGGTCTGGTATGGGACTTGGGTGGGTCTGCAAAACATTTTTTATTTTTTGGCCCTTTAAAAAAGTCATACCAGACCCAAAGGGTCTGGTATGGATTGTGGGGGTATCCCCTTGCTGTTTTTTATTTTTATATTCACCTGTCAGCTGGGAATCCCCACAGGGACAGGCATAAGGGCGTACAGGTACGTCCCCTTTAAGATGCCGCCGTGCCATCGGGCCCCCCGTGAGGCCGGTCGCGGGTCCCGCGGACTCGATCGCCGCGGGGACACCCGTAATCATCTCACGGGAGGGCTGAACGGGGAGATGCGGAAATAAACAGCATCTCCCCGTTCTGCCTAGCAACTAGTGACGCCGGTCTCTGCTCCCTGTGATTAGAGCAGAGATCAGCATTCACTAGCTGACAGCCATGCCCCCCCACAGTAAGAAACACACCTCTAGGCACACTTAACCCCTACACTGCCACCTAGTGGTTAACCCCTTCACTGCCAGTGTAATTTACACAGGAATCCATGCATTTAAATAGCATTGATTGCTGTATAAATGACAATGGTCCCAAAAATGTGTCAAAAATGTCCGATGTGTCCGCCATAATGTCGCAGTCACAATAAAAATTGCTGATCGCCGCCATTACTAATAAAAAAAAAAATATTAATAAAAATGCTATAAAACTATCCCCTATCTTGTAAATGCTATAACTTCTGCGCAAACCAATCAATAATCGCTTATTGCGATTTTTTTACCAAAAATATGTAGAAGAATAAGTATCGGCCTAAACTGAGGGAAAACATTTTTTTTTTATATATTTTTGGAGGGTATTTATTATAGCAAAAGGTAAAAAATATTGCATTTTTTTCAAAATTGTTGCTCTATTTTTGTTTAAAGCGCAGAGGTGATCAAATACCACCAAAAGAAAGCTCTATTTGTGGGAAAAATAGGACGCCAATTTTGTTTGGGAGCCATGTCGCAAGACCGTGCAATTGTCAGTTAAAGCGACGCAGTGCCGAATCGCAAAAAGGGGCCTGGTCCTTTGGCTGCAAATTGGTCCGGTCTGAAAGTGGTTAAATAGCGAGTGGCCACAAGATAAGTAACAATTTTTTTATTTTTTTGTGAATTGACTTTATCTCTTTTCTTTGTGCAATATTTACTGCAGGTAATTACTGCATTTGGGATGTTTACCACAAATGCATTATTTAATTGTAGTGAATTGACACTTTAATTATGGAATTCGATATTTTCTAAAAAAAACACAAACACTGCAAGGTTTTTTTTTTTATATACTACCATTGATGTCAATGTGGCAAAAATCCCCCCACCCTGCTTCAAAATTAGCTTGTGTACTTTTTGGAGCTTCAGGTGTTGAGCTAAAAGCGCCTGAACACTCAGATGTAAACAGAGACAACTGAAAGCATAGGATTTGCCTTGTTGCCTTGTTGAGCACTTTGGATCTTTGAGCTTCATGCTACAAAACGTTCAGCTCTGAAAGGGGGCTTAATGTCATTTCAATAGTCATATTCAATTTATTTTTTTATTTTTTAAAGCGGATCTGCACTGCACCTGAGCACCACAAACCAAAAGCACTATTTAATTAATTTAAGCTCCCCATCCATCCATGTTTTGTTGCAAAATTACTTTGAAAAACAACCCCCTAGCATTTCTGGCTGTGGCCATCTTACGTAAAGGCAGATGATTCATGTAGCATTTACTTCCTCTAATCCATCTGCTCCTAGCTCAAGCATGCAGATGTAGCGCCCTGGGGTTTAGTCAGGGAGCTCCTCACCAAATTCCTTGTCAGGGGTAGCTACCATAGTTAAATTAGAGATCCAGTGATTTCCCTCTAAGTTTGACCTTGTTGTACTTTTCTCTTCTACCACTAGGTGGTCAGGCACTTGGTGGTACTAGATATGAGAAGGACAACTCAAGGTCAGGTTATGGGTATATGGGGCATCTCAGCCAATGGGCAGGGGTTTTCTTGAATCCCTTGGCCTGCTCGGAGAGCCTATATATTCGACTGGAGTCAGGTGATCTGTGTTCTGTGCCAACCGGACTGCCATCTGGGTGGATGTGTGTCGTTTACCCCTGGCTGCTAGGCCATAGATTGGGCCTATCCCGGGGGCATCTGGCTGCCAGGCTGTATGAGGGCCTATCCAGAAGTAAGAGGGCAGCGCAGGATTGGGACTGCGGCTTGCAGTCCAACCAAAAGTGACAGTTCTGCCGGCCGGAGAGCCTATCGTGGTCGGAGGTAGAAGGGAAGCTGTTGCCACTAAGGGACCAACCACCTTTACCAGGGACCATAGTAAGTAACTAAAGCAAGTAACGGAGCAGCATTCTCATTGAACGGTGGAGAATCGGGAAACTTTAGGCAGTGATCAAGTCAGGGACCCAACCAGCGAAGGTGACGCTTGCAGAGCAGCCTTGTGTGTCAAGCCAGGGACAGAACCGGTCAGCAGGGGTGAAGCTTGAAGGTATCTGAAGTGCCAAGCTATCGACCGAACAGGGAAGCATGGGTGACGCTTGAGGGAGATACCACCGCAAAAGCTTTGATGAGCTCACAGGATTCAGAGTTAGAGAATCAGAGGGTCCAGTGAGAGACCAGGAGCTCAAGGGGCTGAAGAACTACAAGTAGACGTTGTAGTAAAGCTGAGAGAACTGTTACTTTTGAATTAGGAACTGTTAAGTACTGTAGCCATAGGGGACAGCAAACCTGCATGTGCAGAAGTGGCGCCTTGCTGGGGCCTTTCCCTGTACGGCTGTCCTCCTATTGAAGCCTCAGAGTCTGCCTATTGAAATTGCAACTACTTAAGGGTGTCCTGGCCCCAACCCTCTTACCCTTGCAAAATATAAAAGGACTGTTAAAAGAAATAAAACCTCTTTTGCATACAAGAAGTATCTGGCGCCCAATGACTTACTACCTTTGCACCCACTATGCCTCACAACCCACCACATATTGAAGGATGTCAGCGGTCTGTGGCCTCAAAGGTTCTCATTAGACTGGAAGAGGTTAGAGATTCTGCTACACAGGCAAGAGGGTGTGCTTAGCTCAGAAAACTCCTCCTCTCCTCCCCTCCTAGAATATATGACATCATTTGCCTAGGCAAGAAACCAGAAAGTGACTGAAGAAATGTAAAAAACAATAAATTGTTAAATACATTATAAAGTAAATACATTATACTTTCCTATCTATTTACTAATGCCAGCAGCATGAGTATTATTTTCCCACAAAATTATTTTTATTATTAAGCTCAGCCTGATGCTTTAAAATAAATGTGCCTGGGAATGCCTGTGGCACCCACTCACATGCCACCTGTCCGCTCTGTGTCCCTTCTAGCTGTATGCACCTGAAAAAGGTGCATTTTATAACTATGCAGCTCGCGTTGTGGACGCACAATTCACGCCAAAGCCGCTAAGCCCCGTCCCCTTCCCCCGACCACCCACCGCGCCCCCCTCCTTCGTCAATTTTAAATTAGATTGTTATCCCGCGCGAGCGTGCTCCGATCCAGACCGGACCACATGGAGGACTGGGGGAGGAGGAGAGCTGCCAAAGGGAACCGCAGTAATGGCGGCAGGTGCGGCGCGGTACACCGCCATCTAGCCTCATGCTCCCTCTGCCTCAAGGAAGCTATCCAGGTAGGGGGACATTCCTGGGAGAAAAAAAAAAACCCTTTCCCACGACTTTACCTGGAGCCTGGGCCAGAGGAAGCGTGCAGCTTGAAACACAGAGGTAAGACTGACAAGCATGAACAGGTAAGTGCTCGACAGCCCCCGGTGGTGAATATATATAGTAAGGGAGATTCCATAGGAATCTTCCTTACCTTATCCAGCTGCAGGGTTCTGTGGTAACAGACCCAATCTTCACCTCTCACGGTGGGCTCCGTTAGAAAACCTTCAGGGACTGGGGCCTCCTTTTTATCGTGGGATCCACGGCCCTGGGCCTGTAAAAAGCACCCCGCCAGGAATATGGCTGAAAAATACAAATACTGGATCCCGGGATCCAGCTCTCTAAAAAGAGAAGCGTTACAGGTAAAACTTTGTTTCTTCAGACACGAGGCCCGGGTACCATTCAATTGGGCCTGGAAAAGACACTTTGAATAGATCCGGTTGCATGGCTTGCCCCAGTAAGCAATATTCCAGCGAAGCTCAGCACAGCACATCTTTACTCGTGACCAACACCTAAGACACTGGCGAAAAAACTGAGGTACTCCCGGTAAGGGGAGGGCTTATATGGGGAATTGAACTTCCTGTTTAGGGTGTGACAGTGTCCATCACCTGAAGGTGCCATATAACCCATATAGTTATTACTGTGGCTCTGTGTCCTGTGATGTACGATAAAGAAATTACAGGTTCACTTGAAAGCATCCCTGAAGCCTCATTCCCCTACCACTGCTTCATTAAATACACAGTATTTCTGAGTATGTGGAGGGAGTGTCACGTGACTTTTTCCTTCTTCCATAATGAAGCACTAGACATCGAAGCTGCTGAATGCCAAGCCCAAGGGTTGCTATGGAGAAAGTCCTGAGCCCTCTGTAAATTTCCAACCCTAAGGCAGGCCACCACAGGCTGCAGGAAAGAAATTTGCACAATTCCCCTATCAACACAGACAATGTTGGCGAGGGAATCCCTCCTGCTGAGCAATTGTCTCCCGGCGTGGGGGTGGGGGAAGCTGTCCTCGTCGGGAGAAGACAGTGATTATTGATAGCAGCTATAGCAGCTGCTAGCGACAATCACAAGTAAATCTTATCTGGTTTAGCAGGAGATTTAAACCATCTATGGCCTAACTGAATTGAAACTACAGATCTTCTTACCAAAGGCTCCGTCAGGCAAACAAAGCTTTAACCACTTGCCGACCGCTGCATGTACATTTACGTTGGCAGAATGGCACGGCTGGGCAAATGGGCGTACAGTTACGTCCCTTTGAATTTGCCGGTGTGGTCACGTGCGCACCGCCGTCGACGCACGCGACCCTGCAGGAAGCCCTGTGAGTAGGATCGTGGGTCCCGCGGACTCAATGTCCGCGGGGAGACCCGCGATCGTCTCACGGAGCTGAAGAACGGAGCTGAAGAACAGGGAGATGCTAATGTAAACAAGCATATCCCCGTTTTGCCTAGTGACACTGTCACTGATCATAGCTCCCTGTGATCGGGAGCTATGATCAGTGATGTGTCACACACAGCCCCCCCCCCACAGTTAGAATCACTCCCTAGGACACACTTAGCCCCTTCCTAGCCAGCTAGTGGTTAACCCATTCACTGCCAGTGTCATTTTTACAGTAATCAGAGCAATTTTTTATAGCACTGAGCTCTGTAAAAATGACAATGGTCCCAAAAATGTGTCAAAATTGTCTGACGTGTCTGCCATAATGTCGCAGTCCCAATAAAAATAGCTGATCGCAGCCATTACTACATTACTAGTAAAAAAAAAAATTATAATAAAAATGCCATAAAACCCCTATTTTGTAGATGCTAACTTGATAACTTTTGCGCAAACCAATCAATACATTTTTTTGGGGATATTTATTATAGCAAAAAGTAAAAAATAATGTGTTTTTTTCAAAATCGTCGCTCTATTTTTGATTATAGCGCAAAAAATAAAAACCGCAGAGGTGATCAAATACCACCAAAAGAAAGCTCTATTTGTGGGGAAAAAAGGACGTAAATGTTGTTTGGGAGCCACGTCGCACGACCGAGCAATTGTCAGTTAAAGCAACCCAGTGCCGAATTGCAAAATGTGCTCTGGTCTTTGGTCAGTCAAATGGTCCGGGGCTTAAGTGGTTAATGTAGTGCAGGGAAAGTCAGTAATAGCAGCAGATACAGTAATACTGGACATATCCCAAGAATCAGACTCTTCATTTATTTAAAATTTACAATGTCCTTTTGTCAGTGAGACCCCCTGGCTCCTTAGGAACCTGCTCAGTCTATCACAGGATCCTGCAATATCTTATGGTGTTTCTTCAGAATAACTACAAAATGCATCTTGCATCTCTTTTTATGTCTATGGCAGCTAGATATGCTTTGGTTGTGAAATTAGGGGCTCCAATCAGCAATTAGGATGGATGAAGCTGCCATGCAGAAAGTGTAATCGCATACACAGACAAATGAAAGCATCTTTAGAAATTACTTGACCCCGTCATTCATGCAGCAAAGTATGTCTGTCTGCACAGAAAGTACAGAGCAATGAATCTCCAAGATGTAGTTCACTTCCTGCATGAATGAGCCTATAAAGAGCCTCCCGGATCTTAGAACTGAATAACTGGCTGCAGAATTCTACACAAACGAATCCATCTCTGTGCACTATTTTTTCCTTAAAGGCCAATTGTATCCAAAATCTGATATTTAGGTTTGGATAAAGTGTGGTAGGGTTAGAATTTCCCCCAGGTTTTAAATGTTGTATCACTGTTGACAAGTTTTTTCTATCAAGCCTTAAGCCCAGTTTATGTTTCTGTGGCAGAGAATTCTCTTCTTTACCTGTTATGTCAGACACCCTTTAGGTCCAATGTACACGGGTGTACTATGCACATGGGAATATGTGGCGTTCAGACCTGTAATTCATAAAGATCTGAATGCAGCAGTATTGTATTCTACAAACCCATGCACACTGGCTCATATTGGTCTGCAGCGCAAAGCTGTGTAAACAAAAGATGAAAAATCCTGCATTCGAGCACAGGCAGGTGTAAACATTTGTAAAAGCAGCATAAATGTACTCTATTTGTAGGCAGGTAGTGGAGCAGGTCTCCTTGAAAGTGCCTCCTTCCCTTGGGAAAAGGTTGGGAGTTTAGGCAAGACCAGAGAGGGAGGTGGGTCAGACAAGAGAGGAAGAAGAGGCAACATCCCGTTCTGGGGAAAGGCAGGATTGCCCTGGGGTTCCCCACCATCGTCCCGAGAGAGAAGGAGAGCTCCAGAGCATCAGTTCAGGTCCAAACGAAGATCTTGGGAGTTGGTCCACCCTTTGGTTCTGCCCCTCTTAGCAAAGGCTGAGAGGAGTAGGAGAGCTACAGGGAGTAAGTGAACTTCGCAGAAGATGCAAGCAGCCTCCAGCAGAGCCTACTGTCAATTATTGCTCACATTTTTGCCTATAGAACTTGGGGTCTGTAACACAGGAAGAACCTTGAATTGATTGAGGCTTCTCGGTAAAAGAAGGTTAACCACATCCAGCCTTGTGGTGCCTTTATTCGCTTGTCATTCTGCTCCGAGAAGAGTGAGAGAGAGCTACTGGTGTCCCCTGGCTATCAAGCCTGGAAAAGGGGGGTCAGCCACTGGAACCCCTAAGAGTGAGGGCGTGAAGCCGCACAGCCAGGAGGGTGGAAAGGGGTTGATCCCTGTCCGCCATCCACACACGGGGGGGGAGCTGTGGGCAAAGGTATTATATTGCCTTATGCCCCGTACACACGGTCAGATATTCCGATGGAAAAAGTCAGATCGGATTATGTTGTCGGAAAATCCGATTGTGTGTAGGCTCCAGCGGGCTTTTTCCGTCGGAAAAAATTTGAGAGCAGGATCTCAAATTTTCCGACAACAAAATACGATCGGACTTTTTCCGATCGTGTGTAGAGAATTCCAACGGACAAAGTGCCACGCATGCTCAGATCAAATTACGAGACCAAAGCTATTGGCTACTAGCCTCTACGTAGTTCCGTAGTACGCAACGAACGTCACCACATTCGGAACGATCAGATTTTCCGACAAATTTGTCCGACCGTGTGTATGCAACACCAGTTTCGGACAAAATCCTTCGGAAAAAATCAGACGGATTTTATGGTCGGAATTCCGACCGTGTGTACGGGGGCTTAAAGTTTACTTTTTCTTTTAATCAAAACTTTTTTTATTGACGAGAATAATGGGTGACTGTAAAGTAAAATAAAAGGATATGCAAAGGTAATCATACCAAAAATCACATGTATGATGTACATACATAAAAGTAAAGATATAACATGTAGTTGCCTATTACATAGCACATGTAAGCACTTTTCTAATAGAACCCAAAAAAAACAAAAAACAAAAACCCCCAAGCTTGTTTGTGGACATATGCACAGAAAGATGTTTCATCTACGCTTATATAGAAATATAGGACATAAGGAAAGTCCCAAGCCTGGGTGAAAACCAGTGAAACAATAGGTGGGTTTTAGAATCTTAGTAACCTCTCCATTACTAACTGCATCACAGTTTGGAGGATTTTCTCCCAATTCCTTCCTTTATGACACCTGTCAAATAGACAGGAATTGGAAAAATATCCTCTTACTTGCTTATTTGTCTGACGCCCATGAAACAGACAGGAAGAGAGGAAAATGCCACAATAAGAAACAAAAAACTGACAGATGTTGTAACCCTGCCACACAAAAAAAAAAGTGGCTAGAGTTTACACCCATATGGGAGTGACTTTGAAGCTATGTTCACATGGGTACTATATGTGGAAATACATCTAGCTGTTCTATTATTGAAGTTGTGGTAATTTTGTCAGTTTAACCTTGCCTACAAAATGTGGTAAATACTGGGATTTCCCTTTAGACTCCATTCACACTTGCGAAACTCTAATGTTGCATGATTTCCAGTGCAACTTTAGAGCGCGACATTAATACGACTTTTTTACACTCTACACTTTAAGTCACACCAATCTGAACGAGGACCATTGAAACCAATGTGCTGCTACTTGTCATGGGAATCCAAAGTCACATGACAAGTCGCACAAGTGTGAATGGAGCCTTAAAAGCAACTCCCCAGCACAACTAAAGTACTGAAACTGATACACATAGCCAATAAGACACACATACCATCAATATTCATAAACACTGACGCAGAGAAGGCCTTTGATAGGGTTGACTGGAGCTATATGACCGCAGTCCTTAGGCAAATAGGGTTGGGGGAAACCATGCTGGTATGGATATCCCAAATCTATTCCACCCCCTCTGCTCAGGTCAAGGTCAACGGCATTCTATCAGAACCTCTCCAAATCCGTAATGGGACACGACAGGGTTGCCCCTTGTCTCCCCTTCTATTTGCCCTATCCCTGGAGCCATTTCTATCCAAAATTAGAAATAACCCAGACATTAGAGGACTTTCGGTGGGGGACACTCAATACAAGGTCTCGGCCTACGCGGACGACCTACTCTTCTCCCTAACAAACCCACTGATCTCCCTCCCGAACTTGCTTCGGGAATTCGATGCCTTTGGGACTATTTCCAACCTAAAAATAAACTATAACAAGTCCGAGGCCATGGGAGTAGGCATTTCCAAATCGACCATGCAGACATTACAATCTAACTTTCACTTCAAATGGACAGAGACTGCCTTGAAATACTTAGGTACCTACGTACCAGCCGACCTCACTCAAGCCTTTCAACTAAATTTCCCCCCTTTACTGGCTACAACCCGCTCTCTATTAGAAAGATGGCGGGGGGGCCTACACTCTTGGTTTGGCAGGTGCAATCTTATTAAGATGTGCATACTACCAAAATTTTTATACCTGCTACAGGCTCTCCCGATCCGTATCCCAATGTCCTTCTTTAAACAAGTACATGGTCAGTTCTACAAATTTATTTGGGCGGACAGAAAACCGAGAATACCCCGGTCCCTTCTCTCCCTACCAAAAATTAGTGGAGGACTCGCGATCCCTGACGTAAAGAAATACTATCAGGCAGCCCAGCTAGGTAGAATTATAGACTGGAACCGTCATCAGAAGCTCAAACTCTGGACAAGCCTGGAACAGGCACAGACACAGATACCCTTACAGAGCTTGATATGGTGTTGGAAAGACCTCCCCACCGAGGTCAAGAATCACCCACTAATAGGGACAACCATACGAGTAGGGTCCGAGGCGTGCCTTACCTATTCGCTCTCCACATTAAAGTCACCTTTATACCCCATTATAGGGAATCCCAAATTTCCTCTGGGACTAGATCCTCAGACTGGAACTATGTTTAAGGACTTGAACTTTACGCAGGCGAGACATTTCATTCTCAACAAATCCTGGATCTCTCTGGACACTCTTCAAAGAGACTCAGGTCCCCTTAAATTACCATTTTGGACGGCAATACGCCTCAGACACTTCCTTAGATCCATACCTAATCCACAGGAGTTTGACAGACCCCTTACTAATTGGGAAACTCTCTGCGCAGGGGAGGACAGACTCCTAAGAACACTATCCACAACCTACAACCTTCTGATTTACCCGACGGAAAGCACACCCCCATCATATATAACTAAATGGGAAAAAGACTTGAACTGTACGTTCACTTCGGGCCAGGTCCAACGTATGATAGCACTAGCACTCAAATCCTCTATATGTACGAAAGTACAAGAAACCAACTACAAACTCATGACACGGTGGTACTTGACCCCACAAGTCCTACACACCTATTACCCGAGCACCTCTGCACTTTGCTGGAGGTGTCAGGGAGATAGGGGCACGTTGCTCCACATATTCTGGTCCTGCCCGAAGCTGTCACACTTCTGGTCTGTAATCAGAACAACTATACAGAAATTTACAAACTACGTAATCCCAAATGACCCCGCATTCTTCCTGCTACATATGAACTCAATGTCGATTAAAAAATATAAAAAGTCGATCATAGGTCACCTGTTAAACGCTGCAAAATCGTGCATCCCACTTAATTGGAAAAGTCAGTCCCCACCAACGGTAGCTAGCTGGATTCAGAAAGTAGAAGACATTAGGAGAATGGAGGACCTGATACATACCGCGAGACAGCAGGAAGAAAAATACAAAGCAACATGGGACATATGGCTCCACTTTATTTTATCCCCAGAAGGTATGGCCCTTAGAATAACCTGAACAGTTCATTTCCTGATACATACAGGAAACCGAAGCGGTCTATGCCCAGCCGGGGTTCCCCCCCCCCCTTCTCCCCCCCGCCCTAACCTCCCCCCACCCCACCCACCCTCCCCCCTTTACCCTACCCCTTCGGTGTGTTTTTTTTTTTTTTTCTGTCCAGGAGGCCTCCACCGGTTGAGAATAGTTGCCCCATTCCTCCCTTCCGCTTATTGAATCCCACCCTGAAGGGTGGGGGGCGGTTGAGAGGAGGGGGAAAAGAGCTGTTATCAGATCGTCCTCTCGAGACCAGCAGTCTCGGTTTAGGATCTTACCACTAGGAAGGGTCTTGAACCCTACACTAATGACTTTAGAGGCCTGGGCAGGTGATGCAAAGCAAAGTAAAAGTGTCGTACTGATTTGTTGAATGTTGCCCTCCTGCATATGTTTGTTGATCATCAGGAGGACCTCCCCCCCCCCTTTTTTTCTTTTTCTTCCCTCTCCTTCCTTCCCTCGTTATACCTTGATGTAAATTGTTGCATAAACTGTATTTGTTACATTTGCCCTTTTTGGGCACTAATAAAAACATATATTTGAAAAAAAAAAAAAGCAACTCCCCGAAATTAAATGTAAGTTTTTTTTGTGCAAAGAGGCTTTGATTCCACACCAGCTCTTTACTGCAGTCTGGGACAGAAGCCAGAATGTCCATTCAAATTTGGGTATTCAGCTAACCTACCAATGTCACCAGCCTACATGAGTTCTGCATACAATCTTGTGAAGAATCTGCTTGGAAGGTATGTGATGTAGTCAGTGGTGTATTTTGGTTTTGTGCTGCCCTAGGCAAGACTAAAAATGGGCGCCCCGCTCCATCTAAATTTGTCCCACCCCAGCCGCTTTAAAACTGCGCACGCCTGTGCAAAGGCGTAAAAACAACGTAAATGTTACTATCCAAATGCAAAGGTTTACAGGTTACCACTTTAGATTTACAGAGGAGGTCTGGTGCTAGAATTATTGTCCGTGATCTGACGTTCGCGGCGATACCTCACATGTGTGGGACGATCACTGTTTGCATGCGTGTGGGACCAACGCGCGTTTCGCCTTTGCGTGCAAGCATGGGAGGAAGGGGGATCTTAAATATTTTTTTTTCATTATTTGTTTATTTTATTTTTACACTTGCTTTCATTTTTATTTTTTTATCACTTTTATTGCTGTCACAAGGAATGTAAACATCCTTGTGACAGCAATAGGGACGTGACGGGTACTCCTTATGGAGAGATCTGGGGTCTATAAGACCTCAAATCCCTCCTCTGCACTAATACCCCTTTCACATTGAGGCGCTCGAAAACTGCCTATAAAGCGTCGGGCGTTTTTGCGGTGCTTTTGCTGTACTTTTCAAGTGCTTTTGATGCTATAAACAAAAAAATAGCAACAATTTTGAATAAAAAAACGTAATATTTTTAACTTTTTGCTATAAAAAATATATTAAAAAAAAAATCACAATAGGCATATATTATTATTATTGATTGGTTTGCGCAAATGTTATAGCGTTTACAAAATAGGGGATAGTTTTATGGCATTTTTATTAATAATTTTTTTTTTTTTACTGGCGGCGATCAGCGATTTTTATCGTGACTGTGACATTATGGCGGACAGATCGGACACTTTTGGCGCTATTTTGTTATACATATATGATCAGTTATACATATATGATCAGTACAATTAAAAATGCATTGATTACTGTGTAAATGTGACTGGCAGTGAAGGTGTTAAACACTAGGTGGAGCTGTAGGAGTTAAGTGTGTCCTAGGGAGTGATTCTAACTGTAGGGGGGAGGGGCTATGCGTGACACAACACTGATCACCGATCCCGATTACAGGGAGCTGTGATCATTGTCAGTGACTTTAACTTTAAAAAAATTGCTGAAACTTTTTGAAGAACTCTTATATACAGTATATATAGTTGAAAACAGAGAGCAGCACTCATGGGTCTTGAGAGGTGAATTTTACTACAATGTTTTCAGCGAGGCACAAGCTTGTCTTCCTCAAGAAGAAGAGTTTGTGCCTCGTTGAAACATTGAAATAAAATCTTCACTGTGCGTTCACCTCTCAAGACCCGTTTGTGCAGCTCTCCTTTTTTGGACTATATGTACTACAAGCTTTGCTGCGCACCCAGGCCCATTTTCTTTCTGATATGAGTGTACTGCATTTGTGTATCTCTCTCTCTCTCTCTCTCTCTCTCTCTCTCTCTCTATATATATATTTATTTATATATACTTTCGGTCATATGCCAACTTTCAGCAATGAAGGTTTACTATGAGTTAAGTCCAAGGAGGTGCATGCCATTATTTATAGTTGACAGGTTTATTGAGCTCCTGGAATAGACATCGGGACTGTAAGAGGAGAAAAGCAAAAATAACAGCAATGCCTGCCCCTCCACTCTGCTGTACATTCACATAAACCTTTGTATTTTATGAATGAGTTCACATAGTACAAAGGCTTCTGTAAATGGGTAGGAGGAGGGGGTGGGTGGGCATAGCAGCTACAACGATTCTACACATGAAGGAGCAGAGACCATAGCATGTAGAGTTAGAGCTCCTGGAAGCTATCTTCCTGGAACACAATAAACCTGTCAGATGTAAATTAAAGAGATAAGTAAAAAAGGTGGCATGCACCTTGCTAGACTTATCCCATAGTATGCCCGCACTTTTTACAAAGTTGCTGAATTTCTGGAGTTCAGCTTTAAATAACCATTAATATTTAACCACATGCCGACCGCGCTATAGTCGAAAGACGGCCACAGCGCGGTCGGCTTGTTCTAAGTGGACGTCCTACGGACGTCCTCCCAGAAACATGCTTCCGCGCGCCCCCTGGGGCTCGCACTCGGGAACATCCGTGACCGCCGGGTCCCGAGGACCCAGCGCATCACGGATCACGGTAAACAGCCGCTGATAGCGGCCGTTTACCACGTGATCGCTCCGTCAAATGACGGAGCGATCACATGCACACAAACCGGCGTCACGTCATGACGCCGGTTCCTCCCTCCCCTCTCTGTACCGATCGGTACAGAGAGGGGAGAAGCGGAGAGGGGGAGAGACGGGACCAGCACTGTGGGCTGGATGTGTAGTGCCCACAGCGCTGGCCAATACACTGCCACCGCTGTGCAATACTCTGCCACCACTGTGCAATGCTCTGCAATCACTGTGCAATGCTCTGCCACCACTGTGCAATGCTCTGCCACCACTGTGCAATGCTCTGCAATCACTGTGCAATGCTCTGCAATCACTGTGCAATACTCTGCCACCACTGTGCAATGCTCTGCAATCACTGTGCAATGCTCTGCCATCACTGTGCAATGCTCTGCCACCACTGTGCAATGCTCTGCCACCACTGCAATGCTCTGCAACCACTGTGCAATGCTCTGCCACCACTGTGCAATGCTCTGCCACCACTGCAATGCTCTGCAACCACTGTGCAACGCTCTGCAACCACTGTGCAATGCTCTGCCACCACTGTGCAACGCTCTGCAACCACTGTGCAACGCTCTGCCACCACTGTGCAACGCTTTGCCACCACTGTGCAATGCTCTGCCACCACTGTGCAACGCTCTGCAACCACTGTGCAACGCTCTGCAACCACTGTGCAACACTGTAATACTCTGCCAATACTCTCCAATACTCGCCAATCTCTGCCAATACTCGCCAATACTCTGCCAATACTCTGCCAAACTCGCCAATACTCTGCCAATACTCTGCCAATACTCGCCAATACTCTGCAATAATTTTTAATAGAAACAAAGAATTTATTTATTTTTTTTACCAAATTTTCTTTATTTTTTGATTTATAGTGTAAAAAATAAAAAACCCAGCAGTGATTAAATACCACCAAAAGAAAGCTCTATTTGTGTGAAAAAAAGGACACAAAATTCATTTGGGTACAGTGTTGCATGACGGAGTAATTGTCATTTAAAGTGTGAGAGCACAGAAAGCTGAAAATTGGTCTGGTTAGGAAGGGGGTTTAACTGCCCAGTGGTCAAGTGGTTAAAGTTATGTGTATCCTTACTTGAATTTTGGTGTGCTTTGTTTCTTTTCTCCAGGTCTGTGCAGTGATTCAGCTTAAGACTTAGCCACTGTGCAAAAGCTTCCAGTAATAAATATCACGAACAGAACGCCTTGTTTGTCCTTAAAAAAAAACAATAATAAATGTATTACGTTGTAATCCTAAGTAATGACAAAGTTATTGCAATAGCAATGTCCATAGCAGAAATGTAAAAATTGCTCTGGTCCGTAGAGGAATGTACAGTTTGGAGAGCTGAAGTGGTTTAACTGGAAGGATTCACACCTAAAATAAAATAGATGATTATTCTTGTAATGTTGACATAAACTGATGGGGACTGAAGGGAAAACTGTGCAGATTTCACTTGCAGAGAAATCAGTTTTACATCAGTTTTCATGCACGTCAGTTATGTGCCGTATTCACACCAATGTTGTCATGTCAGTTTTGAAAACTGCATACGGATTCCTGCGCAGAAAAAAAATCTGCATGTTGTGGTGTGAACAGGTCACATAGAGAACCATTGTTTTTGATGTGCCCGTGCAGAAAAACTGACGTCTCTGCACCGTGGTGTGAACGAGGCCTCACTGTTAGAAATTTGTCCATTTGAGAAAACATTTCCATCCAGCTCCTTCAAATCTTCTCATCACTGCATAAAAAAAAAAAATAGTTTTTACCCCACTAGCAATTAAAAAGACACCTGAACGTTCTTACAGTATTTAGTACAGGTACATTAATAGCGTCATAAATGTACGCAGCACTTTACATATGAAATTAAAAAAAAATTTGACTACTGTATACTAGAGCTGCACGATTCTGGCTAAAATGAGAATCACAATTTTTTTGCTTAGAAGAAAGATCTCGATTCTCTCACGATTCTCGCGGCGTAACATCATCTTTCACATTAAAACAAAAAAAATTGTGCTAACTTTACTGTTTCGTTTTTTTTTTTATTTATTGAAGTGTATTTTTTCCCAAAAAATTGCATTTGAAATGCATGTGTGTATTTGGGGGTTCCAAGTAATTTTCTAGCAAAACATATTGATTTTAACTTTAGAAAGAAGTGTCAGAAAAAGATTTAGACTTTAAGTGGTTAAACTTCCTGAATTTACATGTGGTTGAAAGCTTGTCAGACTGCCCAGATTATTTGTTTACACAAGAAGTTCTATCCCTTTGATCCAAGAAGTAAGTGTTAGTTACAATGTTTCAAGTTGGAAAGTTGCTTCAGTTAAAACAGGAGATCCACTTGGAGGCAACTTCTATTGAAATCAATGGGTACAAGTCGCCTAGAAGTCGGATTGAAGTAGTACAGGAACCTTTTCTGAAGTCAGAGACTTCAGTAGTGTGCAGACAGGGACTTACATTGATTGATTTTGTTGCGCGACTTGGGGCGACTTCAAGTCAGATTCAAAGTTGTCCCCGTGTGAATGGACTGTAAGCAGATAATCTCTCCACAGAAATTTTTTTTTTTTATTATTATTTTTTTTATATGAAAGAATCACCTACTCTCAGCAGGAGAGATCGTCAAGGGGGGGGGGGGGGGGGGTGAATCGAGATTGCGATTTAACGATTAATCATGCAGCTCTACTGTATACCCAGTCATAAGCTGCCCATAGACGAGTAGAAAAACTAAAGGAAATAAAAAAATAAATAATTGAAACACTATTTTCTAACAATCGATAGCCCAATCATTGTATTGGAAATTTTCCATCAAATTTCAAAATTTTTCTGATTAATTCCAACAATATTGTTTTTCTATAGTTTTTACTACTACCCCTACTGCTCATGCACATTTCACTTAAAGCGGTGTTCCACCCGCAAATTTCTTTTTTTTTTTTTAAAGTCAGTAGCTACAAACACTGTAGCTGCTGACTTTCAATAAGGACACTTACCTGTCCAGGGAGCCTGCGATGTCGGCCCCCCGAGGCCAATCCGTTCATCGGATCGGGTGGAGGCGCCGCCATTATAACTAAGGGGAACCAGCAGTCTAACCTATGCGGCTTTACTGCTGTTTCCTACTGTGCATGTGCGAGTCGCGCGGCACTTCGTGAATGGCCAGCTGTCTTCTGACACACATACACAGGTCCCAGAAGACAGCGAGGGGGCTCGCCGCACAAAAAGGATATGACGTCCTGCTCCGCGGACTGGATGGATCAGAAGTACAGGCTGTACTTCATAAAAAGGTGCGTTAGAAGAAAAAATATTTTTTATACAAAAACGAGGGGTGGAGAGGTGGACTTTCGTTTAAGTTCACCTCTCAAAAGTGGGTGGAACTCCGCTTTAAATTATTTATTTTTCGAATCATTGACCTACAAAGGAAACAAGGAATCTAACATGTTTGTTTGTTCATTTTTCGATTATGAAATGGAAATCAACTGTCGCAGTAAGTACCCTAACCAAATGAAAATCGGATTGGTTGGATTTTTCGTTTGATTTCTATCTGTGAATGGCCGGCTTTATTCTGTCCAAAATAAAAAAGTTTTGCCTTCAGTTTACTTTGAACTATAAGCAAAACGTTTTCCTGACACCAACATGACAGCATACAGTACAATGTGATATAGCTCCAGCCCTATATCCACCCACACGACCTGTTTAAATCTACATATAAAAGGAAAGCTCGAGCAACCTCCCCCCCATTCATCAGAAAGCAGTCCTCAGTGGGACATCACTCGAGAGGCATTGTTCCTCGATCACTTCAGGCAAAAACTTCAAGGGGCATCTGCAAAGCAGCAGACGGGTTGGCGCAGTGCAGCTGCCTCAGGTGCTACAGGGAAGATCAGGGGCTCGTACGTCAATGGACTTTGACTGACTGATGGTCCAGGCTTCCATGTCCATTATAATAAAGTTTGATTATACCTTTTCTGCCCTCCCTGTTTAGCTAGTTATTTATCAAATGTATGCTGCCATGTTGGCGCCAGAATATATTTATTTATTATGTGTATATATTGTATATATGTATATATAGTGTAGGGGGGCAGATATTTTGCTAATCAGGCGGGTGGAATGTCCGTGTACTGAGCAGTGAAAATATATCACTGCTTAATAAACAGACATCTCTTTGTTTCAGTGAATTTCTGGTACTGTAAGCTCATAAATCCCTTACACCCCCCCCCCCCCCCCCCCCCCCCGGTCGCCAGAACTAGTGTCCACATTGGACGATTTCCCCTCAATTTATTTTCTGGGGACAACCCAAAATTTGGGATTTTCTTTTGCTTTCACATTCAATGATAATTGTAAACAGGACAAATAGAGAGGGTGAATGTCCCTAACGGGGACACAGCAATAAAACCTGACAGGTGTTCTAATCCATCTCCAATCCGTCCAACACTGAGGACTAGTTTACACTTGCTTCAAAACATGGCTTTGGACAGGCTTTGTTAAAGTTCTCTGAACGCCAGTCAAAGCTCCTGTCACTAAATAAAATAGTTGGCTTAGAGTCATGTTTACACCTTGCTATATATATATATATATATATATATATATATATATATATATATATATATATATATATATATATTTTAGCAGAGACCCTAGAGAATAAAATGGCAGTCGTTGTAATATTTTATGTCACACTGTATTTGCGCAGCAGTCTTTCAAATGCATTTCTTTTTTGGAAAAAAATACACTTTCGTGGATTTAAAAAATAAAAAAAAACAGTAAAGTTAGCCCATTTTTTTTTGTATAATGTAAAAGATGATGTCACGGCGAGTTAATAGATACCTAACATGTCATGCTTTAAAATTGCGCACACTCGTGGAATGGCAACAAACTACATTACTTAAAAATCTCCATAGGCGACAATTTAACATTTTCTACAGGTTACATGTTTAGAGTTACAGAGGAGGTCTTGTGCTCTAATGATCGCGGTGATACCTCACATGTCTGGTTTGAACAACGTTTACATTTGTGGGCACGACTTACGCATGCGTTCGCTTCTGTGCGTGAGTACAGAGGAATGGGTGCGTTCAATTTTTTTTTTCTTATTTTTTTTATTTTTTATCACTTTTATGTAAACATCCCTTGTGACAGTAATAGTCAGTGACAGGTACTCTATAAGACCCCAAATCCTTCCTTTGCACTTAAAAGCATTCAAAACTCCAATTTTGGCTGTTTTGAATACTGTTATTTTTTTAAAATCTGGTGCCTTTAAAGGAAAAGTATAGCCAAACCTCGGAACAAATTGCACTGCTGTGACCCGTTCTCAGGGCTGAAGTCCGCTTTCTGCTGACGCAACCGATATCAGTCCAGGCTCCGCCCCCTCCACAGCTCAGCACTCCAGTGAGTGAGGAGGGGGGCAGAGCAGAGAGCTGTGACTGACAGTCTACAGCTCTCTGCTCACAGGGCTCTGAAAACAGAGCGATCTGCGGTGTTCAATCGCTCGGTTCTCAGTGTAGAGGCGCCGGGGAACAGATGCTGCATCCACCTAGGTAAGTATGAATAGAGAAAAAAAAATTCCTTTACTTCTCTTTTAAGTCTTCGGTAAACCAGAAGTAATGTCATGACATCGCTTCCAGGTTACTAGATCCGAGACCCGATCAAAGCCGATTCTGGCTGGTCGCTCAGGCCTCCCCGTGGGACGGGAGAGCCCGGGTGAGCTGCGGAAGGTAGCGGGATGTCCCCTCCCTCTGCTTGTAATAACAGCCGGGTGGGTGATTAGCCGCATTGGTTGTTATTACAAGACAGCCGGCCGTCCTCTCTGAAAAACGGTACCGGGGTGATGTGTGCATCTGCAAATATCACCCCGGTACAACCCCTCGAAGCCGAAGGCTGCATATTTGCATTACGTTGATGTCGAGGGGTTAAAGTGGTTGTTAAGCCACTACTGTAAAAAAAAAAACTCCCATCCCCTCTGTAACATAATGTTATGTGCCCCTGTGCCTGTGTTATATAAAAAAAATGCAGATTATACCTTATATCAGAGTATCTCCCGATGCTCACGTGACTCCTTGGCGCTCTCCTCTGCCCAGCTGACAGCTCCAGCAGGCGTGGCTGACCACTCCCGATGATGTCAAGCGGGGAGGAGGGGAAGAGAGGAGAGAGAGAGAGAGAGAGCCGAGGAGTCACGTGAGCGCCGGGAGCCGCTCTGACATAGGTACAGATTGGCTTTTTTTATTACATAACACAGGCACAGAGACACATATTGTTATGAGAGGGCATGGGGGGATTTTATAGTAGTCATGAGAACAGCAGGAGGGGAGGGGGCGGGGACTGACACAAGCAGACAGGCAGGGATGGGGGGTAGGAGGAGGACAGAGGAGAGCTGCAGATGACGGAGGCACGTAAACTAGCCATGGTGTCAGGGTTTAGCAGCCATGATAAACCATGGTCAGTTTACAGGGTGATGGTATAGCCAGGCAGGATCAGCCAGTTTTTTATGTGATAGAAGGGGCCAAATTATGCAGCAGAAGCACTGTGCTGTATAACATGCTTTAAGGGAACAAACACTTTAAGAGGAGTTTTTCAGGTGTGATACCTCTTATAAAAGCTTAAAAATGCTGAAAACTGCGGTTATTCATGTTTAGCAGCATTTTTGAGCCATAAACTTTTGTGGAAGTATAGTTTTGCTAAAAAAATAAAAAATAAAAACCGCAAATGCTAAAAAAAATCTCATCTGTTGTTCTCCGCTGAGCAGGCGGATGATAGGTCCATCTCCACTCACTGTGCAGAGACAGACCTGTCAGGGTCCCACTCTCCTCTATGGGGAGATCGGATGAAAACAGACCGCCTGTCCATCTTCATCCGATCCCATCTGATCCGATCGGTGGGTGGAAAATAGGGTCACCGTCCGTCTGGATTTCACGGACAGGATCAGATCGGATAGCAGCGGACATGTCACCGATGACATCCGCCGCCCCCATGGGAGTGAATGGAGGCTCCGATCAGGTCCGCCTAAAAAACTGATAGATGGACCTGACCGGAAAGCCCATGTGAAATGGGCCTATGTGGGGTGGCACAGTGGTATAGTGGGTAGCACTCTCGCCTAGCAGTAAAAAGGATTGCTGTTTCAAATCTCAACCACGACACTACCTGCCTGGAGTTTGCATGTTCTCCCTGTGCCTGCGTGGGTTTCCTCCGGGTACTCCGGTTTCCTCCCACACGCCAAAGACATGCTGGTAGGTTAATTGTCTCTTGTCTAAATTGGCCCTAGTATAGGAATGTGAGTTAGGGACCTTAGATTGTAAGCTCCTTGAGGGTAGGGACTGATGCGACTGTACTAGGGTTGCCACCTGTCCGGGATTCACCCGGACAGTTCGGGTTTGGAATCATGCATCCGGGTTTCAGACTGCCTGATACCCGGACACATGATTCAGACTGGACTATGGCTTCCCAGCAGGGTTGCTGGCTGCAGTTGTCTAATGCCGCGTACACACGGTCGGAAAAAGCTCTGATGGTTTTCCCGTCGGAATTCCGACGGAATTTCGCTCAAACTGTCTTGCCTACACACAGTCACACCAAATTCCGACGGTCAATAACACTGCGGCATACAACATGTTCGACTGCACTATAAAAGGGAAGTTTAATGTTTCCGAGCATGCGTCCGAATTTTGTGTGTCGGAATTGCATACACACGATCGGAAAATCCGATCGAAAGGTTTTCCGTCTGAAAAATTAAGAGCAGGTTCTCAATCCAAAGTCCGTCGGAAATTCCGACAGAAAAAGACCAATGGGTATACACACGGTCGGAAAATCCGATGAAAAGCTCCCATCGGACTGTTTCCATCGGAAATTCCGACCGTGTGTACGCGGCATAAGCTGAGAGTGTCTGTTACACTCTCTTTCATGCTGCCCAAAGCCAGCACTAACAATCCCCCCCAAAACACACGCACAGATGGGAAAGGAGGGAGGGCTTGATCTGCACCTCTTCCTCCCACCCCTCCACCTCTGTGTCTGCCCACACTCCAATCCCTGGCGCTGTGCCTCAGAAAAGGAAAGTGGGGGCCGGAAATTTGAAGTCCAGCAGCCTCAGATACATCAATGAATAATAAATAAAAAAAATGCCAAGGGGTGAGTGAGCTCACCATCCATCTCTGTCTGTAACTGAAGTCTCCCCCCTTCTCTCTCCTCCTGTGAGTACACTAAGGTAAATCAGGGTTCTCAGAGCACCCCTTATATCACAGTTCCCCTTTACACCAGAAGCCACAGTGTTCCCCCTTACATGAGAGTCCTCTCCGTACATCAGAGTTCCGTACATCAGAGTTATACAAATATATGTATAGTTTATACTATAAAAAGAAATTGCTGTGCACCGCTAAAGTGTTCGGGTTTGACTTGATAAAAAGGTGGCAACCCTAGACTATAAAATGTATATCTAAAGTGCTGCGTAAATTGACGGCGCTATATAAGTACCTTAAATAATAATAATATGTTTCACTGGTCCCCAAAAAGTGTCAATGTGTTAGTTAGTGTCAGATTGCCCGCCCGTCCGCCATGATCGCGCACAAAGTAAAAGAAAATCACAAATTTTTCGGATGTTCCCAGAACGGGAATTGAGGAGAAATCTTCCAATGGTGACGCTGGTTCTGGCTATGAGACAGGAAGTGAAGGGAAATCTCCCCAATGGCCTAACAAACAAAAAGGGGCTAAAACCCTCCCTTACTTTATCAAAAAAAAAAAAGTTTTGCCTTAGACCCCTTTCACACTGAAACGTTTTTCAGGTGCCTGTTAGCGCCTGAAAAAAGCGGGTCCTTCAACTCCAGTGTGAAAGCCGGAGGGCGACGGTAAAGCAGCGCTAAATATAGCAATGCTTTTCCACCGCCGCCCCCACTGCCCCAGTGTGAAAGGGGCCTTAGTTCTACTCTAACAAACCAGTACAAGTGTCAGCAGACAGGGAGACTCTCAGACCCCTTTCACACTGGGGCCGGGGCCGCTTTAGCGCTGTTTAACCGCTTCCCAACCGCCTCCTGCACATTTACATCGGCAGAATGGCACGTACAGGTACGTCCCCTTTAATTGCCTAGCTGCGGCCGTGGGACCAGCGGACACGATCCCCGCTGGTATCCCGCGATCGGGTCACAGAGCTGAAGAACGGGGAGAGGTCTGTGTAAACAAACCTCTCCCCGCGCTTCCTACTCTGCCTGTCACTGATCGGCTGTTCCCTGTCATTGCGAAAGCCGATCAGTGACGTCAGACGTCAGCCACGCCCCCTACTGTGAAAAAAAAACACAACACGTCACACTAACTCCTCCCCGTCCCCTAGTGGTTAACTCCTTCACTGCCACTGTCATTTACATAGGAATCAGTGCATTTAAATAGCACTGATTTCTGTATAAATGACAATGGTCCCAAAAATGTGTCAAAAATGTCCGATGTGTCCGCCATAATGTCGCAGTCACAATAAAAATCGCTGATCGCCGCCATTACTAGTAAAAAAAAAAAATAGTAATAAAAATGCTATAAAACTATCCCCTATTTTGTAAACGCTATAACTTTTGCGCAAACCAATCAATAATCGCTAATTGCGATTTTTTTTACCAAAAATACGTAGAAGAATACGTATCGGCCTAAACTAAGGAAAAATTTTTTTTTTTATATATTTTTTGGGGATATTTATTATAATTATAAATATAAATTTTTTTTCAAAATTGTCACTCTATTTTTGTTTATAGCGCAAAAAATAAAAAAACCGCAGGGGCGATCAAATACCAACAAAAGAAAGCTCTATTTGTGGGAAAAAAAGGACGACAATTTTGTTTGGGAGCCACGTCGCACAACCGCGCAATTGTCAGTTAAAGCGACGCAGTGCCGAATCGCAAAAAGGGGCCTGGTCCTTTGGCCGCAAATTGGTCCGGGGCTTAAGTGGTTAAGAACCCTTTTGGGGTGCTTTAGCGCTGGAAAAAGCCGTTGCTAAGCGCCTGAAAACTGCCTCCCATTCATTCAAGTGTGACTTTTCACTCTGGAGCGGTGCGCTTGCAGGACGTTCTGAAAAAGTCCTGCAAGCAGCATCTATGGGGCGGGTTGGGAGCGCTGTATACATTGGAATGAATGGGCAGAGCTTCTGAAACGCCTGAAAAGCTCTTCTGAAGCACCGCAACACAGGAGTTTTTAACCCGTTCTTTGGGTTTAAAAGCAGCCGAAGCGGCAAACTTCGGTACTTAAAAATCTCCACAGGTGACACTTTGAACATTTTCACAGGTTACCAATTTAGAGTTACAGAGGAAGTCTAGTGCTAGAATTGTTGCACACGCTCTAACGCACGCGACGATACCTCACATGTGTGGTTTGAATGGCGTTTACATATGAAACGAGTGCAAGCTACCGGGGACAGGGGCGTTTTACATTTTTTGGAATGAATGGGCAGTGCTTCAGAAGCGCCTGAAAAGCTCTTTGGAAGCGCCGCAACACGGGAGTTTTTAACCCCTTTTTTGGGGGTTGTAAGCGCCTGAAAAGTGCCGCTTAAGCCACTTCAATACCGTACATAGTCATATGACGTCCTTGACTTTGTGCGGGGATATCTGCATGATGCCTGCAGCTACAGGTATCATTCAGATATCATCCTTTGCGATTCTGCGCACGATAAGAACGATCATAGCGGCAGTTCCGCCGCTTGATCGTTCTTATAGGCGACGGGATCCCGCCGCCATCCAGTGCTTCTCCGGGCTCTCCCGTGCCATCAGGAGCTCGGAGAAAGAATCGGCCGGCGACGGATGACGACGATAGAGATCTACCAGTCATCTCTATGACCGTCGGAGGACCGGGTGTGATGTTATGACGTCACGCCCAGGTTCCCGGACGGTAACAAAGCTGCGATCGCGGCTGTCAGCATGAGATTGAGAAAAAAAATTCACCAATCTCAGGCTTTCCAGCCTGGAGGAGAGATGGGGGGTCTTACTGACCCGCATCTCTCCATAAAGAGGACCTGTCACAATAGGTTCCTATTACAAGGGATGTTTACATTCCTTGTAATAGGAATAAAAGTGATCAAAAAAAAAAATGTAAAAAAAAAAAAAAAAAAAAAGTGTAAAAAATAAAAAAAAATAAGTAAAAAAAAAAAATATGTAAACGCCCCTGCCCCCGGTAGGTTGCCCTCAGAAGCGAATTCACACGCAAGTCCCGCCCACATATGTAAACGCCGTTCAAACTACACATGTGAGGTATCGCCGTGTGCGTTAGAGCTGTAACTCCTTACTGGTAACCTTTAAAAAAAATTCAAAGCGTTGCCTATGGAGATTTTTAAGTACCGAAGTTTGGAGCCATTCCATGAGCGTGCGCAATTTTAAAGCATGACATGTTAGGTATCTATTTACTCGGCATAACATAATCTTTGGGCTAACTTTACTGTTTTGTTCTTCTAAAAAAAAAAACATATAATGTTTGGGGGTTCGGAGTAATTTTCTAGAAAAAAAATAAATTTTTTTACATGTAGCCGAGAAGTGCCAGAATAGGTATGGAAGTGTTAAACAGTGCTAAAGCGCCACTAAAATGAGCCGCGGTTTAGCGCTAATGCGGCCCAAGTGTGAAAGGGGGTCTAAGCGGTGCTTTTCAGCTGCTTTTAAACCCAAAGAACGGGTTAAAAACGTCCGTGTTTCGGCGCTTCCGAAGAGCTTTTCAGGCGCTTCTGAAGCGCTGCCCATTCATTAGACATGAGCAATTCGTTTTGGTTTTTTTTCATTTTCCTTCGTTATTTTCTTTCATTCGTTATCGTACGAATGAACGGACGATTCGCTAAAAATTTTAACGAATAACGAATCGTTCGAATCGAACGAATCCGAAAAAAAAAAAAAATTAGAAACAACGAATGTACGAATGAAGAAAATCCGAAAAACAAAAACAGGAACAACGAAAATGAAAATGAACGAAAAAATTCGTACATTCGTAACTTTTTTTTTTTTTTTGTTGAATTGGTAATTTTCTGTGTCCCTTACAATGGTGCTGCTTAACGTGCTTCGAATAGATTGAACGAAAAAATTCGTACATTCGTAATTTTTTTTTTTTCGATTCGTAATTTTCCGTGTCTCTTACAATGGCTCTGCTTAACGTGCTTCGAATGGATTGAACGAAAAAATACGTAACGTTTTTTTCGATTCGTAATTTTCCGTGTCTCTTAAAATGTAATAATAGCATACACATTACATAACATTATGAATTATGCTCCGATTACGAACGTACGAATAAAAACGAATGCGTCCGAATTTCGAATAAACGAAAATTAAACTTAATTAAACAGAAAAACTAATCAACGAAAAAAAAACTCTTACGAAAATACGAACACCGACGACTTACGAATGTACGAATCAACAGAAACGAAAAAAACAAAACGAAAATAAACAAATTTTTTTGTTGTGCACATGTCTACCATTCATTCCAATGGGAAGGGTGTTTTGGGAGGGTTGTATACAGTGCTCCCAAACCGCCCCAAAGATGCTGCTTGCAGGACTTTTCGGAATATCTTGCAAGAGCACCGCCCCGGTATGAAAAGCCCTGCAAGCGCACCGCCCCGGTATGAAAAGCCCTGCAAGCGCACCGCCCCGGTATGAAAAGTCCTGCAAGCGCACCGCCCTGGTATGAAAAGCCCTGCAAGCGCACCGCCCCGGTATGAAAAGCCCTGCATGCGCCCCGGTATGAAAAGCCCTGCAAGCGCACCGCCCGGTATGAAAAGTCCTCCAAGCGCACCGCCCGGTATGAAAAGTCCTGCAAGCGCACCGCCCCGGTATGAAAAGCCCTGCAAGCGCACCGCCCCGGTGTGAAAAGTCACATCGAAATGAATGCCGGGCGGTTTTCAGAGGATATTTCCACCGCTAAAGCCCCTGAAAACCGCCCCAGTGTGAAAGAGCTCTTATTTTTCTTGTATACACTCCTATTTGCGATCTTTCTCCACATAAAGTCTACATTGGGATAAGCAGACCATGTCTGGTCACCCCTGGCAACCAACAAGCCGCCATTGCTTGCAGCCTTGGTTGCCATGGGAAACTTGTCTAGTCCCTCACAGGGGCTCGGCCTGTGGTTTACCTGCCTCCTCTTCCTGTGTGTGAGGTAAAAACTTTATCCCTCACTGACAGTCACTACATTCCTCTCCCTTCCCTCTTCTCCCGCTTCCAACCCGTGACGTCACCCCGGGCTCACGTGACTCCCCCCACAACAAACTTCTCTCTGCTCCCACCCCAAAAAAAAAAAAAGGGACGGAGAGGGGGGGCTGGAAATGGCGGCCTGAGGGGGAGAGTCCAGTGTCCCGTCCGCTCACACCTTGTGTGCCGCTCCTCCCCGCCTCCAGGAAATCCCTGACACGCCAGCCGGGCTGGGCTCCACTCCTCCTCCTCCTCCCTCCTGATCACAAAGTTACATTTGTAATCCTCCTCACGACTTCTTCTTCTTCTTCTTCCTCCTCTTCTTCTTTTGTTGTTCCTGTGGTCTCCGATCCGCCTCCCCCTCACGGAGCTGGATGGTCCTGAGCGGCTGTGACCGGAGCTGGGAGGACCATGACCCGCTGGATCCCCACCAAGAGAGAGGAGAAGTACGGAGTGGGTGAGTGAGAGCGGCCTGGGGGGATACACACCTCTGTATAGGGAGGGGACCCCCATCACTGGGGGGATACACACCTCTGTATAGGGAGGGGACCCCCATCACTGGGGGGATACACACCTCCTGTATAGGGAGGGACCCCCCATCACTGGGGGGATACACACCTCTGTATAGGGAGGGGACCCCCATCACTGGGGGGGATACACACCTCTGTATAGGGAGGGGACCCCCATCACTGGGGGGATACACACCTCCTGTATAGGGAGGGGACCCCCATCACTGGGGGGATACACACCTCCTGTATAGGGAGGGACCCCCCATCACTGGGGGGATACACACCTCTGTATAGGGAGGGGACCCCCATCACTGGGGGGATAGAGATGTGGAGGGGACCCCCATCACTGGGGGGATAGAGACGTGGAGGGACCCCCATGACTGGGGGGATAGAGACGTGGAGGGGACCCCCATCACTGGGGGGATAGAGACGTGGAGGGACCCCCATGACTGGGGGGATAGAGACGTGGAGGGACCCCCCCATCACTGGGGGGATAGAGACGTGGAGGGACCCCCCCATCACTGGGGGGATAGAGACGTGGAGGGACCCCCCCATCACTGGGGGGATAGAGACGTGGAGGGACCCCCCATCACTGGGGGGATAGAGACGTGGAGGGACCCCCCCCCTCACTGGGGGGATAGAGACGTGGAGGGACCCCCCATCACTGGGGGGATAGAGACGTGGAGGGACCCCCCATCACTGGGGGGATAGAGACGTGGAGGGACCCCCCATCACTGGGGGGATAGAGACGTGGAGGGACCCCCCATCACTGGGGGGATAGAGACGTGGAGGGACCCCCCCATCACTGGGGGGATAGAGACGTGGAGGGACCCCCCCCATCACTGGGGGGATAGAGACGTGGAGGGACCCCCCCCATCACTGGGGGGATAGAGACGTGGAGGGACCCCCCCCATCACTGGGGGGATAGAGACGTGGAGGGACCCCCCCCATCACTGGGGGGATAGAGACGTGGAGGGACCCCCCCCATCACTGGGGGGATAGAGACGGGGAGGGACCCCCCCATCACTGGGGGGATAGAGACGTGGAGGGACCCCCCCCATCACTGGGGGGATAGAGACGTGGAGGGACCCCCCCCATCACTGGGGGGATAGAGACGTGGAGGGACCCCCCCCATCACTGGGGGGATAGAGACGTGGAGGGACCCCCCCCATCACTGGGGGGATAGAGACGTGGAGGGACCCCCCCCATCACTGGGGGGATAGAGACGTGGAGGGACCCCCCCCATCACTGCGGGGATAGAGACGTGGAGGGACCCCCCCCATCACTGGGGGGATAGAGACGTGGAGGGACCCCCCCCATCACTGGGGGGATAGAGACGTGGAGGGACCCCCCCCATCACTGGGGGGATAGAGACGTGGAGGGACCCCCCCCATCACTGGGGGGATAGAGACGTGGAGGGACCCCCCCCATCACTGGGGGGATAGAGACGTGGAGGGACCCCCCCCATCACTGGGGGGATAGAGACGTGGAGGGACCCCCCCCATCACTGGGGGGATAGAGACGTGGAGGGACCCCCCCCATCACTGGGGGGATAGAGACGTGGAGGGACCCCCCCCCATCACTGGGGGGATAGAGACGTGGAGGGACCCCCCCCCATCACTGGGGGGATAGAGACGTAGAGGGGACCCCCCCATCACTGGGGGGATAGAGACGTAGAGGGGACCCCCCCATCATTGGAGGGGATAGAGACGTAGAGGGGACCCCCCCCCCCATCACTGGGGGGATAGAGACGTGGAGGGGACCCCCTATTACTGGGGGGATAGAAACATGGCGGGACCCCATCACTGGGGGGATAGACATGTGGAGACACTGGGGGAGGGGCTAGAGACTACTGTAAGTTATGCAGGGACCCCCCCCCCCCAATCACTGCTTCCTCATTACCAACACTGGGGTGGGGGGGGGGGGGGGTCTGAGGAGGGCTGCCAATTGCTGCAGAACCTCTTAGGTGGGAGGAGGTCCCTGTGTCTCAGTTCTCTCCTATATATTCATGGTGACACTTCCATGTCCTCTGTGTAGATGGTCTGCATTGCTCATCACTTCACGCAGAGCAGTGTCAGTATTCATCCTGGATGAGTAGAGGAAGTCTGGGAGCTGCTCCAGACCCTCTTATATGGGAGGAGGAAGTTGGAGCAGATCACTGTATCCCAGTATTGTCTTCCATGCTTAGTGTAACACTTTGCATTTATTTATTTGTAAATAAACACATTGTAAGACTTGACATTTATCTGCACATGAATATAATATACATGAATATACTGTAACATTTGGCATGCAGGGCACTTCTTGTCCTGACAAGGCAAAGGAAGTTTGGGAGCTGCTGCAGAACCTCTTAGATGGGGACCGGTTCCTGTGTCCCAGTTCTGTCCTTTTTTTATGTATTATGGTGACACTTCCAGGTCCTCTGTAGACGGCCTGCATTGTTCATCCTAAGGAAAGAAAAAGTTTTGGAGCTGCTGCAGAACCTCCTGGGTGGGAGGAGGAAGTTGGAGCAGATCACTGAATCCCAGAATTGTTTTCCATGTTTACACTTTGCATTTTTTTTTATATTGTTTTTAAACACATTGTAACACTTGGCATTTATTTATACATGTTTATTGTAACACTTGGCATTTATTTATTTTATACATTGTAACACTTGGCATGCAGGGTGCTTCTTGTCCTGACAAGGCAAAATAAGTTTGAGAACTGCTACCTAACCCCCTGGGGGGGGGGGGGGGGGCAGGTCCGTGTCCCAGTTCTCTGCTATTTATGGTGACACTTCCAGGTCCTGTGTGGATGGACCTGCATTGTTCATCACTTCATGCAGCAGTGCATGCATTCATCCTGAGGAGTAAAGTTTTGGAGCTTCTGCAGAACCTCTTGGGTGTTAGGAGTAGGTTGGAACAAATCGCTGTACCCCAGTATTGTCTTCCATATTTATATGTATATAAACACATTGTAACTTGGCATTTATTTCTTTATACATGGTAACACTTGGCATGCTGGGCGCTTCTTGTCCTGACAAAGCAAAAGAAGTTTGGGAACTGCTGCAGAACATTAGGTTTAGTTGAATTCTACCCACATGTTTTATGGTGACGCTTCCAATGCCGCGTACACACGATCGGAAATGCCGCCAGCAAAACTCAGATGAGCTTTTTGTTTGGAAAAATGTGACCGTGTGTAGGCTCCATCGGTCTTTTGCTGGCGGAATTCCAGCCAGCAAAAGATTGAGAGCATGTTCTCTATTTTTCGGTCGGGAAAAGTTCCTATCTGAAAATGCGATCGTCTGTTTGCAATTCGGACGCGTAAAAAAAATCATGCATGCTCGGAAAGAATTCGACGCATGCTCGGAAGCATTGAACTTAATTTTTTCGGCTCGTCATTGTGTTGTACGTCACCGCGTTCTTGACGGTTCAGAGAACTTTTGTGTGACCGTGTGCATGCAAGACAAGCTTGAGCGGAATTCCGTCGGAAAAACCATCCAAGATTTTTCGGATGGAAATTCCGCTCGTGTGTACGCGGCATTAGAACTCTGTGGAAGGCCTGCAATGTAAAAGCAGCAGATTGGTGGTGGAGGTAGTTTTGGGAGCTGCTGTAGAACCTCATAGGTGGTGACAGGTCTATGTTCTATGTTCTGTCCTATATATTTATAGTGGCACTTACAAGTCCTATAGATGGTCTGCATTGCCCATCACTTCATGCAGCAGATTGCTGGTTAAATTGCTGATCCTGAATAAGTCTAGGAAGTTTGAGGGCTTCTGTGGAACCTCTTAGGTGTCCCAGTTCTCTCCTATATATTTATGGTGACATGTCCTCCGTGGATGGCCTGCAATGTCCATCACTTTATGAAGAAGTGTATACATTGCTCCTGAATAAGGCTAAGACGTTTGGGAGCTGCCGCAGAACCTCTTAGATGGGAGGAGGAAGTTGGAGCAGATTACTATATCCCAGTATTGTCTTCCATGTTTATTGTAACACTTTATTTACACATGGTAAAGTTTGACATGCAGGGCACTTCTTGTCCTGACCAGGCAAAGGAAGTTTGGAAGCTGCTGCAGAACCTCTTAGATGAGGGCAGGTTCCTGTGTCCCAGTTCTGTCTTTATGGTGACACTTCCAGGTCCTGTGTGGATGGCCTGCATTGTCCATCACTTCATGCAGACGTGCATACATTCATCCTGAAGAATAAAGCTCCTGCAGAACCTCTTTAGATGGAAGGAGGAAGTTGTTTATTCTAACAGTTTGCATTTGTTTATAAACACATTATAGAACTTGGCATTTATTTATACATGGTAACACTTGGCATGATGGGTGCTTCTTGTTCTGACATAGGAAGTTTGGGAATTGTTGCAGAACTTTTTGGGTTTAGTTGAATTTTTGCCTACTTGTTTATGGTGACGCTTCTAAGAACAACGTGGAAGGCCTGCAATGCTCACCAGTACATGCAGCAGATTGCTGTTGGTGGAGGAAGTAGTATAGTGTAGTTTTGGGAGCTGCTGCAGAACCTCTTAGGTGGGGACAGGTCAATGTGTCCATGTTCTGTCCTATATGTTTATAGTGACACTTCCTTTATGGATGGCCTGTATTGCCCATCACTTAATGCAGCAGATTGCTGGTTAAATTGCTCATCCCACTGATCCTGATTCCGAAATAAGTCTGACAGGCATGTCCAAAGTCCGGCCTGTGTGCCACTTGCGGCCCCACTGGTAATTTTGTAAATATATATCTTTTTGTGGCCCCCAACCAATTCGGGGGGGGGGGCACAAAAGTGTGTGTGTTAGAGATTTTATATATATATATATTATATTTATCGTTCCTCTGAGGGGGCGGGATGGGTGCCATCAGATTACATACAGGAGAATCTCCTGTTTACTCAGCGGCCTCTGTCAGGAAGTCCCGTCTCCTGGGCTGGCATTGGATGACTGTTCTATCCTATCATAGGAGGCGAGACTTTCTATTAAAGAGACCACCGAGTTAAAAAGGAGATTCTTCTGTATGTAATCTGTTGGCGCTCGTCCCGTCCCCTCCGAGGCTGCAGATGGGCATTGATCAGGCTGCAGCCTCACCAGCGCCCATCAATGAATGTTTGTTTGTGTCCCGACTCCCGCAGGAAGCGTAGTCCTCTGACACTATGTGCGAATGGAGCGGTGGCTGCCTGCTGATGCTGAGACTTAGTTGCTTGCCGAAGAGAGTAGGAAAACCAGTGGCCGGGCGCCCTAGGCGGCCGTCTAGTTTGCCTAGTGGTAGCACCGGCCCTGGTCCTGACAAGGCAAATTAAGTTTGGGTGCTGCTGCAGAACCTCTTGGATGGGGACAGGTTCCTGTGTCCCAGTTCTGCCCTGTGCTTTTTTATATATTTATAGTGACACTTCCAAGTCCTGTGTGGATGGCCTGCATTGCCCATCATTTCATGCAGAAGTGCATACATTTATCCTGAAGAATAACATTTTTTTGGTGCTGCTGCAGAACCTCCTTAGATGGGAGGAGGAAGTTGGAGCAGATCACTGTATCCCAGTATTGTCTTCTATGCTTAGTGTAACACTTTTACATTTATTTATTTGTAAATAAACACATTGTAACACTTGACATTTATCTGCACATGAATATAATATACATGAATACTTTGTAACACTTGGCATGCAGGGCACTTCTTTTCCTGACAAGGCAAAGGAAGTTTGGGAGCTGCTGCAGAACCTCTTAGATGGGAGGAGGAGGTTGGAGCAGATCACTGTATTTCAGTATTGTCTTTCATGCTTAGTGTAACACTTTGCATTTATTTATTTGTAGATAAACACATTGTAGCACCTGGCATTTTCTTATACATGAATACGTTGCAACAGTTGGCATGCTGGGTGCTTCTTGTCCTGACAAAACAAAGGAAGTTTGGGAGCTGCTGCAGAACCTCTTGGGTGGGGACAGGTCACTGTGGTCCAGTTCTGTCCTAATATATTTATTTAAAGTGACATTTCTGAGCCTTAGGCAATGCAGGCCATCCATATCACTTCATGCAGCAGATTGCTGACTTAAATTGCTCATTCCACTGATTCTGCATAAGTCTAGGAAGTTTGGGAGCCATTGTAGAACCTCTTAGGTGTCCCAGTTCTCTCCTATATATTTATGGTGACACTTCCAAGTTCTCTGTGGAAAACCTGCATTGCCCATCGTTTCATGCAGCAGCGTATGCGTTGATCCTGGATAAGTAGAGGAAGTCTGGGAGCTGCTGCAGAACCTCTTAGTTGGGAGGAGGAAGTTGGAGCAGATCACTGT
Organism: Lithobates sylvaticus; assembly: GCA_028564925.1. Classification (NCBI taxonomy): domain Eukaryota; kingdom Metazoa; phylum Chordata; class Amphibia; order Anura; family Ranidae; genus Lithobates; species Lithobates sylvaticus. The sequence continues at coordinate 37,693,284 of CM053036.1, read as the reverse complement.
ATCCCAGTTATGTCTTCCATTTTTATACATTGCAACACTTTGGCAGGCAGAGTGATTCTTGTCCTGACAAAGCAAAAGAAGTTTGGGAGCTGCTGCAGAACCTCTTAGTTTTGGACAGGTCCCCGTCTCTCAGTTCTGTCCTATATAACTATATTGTTACACTTCCAAGTCCTGTGTGGATGGCCTGCATTGTCGATCACTTAATGAAGCAGTGTGTGCATTGCTCCGAGTCCTGAATAAGGCTGATGCCGCGTACACACGATCGGAATTTCCACCAGCAATAGACCGATGTGAGCTTTTGTTTGGAAAATGCGACCGTGTGTTTGCTCCATCGGACTTTTGCTGGCAGAATTTCAGCCAACAAATGATTGAGAGCATGGTCTCAATTTTTCAGACGTAAAAAGTTTCTATCGGAAATTCCGATCGTCTGTGGCAATTCCGATGCGCAAAATTCCAACGCATGCTTGGAAACAATTTGACGCCTGCTCGGAAGCATTTTGAATTAAATTTCCACGGCCCGTCGTAGTGTTGTAGGTCACCGCGTTCTTGACGTAGGAATTTTGGTGTGACTGTGTGTAGGCAGCACAAGCTTGAGTGGATTTCCATTGGAAAAAAGGCTTCCAAGGCTTTTCCGACGAGAACTCCGATCGTGTGTACGCGGCATGATGCCGCGTACACACGGTTGGAATTCTCGTCGGAAAAAGCTCTGATGGTTTTCCTGTCGGAATTCCGACGGAATTTCGCTCAAACTGTCTTGCCTTCACACGGTTACATCAAATTCCGACGGTCAATAACACTGCGACATACAACACGTTCGACAGCACTATTAAAGGGAAGTTTAATACTTCTGAGCATGCGTCAAATTGTTTTCGAGCATGCGTCAGAGTTTTGCGTGCGGAATTGCATACACAGGATCGGAAAATCCGATAGAAAGGTTTTCCGTCGGAAAAATTTAAGAACAGGTTCTCAATCCAAAGTCCGTCAGAAATTCCGACAGAAAAAGACCGATGGGCATACACATGGTCGGAAAATACGATGAAAAGCTCCCATCGGACTGTTTCCATCGGAAATTCCGACCGCATGTACGCGGCATAAGAAGTTTTGGAGCTGCTGCAGAACCTCTTGGGTAGCAGGAGTAAGTTGGAGCAGATGACTGTATCCCAGTGTTTTCTTCCATGTTTATTGTAACACTTGGCATTTATTTACTGATTTCTTCATTCATACATAGTAACTCTTGGCATTTGTTTATTTGATTTAATACATTGTAACACTTGGAATGCTGGGTGCTTCCTGTCTTGACAAAGCAAAGGAAGTTTGGGAGCTGCTGCAGAACCTCTTAGGTGGGGACCGGTCACTGTGTCTCAGTTCTGTCCTATATATTTATAGTGATACTTCCGAGCCCTATGGGTGGCCTGTATTCTCCATCACTTCATGCAGCAGACTTCCTACCAATCCTGGTTAGATATAGGAGGTTTGAGAGACTCTGCAGAACCTCTTATTTAGGTCTACCTACATAATTTGTGAGACTCTGTTTAAGGCCCATGCTGCTCTTCAGTACATGCAGCAGATGGTCATTGATGGTGGAGTACAGATTAGTCTTGGTGGTTTTAAGCTGTACACCCCCCACCATCAACAGCCTTCTGCTACATGCACAGAAAACCTATGTGGGCTTGTTTTAATAATGCATGGAATCTTCTTTATAATTCTTAATTGTTTGTAATAAATGTGATATCTTATGTTGGGTCCATGCTAATTTAAGTTGGTCATTCTATTTCTGTTACTAAAAAAAAAGCTTAGACAGTTTAAAAGCTGCTCCAGAACCTCTTGGTTGGTGACCGGTCATTGTGCCCAGTTTTTGTCTTGCTTATTGATAATGATACTTGGCATTCCAAGTACTCTGGATGGCCTGTGTTTCCCATCAGTGCATGTGGCAGATTTCTGTTGATAGTGGGGGAGGGGGGGGGGGGGTTGAACAGATTAATTTTTGTGTGGCCCACTGCAGCTAATGTCGGCCATACACTGTTCAAATCTCGGCTGGTCCAGCAGGAACTGGCTGAGATTCAAACGGTTAGAGGGCAGGCTTAATGTGCCAAGTGGATCAGTCGATCAACTTGGGTACAACCAGCCTGCCGGATTATCTTGCGATTATTGCTAGATGCTGCTATAGCTGCTAGCGATATTCGCTCCCCCCCCCCCCCCCCGAATTGTGTTCTGACAGGACACCCCTTTTCTCAACAACAGTGGAGTTACTCTTTAAGTAGGGGAAGGCTAGAACACTTGTCCTCACTTCTCAAATGGGTGTCACCAGAACAGGAAGTGAGGGAAAATCTCTCTCAAGAAGAGCCCTTAATAGTAGTACAATCTGACAGGAAATCTAACCCCCCCCCCCCCCATTCCATCCCACACTAAGGGGGGGGAGACTTGACTATAGATACCCTTTAAGACCAGTTTGCTCACTTTATGTTCTTTTGATGTAGCAGAGTTGCGGGCCTCTTGCACACAATACTCCTGTTTGTGCATCAATTTTTTTAAGCGTTGTTTTTTTTTTTTTGCTATGCACGCAAACTTATTTTCACGTTTCATATGTACAGAGCAGGTGAGTACAACATAGCTTCTTCTTTTTTTAATTTTTTTTTTTAATAAATAACAAACCTGCCGCTTAAAGCGGATGTTCGCTCTTTGGATCAACACTGACTGTTTTTAATCCCTCTGCTGCTAGCATTAGTAAATGGGAAAGTATATCATATTTACCGGTTTTTAAACCTTTTTTTTTTTTGTCACATTTCTTCAGTTACTTCCTGCTTTCCAGGCCTAGGCAAATGGTGTCCTACAATCCATGAGTCTTCAGGAGAGGAGGAGGGGGCTTTCTCAGCTAAGCACACCCTCCTGCCTGCATGCCTGAGCTAAGGGCAGATGGATTCCAGGGAGTAAATGCTACATGAATCATCTACCTTTACTTAAGATGGCCACGGCCAAAAAATGCTAGGGGGTGTTTTTCAAAGTGACCTCTCAGCAAAATAAAGCATGAAGACATGGATGGGAGAGTTTGCTTTTGAGTAATAAAAATGAATTGGTGTTTTTGGTTTGCGGGGCTCAGATGTGGTGTAGTTCTGCTTTAAGAGCCGGAGTAAACCACAGCGAATACTATTTTTTCATTCATGTATCATTACCCACTTCCAGCCCAAGGACTTCATATGACGTCTTTGAATTTCAGTGGGGAGATCTGATCGATGCCTGCAGCTAGAGGCATCAATCAGGTATCATCTTTTAGAGCCGGCGATCCTGTGTACTGTAAAAATGATCATAGCGGCAGTTCCACCACTTGATCGTTCGTTCTTACAGGCGACAGGAGGAGACAGCTCCCCCCCCCCCCCCCCCCCCCCCCCCCCCCCCCCCCCCCCCCCCCCCCCCCCCCCCCCCCCCCCCCCCCCCCCCCCCCCCCCCCCCCCTCCCCCCCCCCCCCCCCACCCCCCCCCCCCCCCCCACCCCCCCCCCCCCCCCCCCCCCCCCCCCCCCCGCCGCTGGATGTTTAAAGGGGAGTTCCAGGCATTTTAAAAGTCAGCAGCTACAAAAAGTGGCTGACTTTTAAAAAAAAATGACACTTACCTGTTCCACGGTCCAGCGATGCGGCCGAACGGGGTGTCGCTCCTCTCCCCCTCCTCTTCGTCGGCGCCGCCATTTCCACTCTGGGCACCCGGCCGTGACAGCTTTCCTCTTCACGGCCGGGCACGCACGGCGCATGCGCGAGCCGCGCTGCGCTCCCGGAGTGGATAGGCGATCTCCTGGGACCTGTCACGTGTCCCAGGAGATCGCCTAGAGGGAGGAGTCGCCTAGGCGGTTACTGGGCGGAAGGAGGAAGTGGGACAGGAAGTCCCCCTCCTAATGAAGCCCCCACTCCCCCCCCAAAAAAATTACATGCCAAATGTGGCATGTAAGGGGGTGAGGAGTGGTTAAAGCTGGAGTTCCATTTTTAAGTGGAACTCCGCTTTAACATAGATTTCGGGTGACCAGATCGTCACCAGTCATCTCTAGGACCGTCGGAGGCCCGGGCGCGACGTTATGATGTCAAATGATGTAAAAGAAAGTGTCAAAATGAAAAAAACAAAGTACAATAATAAAAAAAAAAAAAGTAACGTGCCCCCATCCTTGTGTGCTCACGCACAGAAGCGAACACACACGTAAGTCCCGCCCACATATGTAAACATCGTTCAAACCACACATGTGAGGTATTGCCGTGTGCGTTAGAGCGAGAGCAATAATTCTAGCACTAGACCTCCTCTAACTCTAAACTGGTAACCTGTAAAAATTATTAAAGCATCGCCCTATGGAGATTTTTAAGTACCAAAGTTTGGCGCCATTCCAGGAGTGTGTGCAATTTTAAAGCATGACATGTTTGGTATCTATTCAGCGTAAAACATCATCTTTATACAAAAAAATTGGGCTAACTTTACAGTTTTTTTTTTATTCATAAAACTTATCCCCCCCCCCCCCCCCCAAAAAAAAACCCGAAAAAAAAACATTTTAGAAAAATTGTTGCACAAATACTGTGCGACATAAAAAGTTGCAACGACCGCCATTTTATTCCCTAGGGCAGTGACAGCGAACCTTGGCACCCCAGATGTTTTGGAACTACATTTCCCATGATGCTCATGCACTCTGCAGAGTGCATGAGCATCATGGGAAATGTAGTTCCAAAACATCTGGGGTGCCAAGGTTTGCTATCACTGCCCTAGGGTGTCTGCTAAAAAAAAAAAAAAAACATATAATAATGTTTGGGAGTTCTGAGTAATTTTCTAGCAAAAAAATTATGATTTTTACATGTAGGAGAGGAGTGCCAGAATAGGCCCGGTATGGAAGTGGTTACTTTGGTGTAGTAAAAGTGAGGGCTCATGATTGCTCTGTATGATTTTTGATTTAATACTAGTGATCCTGGGAGAGCATTGGAAGTTTGGGGTGTGTTGAAGAAGCTCTTAGACAACGGAGCAAGGAGATGAATAAAGCTGTGACTACTGATTGTGGCATTGTTCTAGTAGTTTGTTTTACTTGTATGATTGGGCTGCATTGACCATTACAGCGTGCTAAATGTTACTATTTTAGGATATTTACGGTAAACTGAATGGTTAGGCCAGTTTTGGTTTGTTCATGTTGTCTGTATTGTAGTCAGGGTTCATGCAGAGGCCTTGTTATTTTAGCAGTGTGGGGAACAGACTGGTAATCTCTACCTTAGCCCTTCCGTATACAGGCTTCATTATGTGCAAGCCAATAAGTATTTTGCAAGGCTTTTCAAGCAGAGCATTGACCTATTTAAAAAAAACCTGGGGGGGGGGGTGCAGGTCTAGGTTGAGTTGTGTTGTGGAATGAATTTTCTGCTTAATATACAATACACTGCAAAGGTATAAAGTCAAGCGACTACAACCGTCAGTTCCAGGACAGAGCTTAAAGTGACGGTAAACTACATTGTTATTCTCCTAAAATAATCCATATGCATTCACTAATTAAAGAGGAGCTTCAGGCTCCCCCCAACAAATTAAAGTGGAAGTAAACCCCCCTGTCGTTTTCAGCCAAGGAAGCTGCCATCTTTGCCTCTGTTTAATCAACAACTGCCACAGTGCTGCACATGTGATCCGTTATGACACCAGCCATTGGATGGTTTGACTGTTTGGTTGAGCGCACAGCCAATGTGCAGTTAGCATTCACGGCATGCCTTTTTTTTTTTTTAGACTGTTAAATCGATGGGTTTACTTCTGCTTTAAAAGTCAGCAGCTGCAAATACTGCAGCTGCTGACTTTTAATATAACCGCTACTTACCTGTCCAGGGATCCAGCGATGTCCTCTCCAGAGCCGATTCTTCAATCTGCTTCGGGTGCAGGTGTCGGCATCTCCAGTAAGGGAAACAGGAAGTGAAGCCTTGTTGTGGCTTCACAGCCTGTTTGCTACTGCGCCAGCTGAGCTACGCCTTGTGAATGGTCCCATAGTCTTCTGGGACCTGTGATGTGGGAAGGGGGGGGGGGGGATGAACATCTGGCCCAGATCCCCAGGGAGATCTGAGCTGGAAGTGAGAGCAGGTACCCGCTGTCCAGCGATATCCTCACCCAACCGATTATTCAATCTGCTTCGGGTGTAGGTGCCGCATCTCTAGTAAGGGAAACGGGAAGGTGAAGCCTTGTGGCTTCATCGATGGTTTCCTACGGTGCTGCACCTTGTGAATGGTCCCATAGGCTTCTGGGACCTGAGATGTGTCCCAGAAGACTGCAGGGAAGGGGGCAAACATCCGGCTCAGATCCCTACCGTGGGAGCAGGTACCTGTGAAAACCATCACGCCAATGCATTTAATATTAGTTTCAGTAACATGCGCCTTCCTGCCTGCAAACAAGTTAGTATGATTGGGTCCTAGGATCGCCCAATAAGGTTAGGGAATGTAACCTTCCTGAACTGGAGCTGCTTTAGGCTCTGTTCACACTTGCAATTTGGAAAAGCTGTCAAAAATGGCGCTATTTAGCGATTCCAAATGATGCTAAAATCATGGCAAAATGTGCAATGAATGCTTGGGTGCCATTCATCCTTAGTGGTGGCCCAAATGTGGTACGCACCGTCCTTATGCACGACACACAAAAAAGCATATGAATCACTTGCAAAAAATGATCAGAAACGTGCATTCCGGCTACGTGAAATACCAACTGGGTCTAAAAAGCGTTGTCAATGCTGTCTAAAACTTTGTAAGAAAAAAAAAACTAAAACTGCTTTGCACATATCTTTCTTACTCTGCAGCACGTACATGCAATGCCTTTGGGTGTTTGGCAGTTGCTGTAAGGTTCCGTGAGGTTGGGGAGAGTCATGCTTGGCTCTCTTGTTGCATTGTTTTCTATATTTATTGCTAAACTGAGCATTGACAGTACTTTCTGGCTGTGATCTGAAATGTATTGCTCATGTTTGTCACAAATCACAAACTTTTGTGTGGTCAGAAATTGTTACTTGAGTTCAGCTGCAGAGCTATGCCAACCCTCATTCTATGTGTTATGTATATTCTTTTTACTACCGTCCGTGATTTGGGCTATTTGCAGAAGGTGCCAATGAATGCAGGAAGTTGGACAGTCTGTATGTTAACTCACACAATGAACTTTTTGTTATTTGTTCCATTTTGGTCTATTAAAGAATAACTCCACTTTTGAGGAAAAAAATAAGATTTTGCTCCTGGGTGATCTATCTACATTGCAAGGATTTCAACAAACTTTATTGCAGATTCCTACCTTTTGTTGTTCTGAAGAATTAGCTGTCTGTGTCCATGTGCTAAGCGAATCTGTATGGGGGTGATTTTTATCAATCAGCTGCTGTACTTGCAAGGTTCTAATGAGGAAAGTGGCAGGGTCTGCATCACTTTATGCCCCTTTCACACTTGTGCGACTTCACCGCGATTCGCGGACGCGATTTCAAGGAATGCCTGTGTAAGTGGCATCAAAATTGGACCAAAGTAGTGCAGGGACTACTTTGAAGTCGGAACGACTTGAAGAAGTCGTACTAATATGAATGGCTGTCATTGGAAATCATGGGGAACGGCTACTTTGCAGTCCCAAATCGTGGGACAAGTCGTTCAAGTGTGAAAGGGGCCTTAGACATGATTTCCTTTTGGGAGTATCTCACAAACAAATTACACTTTTGTTGCAGGGGATGCTCAAAATCTGACTTGTATCTTGGTACAGACTTCTGGGGAAATTGGTGAGCCAATCACACAAGCAGGAAATGACATACCTGGGGGGCTTCCTCTATACCATCTGTGTACAGAATGCCTCGAGGCTGCCATATTGCATTGCATTATACAGACAATTGCAGCGCTGCAGACTGAAAAGGAAAGTCATTTTGTAATAAAATTAAGGGCTGGTTCACACAACAAAGACGCACTCCAGATTCGTTTCAGATGTATTTTTTATTAATGTTTTTTCCCCTGTTTTTATTTTTCATTGTACTGGGGTCCAGTGCATTTTTGATGTGCTTTACCGCATTCCAGTACAGTCCCGTGCAGAAAAAAAATGCAGCATGTTCTACTTTCTTTTTATTTTATTTTTTTCTGGAACTGACAGCACTGGTGTGTACTATGCCACTGAAAACCATGTAACCTACTTTCCATGCATTTTTCATGCAGAAAAAAAAAAAAGCACTGGACTGCATGTGACGTGAACTGGGCCTTGACTACAATATGGCGCGTGTGTGCGTGGTTCTTTTTTTTTTTTTTTTCCCCCTCGAAAGAGTTACCTTTTTAAATATTGAACAGATGGAACAAAATATTTGTTACAATAGCAAAAAACATTACCAGTATCTCCTGTTAGAAATGCTGTAAGCTGAAAACTTCTTGTACTCTCTGCCTGTGCTTTTATCTGTAAGGATTCTTTCCAGCTGTGGCATACAAAAGCCCCCCCCCCCCCCCCATGTCATGGAGAAAGGAGGAGATGGGGAGTTACTGTATAGTCGTCCCCTAGGGTGACAATGCCATACAGTATAAGTGAGCGTTGTCTGCCTAGGACAGAGGGTGTGTGTGTGTGTGTGTGTGTGTGTGTGTGTGTGTGTGTGTGTGTATATGTGTGTGTGTGTGTGTATGTGTATGTGTGTATATATATATATATATTATATATATATATATATATATATATATATATATATATATATATATATATATATATATATATATATATATATATATATATATATTTATTTATATTTATCCTGGGTATTTATGCACCTTACTCTTTTTTTCCCTTTATCGTTGTTATAAAAATAGTTCATGCTATAGAAAATTACAACTGCCGTAGAGCCTCTTAGGAAATGTCAAACATGCAGAAGAGGTTAGCAAGTGGTATGAAATAAGGATATGCCCTTGTGTAATATTGTGGGTGCCCAACGTGTTCTTGATGTCAAACTTAAGTAGTTAATAATAGGGCTGTTGCTGATTTAAAATTTTCGTGTTCGATTAATTGATTTTTTTTTTTTTTTATATCGACTAATTTCAATTAATTATAACGCACATACAGATCCAACTACTTTTAGGTGATCTCCTTGCATTGCAACTCTGCATTAGTCAGTGGTAAATGTGGTATACACTATATACAATCACCCGACACTAGTTACTTTCCACAATCCATGACTTAACTTCACAGTTCACACAAATACGTTTTAAATTCAAACTGTAGCACTGACGTAAGTAATTTTTTTCCACAGTAGGGTGACAATCCCTCCACCTCCGGTCTAACTAATCACTCACCTTATGGCATGGACCCCTGTGCAAACAGGTGGTCATGCAAGCGGGTATCAAAAGGGTTAACGCGGACCATAAACTTCTTTCACGTCTCCTTAGATCTCAGCAAGGACGCCAGGTCATGGGTAGAAAGAAAAGATCTAAGTGCTCAGCGCTGAAGTATTGGATTTAATTTTTGTGTTCAAACACAAACTACTCACATAAAGATGATAAAAACACAGCATGTAAAGCCGACAATTGTGTTAGTTCCGTAGGGCAGCAGCGGGTGACGTCATGCGTAGCTCCTCCTCCGTACACATTACGTTCAATCAGAACTTCAACCTCACCAGACTCCACCCCCCCATCCCTTCGTTGGCAGACTGAGGCACTTGGGGAAGGGGGGAGGAGTCCGTGACGTTGATGTCTGTGACGTCACTGGATCTCCGACGGAACTCCCGGAAGCCGGCGGAGAGGTGAGTACCGATCAAAAGAATTTTGATCAATCAAAAGAATTAATCGAGGAATTAATCTTTAATTTCCACAGCCCTAGTAGTTAATGCATCTGCTATGCTATTGAAAGCTATCTTGTATCTGATAGCTACCGTATGAACTGCGGCTTACCATTGCAACCATTTTATGAAAACCTAGCTCCACCCAAAAAGGGGTATGCAAGGGTATTAGTGGAGCCTAAGAAACAGAAAACTGTAGTGGAAACCTCTATCAGTTCAGTACAGGTTTAATTTATTTAAAACAAATCTAGGAAGGTTTTTCAAGGGAAGAATAAGTTTGCAGCTATGCACCATTACAAAATCTGTAGCTGTCATTAGTAAGAAATTAGCTGATCCTCGTGGGTGTGTTCAGTCATGGTGCAGTACCTCTGAGTAACCACAAATCTGTTTTTCCTCCTGTGTGCTGTTGAATATGGATTAGTCTCTATATAGCAGAATATTACAGCCTTGGCACTTGGTCTATTGCAGCATTCTCAACCGGGGTTCTGTAAAACCATATAGTTCCTCCAGAGGTTGTTGGGGGTTCCATGAACTGTGCCTAACTGGACTCCCACCTAATAGTCCCTACATAATTATGAATCTAAAGCCACTTGGCAGAACCAGTGTTGTGACACCAGTGATCCGATTAGCTGTTGCATTCTTTCCATTTGCATTAAATAATTTTAGCAGGGGGCTCCTGAAAATGATCTTGAAGGCCTTTGTTCACCCCCTTTTTTTTTTTTTTTTTATTCCATCGCTCCTATGTACCAATATAGCATTATTGTACTTATTTTGCAAAAATAAAACCGCTTTCCATTAATTCTACAGTCTTATCTCACTGTCTTCTTAGCTGTTTAAACACACAGCTTGATTACTTCTGCCTTACTTCCTGGTCAGACTTTAGATCATGACACAGGAAGGAGTTGACCAGCAAACCAAACACACTTTAGAGACTAAGCCTTTTTTCTGACACTTGTTTACAAGTTAAATTCAGTATATTTTGCTAGAATATTGCTTAGAACCCCCAAACATATTATTTATATATAATTTAACAGCGGACCCTAGAGAATAAAATGTTGCAATATTTTATGTTACACTGTATTTACACAGCAGTCTTTCAAACGCAATTTTTTATTTTTATTTTTTGGAAGAAATACAAAAAATACTTTTTTTGTATAATGTGAAAGATGATGTTGCGCCGCGATTATCGTGATCTTTATTCTAAGCAAAAAAAATGTGGATTCTCATTTTGGCCGGAATCGTGCAGCTCTAGCATGAAGAGAGTTAAGCATGTGTAGAATTAATGGAAAGCGGTTTTATTTTTGCAAAAGAAGTACAATAATGCTATAATGGTACATAGGGGAGCTGGAATTTATAAACAAAAAAAAAAAAAAAAAAAAAGGTAAACTTGGCCTTTTAAGGCTTCCTCTGATGTAAAATAGTTGAGAGAAGCTGGTCTAATGTATGTCTTTATTTTCAGATGTGCAAAGTGTTTATTAGGCCTCTTTCACACGGCTGCTCATTCATCCCTGTACGCATGTATCCGCATTATGCTCTTTCGTAAAGTCGTACTGCAGGTTGCTGGTCCTGCAGCCTGGATACACTTCCAGGTTTTGATGCCTATATCCGATGGAAATACATGCGGGGAAGTTTGGTGTAGTGTCATGCTGAGTAAATGGACATCCTGTACTGAGTCATTGCATTGGCGCTTGCTCTCTATCAAAGGCAGACTGCCAGCATTTTGGGCAGGGAAATGCAATCTTAAACTCCATCATGACAGGAACTTCTATTTCTGAAGCATAGGTGCCGTCATTGTGGTGGGGAAAAAAAAACCCTCATGATTATAGGAGTAGACCTAGTCAGCACCAGCGCCTTAAAGATGATCTCCAAGGAGATTGGGGGGGGGGGGGGGGTAAAAACAAAAACACATTTTTAGTTATTTAATAATTAAAATCACTTGAATGGATTTTTAAATATAAATGCTGTAAGTACATTTTGACCTCATATTAGCCTCTTGTAATTCTGTGAACAGCAGCACTGTGATAGGAAGGCCTAGCACTGGGAGCAAATCGCTTGTGCTGCAAGTTACTCTCCATTCACAGGCTGGGGGCAGAGAGGTGCCCTTATGCCGCGTACACACGATCGGAATTCTCATCGGAAAAAGCTCTGATGGTTTTCCCGTAGGAATTCCGACGGCATTCTGCTCAAACTGTCTTGCCTACACACAGTCACACCAAATTCCGACTGTCAAGAACGTGGTGACGTACAACACACTACAACGAGCCGAGTTCAATGCGTCCGAGCATGCGTCAAATTGTTTCCGAGCATGCGTAGGAACTTTGCGCATCAGAATTGCTACAGACAATCGGAATTTCCGATAGAAACCTTTTCCATCAGAAAAATTGAGAACTTGCTCTCAATTTTTTGCTGTCGGAAATTCGGCCAGCAAAATTCCGATGGAGCCTACACACGGTCGCATTTTCCGATAAAAAGCTCTCGGTCTTTTTCTGGCCAGAATTCCGATCGTGTGTACGCGGCATTAGAGTACTGCCTAACTGTGGTAGTGAGAAGACCGCTGACCAGCCTTGCTATTTAGTCTGGCACGGCTGTGTAATGCCCAGGATTGGCTAAATAGAAATACATATTGGCAGATTCTATATACAGCATGTACAATAATACAGTATTTTCAAAAATATGTAGACGCCAATTCAAATTGAGTTCAGGTGCACAAAGCCAGCTCCATAAAAAACATTTGGGTCGTCTGCACAGAGCCATAACCTCAACCATACTGAACACTTTGGAACAAGTTGAAGCCCTGATTGTGGACCAGGTCTTTCAGCCCAGTATCAGTACCTGACCTCAGACATGCTCTTTTGGCTGAATGGGTGCAAGTTCTACAGTCACTTCATTCTGTAGTCAAAATCTTATGGGAAGCCTTCCCAGGACTGTGGAAGCTTTTATAGCTGTAAAGTAGAATGAGGGGACGGCTCCATAATAATGCCCATGGTTTTGGAATATAATATTCAACCATCTCGTATCGGTCTGATGGTCAGGTGTCCACAGATGTTCGGCTGTATCGTTTTATTACAGCTTGTGTTTATCTGCTTGTCTGGAGTTCAGCATTACAACTCATGCATACTGGACGTTTGGCCATCACTCCTAGATGCCTCTCCTCCTGGCAGCAAAAAACGCTTGTAAACGCATGTTAACATGCCTTTTACATGTGTCCAGTGCATTTTTTTATTTTATTTTTTGCCCAAATGGTGCTGCTCCTGGAACACTGGCAGTGTGTGTTTTTTTTTTTTTCCTGCCTCTGAACACCTGTGTGTGCATGGACACAGGCTAACATGCCGGAGCGTTTGGAGGCAGAAAAAAAATGCCAGATGCCCCTAACAGCAGCATTAAAAATGTCCAATGTCTTAATACAGAAGCTACAGGAGTACATTTATTTAGTGCATCTAATGTAAAAATAAGATTCTCTATTTATATCATCTCATTACTTTGTACAGATACATTGTAGCAGAAGTGAAAAATTACTTGGGCTCGGGTCACACTGCTACGACCTCATTCGTGCGACTTGCTTGCAACTTCTATCATTTAGCATGACACTCAAGTAACTGAAAAGTAAGTTAGGACTTTTTTTTTTTTTTTGTCACTGCTAGCTGAGTCACATTAAGACAGCACACTTTAATTTTAAAGTGTTTTGGCTTGTCATGTGGCTTCATGTTGCAAGTCGCATGATAAGTCGCAGCACTGTGTACCGAAGCTCACTGTTGCTGGAGAGTGGAATCTCGTGGTACCCGGTCCTGTGAACAAATGGTTAGTTATATGGTCCCTTTTGAATAGGTAAAGCGGAGCTCAGATTGGTTTCATCCTCCTGTTTGGCAGAAGACTGGTGACCACATGCCCAGGCTTGGTCACATGATCAGCTGCAATTTAGTCCTGCAGGAGAGAAGTTTTTTGAGCTTAAAGAGGAGATCCAGCCTGTATTAAAAAAATTGAAGTCAGCAGCTACAAATATTGTAGCTGCAGACTTTTAATATAAGGACACTTGCCTGTCCAGGGAGCCTGCTGAAGCCGACCTGTCAATTGGCTTGGGGTGCAAGCGCCGAAATCCTTACTAAGGGAAACGGGAAGTGAAGCCTTACGGCTCCACAGCCCGTTTTCTGCTGCTCATGTGTGAGTCGCACTGCCCTTTTTGAATGGTCCCGCTGTCTTCTGGGACTTGTGTGTCTCTCCCAGAAGGCAGCAGAGGGGAGGAGGAAGAGGGGCTGTAAATGGCTCCCTTACATGGAAGTGGGATCGGGTACCTGTGTTTGACAGGTATTCCCCCCCCCCCCCCCCGAAAGGTGGCAAATGTGGCGGGGGGAGGGGAGCAGATAAACGGAGCTTCCACTTTTGGGTGGAACTCCGCTTTTAAGTAATTATATTGTAGCTTGTTCTTCCTTTTTAAAGGGAGTTGGGTAGGTAGGGATATTCTTGTTGTACATTTGATGGGAACTTTTGCTGAGACAAGTATTGTGGCTGCAATTGCTGACCTCTGCTTCTGACAATTCTAGGTGTCTGGCTCTCATGTTGAGCTAATGCTTTCAGTACTTTGACTTGCCGAACAGCAAAGTAGGCATTTCGGGATTAGTGACTTCATAGCTATATGCTTGTTCCAGGCCGGTGACCCGAACAGCATTAAAGCCATCTTAATGGCATTATAACCAGGCAAGTGAAGTTTTTAGGCCTTCTTCACGAGTGATTACTACAGACACTGAATCGCCTGTAGAAGTGCAGGAAACCGCTTGGTGCCACGGCTACATGTGATCAGCGATAACTGCTACCAGCCTGTCGTTACTTGGTGCAGGCTGTGCGGCCGCTGTCAGTTGTCATACACCTGTCATTCCAAGAATTCGCTGATTGTTGCTGCTGCTCCAGTGTCTGCAGGTTATCGCCCTTGTGATAAAGGCTTTACAATGAGGTCAGCAATGCCCGTCTCTATATTTCTTTAATGGCAGTTTTTCTTTTTTTAATACTAAATAGGAAACGGCCAGTTCTGATTTCTAATATAAATGGAGATATTTGACTTTGTTCTGCACCCTTTTGGTCTGGTCAAAACATTGTAGTGGTTGTATACAATGGTCATTACAATTCAATTATCAAACACTTTGTATTTATTTATTTATTTTCAAAGAGTTAGTAAACACTCCTGTATTTTGTGGTTACGTTTTTAATCTCACCTCTCCGCCGGCTTCCGGGTCTTCAGGGAGTTCCACGTCACGGACATCGACGTCACCGGACTCCTCCCCCCTTCTCCAAGTGCATCCGTCTGCTAACGAAGGGAAGGGGGAGGAGTCCGGTGACGTTGAAGTTCGGATTGAACGTAATGCTTATGGAGGAGGAGCTACGCATGACGTCACCCGCTGCTGCCCTACGGAACTAACACGATTGTCGGCTTTACATGCTGTGTTTTTATCATCTTTATGTGAGTAGTTTGTGTTTGAGCACAAAAATTCACTCTTATACTTAGATCTTTTCTTTCTACCCATGACCTGGCGTCCTTGCTGAGATCTAAGGAGACGTGAGAGAAGTTTATGGTCCGCGTTAACCCTTTTGATACCCGCTTGCATGACCACCTGTTTGCACAGGGGTCCATGCCATAAGGTGAGAGTGATTAGTTAGATCGGAGGTAGAGGGATTGTCACGCTACTGTGGGAAAAAAAAATTATTTACGTCAGTGCTACAGTTTGAATTTAAAACGTATTTGTGTGAACTGTGAAGTTAAGTCATGGATTGTGGAAACTAACTAGTGTCGGGTGATTGTATATAGTGTATACTAGAGTTACCACTGACTAATGCAGAGTTGCAATGCAAGGAGATCAGCTAAAAGTAGTTGGATCTGTACATGTGTTTATAATTAATCAAAATTAGTCGATTAATCGAGTAAAAAAAAAAAAACGATGAATCGAACACGAAAATTTTAATCAGAAACATCCCTAAAAAAATGAATATGCCAAAAAAGATTTTATTCTGCACTGCATATTCTTCCATTGAAAAGCTGCTTTGAACACACCGGGACTGATGTGTGAATTTCTGGACTGTAGAAATGAAAGTTTTTTTTTTTTTTTTTTTTTTTTTTTTTTTTTTTAGCTCACTTTATTTTATAAGCTTGAGATTGTGGGAGTATTTGAACATAAAGAGGTGTGTAGGAAAATATCTCCGTTACCCATAAATCCTATCTTTATGTGACACATCTTTGTTACTGGTACTCATAAAACTCAGGAACATTTACAGTGTAATTTAGGTAAGCCCCAACATTCCTCAGGACATGAAAATTATTGGACGCTACAGGGGGCATCATAAGGGCCCATTAACATTGCCCTGCTACATTGGTGCACAGAATCTACAAAATATAGATTGAATAATTCTCTTTCTTAAAGAAGAATTACAGCCAAAGCTTGTTTGGCTGTACTCCTGTGGATCACAGAAGTGTGGTTCGTTCGGCACACCTGTGACCCGTTTTCAGCAGGCTGTAGCCCGCTGACGTCACAGAGGCGGTCAAGGCTCGGGCAAGATCGCAATTAAGTTGGGATCTGCCACATGCCTGGACCAGCGCCCGGCTCAGCCTCTCAGTAGGCTGCTCAGAGGCTGAGCCAGCCGCTCCCGCCCCCTCCACAGCCCATCGCTCCAGTGAGCAAAGAGGGAGCAGAGCAGACCGTGGTGACTGACAGTCACCAGCTCTCTGCTCGGGAGTCCTGAGACCCGAGTGATCAGCAGTGTTTGATCTCTCAATTCTTAGAGCCAGCGGGGGACAGTTGCATCTGATCGATGCTGAATCCACCTAGGTAAGTATAATTCTAAAAAAACAACAACCCATACTTCTCTTTTTATTTTAAAACTTTATGAGCTTGTTGATGGGGAAAATATCTGGGGACCACCAGGGAAGGCAAAATATAAGCACATAACTTCTTCTTTCTTCCTCTACCTTAAAATGCATTTCACTCTAAATTACCATTACAACACAATTCTAACAGACGTGCCCTCCAGTCTATTGTTGCTGTAATGACTGACCTGCATAAGCTTGTCCACACCGTGTGCAGAGATTTATTCTATACGTCTCTGCAAGGACACAAAAAAAATAATTGTTCTCTATGTGCCCTGTTCACACCACAATGTTCATGTCGCATCATTTTCTTTTTTTTCCAACGCAGAATACACATTGCAGATTCCTGACATTGCAGAGAAAAATCTTCACACGATACAAGTGTTGTGGTGTGAACAAGGCAAATACTGTAGAGAACAATTTGTTTTTCATCTCTGCTCATGGTGTAATCAAGACCTAAAACTGCATTTTTTTTTTCAAAATTGTCGCTCTATTTTTGTTTATAGCGCAAAAAATAAAAACTGCAGAGGTGATCAAATACCACCAAAAGAGAGCTCTATTTGTGGGAAAAAAAAGGACGCCAATTTTGTTTGGGAGCCACATCGCACGACCGCGCAATTGTCAGTTAAAGCAACGCAGTGCCGAATCGCAAAAAGGGGCCTGGTCCTTTGGCTGCAAATTGGTCCGGGGCTTAAGTGGTTAACCACCGACTTTTATAGTGTGTTCTTCAAAGACATCTTTAAAAAAGTATGTTTATTTTGTGCAATGTTGTATCTGGCAGTAGAAATTGCTATATTTTCTCGTTCAAAAAAAAATAATGCTGAAAGACTGGTTAGTGTTTGTCTAGTGTTCAAACTTTCACTGAATTGTGGTGTGTTTTTTATTTTTTATTTTTTTTTATGTATTATATGTGTTTATGTTAAGGCATGAGTATGTGCTCTATAAATATTAACATTTGCAGCATCTCAGGTTGTTGAACTTCTTTCCTGAATATTGTGAATAACCTGGATTTTTTTTCTGTATCATTGCAGAGTCTATTTTTGTCTTTTTTATTTACATTTTTTTAAATGCTGCTTCTTCAGTTACAAACAACGATTGCTTACTAGAGTCATTTGAACTTTTAGACATATACAGCCTGATCAGTACTTGATGTCTTTTGTTGTTTTTGACTTTCATCAGATGCATCAACGAACCAGCCACATCTGTATTGATCTACAAAAGCCTTTATCAACCTTCTTTTTTTTTTTTTTTTAACCCCCAAAGAATAAAGCATGTGATAGCCTAGGGCAGTGATGGCGAACCTTGGCACCCCAGATGTTCCGGCACTACATTTCCCGTGATGCTCATGCACTCCGCAGTGTAGTTAAGCATCATGGGAAATGTAGTTCCAAAACATCTGAGGTGTCAAGGTTCGCCATCGCTGTCCTAGGGTATTTGACACCCAGATCTGGATCTCTGTTGAGCCGGTGTTCTGCCAAAAACTGTCCGGCCATCGGATAGTGTCTGCCCTGTACTGTGCAGGCGCAGCGCTTGCACAGTACGGAGGACAAGGAGACTCCGAAAGTCTCAGAAGAAGGAGTCCAGGTTCAAGCCCCACCATGCAAGTGGACATACGGTAGCGCATAGTAACAGGGCCCCTCGCTCGCTCGCTTCGCTCATCACGCTTCGGGGCACGGCCTCGCTTCGCTCGGCTATTTTTTATTCTAACTCTGTGTCCACTTGGATGGTCGGGCTTGAACCTGGACTCCCTGCGCAGGCACCGTTCATCTTCGGAAACTTTCGGCGTCTCCTTGTCCTGTGTACATCCTCCAAATAAAAGACGTACATGCAGCCAGTTCCCCTTTCTCACAACAGCCCCTTCTATAATCCCTTGGCTATAAGGGGCATTGTCCTTGTAGTATAATTACTGCTTTTGCTTACAGCAGCTGGGCATAGCGGGTAATTATAAATTACAAAGCTCACCATTGGGACATGCTTAACAGATGAGCATCCAGTGGACAATGTGAGGATGTTAAAAAGAGAAAAAAAAAGAAGGAAACTTGCATTAAAGTGTGAAGTTTAGGAAACTGTACAGTAAGGCTCTATGCACACCTAAGAAACAAGAAGTTGTCACACTAAAGTTTGCCAAAATTTGGGGTGACCTTTGTGTTTATTTTATTTTTAACCCCCTCTTACCTTTTTGCTGGGTTTACTTTTGTTAAGATATTCACAAGCCCAGCAAATGCATTGTGGGGCACGTTGCATTTCTGTTCACTTGGTCCTGCGCCGCCGTCCTCTCTTACGTTATATTTTATTTTTTTATATTTTTTTACATTTTTTTTTTTTACATATTTTTTGGATTGAACTATTTATATCTATATATATTTTTTTATCACACATTTTTTTTTTTTATTTTTTTTTTTATTGATCACCATTTGGACGTTTACTTATTTATTTTTGAACTTGCACTTTCTGGAGTAGTTTGCGGTTCTTATTTGCATTTATTATCAATTATTCATTATTTAATATTGATTGACGTTTTTTATCTTGTCACCACCGTTGTCACCATTTCTTCATTTTCCATCATTTTACTAACACATATTGATTTGATCGTCGCCCATCTCTTCACCTTTTACCTGTGTATTTATTTAGTCACGCAATTATTTATATCCTTGGACGCACTTTTTTGCACTTTACTTGATCTCCAGGATTTGGTGTACATATACATACACTTATATACATTATTGTATATATTTTTTTAATATTCTACAACTCTTATCCAAATAGAACAGCGCCACCATCCCTATTCCCAGTATATTTAATCTTTTGGCTGCATTTTGGTGTAGTGTTTTTTTTTTTTTTTTTATTTTTTTTTTTTTTTTTAGGGAGGTTGCAGTTCATTATCCTGAGCGCGGATATTTGTGTTTTTTACTTGGTGAATAAAGTGTTCTCTCCATACACAATCTCCTAAGAAACCAGAAGTTGTCCCACTAAAGTTTGCCAAAATTTGGGGTGACCTTTGTTTTTTTTTCTTTAACCCCCTCTTACCTTTTTGCTGGGTTTACTTTTGTCAAGATATTCACAAGCCCAGCAAATACATTGTTGCCCTACGTTACATTTCTGTTCACTTGGCCCTGCGCCGCCGTCGTCCTCTCTTACGTTATTGGGAGCCAACTTACTTCTTCCTGGTTCTTGCAGCCAACTCACCCCGATGATGCGCCCCTGTGCATGCTCTGCAAGTTACCACAAGGCCTCCTGGGATGTGTTTTAGTTATCGCAATCTCCGTTGTGTATTGATTCTGGAAAATGTGCACCTATGTACTATTGATTAAGTTACATTGTTTAAAAAAAATAAAAAAGACGCACATCCTTGAACATCTGCAGTGTAATTCCCTCAGACTTGAAATTTCTTTGGGCATGTCACAAGAGGAAGTGGTTTTGTGTGGAAATAGCTTTATAACTTTGGTAGTGTGGCAGCAACTCTTAACAAAAGTTGGCTAAGCTCTCTTGCAGCACAGACAGATGTGCGTCCCTGCTGCTCCAGGCATTGTATGTGAGATTGTTGTGGCTCATCCCATTGGAGTGGAGAATAAGGCGCGCCTATTCTCCCAGCACAGGAAGGCTGTGTCCGTCCAATCTGCACTCCCTCTCCCCCCCCCCCCCCCCCCCCCCCCCCCCTCCACTTGTATTGCCAGGGCCTCAACTCTGACATTTAACTGCATCTCCTTCAACACCAGGCACCGAGAAACTGGCTTTGTAAAAATCGATCACTTCAGTTGAGATTGCAGACACTTCCAATGCTGGATGTAAAAGTTGTTCTGGACTGTGAGCACATAATTTATAAGAGGTTATTGACCTGTCACTGTAGCTTTTATTCACCCTTCTGGTTAAACTGCTATTAATTCCAAGTGCGTTCTTTTATATTAGAACTATTTGCTAACTGTTCGTAAAAGTCCAGCTCTGCTTCCAGTCTGTTAAATATGGTAGTTATAAGGCAGGGTAGATGAAATGTATTCTTCTGTCTCTTAAATTTGATTTCCAGATTATATTATGTTTTATATTTTTTTACATAGAATAGGTTTATTTTAACATATTTTTCTTTTGATCTAACACAATGAAACACATTGGGGAATTAAAGTATCATTAAACCCTAAGGCCTCATTCACAATGGCTGTGTTAAACCTGCATTTAGAGGATATTTTGGGTTCTGGAGATCGGAGACTTTGAAGTGCTTTGGAAGGGAAGGAGTCTCCAATCCTGTGTCCAGGTCTTGTCCGAATCCAGCAGGCTGAGTGTGCAGGTGTTCACAGCCCTTAGGCTTGCTTCACACTTATGCAGTGCGGGAAACGCAGCGATCCCAGCGCATTTCCCTCACCGCATGCACACCGCTCTTGCGATCCGCTGAGGGTGTCGGTACAAAGTAAATGACACCCGAACCCAATGCATTTGCCGGATTGCCAGGTACAATGCAAATGTGATCCAGTTGCGGTGTGGCTCAAAAAAGGTGCATGCACTTCTTTGGTGAGGGGTGATTTGAGCATGGGCACAAATTGCACTGAATCGCATTTGAATTGCACAGGAATGCAGTGTAGTACCTGGGCAATTCATATGCGGTTCATAGTGTGAACAGAGCCCTAAAATCCAGGACCTCACAACAGTTCAGGTCTCCACGCAAGAGACAGGAGGGCTCTATATAGGGGTCAGGAGGGTCCCAACCCTTACCCAGGATTCAGAGAGACTGTATGTCTGTATGGTGTAGGTGCAGACTGACAGCAGCAAGGAGCTGTAAAAGAGCCAAGGTGCAAAGTTTATATGGGAGCACAGAGGTGTTGTGTTAGATGGTCTGGAGGACCAAGGTAAAATGCCTGATCGGTGGCGCTGCTAGAGAGCCACAAGGCTGAACGTTATGTTCATGTTGATGGTGGAAACTGATTTGTCAACGTTCTCCATTATGTTTATAAAAGTTGGCCTGCAAACCCTTAAAGGGGTTGTAAACCCTTGCGTTTTTTCACCTTTATTGCATCCTATGCATTAAGGTGAAAAAAAACACCTGGCAGTGACCGACCCCCCCAGTCCCCCCCCCCCCCCCATTTACTTACCTGAGCCCCATATTTCTGTCGGAGACACGCTCTCCCTCTCTCCACGGGGTCCCGGCTCTTGATTGGATAGATTGATAGCAACGCAGCTATTGGCTCCCGCTGCTGCCAATTAAATCCAATGATGCCAGCACTGGGAGGGCAGGGCCGAGTCCAGCGTTCGTGTCTATGGACGCAAATGCTGGGCTTGGGAGCGCGCAAGGTAACCCCACCCCCCGGGAGAGTGCTTCTCTTAGGGGGTTATACAATGCAGGGAGGAGCCGCCGGGGGACCCCAGAAGATGGTGATCGGGCCACTCTGTGCAAAACAAGCTACACAGTGGAGGCAAGTATGATATGTTTGTTATTTAAAAAAAAAAAACATGAGCCTTTACAATCACTTTAACAGCATTTCTGGAGTGGACTCGAAGCACTACCACTGAGCGAAAACCTCCACAGAATCACAGCATGTAATGATTTATTTTTTGTCATTCACACTGTGTGTTTCGCCTGTGTTTAGGTGCAATCAGTTTAGCTGCTTTTAGGCTGGCTTCACACTGGGGCGGTGCGGGGCGGCGACGGTAAAGCAGCGCTATATTTAGCGCTGCTTTACCATCGTTTTACCCGCGGTATGCGGCCGCTAGCGGGGTGGTTTTAACCCCCGCTAGCGGCCGCAAAAGGGTTAAAAACCTCCGCAAAACGCCGCTGCAGCGGCGCTTTGCGGGCGGTATCCCCGCGGTTTCCCATTGATTTCAATGGGAAGGAGCGGTATAGGAGCGGTGAACACACCGCTCCTTCACCGCTCCAAAGATGCTGCTAGCAGGACTTTTTTTGCCGTCCTGCTAGCGCACCGCTCCAGTGTGAAAGCCCGCCGGCTTTCACACTGGAGTGAATGGGGCCGGTTTTTTCAGGCGGTGTACAGGCGCTATTTTTAGCGCTGTACCGCCTGAAAACCGCCCCAGTGTGAAAGGGGCCTTAGAGAAAATTTTATTCTGTATGTCAAGGATGAGATTAGACACTCTAAACACACACAATGTTTGTAAATGCCTCTAAATGTGACTAAACCTGCTTTTAAAGGTTCTAAATGCAAAAGTGATTTGGAGGTATAAGAGGTTTATACTTTTCAGGTGACTTCTACATTTAGAAAAACAAAATGCAGGTTTGCCAGTGTGAATGAGGCCTAAACTGAAAAAATATGTTGCTGTAGAGATCAGTAGTTTCATTGTTTTAAAGTCTTGTTTTCCCTTTTCAGCCTGCGTTTTCTGTGCAATAAATGTCTTCCAAACCTCCTTTCCCTGGTTTCTGTCTTCCGGTATCTCCATCTGCTTACACTTACAGGGACCCATGAAGGCACCTATGCGTGCACGCACCCAGTGGGCAATATGGAGAAGTCTTTTTGTATCCACAGTCACACACAGTCCTGACGGCAAGGCACTCTCCTTTCCCTCCTCCATCCTGGAGTGACTGACTGGCTGGAAGCATGTGCTGTCCCTAGTGTCCCCTGTGCATCTGAAGCCCAGGGGAGCACGCTGCACAACACGGAAGTTCAGGGAAATGGGACCTGGAGCCCACCGCAGGGATAAAAGAACATGGGAGTTCAGGCACACCGGGGACACTTGAGAATATAAAAGCACTGGGGCATGTTTAACCTTAATACTGTGAATGCTTTAAATTTTAAAAAATACCCAGCCTTTTAGCACTACTTTCAGTACTAATGTAGTACTGTTTATTTTTTTACTTCTTGTTACCTCCTCTATGTAGGTAAATTTGGCCAGGGCCATGTCTTTTTGCTGGGCCTGGTTGTGGATTCAGTGTTGGGAGTGTCAGGACAAGGGGGGGGGGGGTGGCCGCCTACACTTGGGCTCAGGGAAGCCTCCTCTGCTGGACGGTGAGTGTGCTGGACAGAGAGGATTGACTGAGACCTGAGTGGCAGGAAACCCCATGTGAGAGAGCTGACCAATAGTTAATTTGAGTTGTCGCCAGAGGAGGTCTCCCATAAAAGGGTTGCATGCTCTCGGGAGAGGAGCGGGGGTCCCAAGTTCAAGAGCTGGTACAGGTTCAGGCTGAGGCCCGGGAGTTCAGAGATCCTGGAGCTGGATAGCCGGAGGTAACTCCAGGGAGGCCCAAGTCGGGCCCCTGGAGAGCCCTTATGGTGTAGTATACGGTGAATAGACAAAGATGCTGGGTAAAGAATAGAGAAGTAAGACCTAAATTGATAAGGTTGCAAGTGACCATAACCTAGGATGTAGAGAAATATACACAGTAGGTCTCCATAGATGTTGGGATGGTAGCTACTAAATGCTTGCGGTGACCCAGTCATTGGTCCTCCTAGGTGAGATAAGGATGTACATTTTAGTCTAATAAAATTTTTTTAGTCAACTAAAATTGAATGTGTTTAGTTTAAATTGTAATACATTTCTCTAGAATTTCCAAGCTCATTATATACTTCTGGAGTAAAAAAAAAAATGATATCCTGTTATTTATGGTATTAGAGTTTGAACAAACTCAGGTACAGCTCCATGAAAACCGGAAGTTAGATCATGAGGGTAAACCTTCCTCCTTGCCATTTTTGTCCTGTTTTCGTTCCTTAATGAAAACGTATTTGATTTTCATCATAGTTTTCGTCAGTGGACGAAAATGTGCTGTACTTATCGTTTTGGCTTTCGTCACTGTAAAAATGTCTATGACGAAGACTTTGACAAACTTTTTCATTGACGATATAAACACTGTTCCAGGGGTCACCCATTTCTTTCTTGAACCCTTGCAGGAGACGGAACGGGCTCTAACAGCAGCTGCAAATGCACCATTCACATACCCACTCTCTACCGAGCCTGAGCGGCACACACATTTTTTCCAGGTCATCAGCCTCTTGCAGTTCTTGTACAGCAGAGCTAGAGTGAGAGGAAGAAGCAAAACAAGGAGCCAATCAGCTCATATGCTGACAAGAAGCCTGCTGATAGGACGAGGGAGCAGGATGATGGAGAGATGAGCTCATCACTCTACTGCTTCTCTTTTACTGTCCAATCACAGGTTGGGGTACCTAGTGGCAGAAAAAAAAATCTCTGGACTAAATTAGAACTACAGGCAAAGCTTTTTCTATTTTTTTATAGCTTTAAGAGGGAGGGTATAACCCTTGTTAGTGAGGAAGTAATAAAATCTCTTGGGGCTCCCCAGGACACTAGAACTAGTGTCCCCATTGGAAGATTTCCGCTTTTATTATTATTCTGGGGACAACCCAATTTCTCACTTTCAATGATAATGTGTCAGAAACCATGAAATCAGGCCGAGACAGAAGTACAGTTAAATCACAATTGCTTAATAATAAAAGTAAAAAGAACAAACTTAGTCAAAACATAGCCAAAGTTCAGTAACCAGAGCTGATAGTCAGCCAAGCCAGAAGTCGGGGATCAATGGTAGTAGAACAGCAAGCAGGATCTGGAGCCAAAAGGGATGTCGGCAAAGCAAGTCTTGATCAGGATCGCAGGAGATAGTTTCTATGATGGACAGATAGAGAGGCTAAATCTCCCTAGCTGGGACTCAGACCGGTATCCTGACAGGTAATCTTATTCATCGGCACTCTTATCCATGCTCACTTTAAAGCGGAGTATTGCAGCAAAAATGTTTTGGGTTTCTGTATGTGTGTGTATATGTATGTGTGTGTGTATATGTATGTGTGTGTGTATATGTATGTATGTATGTATGTATGTATGTATGTGTATATATATATATATATATATATGTGTGTGTGTGTGTGTGTGTGTGTGTGTGTGTGTATATATATATATGTATGTATATATATATATATATATATATATATATATATATATATATATATATATATATATATATATATATATATATATATATATATATATATATATATATATATATATATATATATATATAATTATTATACAAATTTTATTTTTATTTTTTCTAGGGTGCATTTTTATCTTGTTTTTGGCTGGAGATGTGAATTTAATTAAGTGTTAAGACCATTAAATTGTTAAAGGGTTTTATGTGATACATTTAGTGATGTATAGCTACCCCCTACACACTATGCTAGGGAGTGGAGAAACACAGATTTCACCCACCGCAGCTCTGTTTGTTTTTACATTTAGAGGGACAGATCCTTTTGTTTTAAAACAGAGAAAACTGTTGCATTCAGGAAGGTTCTGTCTGTGATCTGCTCTGGTCAGCCAGAACATCTGGCTTTTTTCCAAATCTTCATTGTTAGGTTAGGTCGAGTAAAATGTGACCATTCTGGAAAGTTTGCTCAAACACGCTGTCATGCTTTTTTTTTTTCTGTCTTCGCAGACACATTGCTGAAGTGACAGATGTTAATTATTTTTGTATTGTAAGAATGTAAGAAACAAATAGATTCTGATTTAGATTCTAAAGCACAACTCTAGACAAAATCATCATTATACCCTTAAAGTACGGGAGGGGTATGGGGATGGCAAAAATAAGGTTTTAGAGGTATAGGTAAAGGTGAAATCATGACCTTACTCCTTTCTAGCGCATTCTTCCACCTCCTTGTAAGACCAGTGCCCAGAAACCTTCCTCTTCGCTGCCTGGTTGTAGTGCTCCAACATCATTGTGTGAAATGCCCCCAAATGTGTATGTGACACTGCCCCCTAGGGGGTTGCTTGGTAATGCATGTTCGCTCATACCGCCATGATCCTGTGAACACTCCAGTTCCTCTGACACTCTAGGTTCAGACATGTTATGTACACCTTCAAATGCAAAGCAAATCATTTCAAATCTCTCTGGCTTTACTTCATTGTACTGAGCGAAATGAAGTGGAGTTGTTATACCAAATCCTGGGTTTATTCAGTACTAGGTTGAAATAACTCTTGTGACAATGGCAATTAATAGTGATACTTGAATACAGCATAAATACAATTACCATAGGATGTTCAAGAGAAACTGTCAACAGGTGTAAGGAAAGTGTCCACTTTAAAGGCAAACCCCAGACTGACTTGTAATACCTTTTTATCCTAATGAGACATGGTAGTATACTATAATGGCCTCTTTAACAGTACTAACAACATTGTCATAACAGCAAGGCCTTGCACTGTCTTCTACTGCAACGTTGGAGCTCATAGAACAG
Source organism: Lithobates sylvaticus (assembly GCA_028564925.1). Lineage (NCBI taxonomy): Eukaryota > Metazoa > Chordata > Amphibia > Anura > Ranidae > Lithobates > Lithobates sylvaticus. Next base: position 37,666,539 of record CM053036.1, on the reverse strand, counting down.
AAATTCCTGGCTGCAGCAAAGGGATGATTAACAATGCAAGATAATAAATCCTAGATGATGGTGATTCTATTTGTAATCCAAGAAAACGTTGCAGGTGTCCTGTGTTGAAAATGTAGAACAATGGAATCTGTGAGCATAAGCTTCCTCACCAATCCTGATAGACCTCAAAGCCTCCCGATGGGACCAACGAACAATTCTTCCTCTTGCAGGTAGGCCGAGGCAGGGATTTGTCTGTGGAGTCAACAATCTGGTTCCCGGTGTTCTACGCTGCTGCAGTGCGTCCTTCTCCCAGCAGCCGACAGCTGGACTCGCTGGGACTGGAGCGGTGGCTGTGGATCGCACGCTAGGCCGCAATCCTCTGACACATCGGCGACGTGGTGCTCACACAGGCAGATCCAGGAAGCAAGAGAGCGCGGGTCTGATCGGCAAATCCCTATATAGTCTTTGCCACAATCATCCCTTGCGAGCAGACAGTCTCTGTGCTTCAGGAGATGTCAGCGATTTGAAATCCAGCACTAGGGGATTATGACAACAAACCTAGAATAATGATAAATAGTTCTTTCTTTCTTTCTTTCTTTCTTTCTTTCTTTCTTTTTCTTTCTTTCTTTCTTTCTTTCTTTCTTTCTTTCTTTCTTCCTTCCTTCCTTCCTTCCTTCCTTCCTTCCTTCCTTCCTTCCTTCCTTCCTTCCTTCCTTCCTTCCTTCCTTCCTTCCTTTTTTTCTTTTCTGTCTGTCTGTCTGTCTGTCTTTCTTTTTTTCCTTCCTTCCTTCCTTCCTTCTTCAATTATTACAGTACAGTATATAGCCAATAAACCACTGAAGTCTCATAACAAATGATTCAAAACTTTTCGCTGCACATATTGAACAGGACCTGGGGAGCAAGTGTACTGGTATCCCGGATTTTAGCTTTATTTTTGTCTTTGTTGACTACTTTGGGGGGAAAAAGAAAGTGCGACCTATTTTGCTATTTATTTTTGTGTGTGTAATATATATATATATGTGTGTGTGTGTGTGTGTGTGTGTGTGTGTGTGTGTATATATATATATATATATATATATATATATATATATATATATATATATATATATATATATATATATATATATATATATATATATATATCAGGGGGGGGGGGCGGGGGAAGTGTCTCTAAAGTGATTTTTGCTAATCAGATAACCCTCTAAAGGGAACAACTGAATAATAATGCGCTCAATGTGAATAAAACACATTTCTTTCATACAGGAAGTCAACAATCATGTTGTCAATTGTATGTTTTAGAAGTAGACAGGAGAACGGCCTCAAAGGCTACAGGGCCCTCGGGGCTCACATCAAGCTGCATCTGGTAACTGATTCCCTGAAGGTCTTCCGCATTCTTGGAGAGATTTGCTGAGATGCTTGGAGAGGTGTATGTCCCTTTTATAGATTACATGTCTGATACTTACATCTTGAAGTACTCTGCTGCTGAGCCCCTAGCTGTCTTTATGATTTTTCCTCTGCTGCATCATACGTAGAGCAACAAACTTCCTTACAGCAAAACCATAGTAGACTCAAAGGGGAACCACGTCTAGTATACAGTATGTAAATGTAAACCCTAAAGCTGGTCATAAATTAATTGAAACTCAGCTTGTTTTGCAGGGACCAGCCACATTTTCGGTCTATCTATGGCTGTTGCTGTTCTTGAGAAATCGAATGATCAACTTCTGATCAGTGTGTTGTGATCTGATCAGCTGTCAGAATACAATGACAGTGGTGAGGGATCCCGCATTAACCTCGACTGTGGATGGGGGAATTTGGTTCTGTTTTTGTTTTTTGTTTTTTTGTGTTTTTTCGTTTAGCCCTCTGTCTGAACAAAAAACAATCAGCCATGTATAGCTAGTTTAACAATTTATTTCTCTTATTTGCTCCTTTTTTAAATTGGTAACTATATCACTGAATGTGTTTTTGTGATCTCTGTTTAGGTCGGAAAATAACTATTGATCATGTCAGAAATTCAGGACTCTGCTGTGAATACTTCCTAGGTCAGTGATGGTGAACCATGGCACCCCAGATGTTTTGGCACTACATTTCCCATGATGCTCATTTACTCTGCAGTGTAGTTGAGCATAATGGGAAATGTAGTGCCAAAACATTTGCGGTGCCAGGGTTCGCCATCACTGCCCTAGGTTATCTCAAGGATTCCCTTAGAGTTGTTATCTACAGACTCAGTTGCTGTATTCTGGAGATGAGAAGAATAGGAGGGATTCAGTAGTTTGAACAATCAGCATCACATCACACCAATGTGTGTAACATGCATTGCAGTTATTTTGCAGTTTTAGTCCTCAAACATGTTGTCCTTTCATAAGAAGAAAGTAGGAGATGTTTTCTGTACCTGCAGTCTTTAACCCTTGCAGTGCCTGAGAAGGGAAAATTAAAAATGGATATATAGATAGAGAGATGGAGATATCTCTTAGCTATATATTTTATATATATATATATATATATATATATATATATATATATATATGTGTGTGTGTGTGTGTGTGTGTGTGTGTGTGTGTGTGTATATATATATATATATATATATATATATATATATATATATATATATATATATATATATATATATATATATATATATATATATATATATATATATATATATACAGTGGTGTGAAAAAGTGTTTGCCCCCTTCCTCATTTCCTGTTCCTTTGCATGTTTGTCACACTTAAGTGTTTCGGAACATCAAACCAATTTAAACAATAGTCAAGGACAACACAAGTAAACACAAAATGCAATTTGTAAATGAAGGTGTTTATTATTAAAGGTGAAAAAAAATCCAAACCATCATGGCTCTGTGTGAAAAAGTGATTGCCCCCCTTGTTAAAACATACTATAACTGTGGTTGTCCACACCTGAGTTCAATTTCTCTAGCCACACCCAGGCCTGATTATTGCCACACCTGTTCACAATCAAGGCATCACTTAAATAGGAGCTGCTTGACACAGTAAGGTCCACCAGAAGATCCTTAAAAGCTACACATCATGCCGAGACCCAAAGAAATTCAGGAACAATTGAGAAAGAAAGTAATTGAGATCTATCAGTCTGGAAAGGGTTATAAAGCCATTTCCAAAGCTTTGGGAATCCAGCGAACCACAGTGAGAGCCATTATCCACAAATGGCGAAGACATGGAACAGTGGTGAACCTTCCCAGGAGTGGCCGGCCGCCCAAAATTACCCCAAGAGCGCAGCGACGACTCATCCAAGAGGTCACAAAAGACCCCACAACAACGTCCAAGGAACTGCAGGCCTCACTTGCCTCAGTTAAGGTCAGCGTTCATGCCTCCACCATCAGGAAAAGACTGGGCAAAAATGGCCTGCATGGCAGAGTTCCAAGGAGAAAACCACTGCTGAGCAAAAAGAACATCAAAGCTCGTCTCAATTTCTCCACAACACATCTTGATGATCCCCAAGACTTTTGGGACAACATTCTGTGGACCGATGAGACAAAAGTGGAACTCTTTGGAAGGTGTGTGTCCAAGTATATCTGGCGTAGAAGGAACACTGCATTTCAGAAAAAGAACATTATACCAACAGTAAAATATGGTGGTGGTAGTGTGATGGTCTGGGGCTGTTTTGCTGCTTCAGGACCTGGAAGACTTGCCGTGATAAAAGGAACTATGAATTCTGCTGTCTACCAAGAGGTCCTGAAGGAGAATGTCCGACCATCTGTTCGTGTACTCAAGCTGAAACGAACTTGGGTTCTGCAGCAGGACAATGATCCTAAACACACCAGCAAGTCCACCACCGAATGGCTGAAGAAAAACAAAATGAAGACTTTGGAGTGGCCTAGCCAAAGTCCTGACCTGAATCCTATTGAGATGTTGTGGTATGACCTTAAAAAGGCCGTTCATGCTTGAAAACCCTCTAATGTAACTGAATTAGGACAATTCTGCAAAGATGAGTGGGCCAAAATTCCTCCAGGACGCTGTAAAAGCCTCATTGCACGTTATCGCAAACGCTTGGTTGCAGTTGTTGCTGCTAAGGGTGGCCCAACCAGTTATTAGGTTTAGGGGGCAATCACTTTTTCACACAGGGCCATGATGGTTTGGATTTTTTTTCACCTTTAATAATAAACACCTTCATTTACAAATTGCATTTTGTGTTTACTTGTGTTGTCCTTGACTATTGTTTAAATTGGTTTGATGTTCCGAAACACTTAAGTGTGACAAACATGCAAAGGAACAGGAAATGAGGAAGGGGGCAAACACTTTTTCACACCACTGTATATATATATATATATATATATATATATATATATATATATATAGTTCCCCCAAAATGAGACCGGGTCTTATATTAATTTTTGCTCCAAAAAAAACACACTAGGACTTATTTTCAGGGGATGTCTTATTTAATTACGGCACTAAAGTGGTTGGAAGTTGTAACCCTAAAAAAAACTTTTTTAAAGCATGATGTATAGCACAGTGCTTGTGCTGCATCATTTACCCCTCTCCATGTTCTGAAGATCAATCATGAATAAATCAATAAAAAAAAATCTAAACACAGCTAAAGGGCTGTCAGGATTCCTCATCAAGAGAACTTGACTATGCCTGCCCTTTTCTGTCAGATTTGCCTTCACCATGTTCTGCCACCCTGTTCGCCTGCTCAAGCCCCTGGAAATGATTAGGACTTCAAGCTACGGAAGGTCAATGTAGCTGCTTACCCTTCCACCCACAACCTCAAGGCCCGAAAGCTGCCACAGTGGTGAGGTTATTAGTCCTGTATAACCTCCCACACAAACTGGAAGGACTCGAGCAAGTTGAAAATGGGTGGGGGGTGAAATGCTGACAGGATGGAAAATGGGGGTTTATCTAGAAATTAACCACATGCCGACCGGCTCCTGTAGATATACGTCGGCAGAATGGCACGGCTGGGCAAAGTAACGTACCAGTACGTTACTTTTCATTTCCCGCCATGTGCGCACCAGCAGCGAGCTCTGTGCCCGTGGCACCCACGGACTCGATGTCCGCCGGGTGCCCGCGATTGTGTCACGGAGCTGAAGAACAGGGAGCTGCCAATGTAAACACAGCATCTCCCCGTTCTGCCTAGTGACAGGACACTGATCGTCTGCTCCCTCTCATCGGGATCAGTGATCAGTGTCGTGTCACTGCTAGCCCATCCCCCAGACAGTTGGAATCACTCCCCAGGAAACACTTAACCCCTCCCCACCCCCTAGTGGTTAACCCCTTCACTGCCAGTGAAATTTTTACAGTAATCAATGCAATTTTATAGCATTGATCGCTGTATTAATGCCAATGGTCCCAAAAATGTGTCAAAATTGTCTGTGTCCTCCACAATGTCGCAGTCAGGATAAAAATCGCTGATCGCCGCCATTACTAATCAATAAAAAAATATTAATAAAAATGCCATTAAAAACTATCCCCTATTTTGTAGACGCTTTAACTTTTGCGCAAACCAATCAATAAACGCTTATTGCAATTTTATTATTTTTTTTTACCAAAAATATGTAGAAGAATGCATATTGGCCTAAACTGAGGTAAAAAATGTTTTGTATATATTTTGGGGATATTTATTATAGCAAAAAGTAAAAAATAATGCTTTTTTTTTTTTTTTTTTTTAAATTATTTTATTTTTTTTGTTTATAGCGCAAAAAATAAAAACCGCAGAGATGCTCAAATACCACCAAAAGAAAGCTCTATTTGTGGGCAAAAAAGGGCGTAAATTTTGTTTGGGAGCCACGCTGCATGACCGCGCAATTGTCAGTTAAAGCGACGCAGTGCCGAATCGCTCTGGTCTTTGACCAGCAAAATGGTCCGGGGCTTAAGTGGTTAAAGTGCCCAGAACATGACAACAGTTGGACATGCTCTTTAATTTTTTTGGAACCTCAGCCTACCTATCTGCAGGGATTTGTCCAGCCCTTCCTTAACAGCTTTATTTTGCTGTGTTTTTGTTATGATGGAAATATTACTTGGCCATAACTTCCTACGTCTTGGAAGGAGCTGTGACTAGATGCGGTTATGATTCAGTAAGCGCAGACTTGTGCTTCCTTCATGTAAATATGTGCTAATCCTTTGGAATCAGGTCGTTTATTATGACAGATGAAGTTTGTCGAATTTTGAGACGTTCCCCTTATGTGAACATGACCCTCACTATTGTCACTCCTGTTGCTTTGCCAGCTGATTGCAATCAGACAGAGTGTATATTTAATTATTACATTTTTTTTTGTCTGCGTTATTTGCATATTCAGGGACTATCCATATTCATCGCATAGCGTTTGATATGCATGGTTGGGATTCGTTTTAATTCCGCAGGAAGTTTCTGAACGTTGATTATTTTGTCTTCATTTTTACAGAATGCTAATGCTTCAGGAAGAGAATGGATTTGTAATTGTTGGCAGGAATTAATGGTAAATTTATGCATATTTTTTCAAGAAGAAGCCTATTAAGTGCTGTTTGCATATGAAATAGCCACATTATATAACCTCTTTAGAACTTTAAACGTTCTTTGAGCCATTCTGTAGTAACAAACTTTTTTATTTTTATGCTTTCCCTTTTGCATCTAGTATGTGGGGAATTTTTATATTTACTTCCGATTGTATATTATTGCTACTAAATTGGCAGCTCTGGCCTCATGATGCAACAGGCCCTTTTTATGATTGACTATTCAATGTACTAGTTAGCATGAGACAATGGGCACATACACATCGTTTGTGAGGAAATCATGCATTTAATTATCTGATAGCTGGAAAAGAAAAACAAACGTGTAGTTTTTTGTATCACGGTGGATGTGATTAAAATCCTGATTTTAAATCGCTAGTAAAAAGGCTTGATTTAAATCATTTTTAACCACTTAAATACCAGGCACTTTCGCCCCTTCCTGCCCAGGACAATTTTGAGCTTTCAGTGCTGTCGCACTTTGAATGACAATTGCGCGGTCATACAACACTGTACCTAAACTATATTTTTTATAATTTTTTTTTCCCACAAATAGAGCTTTCTTTTGGTGGTATTTGATCACCTCTGCGGTTTTTATTTTTTGCTAAACAAGCTAAAAAAGACATTTAAAAAAATGTTTGTTATAAAATTTTGTTTTCTCCTTCATTGACTAGCACTGAGGAGGCACTGATATGTAGAATTGATGGGCACTGAGCAGGTACTGACAGGTATTAATGCTGGGCTCTGATTGGCACTGTGCGCACTGATTGGCACTGTGGTGGGCACTAGCAGACTTTATTATTGGGGCAGCTGATTGGCACATCTGATGGGGCTGTGCTGATAAACAATGTGCTCTCTCTCTCTCTGACAGGGAGAGCCACCAATTGGCTCTCCCTGTCAGCGTGAACCGAGGAATGCCGTTTACTGGCACTTCCTGGTTCTCGCGGTGATCAGGTGATTGGTCACAGCTGATCACGTCATAAGAAACCTCTGTCGGAGGCTTCTTATCACGATCGGAGATGCGGTGTGTCAGACTGACACGCCTCAATCGACGCCCTGCGCTCCCCCATGTTATCTTGTTGGACGTCAAATGACGCCCAGTCAGGATAACAGAACCACTTCCCGGCCATCATTCTGTCATATGCCGGGCGGGAAGAGGTTAAAGAACAACTGTCTTCTGTGTCCCTCTGCGGCTCCTCCTTTGACCCGCTGTTGACTCACCGACCGTTCCATTCACTTTAATGGGATGGCTGGTGATGCGGCAGTGACACCACAAGGTGAAAGGGACGTGGCGGTAACAGGTGAGTGGATGCCCGCTAACGGGCGCTGCCATGATGGATCAGAAATGACAGGTGCTCTTTAAATGCAAGGACTTATTCTTGCTGATGGTTAGGATCTTTAATATTTTGCAAACAAAATGGAAGGTTTCCTATTTAGAATAATAAGCTGTCAGGTTAGTAAAACAGCAATATCAGAACCGATTCAATCATACAGTTTGTAGTGTACATAGATGCAGCAAAACAATGGGATAAAGGAATATTCCTGAACTTTGTTTTATCTCATGTATACTGTGAAATTGTGTGAATGCAGTGCATGTTATCTCAGCTTGCAGAGCTTGGATTTATTGAACGCGTTTACCAAAAATGTAAATATTGCAGAATATACAGCCTCTTGATACATAACAAAGCTCCATTTCATGCTAATGAAACTAAATTATTAATGTATCTTAAATAGAAAACTATATTTTAAATTCTTTTACTCCAAAAGCATTTTATTAAAATAAATTTGATTTTAAAAATCAAAAACTGATTTTAAATCAAATGCATTTTATTTATTTTTTTTATTTTTTATTTTTTTTAATCCACCCTGGTTCGTACAGATCTCAAACAAAAACAAAGTAAGTCTATGGTCTTGTTCATGTAATTTTGATCCGTCCCCTGTGCAGGGACAGGTTTACCTGCTTGGTGACGTACAGGTGTTCTATGCTCCAACACAGCCACTGTGTCTTGATATGACATCCATGTGGATTCCAGTGTGTGTGTTCCCAAACTCACCGCTTGATCGCTTTTTACAGCACTGGGAATGACCCTTCCCAGTGCTGCCTGCTGGAAGCTTCCTGCAGAGGAGATGGTAGAACATCCAGTCCACCATCTCCCCTGTGGTCGATGATTGCAGAAGCGATCATTTCCCCACTTCCAGTTGCAAAGCTGTCATTCCCTGGCTGTTACAGCTGTAGCTGTTCAAACTTGATCTGTATTTGATCAGCTACTTTGATGAACATGGCAGACATGAGGGTTCTAATAGGCCTGATGTCTCCATGGAGAGTACCTGTCACCTGCCCAAAGCTATCACAAGGGGGCTTGTTCGCCCTTTGTGATTAGCAATAAATTTTATTTAATTTTTATTTTTAAATACGATTACCCCCATCCCCCTGTGCACACACGCAAGTGCAATCGAGCATATAGGTCCACTACACATCTATGAACAGTGATTTTATCACACACGTGAGGTATTGCGGGAAATGTCAGAGTGAGAGCAATAATTCTAGCTCCATAATTCACAATTAATTCTACATTGCACAGTGCTGTGAATGTAAAAAATGAAGCTTGCTGATTGGAGAATGGAGCACAGAGGTGACAACCTGTTGTTGTCTGCTGATCTTTCGCTAGTCAATCAGTCTTGACCAAGTTCCACTGACTTTTATTGCAGTGGGATAAAAATTATTTTTTCTGACAGATAACTCATCCTGCATATGCAATTTTAGCTGAGTGTTTGACTAGTTGGATTCTAAGGTACTCCTCTAAGCATTGATTCAGTAAGCTCAGACTTGTGCTTCATGTAAATATGGTGACCTGTGAGTGCATACTTCACTACTAGAAGTTCAGAGAAGAGGCACACAACAAGCTAAAGGCTTGTCGTTTAAACATACTAACTTGTAAGTGTTGCTGGACTTTTAAAGCAAACTTTTTTTTTTTTTTTTCTATTTTTTTTTTTTTTTTTTTTTTTGTCATGTGATCAATTGTCCAATTTTGGATAAAAACGGTGAGTCTTTAGTACTACTTTACATTTTGAAAAAACTTGACATTGCTAGGAAGACAAGTATTTGTTTTACTTCTTTTTTTTTTTTTTTTTGTCTTGTTAATAGGCAAATAAATATTTGTGGACAGAATGTTTTGTTTATTTTATCAATTTGCATGAGTAGATACAAATTTACATTTGTATGTGGCTTTTCACAACTGTGTTCTTTGGCACCCGTTAGCAAAATGTATTGAGTGGTTCCTGTGATTGGCTCTGCTTGGGGATAGGCAGATAGTTTGTCCCTCTGCTCTTGCATGTGGTTGGAAATCTCTAAAATGTAAAACGAATAAAGCATATCCCTCTGTAGTGTGTACTAGCCTCAATCTAAAGCACATAGGGGGTTATTTACTAAAGGCAAATCCACTTTGCACTACAAGTGCAAAGAGAACTTGAAATTGCACTTGGAAGTGCAGTCGCTGTAGATCCGAGGGGGACATGCAAGAAAAAAAAAAAAAAAAAAAAAAAAAAAAATATATATATATATATATATATATATATATATATATATATATATATATATATATATATATATATTATTTCAGCTTGCACATGTTTGGATGCTAAAATCAGAAGAGCTTCTCCTCATTTCAGATCTACAGATTTACAGCGACTGCACTTTTCAGTGCAATTTCAAGTGCACTTTGCACTTGTAGTTTGCACTTGTACCCCCATAGTGTGGTTCCTTTCTGTTCTCTTCCCTCTGCTATCTGCACAGGTAACTTCAGACAGGTTTTGCCAATACTACAGAATCCTGGGGGACTGCATAACTTTTCTCCAGCAGACAGAAGGTAAATGACCGCCCCAGCTGTGCATGTTCCATATGAGGCTGTGTAGAGGGGGTGTATCCATTCCCTCAACACAGATCTCAGATTACACTCAGTTCTCTGCTTTATGCTGTGTTGTTTGTGACATCAGATCCCCAGCCCCCTGGAGCTGAGATGTGTTGTGTGAAATGTGTGCTTTAGAAGACTGTGGTGGAAAGAAGGCTGCAGATGAAAAGGTACAGCTTTATGTAGGAGAATTGTTTCATCTGTTTATCCCCTGAGGGCAGTCACTTCACTGGGTTTATTTAAGGGTTTACAACCAGTTTAAAATACTTCAGCTGGAGCTAGAATTGGTGAAGAATCTGTGGCCCTGTAAGGCCATGAGGGGGGCGACTGAAGGCCCCAGGTATTTGTATGGAGTCTTTGGATTTTAGTAAAAATAGGGAAACTTGGAGAACAGGTTTTATGTTTTAACAGCAGTTGCATATTCTTATGATTCTTGGCAATATGTTTTGTATCTGTCTGAGTATCTATATTTTCAGTGGCGTGAGTGTCTTTTTTTTTTTTTTTTTTATTATTCATAGGTGATTGCTTTTTTTTAATGGTCTTCATATCTTGCTGAAACCAGTGCATTTAGAGCCATGTTAATCTTTTACCTATCAGTTGTGACAACCTTGTGCACATATACCTACATGATCAAAAACACCTTTCTTAGCAAACTATTGAAGCAGGAGGGGATTATGTTGAGAATCTCTTCTGCTGACCCCACTCAACCTTTTGCATAATGAATAAGAGAACTTGGGTATTCTGAAGTATGTTGGGTTATTGGCAAACTTGTGGTCTGTGTTCTAGTTAAAATGTTTGTAGCAGTCACACTTTGCTAAGTGTGCGCTATCGGTGAAAATTTTTGTTTTTTTCCTCAGAACAGTAATGGGGTTCTGGGGGTTTATTGTACAGGATTCACTTTGGCATCAGTCTGGCTGGGCTGTAATAAGGTTCCGCCTGGTCATTGGTGCAGTGAGGCACCTGTGACAGGCCAAGATCCAGGCCTGGCTGGACGTGTTAGGTACCAATCTTTCCCGGAGCCAATCAGTGGGCGCGTCTGGCCCTGCTGCATAGTCTGGGAAGGGGTATTTAAGGTGCTGAAGTCACGTGGTTCAGGGTTCGGCTGCGGCTTTTGATTCCTGGTTCTGGTCCGGGGTAGCCCCGCGAGGGGTCCCGGGCCTAGGAGCGGTTGCCTTCCCGCAAGCATGGTTAATCCGACCAACCCCAGAGGCCCTCATGGTCTGGGGTGGGGATCCGTCTTTTCCCGAGTCTCGGAACTGGCTGGTCCGAGGCCCTGTAACTGAAGGAGGATTCAAAAGCATTCTGGAGTGCTCTCGGTATTGGAGGGACATGGCAACTCGTACAAGCAACCGGGGGAGGACTCTTCGGAGGAGGGCCAACAAGCTGGCTGCTCAGTAAGAGCCTGAAAGCTGAGTTGTATGGACACTAAAAAATCCACACTTCCCACAGTATCGCCAAGAAGGCTGAGAGATCCAGGTACTGTGGGAAAGGTTCCTACTTATCTTCAGTTACAATCTAGTCTGTGGCAGAGACTTTTGTAAAGTTTCCGGATCACATGTTGGCTGCTAGATACCTGGCTAGAGGTCTATCCGGCAGTGAAGCGCCCAACTGCGAGTGGCTACTCTCTGGGTTGATTAGAGACATTCAGTGGATGTCAGCAGTTCAAAATGCCTAAGTTTTTTTTTTTTTTTTTTTTTTTTTTTTTTTTTGTCACCCGTGCCCTCTATTCCCATCAGAGACTGTTTTGTTGGATGTTACCACTGCAGAATAAAAACCTTGAAAAGGACTTTTATGTGTCAGCATCTGAATTTGTTGGGTACTAACCCTGGGAACCCCTAGACAACAACCGTCAAGCCAGGAGGAGGTAACTGGTAAGCCCAAAAAGTCGAGGCCCGTCCCTCAATGGGTTATGGCCACTACATGTTCTTTCAGAATAGCTGGATCTGGCCCAAGTACAATACGTGCTGAAAGTTCTACAAAAGTTTTAAAGATGTTCGTGACTGTTGCCGTGAGTTATGGCATGAGCAGAATTTAGGTTTTTAAGATAAAAAAAAAAAGAAAAGAAGCCTGCTCATCTGGAGTATTATCTCTAACAACAATATAAAATCCTCTTATGTACTCGCTGTTTGTTACTTATCCCAGAGTACATTGTCTGCAAGCAGTGATTCCTGTATTAACTCCGCCTACCTAAAACTCTGCGTCTCAGCCCCCCTGTAGTTCAGAAGGCAGGATCTGTGACACTCACAGGGCATAGTGAATACATGTCACCAAATTCCAATACCAAGTAAATGTTCAGTGATCAGATTAATAGGAGTAAGCTAGAAATAATTGCGATTAAGTGTAGAAAGAACTTTAATGATTTTACATTTTGACCCTTTAAAACAAAGTGCACTTGGTCCTCCCCCCTTCCCCAGACATAACCTGACTCATTGCCCCTACCCTCGACAGATGCATACATACTTGCCTTGATTTTATAGACACTGTTCTGCTATTTGTTTACAGTTGGCGCTCCAAGTCTTTCCTGTCCTTGCCACACCTCCACATTATAGCCCAATAGAATTTTATGAGATCATCTTCAGTCTCAGGAAACGGCCCGGAAGGAGTCTACGGGGGGGTGCTCATGTCCAGGTGTGGCCAGGACAGTGAAGACTTTCACTGCTGGATGTAAACCAATAGCAGAACTGCAGCCATCAGATCGAGGTAAATATGCCTCTGTGGAGGCAAAGGGGTTGGGTTATGGGAAGAGGACAGAAAAGTTAACTTTTGCTTTGTTTTAAAGTGTATTTATCCTGTAATCACAATTGAGAGCAACTGACAGCAGTTAAGCGAGTGATTCGTTTGTTGCTTGGAATTGTTCCTTAGAAATTGCACTGTGAAAGAAGGTCAGGGTGTGTCTGCGTGTCCGTCTGTCTGCGCGTGCGTCCGTCTGTCTGCGTGTCCGTCTGTCTGTCTGCGTGTCCGTCTGTCTGTCTGCGTGTCCGTCTGTCTGTCTGTGTGTCCGTCTGTCTGTCTGCGTGTCCGTCTGTCTGTCTGCGTGTCCGTCTGTCTGTCTGTGTGTCCGTCTGTCTGTTTTTTGTCTCTGCAGTTGTAAAATGAGAAGGGCAATTCTCAGATCTTTTGTCATGTACCTTTACCACAGGGGTCTCAAACTGGCGGCCCTCCAGCTGTTGCGAAACTACAAGTCCCATGAGGCATTGCAAGGCTGACAAGTACAAGCATGACTTCCAGAGGCATGATGGGACTTGTAGTTTTGCAACAGCTGGAGGGCCGCCAGTTTGAGACCCCTGCTTTACCATATGTAGCGCCGGTACCTCTGATAAGTATGCGCTATGTTTGCAAATTTAGTTTTTTCCCAAGACTATAGTTAAGTCTTGGGGTTTAATTGTGCTAAATTGTGCTTTGGCATCAGTTTGGCTGGGCTGCATTGAGGTTCTGCCTGGTCATAGGTGGGGTCTGCACCTGTGACAGGCCTAGAACGCAGTCTGGTTGGAGGCATTGGGTACCAATCTCTGCTCGGAGCCAATCAGTGGGCACGTTTGTCCTGCTGTGTATTCCGGGAGAGGGTACTTAAGGTGCCGAAGTCACGTGATTCAGGGTTCCGGTCCAGAAGTGTCTGCTGACTAAATGGTCCTGGTCCTCCTGACCAGCCCCCAGAGGCCCTCATGGCCTGGGGTGCGGATCCATTTGTTTCCGAGCCTCGGAACTGGCTAGTTCGAGGCGCAGTGACTGGAGGGAGGATTCGGAGGTGTGCCATTCTCCGGTTTGGAGAGGCCCAGCAGCTCTACATGTAACCAGGGGAGGGTTCTTCAGAGGAGGGCCACGCACGAGGCTGGCTGCTCGGTAAGAGCCTGGAAGCTGAGCTGTAAGGACACTAACTGAATCCGCATTTCTTACGGTATCGCCGGACCGGCTGCAAGATTCTGGTACTGTAAGTAAAGTTTCTACTTTATCCTTCAGTTACAACGAAGTTCCTGTGAGAGACTTTTGTGCTCATCTAAAGTTTCACAACCAAGTCTGTGGCAGAGACTTTGCTAAGCAAAAATCACTTGTTGTCTGCTAGATCTACAAACAGGGATTTATCCAACAGTTGAGCTATCCAGTTGCGAGTGGCTACTCCCTGGACCTTCTAAAGAGAGTTATTTATTAAGTGTCAGCAGTTCTAAAGTGCCTGAGCTTCTATACCCATACCCTCTACAGGGGGTCCCCGACTTACGTACGCCCGACCTACGAACATCCCCTACTTACGAACCGGGCGCTGCAGGGACCCTCCGCCATTTTCCGGCCGTTCTGCGCATGCGCGGCCAGACGGAGCCTCGGAAAATGACGGCAAACTTCGGGAATGTCCGTAATTTGTCGCGCATTGGCGCAGAACGGCATTCAACGGAACATCGGAAATGTCTGTAATTGTCGGTCTGCGCATGCGCGGCCGACTTACAAACATTTCCGAGTTAAGAACAGGCAGCCAGTCCCTAACGAGTTTGTAACTCGGGGACCCCCTGTATTCCCAACTTAGAGACTGAGTTCTGTTCAACTGTTTTATGCAAAAAAAAATCCTAACAAGGAATTCAGGTGTCGGTCTCTACAGTTACTGGGTTTCAACCCTGGGAACCCCTAGACAAGAACAACGAGTTGCGAGCTGGAGGAGGTAACGGTAAGCCCAGAAAAATTCAGCCGCTCCTTCGGGGGTCAGTGCTACATATAACTTTACTTGGGGATTCATGGTGACAGAAACGTTTATTTCATCTTGATATGTGTGTGATAAGACGGTGAAGCCATTTTTACCTGCGCTGTGTCCTGATAAGAATTCACTACTTCTAAACTAATCACAGAATTGAAGAGATTAAAAACCTCCATTGAATTGAACGGCATAAACAATTAATCACTGTGTTGAGGCATTAACCTCTAGCGATTAATCACAGGAATGCGCATAAAAACACAGTGTTTTGCTGAGTGATTACTCCCCAGAGATTAATCAGAGACTAAAATTCAACCATGTAAATGAGCTATTAGGTGACCCGCATGTGTCACCAATTTTAAAGCTGAACGCCAGTTAGCTTTAAGCAGGACTAAACCCATCGATTTAACGGTTTTCCCAAAACTGTGGCATGTAGGGCTAGTTTAAACTTGCTTCAAAACATGGCTTCGGACACGCTTTGTTAACCACTTCAGCCCCGGAAGATTTGGCTGCTGAATGACCGGGCCATTTTTTTTGCGATTCGGCACTGCGCCGCTTAACTGACAATTTGCACGGTCGTGCGACGTTTCACCCAAACAAAATTGACGTCCTTTTTTCCCCCCACAAATAGAGCTTTCTTTTCGTGGTATTTGATCACCTCTGCGGTTTTTATTTTTTGCGCTATAAACAAGAGGGCGACAATTTTGAAAAAAAAAAAAACAATTTTTGCTATTATAAATATCCCCATATTTTTTTTTTTTTTTTTTTGTTTGCTTTTAAAAAAATAAAAAAATGTCTCAGTTTAGGCCGATATGTATTCTTCTATGTATTTTTGGTAAAAACAATTGCAATAAGTGTATATTGCTTTGCGCAAAAGTTATAACGTCTACAAAATAGGGGATATATTTATAGCATTTTTATTAACTTTTTTGCTAGTAATGGGGGTGATCTGAGATTTTTATCAGGACTGCGACATGGCGGACACTTTTGACACATTTTTGGGACCATTGGCATTTATACAGCGATCAGTGCTATAAAAATGCACTGATTACTGTAAAAAAATGTCACTGGCAGGGAAGGGGTTAACACTAGGGGGCGATCAAGGGGTTAACTGTGTTCTCTGCTACTTATTTCTAACTGAAGGGGGAGGGGACTGACTAGAGGAAGTGACGGATCGTGGTTCCTAGCTATTAGGAACACACGATCTGTCACTCCTCTCAGAGCAGAACAGGGATTTGTATGTGTACACACACACTTCCGTCTTCTGCCTCTCGTGCCTGCGAGTCGCCGGCCACGAGCATCAGCACCCCCCGCAGTGCAGCCTGCTATCCCAATCCCACAAGCCGATGTATAGCTACGACGGCTTTCGGGGTGGTGCCGTCCTGCCGTAGTAAAATGATGGTCGCTGGTCGGCAAGCGGTTAAAGCTCTCTGAACGGCAGTCAAAGGTTCTGTCACTAAATAAAATGGTTGGCTTACAGTCCCGTTTACACCTTGCTTTTGCTTGGTGCTTCGATGAGGCTTCAAGTGAGCTTTGCTATAGACTTCTATGGAGGCTTTGAAGCACCACTAAAGCTACATGGGGTATAATTTTTGAAGTGAAGCAAAAGCAAGGTGTAAAGAGGACTGTAAGCTAACCTATTTATTTAGTGACGGGAGCTTTGACTGGTGTTCAGAGAGCTTTAACAAAGCCTGTTCAAAGCCTTGTTTTGAAGCAAGTGTAAACTAGCTGTTAATGTGCGTTCAAGCCGAAGCAAGTGTAAAAGAGCCCTCGAGGTTTGCCATGGATAAGCTTGTGCTCTCAAACTGAGCTGTCAAGCCATCAAATGGCTGGTGTCCGAACTGATCACTTGTGCAGCACCATGGCAACTGCACTACAAACGGAGTCAAAGATGGCAGCTTCCTTGGCTATAAAGGATAGAAGGGTTTAGTTTATGTTTTTAACAAAAAATTCTTTGGAGATGGAAGGAGACGGTCACATACTTTTAGTCTTCCCTGGCTGTTGGTGCACTTCTCTGATCCCACTACAGCCTTGGAGTGTGCCAAGGCCAGAGGTGGCGAATCTTGGCACCCCAGATGTTTTGGAACCACATTTCCCATGATGCTCAAGTACACTGCAGAGTGCATGCGCATTATGGGAAATGTAGTTTCAAAACATCTGGGGTGCCAAGGTTTGCCATCACCGGCCTATACCCTCACCATCCTAATGTACAATGCAGGACCACTGGTGCTGAATTGTATGTCAGCAAGGGGGATGGCGCAAGACTGGCAGCTTCGTAGGACCGATTGTTAAGCAGCAAAGGAAGCATGAAGTAGCATGGAGAAGGTTAAGTACTTCTGGTTACTTCATGCACCCTATATTAAACAAGCAGAGCCCTACTATATAAAGGGGCGAAACTACCAAAGGGGGTATTCTTTTTAGCTGCCTGGAGTTCAGCTTCAACATAAAGCCCCCTTCTCAGAGCTTGTTGAAGCTGCTGAGTTTTGTTACAGCTGGCCTTTGTGGCCGTAGCTTTGTTACATCGATTGAAATAGGCTGATTAACCCTTTATGCCTAGGGGCATTGAATTTAACCCTAGACATCCAGACAAACGGCAGTGTCACTATGTCCTGGTTAACTTGACAATAACTCTTATTATTTTGTCTACTTTAGTGAAATTGTTTATTTTTATTTCTTTTAAAGACTAGCCTGTCCCTTTTTTTTTTTTTTTTTTTTTTTCTTTTTTTTTTTTTTAAATCTGAAAATTGTTTAGGTAGGCAGACTTAATCATAGTCATTGTCAAGTTAGCCAATGTATATACTGACATCAATTTCTTAAGTATGTGTTTTTTTTTTTTTTTGTTTTTTTATTAAGGTTTTACAAATTCAAAATAAGTAATGTAGAGACATTCAAGCTTTACACTTGTAAATGTTTGTAAACTTGTCTAAACATGCATATATGTACAGTTTTTTGCATGTAAATTTATACTAGTGGCTAGAATAGGTGAATTTAAAAGGAAAAGGTTGCGCTACTAAAAGTTTTAGCAAAATACATATACTAAATGATTGAGAATAATATATAGCAACAAACATCATAAACAAGTGATATTATATTGTCCGCAAAGACATCCAAAGATTGACTGGAGGTCAAATCACAAAGACAACCATAAGATAAGTGACTATTTCAGTGTTGCATCCGTGGTAATGCGGCTTCTATTCCACCATGATCCCGCCACCAAATAAAGTGAAGGCTTACCAAATGTAGGTAAAAGAATCGCCTGCGGCTCAAACCCAGCCAGGGCCTTTTCCTCTATCTTGTTCTGGTATGGGAAGTCTGGGCGTCTGTGTCCTCTAGCAGGGAAACCTCAATCTCTCCAGGGTCACACAGCGATGTATTAGTCCAGATGGTGTATTTCAGAAAGGCCAAAAACGGAGAAGGAAGAGAAGCAAACCATGGGTGGGATCCAACAGATTTATTTCCATAAAAAACGCCAGTGGCGTACAGATATCCAAGGTTTAAAAACAGCAAAAATTCAAAATTCGTGGCCGGCCGGCTGCAGTAATAAGACGCCCATGCTTGTCTATGGGCGTAGAACGCGGTGACGTCAGCACGTCGCTCCTCCCTACGCGTTTCGTCACAGAAATGACGTCTTCACGGGGAATTCAATTTATTCTGTGGTGGTACATAATAGTGTGCACTTTTTAGACACTATCTGTAATAGCTGACTAATATTGCTATATATTATTCTTAATCATTTAGTATATGTATTTTGCTAAAACTTTTAGTAGCGCAACCTTTTCCTTTTTAAATTGCTATTTTTTGTTTATCACATGCGGTTTGCTGCTTATATATTATCTTTTTGGTCCAGCGCAGTTTTTTTTGTGTTTAGAATAGGTGAATGTTCTAGCTGATGGAATGAGGTCACGCTCATACGCATGTAAACACTCAAAAAAAATATGACATTAAAGGCATTTTTCTGGCAGCATTTGTTTTATTTATTTTTTATACGCCCATGTGCATGAACCCTAAGGGGTCCTTGCTACAATTTATAGAGTATCAACCTAATTCTTGACCTTTTCTCAGTGATACAGAATGGAGTTAACATTAATAGGTAAAATATCCTGTGGTGTTCTAATCATGACGGCTATAACGTATGCTAATCTGGATATTGATACTACTTTACAGATTTAGTATGGTAGGATCAGGGGTAACCCAAAAAAGGGCTTCTGTATGATAATTGTATTTCTGCATTAACTGTGATGAATTAAAGGAAATGGATAGAGTTTTGGTCTATCCACAGAGATTGCCGCTAACTTTTCATTGCTCATTATGCCATTAAGCCTGGGTGATTTCCGTGGTTCGACTATGGTTTCTTTGGTGGCATTGAGTATAAAACAGATAATTTTTGCTTTTGTTATGTGTAGATATTAGATTCATTTTTTTAAAGAAAGCTTCTATAGGATCCTTGTGTAGGTTAACATTTTTAAGACCGTGTGCATTAAAGAATAAACCATAATCTAGAGCCTTCATGCTTTGGGGAATGGCCACCAGCTATGTAGCATCGCTCCCTCTTGTCCAAGCAAAGGGGTGAATAATTGGAGGATATACTTGGTAGTACAGGCTGTAGTTACGTTATAAGACTTTATAAGAGTTCTCTAGAGCCAGGATATTAAGAGTTCTTGGCCATGCACTAATTTTTACAATTGATTTATGTATAGTTTTGACTGCTGTGGGTTACTATCGCACAAATTGGCTGCAGATTCTTAAACTGGCACCAATGCTGGGATCGAATTGTAGAAACTGTCACTGATGCTGGGGGTTATTATTGCTGCTGCGGCTGACACCAATGCTGTGGATTGTTTTGTATATTGGCACTGACATTGGCTGTTATTATGGAGATTGCCATTTATGCTGAGATTTATTTTCTAAACTGGCATCGATGCTGGGGGATAGAATTGCAGAAACTGGGACTGATGCTGGTGGTCATTATTATCGGCGTGCCGACTGTATCACATGTACAATAGAAAACCTATTACAGCGCACACATTCAAGAATGACATTTCATGCAGGGCTAGTTAAAAACACCTGAACATATTCCAAAAAATACGGGGGTTTGGTTACACTATATGGTTATATAGTGCTAAGCCCACTTACTGTGACAAAGTACCCCGAATTAGTGGGTCCTATCCTAGTAATAGAATGAAAGATCCTGCGTCTCAACCATGGGAGCCAAACTCCTCTATGTAGGAGAATTGAAGGGATTCCTCCTATTCACTGGTGGCCACTAAATAAGAGGTAATGAATTGTGTATCGCATGTACGGCGGCTCTGCTGCACTGGATCACGTACCAGGTACGTAATCTGGCACTCCCAGGTAGGGGCACATGCGCGCCACTGCTGACCTGGCTGTGCTGATACACATCATATGCTGATCAGTGGGTGCCGGTGTTCTGTCTGTGTGCCCCGCTGTCAAAAAGTGCATGCACAGAACGGAACGGCACTCCAGCTGATTTCCCCATCAGCTGGAGTGACGTCACCATAGCGCATGCGCACATCGCAGGTGCCTTTTTTCGACGGGAGATACCATTTCACGGCCACAATTTAATGCTATGCAAACAGAGGAGGGACACCGTATTTGTCATATTGTGTCTCGCTGTTGCGCCGCAGGTTTACAGCGAGGCACAATCTGACGTCTACGGTGTCCCTCCGCTCTTTACATAGCTTTCAATTGTGTCTGTGAAATGGTATCTCCAGTCAAAAAAAACCCTCCTGCAGATCAGCTGGAGCGCCCTTCCGTTCTGCGCATGCGCGGGTACTTTTTGACGGTAGAACACCGACCAATGGATGACCACCGTCACCCACCGATTGTTGGGAAGAGCTCTGCGGGGAAGCTAAGCTGCGTTATTATTTCAAAGCACTTTTAAGTACCTCTAATAAAATGCATATATTTAAAATGTGGGCGTGAACTCTGTTTCTGACGAATTAAAGCTAATTTAACTTTGTTTTAAGTATTTTTCTGTTTTGAAATGACACTGACTTTCCTTATTGGGGGGGGGGGGGGGCAGTTTGACATCTTCGCCCTGGGCACCGGATGACCTTGTCCTGGCACTGGTTGGTTGGCAGTCCAGCCATAAAAAAAATATGGGTACCAGGAATTGGTGGTTCCCCTAGCATTGTGTCGGGAACTGTTTGTTAATTACCTTGGAGGGCAGTGGGGAGGAAACCCTATGCAGCTTAATCTGGAAAGAAGATGGTGACAGGCAAAAATAAAAGAATAAAAATAGTGATCTCTATTTCCTGAGTTTTTGTGGAAGCGTGCTGGTACCCTTAGACATGGAAATCATCTTATCTACAGTACATTGGGTTCCCAGCTGCTATACTAACTTTCCAAGTTTCTGTTTTCATTTTTGGTGTCTATGTATTACACAGTTTGCAATAGCTACAATCTGATTTTGATCATTTTAGCTTTTAAACTGTGTGTGTGTGTGTGTGTGTGTGTGTGTGTGTGTGTGTGTGTGTGTGTGGTTATAAATATTTGGATTTTACAATCTACAGTGAGAGGAAATAAAAACTACATTGGCTCCACACAACAGTTACAGACGTCTGCCTCCAATGTTTCTCATTGTTTTTTCTACAGTGTTCGAGGGAGAAAAGAAATCCAACATATGTTCTCTGTAACAGCAAACTCAGCCGTATCTGTAAGCGCAAGACTCCGACTGTATAATAGTCTCTCATGATTCCAGGGGGGAAGGAGACGGGATCTGGTAGGGAGTCAGAATGGGAAAAAGTAAAGGATAGAATTTTACAATTTTGTCAATAGTGCTTTATTTGTGTGCTGCATTGTAATTACCCAAATCCTTGTCACATTGTACCCACATGTAAGTCTGAGATGATTAGGTGAATCTTGGCTCGGTTTAAAAATTCATTCATTCATTCATTAATTCATTTTTTTTTTTTTTTTTTTTTTTTTTTTTTACATTCATCAACTGCAATTTATCACACATTTTATCAAATTCTCAGATATTTTAAATGTTGGGGACTGTTCATATTTTTCAATGTGATCGCAGGTGCTTTTTTTTTTTTTTTTATTAATTAATTTATTTTTTCATTTCTATTTTGACCTGATATCTTATGTGTCTCATCCATTCCCTAATCTTTTTCCGTGAAAAAAAAAAAAAGCTTCACATAAACTAGCAGTACTGTATGAAGCGACAATCTGTGGTATCTTTTTATGAGCTGACTTTTAGGGCCCATTCACACTAAAGTGCTCCAGTGGTTGCATTTATCTGCTAATTCCCTTTAGCCCAAATTACAAGAACATGTATTTCCTATGCTCTTCAGCTCCATCTATTGGTCCTAATGCCATTTAAAAAAAAAAAAAAACGCTCAAATAGCCTAAAGAACATTTGTTTTGCCCAATTTGCTTAGAGGGAATGTGCATGCAAATAGACCCCCTAAATGGTTTTCTAGT
Organism: Lithobates sylvaticus; assembly: GCA_028564925.1. Lineage (NCBI taxonomy): Eukaryota > Metazoa > Chordata > Amphibia > Anura > Ranidae > Lithobates > Lithobates sylvaticus. The sequence goes on along the minus strand of CM053036.1, from coordinate 37,644,072 downwards.
GTAGTGCACCCCACTTAAAAGCACGCCGGTGAAATGGGATCCCCCAGCCTGCACAGCCAGGCACACTGAATTTCCACAGTCTCCCAGTCCTAAAACAGTCCAGAACTTTGTTGTGTTTTTTATTGAGGGGATACATCTTGGATGGGGAGTTAGGGATGCCCACTTGACTTTAAACAACTTTAGGGACAACTTTCCTACATACAGTCGATCTACACTCCTCACTTCCTCTGGCACACTTGCTTGCAGAACTTCAGCTGGCATACTGATGGCTAGTCTGACAAAAAGCACTGTCAGTTTTTTGAACAACAGCCTGTTATAGGCAGGAACCCGAGGCCCCTTTAAGTGTGTATCAAAAAGTCAGTGTCCAGCTTTACATTCCTGTGGCTACTTCTCCCAGCACCACCTCTTCAGGCACTGCCAGCCCACCTGGCTGCAGCTGCCCCTCCACAGGGGCACTACTTCTCTACAGTCCTCCTCCCAGACTGCTCGCACACCACAGTCCTCCTCCCAGACTGCTCGCACACCACAGTCCTCCTCCCAGACTGCTCGCACACCACAGTCCTCCTCCCAGACTGCTCGCACACCACAGTCCTCCTCCCAGACTGCTCGCACACCACAGTCCTCCTCCCAGACTGCTCGCACACCACAGTCCTCCTCCCAGACTGCTCGCACACCACAGTCCTCCTCCCAGACTGCTCGCACACCAGCCCACCCAGCTGACTCCTCTGGAGAACTCTTGAACGTGCTGACCTGCTCCTGCTGTCCTCACCTTGCTCCCGTGCCTCCGGGAAGGATTTCCTCCATGTGTTGTATAGGGTCCCTTCAGCACCCGAGCCCCCGACTAGGGGGCACCCTTCTCGGCATTCCTTCTCCATCTTCCACCTGACTGCCCTTGCTGGCATGACCCAAGAGTATTTGAGGTGCCTGCCCCCTGCCAGCGCATTTTGCTGGGGTTTGGCTGGGACCCATGTCAATACTCCAAGCAGCTCCTCATAGGCTCCACCTTTTTACTTCTGGAGGCTTCTTCAAGGTTCCAGAGAGCAGGGGGAGTTACCAGATGTGCTGCTTGTTGAGTCACTCAGACTTCCTAAGTCACTTAGTCCTGACCCAGATTCAACCCAGGCCTGGTTTTCAGCCTGGCCACATTTACCTACACGGACATCTATGTACACTAGCACCTAGCTAGAGGGTGCTACATTAGAAAAGGCAAGAAACCCAATTCAAATGGTTTCCTACCGTTGCCTCCAGCCTGCAGTGCGCTGCTTCTGATTGGGTATCGCGCACTTAGCTTCACAGAAAGTGCCCAGTCCCCCTTCTCGGGACCATATGTCCCATCATTCCAAGCATACTTTGTATCTAGTCCTCTTTGGTTGCATGTGCAAGTCAGGACAGGCGGCCTGCTAACAGAGGCTTGTGGTCTCTCCCCTAGGAAATATGCACACATAGGAGCCCACATAAGAAGAGAACCATCTAAGAAATTAAATCTTTGGATGGCAATCTTTGGCCCTACTGGGGAAGACTGTGGCAGCTTCTGCTATAATGTGCATACTTTCAGATTATGGCGGACTAGCTTGATGGCTTTCCCTCCTCCAGCACGGACTGTTCTCCACTCCATTTTTTCCCTGGCCATTGAGTGGCCACCGATTTAATCCTGGACATTCATGCTGCAGATGTATTCTTCTGCACTCTCCAGGAGTGGACACATAGTGTACCGTGTGTGTTTTTTTTTGTTTTTTCCTCATTTTTACAGAGGACACATACAACGTCTCTGCTAGCAAAAACTCCAGCTGATGGCATTTTTTTTTTCTTCTCTACTTTAGTCCCACTTCACATCGATTTGCAAATATCCGGCTGTGTTTCTGCCCACCTATGATCTTAATTATTTCATAACTAACCCTCCTAACTATGATTTTTTTTTTTTTTACTTGAGTTGCTCTTTGTTTTGATATGGGAAATTGAATAAACAGAAATGGAAACTCCAAATGCATATCGTGGAACAGCTGGAAATCGCCTCCAACATCACTTGAGTTCCTCAAAACACAAATTCTTAAGAACTAGAAAACCAATATAATCTGTGGATGTCCTCGCTGTGGGCTATTGTGTATGCAGAAGTAACAGTCAGGGAACTGTTTAAGATGCTACAATACGAATTTAAAGAACTCTGGTCTAATTAAGAAAATTTATTGTGTTTTTTTATTTTTCTATTTGTCTTGCCTCCCTGTGGGAAGTCCTGTAATTGTTCCTTCTCCACCCCTGAATGAGCAGCAGAAATCCTTGCTGTGCTACTTTTTTATTTATTTTTTTCTTTTATGCATTTGCAGTGTATGCCATGGGACCTCAGACACTGAGCTCTGATTCTGTACAGTTAATTTAAAGGGGTGGAGAGAAGAATCTTCTTTTTTTTTTTTTCTTTTTTTTTTAGGAATCTTTTTGTCTTAACCTGACCAGGCCATCACCTCCAGGTTTTAGGAGACTGTGGGGTTGATTTGCTAGAACTAGATAGTGTAATGTATGGTGGATCTGTGCGTGGTAGCCAATTGCCCTCCATAATCTGTCTAAAAAAAAAAAAAAACAATAAAGAACAATGAACATAAGCATATGTCAATCAATATCCATTAACATAATATGTGAATAGTAAACAAATTGGAGAATAAAAAATCGATTTTGCCCCTTTTTTTGCAAATAAATAAGCTAAGCGAAACGGTGATATCAACTGTTATCAATCAGTCTCATAAAAAGTCCATGTGATAAATTCTTCAATCCCCCACTGCAATATCAGAGTGCTGGTTTTGATTGGGGGGGGGGGGGGGAAAGACTGCAGTTCACCACCTCCGAATTCACCACATTCTCTTCCTCAATTGATGCACTCACCAGATTTATTTAACCCCTTTAAATTAATAAATGGGTCCAACATCTCTTTTTTCCAATATAATCAGCGCTCCACTGAAAGGATAGCCCTCTTACACATTCATTACCAGCTCTACCATCGTGGAGATTAAAAGAAAGGTTACATCATGCAGTAATGTATATTTTTAAAATCATAATGCTCCACAAAAGTGCGCACTTATAATTTCAAAAACATGCCAGGTTAAAATGTATCTGTATATGCACCAGGATACAAGGAATACCTCGTCTCCCAACTTCCACGCACTGGAAGTGATGTAGATGTATCTGAAATCACGGACCAATAGCCCTGCCCAACGCATTTCATCTGTATCTTGATGTCTTTAGAAACAGAATTTCTGTACCTCTTCTGCCCATTTTTATATCCTCAGCATACTAATTAGCAAGCCTGGTCCGCCCACTTCTCTTGTATTTCTCCTTTGGCTCCATTGTGTGCTTTCCTTACAGATTACTTCTGTATTCCTGAAAGCGGTTCTGCACACATTTCATTTAGTAAATCTCTTTGCCTTCCAAATCAGGCAAAGAGTACTAAATAAAGTGTGTTTTTTTTTTTTTTTTCCACTTAACTTGTAATCGCTGACTTCCTTTCCTCTGTCTCTGCGGCGGTGGGCGGGGTCTCTGCGTCGATCGTCACACCGCACTGTCTCCTGGGATCTGGTGTCATTGATCCCAGGAGTCAGTGCGGACATCTTCCGAGATTTCGGCCACATCTTCCGAAATCTCGCGAGATGTCGGCAGATGTGCCGAGATTTCGGAGAGCGTGAGCTGCACTTTGCCGTTACTGCGCACGCGCGAGCTCGGCGCAGTAACGGCGGTGCATGCTGGGCCATCTAAAGTGCCTGTGGGGTTTCACATGCCCACAGGCAAGATGGCCCCCAGCAGGAAAGCGTTATATAAATTATTTTATAGGAGGAAAACCGGCCGCAATCAATTATGAAGATGGAACACGTGAGTCCCCCAATTTACCTCCTAATCCTTAGCATTGTATTCCAAAAAAAAACACACAGTGCAGAACCGCTTGAACTACTGTACGGGTTGTACTTGCCTTACCTACTGTCAGACTTTATTTATGGGACTGTATGAGCTAAATCATTACATTTTATTTTATTCTTTCTCTTCACCTAATCAAATAGTTAATTGTGATGAATATAACTCAATAAAATTGACACAAATGTTATAATATTATAAAAACAGTTCTGGCTTAATAATAAACCTGACATGAGAAAAGCTTTTTAAAATTTAATAGAACTGGATTAAAGGCCCTGAGAAATGTGTAATAAAGCAGTTAAGATCTATATTGAACCCATCCAGTACTAAAGCTTCAAGTTCATGTATCCACCGGGTTTCTCTCAGCAATCCCTCATACCTCCTTTCTTAAGATTTGATCCCCTCTATTTACTTCTAATCTGATCAATGCCATAAAAAATTGTCTCCCTTGGATAACCGATATGAAAATAGTGCACATGCCTCAACACGGGGTGTGTGTTGTGTGTGTTTTTATTTTTATTTTTTTTTGTTTAGTTACATGTTATGTTCTATTATCCTTTTATTGGTATATTTTTTTTTTCATCCTGCCTACCTATTGGCAGGCTACTGGTGAGATTATGTGATCAGAGCACCCTGAGAATAGCTAAGTATATGCTTATCTTCCCTTTTACAGGGTAGCTAGTATAGGAGTTAGACGCGAGTGGGAGCAATTTTAAGCTTGGCTATAGTTTTGCATTCCAACTAAAAGTTGACAACCTGGAATTTTAATTGCTTTTGCATAACGCAGACCTTCCCCTTTTTTTATTTTATTTTTATTTTTTTCAGCCACTATAAAGTCTAGTCACTATACCTCCCTTTTGGCTGTGTGTTCTGACTGTACTGGCTATGTATAATGTGTCCATTGTTTGGCGTCTCTGATGGAACAAGTGCCTCAGTGAGGTTTTGTCAAATGTTGTCAGTGTTTCAGTCTGCATGGGAATGAGTATAAATGACTCTGACAAAATTGTACATTGTGTCCCAATCACAATGAATTGAAGGTTATCTAAATGTAAGAACAAAAATTTTGGTATTTTGCAGCTTGCCAGTCTTTTAGATGTGGTGGATGCACTCGTTTTTCCTTTTTTATTTTTATTTTATTTTTTATTTTATTTTTTATTTTTTTCCCCTTCTGCCCGAAACAATTCCCGTTCTCAGGTGAAGTTCACTTGTTCTATATCTGTGTGGAAACAGTGTTGGCTCCTTAGTAAGTGTGTTAGAACTAGAGAGCATCTCATTCACCTTTCCTCATTTAAACTTCAGCCCTGGAAGGATTTACCCCCTTAACCAGACCATTTTTTGCGATCTGGCACTGCGTTACTTTAACTGACAATTGGATGGTCGTACGATATTGCACCCAAACAAAATTGACATCTTTTTTTTCCCCACACATAGAGCTTCTTCTTTTTTTTTTTTTTTTTGGTGTTATTTAATCACCTCTGCAGTTTTTATTTTTAAACAAAAAAAAAAAAAACGATAATTTTTGAGAAATTAAATAAGCTTATATTGATTGGTTTGCGCAAAAGTTATAGCGTCTACAAAATAGGGGATAATCAAACATTTTTTGCGGGACTGCGAAATTGCAGCGAACAGATCGGACACCTAACTGACATTTTTGACACTTTTTTTTTTTTTTTTTTTTTTTTTTTTTGGGAACCAGTGACATTAATAGTGATCAGTGCTAAAAATATGCATGGACATTGTACTAATAACACTTGCAGTGAAGGGGTTAACATAAGGGGTGATCAAGGGGTTAAATGTGTTCCCTGTTTGTGATTACTAACTGTACGGGGGACTGTGTGACTGGGGAAACGCACTGATCCGTCTTCCTGCTTAGCAGGATGTCAGATCTCAGTGTCATGCCTTGACCGAACGGAGATCTGCCTTGTTTACTTCGGCAGATCTCTGTTTTTTTTGTCTCTGCAGGGAACGATCGCAGGCAGCTGGCGGACATAGTCTGCCAGGCCTACTGGCCAATCGGAGCGTGCACGCGCCCACGAATGCTAGTGCACAAATCGCCATACTGGTACGACGATTTGTGCAGCCGAGCCACCTTGCCGCAGTACATCTGCTCTGTGTGTTCATTCAGACACAGAGCCGCAGCTCGCCCCACCCCCTCTCTCCTTATTGGCTCACTGACTATGACAGCAGCGGGAGCTAATGACGTCCACTGCCCTCTTAGCCAATGAGGGAGAGTCTCTGACAGCCGAGGCTCTCATGCAACATCACTGGAGCTAGATGGGCTCAGGTAATTATTGGGGGGGGGGGGGCTGTAATTTTTTTTTTTTTTTTTTTTTTATCTTCATACATGGAATGCATGAAGACAAAAAACCTGGTGGCTGTGGTGTTCTGGATGCCATTTTAAAACGGCACTATGTTTTATATTGCCTGGGAATACAAAATGTTAATGATAACTTTGTGCATAGACAGGGAAAAATGTTATAGGCAGAATGTGCAGAGCCAATCTGAGTGCCTCTGTGCCTAGTCATTACTGTGACAGCCAGTCACAAGAACCACAAATTTAACCAGTACTACAGTTTTACATTTGAAAGCCCTCCCCTTCCTCTCAGTGGAGGAAGGAGGCGGGCCTTATGAAGATTTCCAACATGGTTAGTACTGGTATGTGTCTGCATTTAGGGTCTGTTACCCTATTGACCACTGAGAAAGAGGACAGGCTGGGATGCCAGTTTCTTTCTAAATGTGCACTAGAAGCATACTGTCAGGGCCTGGAGCTGAACCTGTGAGCTTCCCGGACAATTCTTTGGATGATCCTGCCTTGAACCTGGTTTGTCTTGAATCTTGAGCCCTTTTCTCCTCCATGAATTTTTTTCTTAAAGCCATGCCTTTTGCACTTCCTGTTTTGCAGATTGTTTTGCTCTCTGCAGCCAATATCGCACTCTTGTCAGTCTTGCTGTGGTTGGTATCTCTGCTACCACTCATTACCAACTTTTGGCTTTTTCCTCAACCACTTCTGGTTGAACCCTACCTGCAACCACTTGTTACCAGCCTTTGGCTTGTTTACTGACTGCGCTGCTGCTTGATCCCTAACTGCTATATATGCTACTGGACCCTGGCTTGCTCGCCTCCTAATGGGGCAATCCTAAAGACTGCTACCTGGTACCAACAAACCGCAAAACCAATCCAGTTAGTGCTTTAACTCAGCACCTCAGGTGAGCCCATGTCATTCCCCTGGGGGGTATGCTTCTGTACTTATCCAGCTGGTCGGTGGGTGCCAGTGGCGGCTGGTGCTCAATATTTGGGGGGGGGGGGGGGTTGGCAAACAAACCTGCCCCCCTCACTCACACCGCTGTCACATCCTGCATGGACGGGCAGCCACTGGTATATGCCTTACTACTGCTATAGCTACTGTTTTCTGAGCCTGACTTCAGATCATGACCCATACCTGCCATCGGAGAACAATGTAGGCTGCCCATGCTGGCCTCCTGAAACATGCTAGTACAATGGCTGATCTTCTGTACCTGTGCCTCAGATCCAGAACAAGAGAAGTTGGTGTTCTTCTTCATCAATTTATTTTTCACAAAAAATTATTTGGATTTAGAGTGGCTCAAGTCAGCAGTGTCATTTAATATTTGTCATGACAGGTGTACCTTTTTTAAAGGGTTAGTCCACCTTTAAAAAAAAAAAAAAAAAAAAAAAAAATATCAACACATCATACCACCCTACTTTTTGAGATGGGAATGGGGGATCCCTACTAGAAAAGGTATGTAGGCACAGGACACACCCCCTTTAAAGGAGAATTAACCCCCTTTTAAAGGATAATTAAAACCCACAAGTGCTTATTTTTTTTAATTTTTTTTTAACCAATACTATTCCTTTTTATATTGACTTTTTACATTTACAGATGCAGCAATTTATAAATTGGATGACAGTTTTAGCACTGGGAGACACTTTTTGAAAGATAAATAGTGCATTTTATATACAACTATATAGATCGGACCCAAATGAGGAGGAAAGAGGGACGGAGGGACTTTGCTCCAAATCAGGGACAGTTGGGAGCTATGCCATATCCTTGCCCTCCCCAAGTCCCTGATCTACTTAACTCTGTCGGTGGTGAGTGGTCAGTGCCAACATTTTAGGGGTAGTGCTGTCAATAATTATTGGAAAAGATCTCTGTTGTGTCTTCTTACAGATCGTGCATGAGTTAACATTTAGATATTTACACCTTAGAATGCTTTGCACACTTGAGATGTTTGGACTTGTTCAGGTGCCCTGTCTGGATTCAGAGCATTCTGTAATAAACAAGCCAGATACCTGTTCACAAGCTAACCTTCAGAATACACACAGAGTACATGCATTCCAAGCCTTAAGCTGAATTAGAGGTCAGCCATAATTAACCAAATAGAATGTATGGGGAAGAAAAAGGTAGTTTTGGTAAACTGAATTTATCCTGCTGATCCGTGTCTATTGCTACTGGGGTCTAGATCTTGCCTTCCTACCTCCTTCCTTCTGTGTTTTTTTTTTTTTTTTTTTGGCTTCACACACATCTTTTTGCTGTGTCTGTACTTGTCTCTAAACTTTTTAAAGTGGTTGTAAACTCTCCAATTTAAAAAAAAAAAAAAAAAAAAAAAAAAAAAAAAAAAAAGAAACTGCAAGACAAAGGCATAATGCGCTAGTATGCATAGCATACTAGTTCATTATGAAATACTTACCTTAGAACGAAGCCGTTGCAGTGTTCCCTGTACACCGATGTGACCGGTGATAGTTCTCCCGGAGTTATATCAGGGTTCACGTGCGCTGTGATTGTCCGGAACCGCAATGGCATCACTCCCGTGGATGCCCCTGGACACGGCACAGCTACTGAAGAAACAGCACGAGCGAGCTGTTTCTTCAGTGTGCATGTGCCAATGACGTCTGCACATGCGGATATAGTGAATATCTCCTAAACAGTGCAAATTTAACCGCTTCCCGACCGCCTCACGCAGATATACTGCGGCAGAATGGCACGGGCAGGCAAAATCACGTACCTGTACGTGGCCCCTTAATTGCCTGCCCGTGGGTCGCGCGCTCGCGACTCGGTCGGGAGCTCTGTGACCCCAGTCGCGGGACCAGCGGACCGGTCGCCGCTGGTGTCCCGCGATCGGGTCACAGAGCTGAAGAACGGGGAGAGGTCTGTGTAAACAAACCTCTTCCTACTCTGCCTGTCATTGATCGGCTGTTCCCGGTCATCGGGAAAGCCGATCAATGACGTCAGACGTCAGCCCCGCCCCCTAATGTAAAAAAACACACACACACACGTCACAGCCCATAACCCCTCCCCCTAGTGGTTAACTCTTTCACTACCACTGTCATTTATACAGGAATCAATGCATTTAAATAGCATTGATTGCTGTATAAATGACAATGGTCCCAAAAATGTGTCAAAAATGTCCGATGTGTCCGCCATAATGTCGCAGTCACAATAAAAATCGCTGATCGCCGCCTATTACTAGTAAAAAAAAAAAAAATATTAATAAAAATGCTATAAAACTATCCCCTATTTTGTAAACGCTATGACTTTTGCGCAGACCAATCAATCGCTAATTGCAATTTTTTTTTTACCAAAAATATGTAGAAGAATACGTATCGGCCTAAACTGAGGAAAAAAAAATGTTTTTTTATATATTTTTGTTGGGGATATTTATTATAGCAAAAAATTATTGCATTGTTTTCAAAATTGTCGCTCTATTTTTGTTTATAGCGCAAAAAATTAAAAACCGCAGGGTGATCAAATACCACCAAAAGAAAGCTCTATTTGTGGGAAAAAAAGGACGCCAATTTTGTTTGGGAGCCACGTCGCACGACCGCGCAATTGTCAGTTAAAGCGACGCAGTGCCGAATCGCAAAAAGGGGCCTGGTCCTTTGGCTGCCAATTGGTCCGGGGCTGAAGTGGTTAAGAGAGATTCACGGTACCTACAGATAAGCCTTATTATAGGCTTACATGTAGGTAAAGGTGGTAGTAAAGGTTTTACATGTCTCTGTTCAGCGGCTCACAACTCTTCTTTCACAATGCCTCCTGTTCTGTTCAGTGTACATTGTGATAAGAATCCTGCTCTCCCCAGGGGTTAAAATCTACTATTTTATATTTCTTTGATCCACTTCAGAGGTCATCTCTCACACGGGTGAAATGAAAAAGAAAAAAAAAAAATGGTATTCTATTTCTGTTTTAGAGGAAACAGATTTGGAGGAAGTTCTGGAATCCCATAGATCTGTCACCTGTACTAATAATAAACCAGTTCACTTTCATCAACTTTTATACACTTGGCGAGTCTGACTTCCCATTTAATTGTTCAAAATGGACAATGTCTTGTCAATCCAGCCAAGCCTTTTTATTTTTATTTTTTTCAGTTTTAGATTATGGTCAAATGGGGGGTGGGGGTACAGGATTTTATCACTATAATTATCCATTTCGGGTAGATGAGCCCCGCCCTCCATGTTCCAATTATTATAGTTATCACTGGGCCACCAGGTGAAGGAAAATTTCTACCTGTCATAGATGTCACCAGAACGGAGCAAAAATCTCCTTTAAGTTGAGTCACCTGTTTCACTCATGACTGGTTAGTGTGTTAAAATGATACCGGAAGCAATTTTTTTTTTCAAATTTAAAATAATAAACCTGTTATGCCCCGTACACACAGTCGGACATTCTGATGGAAAAAGTCCGATTAGATTATGTTGTTGGAAAATCCGATCATGTGTGGGCTCTAGCGGACCTTTTCAGTCGGAATTTCGGATGGAAAAAATTTGAGAGCAGGACCTAAAATTTTCCGACAACAAAAACGATCAGACTTTTTCCGATCGAGTGTATAGAATTCCGACGCACAAAGTGCCACGCATGCTCAGAATAAATTTGGAGACTAAAGCTATTGGCTACTGGCCTCTACGTAGTCCCGTCGTACGTGTTGTACGTCACCTCGTTCGGAACAATCAGATTTTCTGACAACTTTGTGCGACCGTGTGTATGCGCGACAAGTTTCGGACAAAATCCGTCTGAAAAAAGACGGATTTTATGGTCGGAATGTCCGATCGTGTGTACAAGGCATTATACTCGCCTGCTCGGTGCAATGCACAGAGCAGCCCTGACTCTCCTCCTCTTGGGGTCCCCTGCCGGAGATCTCGGCTCCTTTTCTTTTCCATGTCCCCTCATAGCTAGCTGCTTGCTATGGAGGCACACAGTGCTTCCTCGTCACAGGCCGGCTGTACATGGATTGAAATTTGGCCAGTTGAGCAGGGACCGGAAAGTATTTCAATCCATGTGTGGCCACTGTGGTTAAACAGAAGTTGATCTAGTGTTCGGCTTCTGTTTTAACTGCCCCGTCTGTGTTTTCTCACTTGATTGGCACTGCAGGCTATAGATTGCAGTGCTGATCTGTTTATCCTGACAGCGGGGAAGTCGGAATCCAATGACACAGCAGGGAGGTTTCCTGCATCCACATTGACTGTGTGGAACCGGGGAATTGGGTCAGTTTTTTTTTTTTTTTTTTTTTTCATTCAACCTGCTTTTTAGGCAAAAAAATAGACTCCTGTATGGCCAGATTTAACTTTTGGGGGATTTCCGGTTTTCTTGCCATGTCACTGGGACAGGAGGGGGAAAACTACTTGGTAGGGGTCACATATAGATTTCACAATTTCTTCAAAAAATTTTCTTGGCAGTGTTTTTTTTTTTTTTTTTTTTACTTCTATAGTAATTTTACATGAAGAACAATCACAGGTCAGTTGGAACGGTTCTAAATTGCCTTATTTTATATATTTAAAGCTCAAAATCTTGAGACCCAGTATCTGAAATATGCTACCTACAGGTTATGTGTGGTTTGCCAGTCTACAGTATATGGCAGATTATACACAATTGTCTGACATGCGTCATACAGTTTTATGTATAATGTAGGTGTATGTTACACGGTTGTGTATGAATACTATTCTGTTTTTTAACTTTTTGGCTAATGATGTATTGTAATTCTTTGAATTTGTAGACAATGTACAGTCGCTATTTCCGGAGAACTCTGATGTTATTCTGGGAAACTTGTTAGATTCGAATGACCCGGATATCCTATGTACACAAATTTTGCTGGTGAACCCTGTCACCATTATTTTAATGGATTTTATGAATATGGCTCAAGAATAAAGAACATTTTTTAATGTTACCAAGATAATCCCATTTTCTACATCTGTCTAGTGCAGGGGTCTCAAACTGGCGGCCCTCCAGCTCTTGTGAAACTACAAGTCCCATCGTGCCTCTGCCTGTGAGAGTCATGCTTGTAACTGTAAACCTTGCAATGCCTAATGGGACTTGTAGTTTCGCAACAGCTGGAGGGCCGCCAGTTTGAGACCCCTGGTCTAGTGCATATATACAGTATCTCACAAAAGTGAGTACACCCCTCACATTTTTGTAAATATTTTATTATATCTTTTCATGTGACAACACTGAAGAAATTATACTTTGCTACAATGTAAAGTAGTGAGTGTACAGCTTTTATAACAGTGTAAATTTGCTGTCCCCTCAAAATAACTCAACGCACAGCCATTAATGTTTAAACTGCTGGCAACAAAAGTGAGTACACCCCTAAGTGAAAATGTCCAAATTGGGCCCATTTAGCCATGTTCCCTCCCTGATGTCATGTGCCTCCTTAGTGTTACAAGGTCTCAGTGTGAATGGGGAGCAGGTGTGTTAAATTTTGGTATCTCCAGACCTAAACCCTATTGAGCATCTGTGGGGCATCCTCAAACGGAAGGTGGAGATGTGCAAGGTCTCGAACATCCTCCACTGTGATGTCATCATGGAGGAGTGGAAGAGGACTCCAGTGGCAACCTGTGAAGCTCTGGTGAACTCCATGCCCAAGAGGGTTAAGGCAGTGCTGGAAAATAATGGTGGCCACACAAAATTGACACATTGGGCCCAATTTGGACATTTTCACTTGTGAGAGAGTGAGAGCGATAACGCCAAGTTTAACACGCTTTTATTTATTTCTCTTTTTTTTGTGGTTGAACTGGATGGTCTTTTTTCAACCTGACTATGTAACACACCTGCTCCCAATTCACACCTGAGACCTTGCAACACTAGCGAGTCATATGACACTGGTGAGGGAAAATGGCTAATTGGGCCCAATTTGGACATTTTCACTTAGGGGTGTACTCACTTTTGTTGCCAGCAGTTTAGACATTAATGGCTGTGTGTCGAGTTATTTTGAGGGGACAGCAAATTTACAATGTTATACAAGCTGTACACTCACTACTTTACTTTACATTGTAGCAAAGTGTCATTTCTTCAGTGTTGTCACATGAAAAGATAAAATATTTACAAAAAATGTGAGGGGTGTACTCACTTTTGTGACATACTGTATATATTCTGCATATAATGGGAGATGTCCGTCCCAAATAGTAAATATGATATACGAACAATCATCAGGTACCCCCAAACTTTCGGTCATTGAGTAAACTCCAGTTGACCCACCAAATATTATACAGATGAGGTATATTTTTTTTATTTTGCTCACATTAATTAATTCACCATATATCCTATTTTATGTCCCCACACGTTGAACGTTTAACTTCTGCAGCAGACTAATCCGTCTAATCCGGATTAGTTACGCATTGTAAATGTAACCATTTACATTTTACTTCATTCAAAATTCAATTCTAGATTAAACCCTTCAGTTGTGAAGGGGCTTTTGTAACCCATTACGCTGCAGAGTTGGAGGACTTTGAAATCTTTCCTGTGATTCTTGCACTGTGTAAGATGTGTCGCTGACTTCTCCTCCAGAAATAAATAACACTGGCATTCATCATCCTTTTTTTATATTCTGCTTCCAGATAAAAATACATTTAAAATGTGTCAATGCAAAAAAAAAAATAAAAAAAAATATTCAGTGGCATATTTTACATCAATGGAGCCTGTGGGCACACGTCTCTTCCTCTGTCATCTTTTATGTCAATCTTCCTATTATCTTTTTATGTCAATGGTTAATATTTAGTTGAATTTGTAGCTCTATTTTAATGATTTTTAGCCCATTTTGTGTTTGTAGGACAATCTATACAATTGTAGGACAATTTGTATAGAGCATTGTGCATATAAAAAGCCGACTTTTTGTGTCGCACTATAGAATGGAAAGTCTGTGTCTTGAATAAAGTTTTTTATAAGGAAATATTTATTTCTAATGAATGTTGAAGTTTATCATATTCAGAGGTAAAAATATATTCTTATAAATACAAAATTATAAATACAAAATTATTTTTCCCATGTAATACGATCTCTTGCTACTGCTGTGAGCCCCGATTCACACGTATGCGCTGCAAATTTAAAGCAGGACAAGGTGCGAATTCACATTGCAATTTCTGCTTGTGTAGATTCAATGCAAATTTACTGCGAATTTGTGAGGGGAGTGGTCATACCCGCAATTTTTTTATTTTTTTCTATAAAATCTAGACCCAAAAAAAATAAAAAATTTCAGTGATGTGAACACTGGACTGCAATTTTAAATCCGGTCCCATAGAAATCTATGGAGCTGAAATTTGCACTAAACTCACTCTCTGGGCCCTTTTTTGAACCAAATCAAATTTGCCCCACATATATGTAAAGAGCCTTCTTGGAAATAATAATTTTTTACGTGATATGCAAATCTATTAGGGGTGCGCTGAATGGGTTTTTTGTGCCGATACTGAAAATGAAAAATGCAGTAGGCCGAAAAGCAATACCGAAAATGACCGATACCGAAACTTATTTTTAAAAGAATATTTTTATACAGGAGATGGTGAGAGACTGGGGGACATGGTACAGGAGATGGTCAGAGACTGGGGGACATGGTACAGGAGATGGTCAGAGACTGGGGGACATGGTACAGGAGATGGTCAGAGACTGGGGGACATGGTACAGGAGATGGTGAGAGACTGGGAACATGGTACAAGAGATCAATGCAGCCTCACCAGTGTCCGTCAGATGCAGCCAGCCTGTGCAGGGGAAGAGAGAGGAGAGCCACCGCCTGGTTGATTACAGCGCCGGGAACATAACGGCTTTAATTTCAATAGATGTGTGTTCCCCGCTGCGCGCTGTCACATACAGCCCCTCCCCTTTGTCCGGGGGAACTTTGATAGACAGATCACCCATCCAATCCTGGGACGGGTGATCTGTCTATCAAAGTTCCCCGGACAAGGGGGAGGGGCTGTATGTGATGGCATGCGATGGGGAACACACAGCTATTGAAATGAAAGCTGTTATGTTCCCGGCGCTGTAATCAACCAGGCGTCTGCTCCCCTGCGCTATATGACCCCCCCCCCCAGTGATCAGCGGGGGGCCGAGCCCAGGCCCCGCCCCATTATCGGCCATTTTTCTCTTTCGGCAAACTGCCAAAAAGGCAATTTTTGGCCGATATGTTTCAGCGGCCGAAATTTCAGTGCATCCCTAGAATCTATGCTTTTCGGATCGCATTTGATCCTCACAGATTTAGCACAAGTATGAACCGGGGCTCAATGAATCTGTGGTGGGGCCATACTTCCTTCTTTCCACAAGCTGATGTGAATCGGTTTATTTATTTTTTCATATTGCCAAAAGCAGTCAAAAACCTAGTGAACGCTACTGAGCTTTGAAATTACGTAAGGCTTTTAAGCAAGCCCAGTATGTCTGTAAACTGGTATGAAAGCACCTCTATTAAATGTTTTTATGTAACATTAAATTTAAAAAAACCTTCATTTTTGAAAGCCTCTCGCCCTCACGTACTTGCACATATGAATGCAAAAGAGTATACATAAACGTTGATTGCACAACACACAGGCTTTTCCATTATAAATTTAGCAGACCAAAGGGAAGCAATTAAGAGAAATACATTTTTAGGATCTTCACAACCTTTTTAACACACGTCAGAATAAAAGTGCTGCAAAACTATGAGAATGATAGTGCCTTGAGTGGTACGTTGCATAACTGTACTAAGAAAATAAATGAAAACAAGAAAAACCACAGTTGGTAGCTGATAAATCACAAAGCTATAAATATATTTCCATACCAGTTTCCTGCAAAAAAAAAAAAGCTAGCTGTCTAGTCTGTATTTACATCTTCCACCGAGCCTCGTCCCTATCAGCAGTGGCGGGCAGTGTACTCCAGAGGAAGTCTGTGTTGATGGCTTACAGTAAATAATGCTTAACCTAGCACAGGCTCTGACTCCGTTTTCCTCTAGAGACAACGTGTATGTATGCATAAATATACAGTATATATGACACATGTCCACCTATGAGAGGCCTGTATTTATTTTATAATAAATAAATCGTACAGAGATGCCATAGGTAGGTGTGTGTATATATACATCCATACACACACGTATAGCTATAATTCGTATGGGATTCATTTTCAGTTGTAGGTCATAACAGAATGGCGCAGTAAAAACAAACATAGCAGCAAGTAAACAAATTAAAATCACCCCTGTTCAAAAGTCTGCATCCCCTTAGTTCTTAATACTGTGTATTGCCCCCTGTAGCATCAATGACAGCTTGCAGTCTTTAGTAAAAGTTGTCTGAGGCCCCGAATTCTTGCAGGTGGTATAGCTGCCCATTCGTCTTGGCAAAATGCCTCCCAGGTCATGCAAAATCTTTTGTCATCTTGCAGGAGCCATACGTATTGAGATCTTACCAGAGTGGCTCAATGATATTAAGGTCAGGCGACTGTAATTGACACTCCAGAACCTTCACTGTTTCTGCTGTAAACCACTGGAGGGTCAACTTGGCCTTGTGCTTAAAGTCATTGTTATGCTGAAAAGTCCAAGAGCGTTCCTTGCGCAGCTTTCGTGTAGAAGAATGCAAATTGTCTGCCAATATTTTCTGATAACATGCTGCATTTATCTTGCCATCAATTTTTTTCACCAGATTCCCCGAACCTTTAGAGCTCACACACCCCCAAAACATCAGTGAGCCACCGCCATGCTTCACAGTGGGGATGCATTCTTGTCACTATAGGCCTCATAGGCGTGTGTCTGGGCCCCCTTTCTTAAGCAGCCCAATCATTGGCTGGTGTTGATAGCTGCTTAGTCCCGCCCATCCCCGGCATCACAGCTGAGTTGTGATCGCTCTCCCTGCAAGTAGTAGTTACATTAACTCCTGACAGTGTCACACACCAAGTGGCTCTGGCAAGCCTCAATGCCTGCTGCGTGTGAAATTCCACCTCTCCCCAGCCAGTTCCAATCAATGCTGTATAACCCATAAGTGCCAACCAATGCTGCCAATCGGTGCCCATCATTGCCCCCAAATAGTGCCAGTCAGTGCCACCTATTAGTGCCCATTAACAAAGCCTGTTGGTGCCCATTAGTGCTTCCAATCAGTGCCCAATAGTGCAGCATATCGTTGCTGCCAATCAGTGCCACCTATCAGTGCAAATTGGTTCCCATCGGTGCACTGAGTGCAGGGATGGGGAGATGAACTCAGCAGCCAGTCACATTATCCACGGGGGGGGGCACACCTTAAATCTGTCTGTTTTTTTGTTTATTAATGCCACATGCTGATCTTTCAAATAATAGGTAATCACCACACTACTATTTACAATAAACTACTGGAGGTAAAATAAAAGTGTCTTGAACACTTGAACCAGGATAATTAGAATGGGATTCTGCATAGTCAGGAGTAGGGAAAAGAGCAGAAAAACGCTCATGTGTGAATGAGTTGGGGCCTGTTCACACCGGAACACGGTGCTGAAAATATCACCCAAAGAAATTCTCTATTTGTGGGAAAAAAAAAAGGACGTCAATTTTTGTTTTGGGTATCGCACGACTGCGCAATTGTCAAAGCGGTGCAGTGCCGTATCGCATAAAATGCTCTGGTCATTAAGGAGGTAAAACCTTCTGGGCTGAAGTAGTTAAAGGAACACGGTAGCAAAGATTTCTGATCGATTTGAATTCTAGTTCTGCATAAAAGTAAAGAAATACTTCTGAATGACTCAAATGTAAAGGAATGAAGAGTAACCTGAAGGCAAACCTCTGTATGCTCTGTAAGCAAAGTTGGAAGAAGGTGGGCTGGAGTCGGGAAGCTGGCTGCTAATTACATAACCGTGTTTGAGGGAAGGTTAGAGGAGCTCAAACTAAACATGAAGACACCTGGAGGTACCAGCAGCTTCAGTCGCTGATCACTATATTTAGTATGCCAGAAGGTACTTTTAGGGCTCTTTCACATGGGGCGGATCGGTGCTGATCTGCCCCGTGCATATCCGCTTGCTCAGCGGGGATCACCGGCGCGAATTACGCTGAGCGGGAAGATGACAGGTCTGTCTCTGCACTCTGTGCAGGGACGGACCTGTCAGAGCGCCGCTCTCCCCTATGGGAGATCGGGTGACGACGGACCGTAGAGTCCGTCATCATCCGATCCGCTCTGCAGACGGATGGAAAAATAGGGTTTTCCTCCTGCGGAAACGGACCATAGCAGACACGGACGAGAGCAGGTGTCAGCGGATGCTCATCCGCTGACACCCGCTATCCAATAGGGATGCATGTATGTCCATTTTTCATCCGAAAACGGAAGGATGAAAAACGGACATACGGACCGTCCGTGTGAAAGGAGCCTTACAGGTACAATTAATTGTAATATCTTCCCAAAGGTATCTCCTTCATTTGTGGCTACTAAACCTTATGATACCACAGTACCATGCAGCTTGTAATGGCAGGATCTGAAAAAGTAATGCTTACACAACTTTTTCCACATTCTGGTATGTTTGGCAACTCGTTGAAATGAATGGGCTGTTAAAACTGGAATGCAGTTGTTCCAGTGTGAATCCGAATCCATTTTTGGCTCTTTTGAGATGTTTGATGTAGCTGGCAACAAAATCTTCTAATAAAGCTACCTGTAAGTCCCCGTACACGCGGTCGGAAATTCCGACGGAAAATGTCCGATCGGACCATGTTGTCGGAAAATCCGCCAGTGTGTGGGCTTCATCAGACTTTTTCCGTCGGAAGATCCTGCGCTCAAATTTTCCGACAACAAAATCCGATCTGACTTTTTCTGATGGTGTGTAGAGAATTCCGACGGACAAAGTGCCACGCATGCTCAGATCAAATTACGAGACCAAAGCTATTGGCTACTAGCCTCTACGTAGTTCCGTCGTATGCAACGAACGTCGCCACATTCAGAATGATCAAATTTTCCGACAACTTTGTCCGACCGTGTGTATGCAGCACCAGTTTCAGATAAAATCCGTCTGAAAAAATCAGACGGATTTTGTGGTCGGAATTTCCGACCGTGTGTACGGTGGCTAAGGCCACATTCACACCTGGGCATTTTATTTGAAGCCTGAAGCTACAAAACGCGGGGGGAACAAAAAAGTTCTCTATGGAGATGGTTCATATCTCCACTCCAAAACGTCTGAAGCTCAAACAAGTTCTGCTTTTTACATTGGTGACCTTTTGACCTGTATAAAATCGCGGTGAAAACCATGGTTTACAAACCATGCGCTATGCAAGCACAATTACTTAAATTACTATTCTGGAAGCGGTTTAAAAAAAGTGCAGCAGGATGTTCTTCTGCGACAGCACCTAGATATTTCTTCCTATAACTTCCAACCATAGCCTCAGGAACGGTTTTGAACTTTTCAGTGCTTTCACTTTGGGAGCTCCACAAAAAAAAAAGGGGGGGGGGGGTTGTTGTCTTTTGGATGGCCTCTGTGAATACATATGCCCCAGCCCTGCTTAAATTCTCCCCTGCTAGACTATAGAACATTTCCCCTATGTTTTGGAGATGGGAAGAGGTTCTGTAGATCAGCTGCTGTTGGATCCAAGAGCAGGGGGTTCTACAGGGAAGGAGTGAGTTTTTTTTTTTTTGTTTTTTTTTCTGTTTCTGTTAATTTTAATGAGTTTAATGATGGCCTGTACAAAGAGTATATGTAGGCTGCCTTTGCTGAATTCTCCTCCTGCACACGTTGATTGCCTAGCTAGCATGCTGACCAATGTCTGTACCACAGATCTGAAAGAAAAATTCATATTAGTTTTATATTTCATGCTCTTTTTCTAATCGGTGTCCCTGTTCTGTGTTAATGACTTGGTAATAGAGCCTGAGATGAGCAGCTATCTAGCACTTTTATAATGTGATCAGTATTGCCAATGCCAATAGTTCTTACAGTACAGGTTTCCATTAACCACTTCCCGACCGGCTTGCATACATATATGTCGGCAGGTATGTTGGCTCCTTTTTAAGAGCCTTAGCGGGCAGGCGCTGCGCGGCGGGGGACCCAATGCGCGTGGCCGAGAGACAGAACGGGGATGTGTGTGTGTGTGTGTGTGTAAACACACAAATTCCCGTTCTGTCGGGGGAGGAGAGACAGCTTGTGTGTTCCTATTGTTTAGGAACAGCAAAATGTCGTCTCCTTCAGTCAGTCCCCTCCCCCCACAGTTAGAACTTTTAAAAAAAAAATTAAAACATTTTTTCAAAATTGACGCGCTTTTTTTGTTTTTAGCGCAAAAAATAAAAACTGCAGAGGTGATCAAATACCACAAAAAGGAAGCTCTATTTGTGGGGGGGAAAAAGGACATCAATTTTGTTTGGGTACAGCAGCGCAATTGTCAGTTAAAACACCGCAGTGCCGTATCGCAAAAAATGCTCTGGTCATTAAGGAGGTAAAACCTTCTGGGGCTTAAGTGGTTAAAGTAACAGGGTAGCAAAAATTTCTGATCGATTTGAATTCTAGTTCTGCATAAAAGTAAAGTAAAAATATTTCTAAATGACTCAAATGTAAAGGAATGAAGAGTAACCTGAAGGCAAACCTCTGTATGCTTAAACAAAGTTGGAAGAAGGTGGGCTGGAGTCGGGAAGCTGGCTGCTAATTACATAACTGTGTTTGAGGGAAGATTACAGGAGCTCAAACTAAACATGAAGACACCTGGAGGTACCAGCAGCTTCAGGCGCTGATTACTATATTTAGTAGGCCACAAGGTACGCTTTTTAATTATATAATGGAAGACCTGATTTGCCGTTTAGGCTGGGTTCACACTATTGCGATTAGAGGTGGGTTTCCCCACATCCAATATGCATGTCAGGAGATCGTGACCGGCTCTCTATGGAGCCAGTTCACACATCTCGGTGCGGCTCTGGTGTGAATTGCACAGGAGTCCTGTGTGTCTTCTGGTTCGTTTTCAGGTCCGAATTCAGCCAAAAATTTGGGTTGAAATCGAAACGGGGACTCACCGGACCCCTGTTGTGAGCCGCCCCGTGCGGCAGTGTGAACACAGCTTTAAGGTTGGGTTCGCACTATTGTGAACACAGACATTGCATGTGATTCACACCAAATTGCTGTGCAGATCACATGCAATGTCTGTGCAATGCGATTTTAGCCATACCGTTTGCATGGCTGAACTCGCACTGGATTCGCATGAAAATGCAGCAGGAACCTTCTTTTTTTTTTTTTTCTCTTTGC
This sequence comes from Lithobates sylvaticus, assembly GCA_028564925.1. Lineage (NCBI taxonomy): Eukaryota > Metazoa > Chordata > Amphibia > Anura > Ranidae > Lithobates > Lithobates sylvaticus. The sequence goes on along the minus strand of CM053036.1, from coordinate 37,622,783 downwards.
CTGCACTAAGATCAGTTTCCTGTCTGAATTCACAGTTCACACTTCATATTTCAACCAATCTGATGGGGTCATTAACTTTGTATTGACACCTGCAGCAGTTCTGTGACATCAGCTGAAGCACACTGTATGCTAAAAACGGTTCACAGGAGTGCAGAACGAAACTGCACTCCTGTGATCCACAGAAGAAGTGCAGCCAAATGAGCTTCGGCTGTACATCTCCTTTTAGGCTGGATTCACACCATTGCAAACTGGATGTGGAATCTCTGCATCCAATTCGCAATAGCAGGAGATTTTGACCGGACCCCTGCTGTGAGACGGAGCTGTCTTAAGCCCCATACACACGGTCGGACTTTTTCATGGATTCTGTCCGATCGGACAATGTTGTTGAAAAATCAGACCGTGTGTATGCACCATCGGACAGTGTACGTCGGATTGTCCGACGGACAAAGTCTTATCTCCTGCTGGATAGATTTGCCGACAACACGGTCCGATCACACCAAATCCGATCGTGTGTACGGTTGTCCGACCGGACAAAGTGCTACGCATGCTCAGATCACATTACAAGACCAAAGCTATTGGCTACTAGCCTCTACGTAGTCCCGTCGTAGGCAACAAACGTCACCACGTTCAGAATGATCGGATTTTCCGACAACGTAGTCCGACCGTGTGTACGCAACACCAACATCGGACAAAGTACGACGGACAGGATCCGACCGACCTGGTCTGCGGATTGTCCGACCGTGTGTATGGGGCTTTAGACCCCTTTCACACAACACCGCCCATAGCGTCGGCGGTAAAACGCGGCTATTTTTAGCGGCGTTTTACCGTTGGATTTGCAGCGCATTTCGGCTGCTAGCGGGGCACTTTTACCCCCCCCCCCGCTAGTGGCCGAGAAAGGGTTTAAACTCCTAGCAAAACGCTGCAATAGTGGCATTTTGCTGGCGGTATTAGAGCGCTGCCCCATTGATTTCAATGGGGAGCAGCGGTGAGTTCTCCGCTCCAAAGAAGCTGCTGGCAGGACTTTTTGTGACGCCCTGCCAGCGCACTGCTGCAGTGTGAAAGCCCTCGGGCTTTCACACTGCAGACAATGGAGCAGCAGTTTAAGGGCGGATTGCAGGCGCTATTTCTAACGCTATAGCGCCTGCAAAACGCCCTCGGTGTGAAAGGGGTCATAGGTGTGAACTTTAACTTTTTTTTTTTTTTTTTGTTTAGCCAGTGGGTTCAATGAAAAAAGAAGCTAACTGATCAGTGGATCAACACAAACTCCCCCCCCCCCCCCCCCCCCCCCCCCCCCCCCCCCCCCCCCCCCCCCCCCCCCCCCCCCCCCCCCCCCCCCCCCCCCCCCCCCCCCCCCCCCCCCCCCCCCCCCCCCCCCCCCCCCCCCCCCCCCCCCCCCCCCCCCCGCTGAGACAATGTATTCTGACAGGGGAAATCCAGCCCCCATCCACCCCCTTTCAGAATACACTGATCAGAACTTGCTGCCCTTGGCTGTCAGCACTGATCTAATGCTGGTTTTCAAGCAAGACTGTTTGACAGAAGCCTGTTGTCAGTAGACTGGCCTTGGTTGGTCTTGGCCTTGGTTGAACTGACAGCTATACACATGTACTGAAAGTCAGCCGGTTTTTTGACTGACTGTACCCAACTTAAAGCGGAGCTCCACCCAAAAGTAGAAGCTCCCCTTGTTTGCCTCCTCCCCTGGTCTTGACAGGTACCCGCTCCCACTTCTGGCTGAGCTTGCCACGTCAAACTCAGCCTGAAGTTCGGCTTCCCTCCTTCCTTCCCCCCCCCCCACCGTAGGACCATTCACAAAGCGCAGCCTGCTTTAGGCATGTGCAGTATGGAACCAACTGTGAAGCCGCAAAGGCTTCACTGTCTGTTTCCCTTAACCGGATGTCGGTGGCGGCAACAGAGAGCCAATTTAAAAATCAACTCTGGATTCGTGGACAGGTAGGTGTCCTTTATATTAAGTCAGCAGCTATATTATTTTTTTTTTTTTCTGAAGGACCCTAAAGCCCTGCTTTTTAAGGTCACATTTTCAGATAAATAAACAGGTGAACCAACACCCTGACAACCCTCTATCTTTGCCCCCCAGTTGTGCTCCTGCGTTGCCATCATGTCACATGAGCCATAAAGTCCTTTGTTCAGGTAGGTCTTCATATAGGGGACAATGCTGTATCCCTGCTCCTAATTGCGCTCCTGCATTGTCATTGTGTCACATGGGCTTTTCATAGAGGCTACAGGTGGCCATCGCAACAAACATTACACAGCTTTAGTCCCATTGTTTTCACTGTCAGAAAATCCACCCATGGATTGGCTTGCAGCCATCGCTGTAATGCATGTAGACTTGAAGTGATATAAAGATCAGCAGCACGGCAATGCAACAAAGGACCAAAAACTGTTTAATTTTGATTAAAAACAATAGCATATGACATAAAGTACTTTAATAACGTAAAGGTCATTTAGTTGGAGTTTACAGCCAATACCTTTACAGATGTGTTTGCGTCATGTGTCTAGTGTTTACATCTTTTACTTCTGCCTACAGGTTAATAGGAAGTTTGCTGGAACAGTTTGAAAATGAAAATAAAGCTACCTGCTGGACATCTTATTTACACAGAGAACACAGCAAGCCTGCTTATGTTTGGCTCATTGTTTCACCAGCATGAACATTTTGCTGTTAATTCCTAATTGCAGATTAAAAAGTGATGATAGATTCTTAAAGGGTAACTCAACTTTCATGAATAAAATAAGTAAATGTAGATTAATTGCTAGAAAGCTATGATGTTAAATACCTTTCCTGTTCAATCCCCTTTTTATTTTTTTTAATTTATATTTTTTGCAAAATTCAATGCAGTATAGCAACCTGAGGGTGGCCATATTGCATTGATCCAATTACCATTGGTGTACAGAGCGCCCCCCAGAAATATTATTTCCTGCTTGTGTGATTGGCTCACTGATTGTCCCCGAAGTCAGGTTAACCACTTGCCAACTGCCTTCCGCATATATACTGCAACAAGGCAGCTTGGCTGTGCAAACCGACGTACCTGTACGTTGGTCTGTGCATGAGATGGTGTTCGCACACGTGCCACCAGGGGCAGTACAGAGGCCACCCACGATCGTGGTGCAGTGAGGTAGAACAGGGATCTGCCTATGTAAACGAGGTGGATCCCGTTCTGACACGGGACAGCACTGAGATCTGCTGTTTGTAGTGATCAGGAATAACGATCTCTGTGTTGTCCCAGTAAGCCCACCCCCCCCCCCCCCCCCAGTGTTAAAACACACCCAGGGAACACAGTTAACCGCTTACCTGCCAGTGTCATTTATACATTGATCAGTGCATTTTTTTTTTAGCACTGATCATTGTAATAATGTCACTGGTCCCCAAAAAGTGTCACTTGGGGTTAGATTTGTCCGCTGCAATGTCGCAGTCCCGCTACAAATTGCATATCACCGCCATTACCAGTAAAAACAATAAAAAAAATGTAAGTTCATAAATCTATCCTATAGTTTGTAGACGCTATAACGTTTGCACAAACCAATCAATATACGCTTTATTGCGATTTTTTTTTTTTTTTTTTTTTTTTTATTTATTTATTTATTTTTTTACCAAAACTTTTTAGAAGAATCTATAGGTTTAAACTGATGGATACATTTTGTTTGTATGTGTGTGTATATAGCTAGTGTGTAATGACACACTAGCTGAAGCAACAGCACGGACGTGGGATATCTCCTAAACCGTGTAGGTTTAGGAGATATCCAGGGTAGCTACAGGTAAGCCTTATTATAGGCTTATCTGTACTTAAAAGTGGTCTGTGTGGGTTTACAACCACTTTAACCCCCCCCCCCGCTAGCGGCCGAGAAAGGGTTAAAACCCCTGGCAAAATGCTACAATAGCTGCGTTTTGCGGGCGCTATTACAGTGCTGCCCCATTGATTTCAATGGGGAGCAGCAGTGGAGAAGGGGTGAGTTCACCGCTCCAAAGAAGCTGCTGGCAGGACTTTTTGTGACGCCCTGCCAGCGCACTGCTGCAGTGTGAAAGCCCTTGGGAGCCTTTAAAGCATTGCACCCACGATCAGCAGATCAGGAGTGCAATATCAGGCACCTGCAGACTCTCATTGTAGCTGTCTGCCCGTACCTCCAATATGAGCAGGCAGTTACTTCAGTCCAGGAAGCATCAATGAACTACGAGGATGCTCACCAGCACTATGAACTATGAGCTGTCGGCCACAAAGGTTGTTGGTACTTGTAGTTTGTTCATTCACAGAACTGTGTGAATGAATGACGCAGTGGTGTGGGTGGAGCCCCACATAGCTGTGCTCTTTTCAAATTGTGACAGTGGGTGCACGGAGAAGATCGTCGGCCCGCTGTCACAGGGTGGCTACATGTAATTGATTCCTGCTAAATTGTCCAAATGAGTCTGCATTTTTCTTACCTGATCCGATCCAGCGATGTGCACGAGTGCAGCGGCTCCAGCCACTATCGCTCTCCTCTTTGGACAAATGGCTCCTGCTGCCGTCAGTCAAAAGCTGTGACGGAGGGCAGAGTCCTGCTGTCTATGTCAATGGATGCAGCAGCCGGACTTGGGAGCGAGCCCGCACGGGTGCCCCCATGGAAAGCTGCTTTCCCATGGGGGCACCCGATGAAGAGGAGGGGCCTGGAGCACCGGTGGGGGACCCCAGAAGAAGAGGATCGGGGCTGCTCTGTGCAAAACCATTGCACAGAGCAGGTGTGTATAGGCATGTTTGTTGTGTTTTTTCTATTTATTTTAATTGAACGTTTACAACCACTTTAATTGCACATTTGTGCTATCAAGATTTTGCTTTGAAACCCCATTGTGAGTGCAATGGTACCATTAGTTTGCACATCTTTTAGGCTGTGTTCACATTATTGCGAATTGGATGTGGTTTTCACCGTTTCCAATTCGCATGACAGGAGCAAGTTCACACATCTCCAGGGTGGCGGCGGAGCGCACAGCAGAAGGGTCCTGTGTGTCTTTTGGCTCTGTTTTAGGTCCAATTTCAGCCAAAAATTCAGACCTAATTTGGACCTGAACTGGTAAACAGGGATGCACCGGACCCCTTGCTGTGCCCTGCGCCGTACATAGTGTGAACTAGAGCTGCACGATTAATCGTTAAAGAATCGCGATTCTACCCCTCTCCCGATCTTAAAAAAGCATTTCCCCGATTCTATGTAACAAGGGAAGAGCTTTCTCTGCTCACTTCTGACAGCTGACAAAGAAAATTAGAAATCCAGACAACCTGACAAATTTATCTCAACTAAAGCTGGCCATACACGGTTAGAAAAGCGATCGGAAATACGTCGGTAACGCTCGATCGATCGTCTTTCTAAACGTTAGTGGCTACATTTCGATTCTCGACATTCAAATTTCAAGTAAAAAAAAAAATCCAACATGTTTTTTTTTCTCGGGAAAATGATTGATTTTCGAAAGATTAGTAGTGTTCTCGAACGAAAAGAGTTCGAAAAATCGACAGCGCATGCGCATGTTACACTGCTTATATAATCGATCAAGGAAAATTGTACTATATATCTTGTTACCGATCGATAATATGTTGAATATTGTTCGGCATCTATTGATACGATGTTGGCGTTCTCGCATGCACGTTCGAAAATTTTCACATTTTCGAACGTTTTTTCCGATCGATTTTCTAACCGTGTATGGCCAGCTTTACTATAAACCTTGTATCAGGCACCTGCAGACTTGTTTACAATGGCAGTTCCCCATTCTGCCTCTGTAATGGGCAATTGCGGGTCGCTGGCGGCCATAGAGTCCACTCGACCTGTGGGCACCGCTCGTACAGCGATTTGCGCAGGAGAGCCAACCTGCCACCGTATGACGGCGGCTGATCGTCAAGCGGTTAAAGGAGAATTGAATAAAAAAAATAAAAAAAAATTGGATATACCCACAATTTTTTTTTTTTTTTTTATAACCACTACCATTCCTTTTTATACTGGCTTTTGAAACTTACAAATGCAACAATTTTGATGAAATGGTTTAGCACTGGGAAACAAAATGGTGCATTTTTTTATATGCAACTACAGTGCCTTGAAAAAGTATTCATACCCCTTGAAATTTTCCACTTTTTTTTTTTATGATGCAACCTAAAACATAAAACATTTTTTATTGGAATTTTATGTGATAGACCAACACAAAGTGGCACATAATTGTGAAGTGGAAGGAAAATGGTAAATGGTTTTCAATTTTCTTTTTACAAATCAATATCTAAAAAGTGTGGCATGCATTTTGTGTTCAGCCTTTCTGAATACCCCTAACTAAGATCTAGTTGGACCAATTGCCTACAGAAGTCACATTATTGGTAAAAAGAGTCTACCTGTGTGTGGTTTCATCTTAGTATAAATACAGCTGTTCTGTGAAGCCCTCAGAGGTTTTCGGAGAACCATGGTACACAAACTGCATCATGAAGGCCAAGGAACACACCAGACAGGTCAGGGATAAAGCTGTGGAGAAGTTTAAAGCTGGGTTAGGTTATAAAAAAATATCCCAAGTTTTGAACATCTCATGAAGCACTGTTCAATCCATCATCTGAAAATGAAGAATATGGCACAACCGCAAACCTACCAAGACATGGCCGTCCACCTAAACTGACAGGCCGGGCAAGGAGAGCATTAATCAGAGAAGCAGCCAAGAGGTCCATGGTAACTCTGGAGGAGCTGCAGAGATCCACAGCTCAGGTGGGATAATCTGTCCACAGGACAACTATTAGTTGTGTGCTCCACAAATCTGATCTTTATGGAAGAGTGGTGAGAAGAAAGTCATTGTTGAAATAAAACCATAAGAAGTCCTGTTTGCAGTCTGCGAGAAGCCACGTGGGGGACTCAGCAAACATGTGGAAGAAGGTGCTCTGGTCAGATAAGACCAAAATGTTACTTTTTGGCCTAAAAGCAAAACGCTATGTGTGGCAGAAAACTTACATTGCACATCACCCTGAACACACCATCCCCACTGTGAAACATGGTGGTGGCAGCATCATGTTGAGGGGATGCTTTTTTTCAGCAGGGACAGGTAAGATGTATGGAGCCAAAGACAAGAAAATCTGTTGGTGTCTGCAAAAGACTTGAGACTGGGGTGGAGGTTCACCTTCCAGCAGGACAACGACCCTAAACATACAGCCAGAGCTACAATGGAATGGTTTAGATCAAAGAATATCCATGTGTTAGAATGGTCCAGTCAAAGTCCAGACCTAAAGCCAATTGAGAATCTGGCAAGACTTTGAAAATTGCTGTTCAGACGCTCTCCATCCCATCTTACAGAGCTTGAGCTGTTTTGCAAAGAAGAATGGGCAAAAATGTCACTTTATAGATGTGCAAAGCTGGTAGAGACCTCCCCAAAAAGACTTGCAGCTGTAGAGAGGCTGTTCTACAAAGTATTGACTCAGGGGGGCTGAATACAAATGCACGCCACACTTTTTTCACATATTTATTTGTAAAAAATGTTGAAAATCATTTATCGTCTTCCTTCCACTTCACAATTGTGTGCCACTTTGTGTTGGTCTATCACATAAAATTCCAAAAAAATTATATTTACGTTTTTGGTTGGAACATGACAAAATGTGGAAAATGTTCAAGGGGTATGAATACTTTGTCAAGGCACTGTGTATATAGATCATACCTAAATGAGGGACACATGAGGAGGAAAGAGGGACAGTCCCTCAAAATCAGGGACAGTTGGGAGCTATGTGGTGTGGTATCAGAAATGAGTTCCATTGGTCCAAGCTGACCAATGTACTGTATAAAATATCCATACCTGGAATTCTTCTTCAAGGACCGCCTTGATATAATGTTTTTGAGCCATGTAACGACAAGTTAAAGGGCACGCAGCACATGACATGCATTAATCTAACTCCTCTTAATTTGAGTGATAAACTTTAAAAGTTTATCCCTATCCACAGGAGGAACGGGATTACTGACAGCATTTTAACACTTGCAAATATTTATTAGCGAGTGGTGGATTATCTCCATTTGTTTCCTTAATCCAAGGCTTTGTGCGCCTGTTTTGTGCATTCTGCCCACTGTGTTCTTCCAGCACATTGTCTGTTCACCCCGATGCAATTGCTTGTTTCATTGCTTTGATAATGTGATTTTCAGTGATTATGTGTTCGGTATGAACTGTCAAAGACTCTATTCTGGGAAACAGTGTTTGCTTAATTGTGTCTTCTGTAGAGTTGCACGTGCTACTATGATCTTGCTGCTTTCCAGCTCATTTAAATGCCAATACAAATTAAAATATACTAATGGACTTCATTTTGGATGCGTGCAGGCGAGTTATGACCCCAGATGTGTGTTTTTTTTTTTTTTTTTTTTTCTTGTGTAGCACCCCAGCATGGAAATCTCATGTAACAACATTGAAAGAAAAATTTCAGACACCAAGCCAGCCCCCCCCCCCCCCCCCCCCCAGTCTCATGCATGCACCAAGGCTAAACACCCAGTAGTCATGAGGCCTTAAAACGGAAGTCTTCTATAATTTTTTTTTTTCTTTTTAAGACCCCCAGGTGGGCTATGCCATATTGTACTAGTATGCACATCATATTAGTACATTATGCAGACTTACCTGTCATATGGTGTCCTCCAGCGCAGCGTGGGGACTGATCCGGCAGGCCCCGGGTGCTTCCATCTTCGCCCACTCCTTCTTTTTTCCAGATCCCTTGCCTCCGGCCACTTGATAGGTCAGTCTGCGATGACACCATTGCCGCACATGCGCACGGGTGTCACACCGTGGCACAGATCAGGGGCATATATGTTTGCTGAGCTATGCATGCGCGGCTCAGTGAACATGACAGCTGGCAGGCAGAAGGATGCATTTATGGCAGACAAGACCAATATGGTGAACCTAGCCTAAAGCTTGCAGGCAATCATCAGACGCAGACTAATTTAGATATTTATTTAGCAATTATTAAATATGTTTTTTTTTTTTTTTAATGCAATAGTGTTAGCCTTGGTTCACATCTATGGATGCACATGTAGGGCAGCATATTCTTTTCAATGAGCTGCCCTACCCATGGGGGGGGGTCCCCAATCCTTTTGTAAAGTCACAGTGCACGGAACCACATGGTTGTGTGTGTGTGTGTGGGGGGTGGGGGGGGGGGGGGGGGGGGTGTTATGAATTGCGCATCTACTAAAGAGCAGTGTGTTTCTGTACTGGTTGGAAAAAAAAAGATTTTTCACGCTTTACTCACACGGATTGGAACCAAGCTTAACTACAGCCAAGGAAGCTGCCATCTTGGCTTCTGTTTGATCTTCATCTGCCATGATGCTGGACATGTGATTATGTCGCCAACAATATGACAGTTACATGTTTTTTGAAACTTAAATTCATGACTTCGGTTCCACTTTAACTTGGTATATCAACCTTTTGCAGTCTCCTACACAGCAGCACTCAGTTAGCAGCACAGCAGTCTGGGAGAAGAGGGGACAGGACTGGGAACCAATCAAGTATACTGCATGCGCAAAAAATGTACAAACATGCTGATAGGAGGACAGAGCAGAGGAAATACCTCCATGGGGTTGATTTACGGGAGAATGCAAAATCTGGTGCAGATGTGCAAGGTAGCCAATCGGCTTCTAACTTCAGTTTGTTCAATTTAAGCTTTGACAGTAAGCCTTCGTTCACACTGAACACGGCTTTGAAATAGCCGTGAGTTCATCTGAACTTGCACAATTTCAAAGCCACATTTTAGTCCGACTTTGGGGGTGACACAGACATCTGTGCAGGTTCATGCATAGATGTCTATTGAAATCGCCCCCGAAGTCGCCAAAAGTAGTGCAGGAACTACTTTTGGAAATCGGTGCAGTGCCACAAAATCTGCATTGCACCGATTTGGGATGCTCCTATTGCCGGCAACAGGCTCAGATTGGATATGCAATTTGACCTGGCAAATGTGAATGTGAAAACCTGGTTTGTATGCAAAGCTGCACCAGATTTTGCACTCTCCAGTTTTAGTAAATCAACCTCCATGAGTCTGTTGCTGCCATTTTCACTGTGTAATCTGCAGGCTGGAGATAGAGAGGGGGCATTATTGTTAGTGATCTCACCCCCCCCCCCCCCCAGGCTGTGCGACAGAGCTATATATATATATATATATATATATATATATATATATATATATATATATATATATATATATATATATATATATATATATTTCAGGGATGGATGGACAAATACAAATTCTTTGGCAGATCAAACTGCTATATTTTATATGTACTAAATTTGCGCATTTAGCTGTTTGTGTGGAGTTCTACATATCACTGGACAGCAGATGACAAGATGGTAACCAGTAGTCCAGCATTGTTCTAACTGAAGTAATTATTGGACCATTTGAGAACTGAATCCAGGTTATAAAACTGACATGCCTATTTAATTAGTCCTACTATATCTATATTTTTGGCTTCCATTCCATAAAGCATTTCGAGCTAAAACAATACATTACCGGCTGCTTAGCTTGCCAAAATTGGCCGGCTGGGTTGTTAAAACTTCATTTTGTCCATCTCAAATACCTAAGTGGTGTTGTAAAGCGGATAGTATATTTCTCACTTTTAATACATCAATATTTTGTCCATGTCATATTAAAGTTTTTGGATGTCTGAAAGAAGTACTGCATTCCTGTATAACTTCTATATTCCTGTTTGTCATGGATCGGGGCCCCAAGGGTTCATAAATCAAAGGGGCCAGGTGATGCACAATGCTTCGCCTCCTTTGGGAAACAGGAGATGCTATTGGAAGGATTGGTTTCGGACTTTATAGGCACCGAGATACACAATGTTTAAAGATAAAAATGTTTTTATTACAAATTGATTAAAAAAAGACCAACCAGACACTAGTTTAAAAACGTAGAAAAAAGTAGAAATTGCCTATATGCCATTACAATACCACAACCCATACGCCAAGAAATATACTCCTGAATGATCGTGACGATGTCCTTGTTGAAATAACAGTTATTTTTCTATCAGGCTTGGTGTGAGTTGATCATAATGTGCAGTAGCTCGGCTCTACGTGTTACACGCTTCTTCAGGAGCTTAGGCATACATTAATATGCCCATCAACCAAGAGTTGGTAACAAATTAGGTAAGTATCCAGGATACAGCGGATGTTGCAGACAAGTGTCATCACATGTATGACTGGTCCATATTAGTAGAGACAATATTGAACCCTGATTTAGCAATGGTTACAAAAGTAGAATAATATAGCATACTGGCTAGAGGAGAGGCATATAGCTAGCCTATAGATCCTATACAACAGTCGAAGCTTCAAAACATCTAGAGAATTAATTTCTCAATAGCTGCAGCAGAGGGGTAGTAGTGTATCCTGATTATGAATGTAGAACTGCATTGTGACATCCGCCGCTCCAAAGATCATTCAGCATGATGGTGGTGAGAACATACTCTGCTGCAGCTATTGAGAAAAAAATGAGCTTCGTAGCTTCATTCTTACACATGGAGTCACCGTCTCGGCGTTGCCGTGTAGCCACGCCCCGGCGCGTTTTGTCACTTCGGCCTCTGGTGAGCTTTATTCTTAAAGCGGGACTGTACCTGAAAAAAAAATGTAAAAGCCAGCAGCTACAAATACTGCAGCTGCTGACTTTTAATAAATGGACACTTACCTGTCACAGGTTCCAGCGATATCGGCAGCAAAGGCCGATCAATCGCTCGGCTCTCTGCTGCTGCCGGCGCCATTCTCGGTGAAGGAATCAGGAAGTGTCGCCTTTTTGCGGCTTCAATTCCCGGTTCCCTACCTGTCTTAGACAGGTATCTGCACCCCCCCCCCTGAAAGGTGCCAAATGTGACACCAGAGGGGGGGAGGGTTCCGAAAAGCGGAAGTTCCACTTTAGGGTGGAATCCCGCTTTAAGAGAGTGGAATTGGCACACATCACTTTAGTAAAGGATTTTGGTGGAACAACAAGATTTAGTTTCACTAGTTTCTCATCACTTTAAGTTGGACTGTATTACCATATTGATTTGCATATGCTGGAGCATATATTTTTTTGGGTTATGCCATATGGCCACTTTTTCATTATGTATGGGTGTTTTATGTTGATAATTTCACTATGTTAATATTTTGGAGTTTAGCAGATTAATTTAGCGCTCTCCCGTGCGCTCGCTCTCCCGCGCGCTCTCCGTTTGCTTTCATTCACAGCATCTTGAGCAGATGTCAGTACCAAGGTATCGCAGGCTTGAAATTTGTGGGTAGTGCCAGCTTGGTATTAGACCCTGTGTCCTAATTATTATTATTATTATTATTATTATTATACAGGATTTATATAGCGCCAACAGTTTGCGCAGCGCTTAACAAAATAAAGGCAGACATTACAATTACATAACAATTTGGTACAAGAGGAATCAGAGGGCCCTGCTCGCTAGAGCTTACAATCTAAAAAGAAAGGGTCAATTGATACAAGAGGTAATAGCTGTGGGGGATGAGTTGATGGAAAAAGTTAAACAGTGTTAGTTAGAAGCAGGATAGGCTTCTTTAAAGAGAAAGGTTTTCAGGGATCGTCTAAAGATGGATAGATTAGGGGACAGTCGGACAGATTGGGGTAGAGAGTTCCAAAGGATGGGAGAAACTCTGGAGAAATCCTGGAGGCGAGCATGGGAGGAGGTGACAAGGGAGCTAGAGAGCAGGAGGTCTTGGGAGGACCGAAGAGAGCGGCTTGGTTGGTATTTTGGTACTAGGTTAGTGATGTAGCTGGGGGCAGAGTTATGGATGGCTTTGTAAACTATTGTTAGTACTTTGAATTTTATTCGTTGGGTGAGTGGAAGCCAGTGGAGGGATTGGCAGAGAGGGGTGGAGGACGCTGAATGGTTGGTAAGGTGGATAAGTCTTGCAGCAGCATTCATTATGGACTGAAGGGGGGATAGTCTATGTAAAGGTAATCCAATGAGGAGGGAGTTGCAGTAGTCGAGGCGAGAGATAACCAGGGAGTGAGTTAGAAGCTTGGTGGTGTCATTCGTTAAAAAGGGGCGTATTCTGGAAATGTTGCGGAGGCTAAGGCGGCATGATTTGGACAGGGATTGTATGTGGGTCCGAAAGGACAGTTCAGAGTCTAGGATTACCCCTAGCACCCTAATCAGTGTCTCTGTCAGAGACTCTTTACCTAGATCCGAGTTGTGGTGTGTCAGACTGACACTCCGCAACAACGATCGCTGCAATGCACGCCCCCGGGGGAGCGCAGCGGCTTGATATCTTGCTGACGTCATATGACGTCCGGTCAGGTTATCGCAACCACTTTGCCGACATCATATTGCTATATGACGGGCGGCAAGTGGTTAAGTAAAAATATTACAGCGCATTTTGCCCATAGAAAAATGCTTGCTATTTGACTCATTTTGATGAAGTAAAAGGGTTTTGTTCATTTCTTTCTATACTCCGTTTTATTTTTACAGTGAATTGCTAAATTTTTTTCAAAGGCTGCTATTCTGAACAGTTATCCACATTGTCCAGTTTACTGAATGTTTAGCAAAAGCTCCAACTTTAAGCTACTCTGTGCTGTGAAGTCAGATCTAAATGTGTTTCTCACTTTTACTTTGAAATTTGAAAATGTGTTTGCTGACCCTATTCCCCTGCAGACCAGTGGGGTTGATGCTGCTCTTACCATCCCAGATTAGCTGATTAAAAGGTGCTGCTAAACGACTCTGAGGCTACCTCCGTACTTTTATTATTATTATACAGGATTTATATAGCGACAGTTTGCGCAGCACTTCACAACATGAGGGCAGACAGTACAGCTGCAATACAATTCAATACAGGAGGAATCGGAGGGCTTACAATCTAGAATGGAGGGTCCAGTGAAACAAAAAGTAATAAACTGTGGGAAATAAACTGATAGAGAAAATTGAAAATACAGTTGTTAGGTGTGGGTAGGATAGGCTTCTCCTGAAGAGGAAGGTTTTCAGGGATCGTCTAAAAGCTAATGGAGTAGGAGATAATTGGACAGATTGGGGTAAGGCGTTCCATAGGATGGGAGAGGCTCTGCAAAAGTCCTGGAGGTGGGCATGGGAGGAGGTGACGAGGGAGCTAGAGAGCAGGAGGTCTTGGGAGGAATGAAAAGAACGATTTGGTTGGTATTTTGAGACTAAGCGGATGTAGCTTGGGGCTAAATTGTGGGTGGCTTTGTAAGCTGTTAGTATTTTGAATTTAATTAGTTGAGTGAGCGGAAGCCAGTGGAGGGTTTGGTAGAGAGGAGTAGCAGACACAGAATGATTGGTAAGGTGGATGAGTCTGGCAGAAGCATTCTTGATGGGCTGAAGGGGGGTTAGACTATGTAGAGGTAAGCCAATGAGAAGGGAGTTGCAGTAGTCGAGGCGAGAGATGACTAGCGAGTGAATTAAGAGCTTTGGCGTGTCATTGGTTAGAAAGGGGCGTATTTTGGAGATGTTGCAAAGGTTGAGGCGGCAAGATTTGGACAGTGATTGGGCGTTGTGGCTTAAAGGAGAGTTCAGAGTCCAGGACTACACCTAGGACCTTGGCATGCGGAGAGGGGTTTATAGTTGCGCCATCGATTTTGACAGAGGTCGGGGGAGGGGGCATGTGGTGGAGGAAAAATTATAAGTTTGGTTTTGGATAGATAGTTTGAGGAAGTGGAGTGACATCCAGACTGATATATCTGTTAGTAAATACATTAAGCTTTTTGGCTATTTCTGCTTCAGCATAATGTGGCTAAACATTTTGTTTATCATCAGTCACTATCAGCTTTTTTTTTTGCGTTGTCTTTCAATATGATCATCAACTCAACAAGTTAATAGGGTGGTTCTATTTTAATTATTATACTTATATTAAAGAAGTTGAACTCTTCTTACTCAAAAGCCATCTCCCATGATGAACACTATCTTTTTAAAACCCTCAAATTTTCTTGTTTACATGCGAGGTGAATTTTCCCTTTAAGGCCCCTTTCACACGGGGCTGTCTGATCAAGTCCGCCTGTCAGTTTTGCAGGCAGACTTGATCGGACCCTCTAGTCTCTTCTATCGAGCGGCCAATGTCGGCAGACACATGTTCGCTGATACCCACCGCCATCTGATCCTGTCCGTCAAAAACACGACGGATGGTGGTCCTATTCCCCATCTGTCTGGTGAATCGCATCAGATGGAAATGGACAGGCGGTCCGCTTTACATTCAATAGAGCAGAGCAGGGCTGTGTCCATGTTTGCTCCGCTATGCAGTCCTGTCATCCGCCTGCTCAGTGGGGATCAGCAGATTCTGTTTAGTGGAGGCACCCATGTGAAAGGGGCCTATATCTTTTAATGTAAACCAGCTGTGGGTGCACTAGTAAGCAGAGCTGTGTGTACATGGAAAAGCTGCCAAGTTGCTGTTGGGAGCATTGGAGCTGCTGAGACTCTAGCTACATCCAACCCTACTACAGTACATTTTTGTTAACTTTGAGAATCAATTGCTCCCCAGTACCTGCAGCTAAAATAATGGACTTGTTTTAAGTTTAAAAAAATTTGAAACTACCATCAATTTTATTCTTTTAGGTCCTCTACTTTCAGAAAAAATATTGTTTTGGGCATTTTAAGTGCTCCCTTTTTTTATTTAATTTTGTTTTTTAAAGCATGTTTGTATATGCGTGCACAACATTTTTTTTATTTTTTCTCCAGAACCTCATCTGCTTGTTAAAGATATGTACATATTTGTATGTCCATAGTCTCCACGGGTTCACTTTATATTATGTTATTTTGTGGGCCTGTGGAAAATATGGAAATCTAAGAAACCCGTCACTACTGTGCATTTATAAGGCAACATGTTGGTCACTGCAGAATTCATCCTAGTAGAAGGATTGATGTGGGCTGTTCACCCAAATAAAAGTAATATGGTACTGAATAAAGCAAATTTATCTTTTCCTCCATAGAGACTACAGTTTATGTACCTTTTTAACCATGTAGATGTATTCATCTGAAGACAATTGAATAAGGAAATTATTATTTTTTTTCTAGCCATTTACAATTATGAGGGAAGAGGAAGCGATGAGCTCAATCTCCAGATCGGCGACACTGTGCACCTTCTAGAGACACATGAAGGTGAGTGAATGACCATCTTTTACTAATGAACCCAAACTAAAACTGAATACAGACAGTTACAAACAAGATAGGTTCTATAGGTTTGTTCTTAAGTTGAATTTGTATGCAAGTTGGAACAGGTAAAACAATTTTTAAGTGCAACTCCAGCCAAACATTTTTTTTTTTTTTTCGGATAGTATATGGGAGGGTTAACACGTTTTATTTGGCCCCTGTTCAGAAGATTTCACCTCACTTTTTGCCCCTGTGACAATTAGATTTTGAAAATGTTGGGTTGTTGTGGAATCAAGGATTGGTTATAAAGCTTCAGTGGACACATTTTTCCCATGATAACTCTCACATGAATGAGTTACCCTTCCTAGGGGAAGATTTCCTCTCACTTCCTGTTGTCTCCCTCCATTAGGAAGTATGAGTCATTTGTAGGTCGGATGCTTCTAACTTGGGGACTGCCTGTACTTTGCTATGCCAACAATAAGAACTGCAAAAGTTTAGTTTAGCACTATAGACAATAGAACTACCAGATGCGCCAAAATTTCACAAACAGGTAGTGCAGGGGAAACCGAGTTGACCGCACAAAACCCAGAGGTGCACCACATGGCAACCTTGTGAAACCTGCCTTGCATTGTAAAATGAAACCATATGCCATCTGAGCCTAGTAAATGTATCAAAGCATACCTCCCAACTTTTGATGGGAGTGAGGGACACCTATCAGCAAAAGTATGCAAGCATAGGACACACCCCTTGCCATGCCCCCTTAAAGGAGAATGTTACAAAAAAACAAGATTGGTTAAACCCACAAGTACTTCTTCTTCTTTTTTTTTTTTTTTTTTTTTTACCACTGCTATTCCTTTATATTGGCTCTAAGAATTTACAAATGCAGCAATTTAGAAATCAGATGAAATGTTTAGCACTGGAAAACAATTTTTAGATTTTCCAGTGAATTTGAATTTTTAAAAAGTGCATTTTATATACAACTATATAGATCAGACTGATGAGGGACAAATGAGGAGGATTGAGGGACATTGCTTGAAATCAGGGACAGTCCCTCGAAATTGGGGACAGTTGGGAGCTATGTTAAAGTGTCTGGAAACGTTTAGCTAATATAGTTGCATTTTGTTATTCTTCCATTGAAAAACAGATGTTGACAAATGTTAGTAACGTATAGTTACTGTATAGCTGATATGCTTCTAATGGGGTTTCTGGTTCTGGCACATGTACAACTGTCTTATAAATATGGCCTTCTATGTTCAGTGTACCATTGTATGCACTTATCACACGCTAGATTAAGGTGTCATGGATGGCTCCGAAACATTGCACGTTGTCGTTTGATGTGGTCATTCGTCATTAACTCATTTAGACTAGGGATACCCCGATATCTGTGCCAATACCAAGCGTTTGCGCGAGTATCAGTACTCACCCAAATGCTTGTGATACCGATAGTTTGCGGTGCAATTTGCGTCAATACAAAATGAATGGGTGCAAATCGCAATGCAAAGAATCAAATGCGATTTGAACAGGAATGCAGTATGATTCCTGTCTGAATTTAATGCAATTTCCCCCACTGTGTGCGTGTGTGAAGAGAAAAGCACCATCTAGTGGGCAGTTTAAAAAATGTCTGGCTACATGCAAAATAATCTACATAGGTGTCCCATTCGGTTGATGATGGCTTCTCACAGGGGTGGCGGAGATGTAGAGGCAGTTTCTCCCCAAGCTGATATCACTTCTGCCCTGTACCCACAGGGTCCCAGAACTTCTCCTCCAGCGGCCCTGATTTGCTATCATCAGCAGACCAGGTCACCTATGTAGATTATTTGTATGTGGCCAGATCTGTACTGTGAGTTCTAAATTTTTTTTTTTTTTTAAACTGATAATTTTTTTTTTTTGTTTGTTTTTTTGGATATTTATTATAGCAAAAAAAAATTATTTTTTTTCAAAATTGTCGCTTTTTTTGTTTATAGTGCAACAAATAAAAACCGCAGAGGTGATCAAATACGACCAAAAGAAAGCTCTATTTGTGGGGGGAAAAAGGACATTAATTTTGTTTGGGTGCAGCGGCACACGACCGCGCAATTTTCAGTTAAAGTGAGGCAGTGCAGTATCGCAAAAAATGGCCTGGTCATTAAGGGGCAAATCCTTCTGGTCCTTAAGTGGTTAAACTGCCCTCATTTACAGACTTAAGTTCATTCCTTGGATCTAAAAGAACCAAATGATACAATATTTTTTTTATCTCAGGGCTGAGCAATGTGATAAACCTGGCAGGCTGCCTTTTTTTTTTTTTTTTTTTTTTTGACGGCTGTCCGCTGTGAGCAGAGAATGGCTTTGCACTGAAGCGCAGAAATGCTGGAATTTTAGATTGTGGGGGGGGGGGGGGTGGTTGAATCAAGATCACGATTAATCGTGCAGCTCTACCACATGCCTGTACAAATTGTATGTGATTCTTTGCAGTGCGATTTTTTTTTTTTTTTTTTTTTTTTTGCACCAATTTTTGGCATTGACGCAATTCGCAACGCAATGTACCGGTACTTGGTATTGTCAAGTACCTGCCCGAAAGTATTGGGACTCAAACTCGCTGCTAAAGAAATGTTATTGGTGCGACCCTACTTCAGACCATATAAAAGTGTCTGTGGTGTGCAGCACACAGAGCTGGAAACAAGTGGTGTTGTTTGTGGCTCATTACATATGTCTCTTTTTGATATTGTGTGGTCGGAAAGTGGTGAGGAGAGGGTGCGCTGTTCATCATGGTATTTTGGCTCCTACAGTACATAGAGAGATGGAACAAAGTGCTATTTGCTCTCTTTTCCCCCCATAAGGGGCAGGTGCTACACAAGAAAAAAAAACAAACAGACTTCTTTAAGAGTATTTAGAGCAGTTGTTGGAGCAAGGAAAGCTTTTCTGTCTCATCATGACACTTTATGCACGTCTAGAATCATTCTACTTTTTGTGGCAAAAATTATTTATTTTTTTATTGCATGTATACTGCATGTCATATTCAGCAAAGTTAGGTGGAGGATTGTTGCAAGACTTGGTGACGCAGTGATTCCAATAAAGACAACCATATCTCTCATGGTCTTTCATTTTCAGTGTGATATTTACCAGTCTCTGTCTCGGAAAAAGAATTGAACACCTACTCTTGTGCTTCTTATCAGTTCTCCAAAATAGGAAATACAGTTCGGAAGAGTGGCTTTTCACAAGAATGCAGACTGTCAGCCTCCGTCTTATAAAACTGTCTAACATTAACCCACATTGCTACTGACAGCTTGAGACATAAACCACATTGATGATAGAGAAGCAAAACTAGTGCTGCTACACAGCCTTTTAAAGTGAGCACATACACTCTGTTCTCAGCTGCGTTGGAAGCTCAGGTAGGAGGAATGGCAGTGAATGGCTGTGAGGGAGGGGGGTGGTCATTAAGGCTGGCCTCAGGCATGTTCGAACACTCCACGTGCAGAGCCCGCCAGGAAGTCGGCATGGCGCTGCGCTAATCACAGGCAGTGAGACATTTCCCAATCTCTGCAGCCGCACATTGGAAAAATGTCTCACTGCCTGTGATGAGCGCAGCGCCGTGTCGACTACCTGGCGGGCTCTGCACGTGGAGTGTTGCGAACACGCCCGAGGCCATCCTTAGTGGAAATGTCAGCACAAGCCTGATCATTAGAGGAGAGCAGACTGAGTTCCCAGCACAGCTAGAGAACTGACCACGTTCATGACTAGTGTGGTCAATTTTCAACAGGCATTTAGAGGGACTGGCAGGGACACCAGGGATTTCAAACAAAGTTAGTAAGAGAATAGGGTATTTTTTTTTTTTTTTTATAAAAGTACATGGTGCAGCAGGCACATATCAGGAATATGAAGTTGGGTTTACATATTCTTTAAAGTGTTTTTAAAGGCTCAAGTTTTTTTTACCTTCATGCATTCTATGCATGAAAGTAAAAAGACACCTGTGCACCAGCCCCCCCCCCCCCAATACTCAACTGAGCCCCAGTCTTGATCCACCAATGTGCGCAAGAGCAGCGCCTCTCTCGGGTCTCTTCCTCCTCATTTGGCTTCTGTCAATTGCAGCCAGTGAGGAAAGAGGGGGCGGGCCGAGCCATGCTCCGTGTCTGAATGGACACAGCAGCAGCAGCAGCTCTGGAGTGAGCTGGGGGGGCCCCATAGCAAGCTGCTTGTTATGGGGGCACTTTGCAGGAGGGAGGGGCCAGGAGCGCTGGCAGGGGTACCCAAGAAGAGGGGATCTGGCTGCTCTGTGCAAGACCACTGCACAGAGCAGGGCAAGTTAACATATTTTGTTTGTGTGTGTGTGTGTGTGTGTGTGTGTGTGTGTTTTATTTTTATTTTTTATTTTTTTTAAATCTGCATTTAATATCACCAAGTTTAGATTTGAGGCTCTTGCACACGGACCACTTGAACCCTTTCTGCATAACTGAAGCCATATTTTCTCTGCCTATCATTAACCTAAATGACTGTAAGCTACTGTACTTATGTATGTGGTGGTGATATCAAACAAGTACAGCATGCAACCGCTTGCAAAAAAAAATAGAACTTTTAGCTCTCGACTCTCAAGCAGGGTACTCCATAATTAAAGCTAAAAATAAATATAGGTAATCTGAAACATAATAGCGTTTGCTAGCCTACTGCATTAAAACCTGAGACTAAATTCAGATTCTGACAAAAGCCCAATCACAGTTGGCTTTCGGTAAAGGTGTAGTGGCTTATGAAAGGCCCAGACTCCCCACATATTATTTTATAGCTACTTACCAAAGTGAAGGATTTTCAAGAAATGGATCCTTGGTATGTGGTTGAAATGCTGGCTTTTTTGGGAAAAAAATAAATAAAATGCATGTCTTTTTGATTTTTATTATTTTGCTTCTTTCAAATGTTATGTCTGTGATGCACCTAATGTGCATTGCAAGGTATTCTAAGAGGCTGCATATGGGACTTGTGTTTCTATATTTAGAATTCTCCTTCAGCATTTGATTTCTTCATGTGTGTATCATTATAATTATTATGCACAATTAATTATATTCTATTAAAATAAAGTTCTAATGACTTACGTAATGGCTAAGCATGCTTGGTACAGAAATCCGTAGCTAATTATTTCTCCAGGAATTAGCACAGTGGCGTTTTTTGTTGTGGGCAGAATTAGTGGGATACAAAATTAAGCTTTTGTTGTCCTGCATGTTAGCAGAACTAGGCTAATGTGTACCTAGCACCTGAAATGGATTTTAAAATCTGTTATTTTTTTTCACTTTTCCACACAATACAGAGGAGGTAATAATCAGAGATAATTCACAAATGGCTATCGTGCATTGGTAGCAAGTAGGAGGACTGATACACCACTGTCCAGGTCGCACGTTAGTCACATCAACACCCATGTGGTGTCTGGGTTCCCTACTAGAATGTAATGGCCAAATGTGACCAGGCTGGGGCAAGTCGAGGATTACAAAAGTACACTTTCTAAAAATTGTTCATCTGTGCTTGTAGCTGTTCTAGCAAGTGTAGGAAGAGTGTGGGTAGTTGGATCATCTGGAACAGGTATGCAGAAAAGAACTTCTTACCTATATTTGACGTCCCTGATCTGCGTACTTGTTCTGGGAAGTTGCGCAGAAATGACTGAAGTCAGCATGTCCGTGTGAGTGTTAGTATTTTAAGAAGGTCAGAAGTAGCAGGCTCCATGTTTCTCTTCTTCTTTTTTTTTTTTTTTTTTTTTTTTTGAAGGTATACTTTAAAGATGTATGGGAACATGAGGATTTGTTCTTACACGAGAACCTGTCACTTTGCCCTGAGTGGACAAAGTGTCAGATATTCTTTTTTAATTTTTAGGGTTGCAGATCCTGCATTATCCAGTGGCTTGAACCAGGGATGTGGAATTGGGGCGTGGGGTGTAGAAGGGGACTGTGCTCCAGGTGTAGTGTTGATAGTTGGAGGGGAGGCATGCTGGGAGCTTTGGACAATCTATTCTCCAGCGACACCCCTAATAGAAGAAGTAGGGGCCTCAGTAGCTGCTGGAGGAAGGATTCTACTGTCTTCTTCCACACACAGTAGGTTGCTATTAGAAAAGAGCGAACAGTGGCTGAGAACATACCTCAATCTCAGAGCGGCGCTGCTGGGGGAATGAGGGTAAACTGCCCTTCTTTCTGTCTCCCCTTGTCATGTGACATATCACATGACCAGAGGCAGGAAAAAAAATGAACTGCCTTCATTTCCAGTGGGTGTGTCACTGAGAAGTAGTTCTGAAGTGAGTACACAGGGAGTGGGTGGACAGCTCTGCCCTGGACCTCCCCTCTCCTCCTCAGAACCTCCCAAGATCTCCTTAGCCGCCTCCTCCTTCTCTTAGTGCTCGTTCACATGGAAGCCAGGGGGCAGCAAAAGCAGACAGCTGAGCTGTGATTTTTTTTTTTTACCGCCCCCTGACCACCCACTTAAACACAGAATTGCAATTATCATGGCAGATATTAAACAGCATGACATATTCTGCACGCAGCAGAATCACCAATCGCGACCCATTTAAGTAAATAGAGCTGCGTTGCAACTGTCCTGCAACCATGTGCAATTCATGAGGGTCAAAACAGGCAATGAGGAGGTAATATATAGCCTCTTCACCGCCTGTCAAACACACTTCAAAAAGCAGTCAATCGCAAAACACTTTTTAGGTTGACCCTAACCCGAAGTACTGACACACATATGAACAAGCTCTTAGAGCCATCAGCCCCCATCCTCACTCAGAGCTCCCCAAGATCCCTTTAGTTTCACCCCCCCAGAGCCCACCTTCCAGCTTCCCTCCCATCCTTCATCCCACTAATATAGATTTTCAGTCATGCTACTAACACAGGGACACTCTTTCCTTCCAGTAACACCACTGACAAACCTCCACTGTTCCCAACCCAATCATAATTGGCTGTACCGGCAAATGTTCTCTCGTTTCAGCAAGTTCCTTTACCATTGGGCTCTAGCAGTGCTTGCACCCCACGTCCATGACTGGGAGCGGAGCTTTAAACTTTAATACAGGCAGTTGCTCATATTTAACAAAAAAAATATATATATATATGAATTCCAAGTTGGTCACACCGTCATCTTACTTTAATGGTAATTTCGTTGAAGCTGAACTTTTTTCTTTAGGTTGTATCTATGCATTAGCTGACCCGCTGAACATTTTTTTTTTTTTTTTTTTTTTTTACAGGATGGTACAGAGGATACGTTTTGAGGAAAAAATGTAAAAAGGTACATCACTTCCAGTAAAATAAAATATACATGTAAATTTATTGGTGACCGTTGCATATGTCCATTGTGGTTATAGGTTATAGATTTTGGCAACAATAAGGTGTGCTAAAATTGTATGTACAGCGTCTCACAAAAGTGAGTACAGCCCTCACATTTTTGTAAATATTTTATTATATCTTTTCATGTGACGACACTGAAGAAATGACACTTTGCTACAATGTAAAGTAGTGAGTGTACAGCTTGTGCACGCTGGACAGCAGCACCACACTGAGCTTCCCAGTGAACGGCTGTGCAGGAGGGGAGGGGGCTGTCGGGACAAGTCTGATCATTGGAAGAGGGCACACTGCGTTCCCAGCAGAGCTAGAGAACTGGCCATGGTGTGTTCTCCTGCTGTGGTCAATGTTTAATTTGAAAGCAGAGAGACTGGCAGGAACACCAGGGATTTCACACAAAGGAAGCAATACAAAGAGAATACTTTTTCATACAAGTACATAGTATTGCAGGCACATATCAGGAAAATTAAATGTTGGGGTAACAAACACTTTAAGTACAGATACAGTGCACTTGTATTAAAAATGTATATTCTTCTATGGTTTAGGTTGTAGAGAGAAATTCTGAATTTCAAATCGGATGTTTTGGGAGTATAATTTTCTATTGTTGGTGTTCCTTTTAGGATTCTTGTTTTTTAATTAACGTAATTTTTGTTTTTAATGACTATATGTTTGTGTTTTTAGGGTATATTTCCTTCCAACTATGTTCATCTTAAGGAAGCTGCAGTCGAAGGAAAGGGGTAAATAAAATGTGTAATTTATAAAAATGGACCATGTGGTCATTGTGGTTTGTTAAAACTTGTGTTTATTAACCGTAAAAGAAGACCGCGGTTTTTAGCCTGGGAACCTTGAATACATACAGTATGTTTAATTAGACCTTTTTACGTTTGTTAAGCTAGCCATACAAAGAATGAATTGATGGAGGTGCCCGATAAACTTGTTGGCACCCTCCCACCCAACATCCTGCAATCTGAAAATCCAATGAGCCAGGTGGAAAATTGTTGGCCAAACAGAGGCTGCATCCAATCATACCGACTTTTCGGGTTTTTGAGAGCCGTGGATGCTGTCAATAGTTGGCAGGGTAGATTCCTCCATCCACTCTGTGTAGCATGGATAGGGGAATCGATAGCCGATATGGCCAGCCTTGTGGCACATTTCTTTAGACAGCAAGGCAGCCTGTCATTTTATGGGCCTATAGGAAGGCTGCTGCAAAATCTGTCTTGTGGCAGTGTTTTCATATAGTCTCTGTTTAAGGGGAGATTTTCTGCATTTTTAGGGGCTTTTCCACACAGAGGACACACATTTCCCTCCTAAGCCTAATTGGCTGTAAAGGGGAACTGCAAGTTATTTCAGCTATAAAACCTTTGCATTCTGGGATATTGGATACTTTTCGCAAAATAACAGAGCATCAGAAATGTAAATGTATTTACTTGTTAATGTATTTGTTTTATTGTGGCGGCACAGAGCAAAAGATGCAATCCGACTCTTATATGAATGCTAAAATCCACATTATTGATTCAGACAGCCACGAGCTGGTTTGGGTTTATTGATTGCCATGAGGTGTGTAATACATCCTTTGCAGTTAGAGAGTTAGAGGATTAAAGATTAAATTTGGTTTGGGAATTTGTATGAAGCATGCAGCTGGGGGGGGGGGTGGTGACCATGATGCAAAGTTTGTCTGACCAGTTTGTTTTATATAACTGTAATTGCTATTTTTCAATACAATGCACATAAAGAGTATAATAGAATGAAAATATATTGTTATTCTATTATACTCTTTATGTGAATTGTATTGAAATTTAGTAATTACAGTTATATAATACAAACTGGTCAGACAACTTTGCATCATGGTCACCCCCCCCCCCCCCCCAGCTGCATGCTTAATACAAAGTCCCAAACCTCTCTCTTGAATTGTCAAACAGGGATGGAGGCATTGTACCTACGGGTCCTATGCCTCATATAAAGTCCCAAATCTGCCCTTTCCCCAAAGGTGAAATTAGAGCAGCCATGTAAACCCTTTTTATTCCAGTTATGTATTTTTAAGCTTTTTAAATGCAGCTATTAAAAGTACTTAATGTTGTATTTTTAGATCAGCTTTCTATATTGGAAGGGACGACAACATCAGACATTCAGGGTTTTTGATTGCATTTTATTTCCTTTTATTCTAATATGCCGCCTACTACTTCACTTTTCCATTCAACAGGCATGGGCAAGGGGGTGACGCTACTCTGCTCCGTAAAGTATTTAGAGAAAGTGATGTCAGAAAGTTGTGCTCTGGCAAAAGGAGGCCCTAAATGTTTCCAGTACTTGAGCCAGAGTATTGGATGTTATTTTGATCTGTATATTTGTACCTTTTAGGCAGGTTATGATGTCATTATGATGTTAAACCTCCTCACGTGCTAGTGTGTTCCTTTAGATCGGCAGGGACACACTAGTACAATAGGGGTGATGGTGGTGGTGTTGGGGAAGGGTATGGGGTGGTCAGTAAATAACCTTTTAGATTAATGATTAAAAAAAAAAAAAAAATTGATTATAGGTTATGGCAATGTGCACATCATTAATGGACTTGCATAAACTTCATTGAGTTTTATGACTGAGTTTATCTTGGCCTGTAGATGGACATCAGTATTCTTATCATCTGATTACTGTATAATGATATCTCTATACTGATTACAAGATGGCTGTATAAAGAAGACATACCGTACTAAAATAAGAAAGTTGATTTATTTTGATAGGATGAATACATTAAAAGATAGTTACTGCTCACAACTAAGACCCGCTGAAAGGATTGACGCCAACATGCAGCAAGCCATAATACAATTTGTGTTACATTAGTAAATGCCATGTTTTCAAATCGTTTAAGATATGCTAAAGAAATAATCAGTACAGCGAAGACAGATAATGCAAGGAGAAAATCACTGGCACTTCCTTTTTTTTTTTTTTTTTTTTTTTTTTTCTTTTTTTTTTTTTCTTTTTTCTTTTTGCCCATTTTTTTTTCATTTTTTTTCTTTTTTTTTTCTTTTTTCTGCTTTTTCTTTTTTCTTTTTTGGGCTGGGGATGAGCTGAAACTGAGGGGAGGGGGGTGGGAAAACAGGGACTTGAACTGGGCGTACACGTGAACTGGGGTGCCTTTTTGCCGCGAGGACATTGGACTGAAACTGGGGCGCGCGCATGGCGTGAGGCTGCAGCAAACAGACTGGGGCAGGGGGTGGCGTCCAGGCGCGCTAGGAGGCGTGGCTTGGCGGCTGGAGCTCTGGGCGCTTGCCCTGGCGAACTTGGCTGGCCTCTGGGAACTGTGTAAAACTGGGCGGGGCGCCCACCCCTCCCCTCGGGCGAGACTGGGTGTGCCTAGGAAATCGCGGGGCGCGGCGCGGGGTTCACTGCCTTGCGAGGCACTCGCGGGCTGTGGGTAAACTTGGTGGCGCGGGCGGTGCTTGCGGGGCCTGCGCAGCGGGGGGGGCGGGGCACTGCTGAGACCTGCACGCCGCGGGGCGGGCGAGCCCGCTGCATGGCGCAGCGCGTGCATTACTGCGCCTGGGGCAGACTGGCGGGCTTTTTTTTTTTTAAAGCCCACCGCCCATCTGATCCCATTGGGGAAGTTTACCCTCATTTCCACTTCTGTCTTCAGTGAAGGTTTTTTGGTTGTAGTTGGCTTATAAGTAACCCTGTCACAAACATGGGCAAGTCCAAGTTGATGATGAAAACCTTCGTAAATGTAGGTTACCTGCAGTGAAAACTAAATCCCAAACCAATAAGTAAGTCCAGATATATAGGCTGCTGAAAATTATATGTATAGCTGGACTTTGTGAAAGTAAAACTGCCCCCCCCCCCTCCTGAAAACTGCTGTAGTTCCTATAAAAAGATACTGACCACTTGGAACGGTCAAACAAGTTTAGATTTCCAGATAAAGACCCCAAAACAAAACGACTCAACGTTTCGACAAGCAATTATTAAAAATTTTTCCCCCTGTACTGTACTTGCTATGTAAATGTCCCTTCTTTACATGCATACATACTAGAGCCGATAAAGGCAGGAGCCAATTAACCTACCAGCATATCTTTTGGAGTGTGTGAGGAAACTGGGTTACTCAGAGGAAACCCATGCAAACTCCATGCATGTTGTGTCCTGAATAGGATTCCGAACCTGAGGACCCTAGTGCTATAAGGCAGACGCGCTAACCACTAAGTTAAATGGTTTAAGCAGGAGGTAAACCTTGCTGCTTGACATAAGCCCTTTTAACAATTTAGTTTCATGTTGATTTGTTAGCAGTACTAAGTACTGTTTGTATCTGAATTGATAACCTAACTCGTTCACAATTTTACAATAAATGACATTCATCTTTGTAGAAAAAAATTATGTTCATAAACTTTCCATGTATATGGCCATACTGGAGTTCCCAACTTAATGAAAGTTGATTATTTTTTTTTCCAGGAACCCTGGGGGTTAAGCCCTGGACCAATTTGCAGCCAAAGGACCAGGCCCCTTTTTGTGATTCGGCACTGCTTCGCTTTAACTGACGCGCGGTCGTGCGACGTGGCTCCCAAACAAAATTGGTGCCCTTTTTTTCCCACAAATAGAGCTTTCTTTTGGTGGTGTTTGATTACCTCTGCGGTTTTTATTTTTTGCGCTATAAACAAAAATAGAGCGTCAATTTTGAAAAAAAATCCAATATTTTTTACTTTTTGCTATAAAAAAATCTCTCAAATTTTTTTTAATTTTTTTTTCTCAGTTTAGGCGATACGTATTCTTCTACATATTTTTGGTAAAAAATATTGCAATTAGCGATTATTGGTTTGCGCAAAAGTTATAACGTTTACAAAATAGGGGGTAGCTTTTATAGCATTTTTAACCGCTTCAATACCCGGCCATAGTCATATGACGCCCACAAGGTGGATCTACCATCCTGGGTGGGCGTCATATGACGTCCTCGGATTCCCGGCCGCATCGCTCGGGACCCGGTGCGAGTGCCCGGCGGCCGCGATGTCCGCCGGGCACCCGCGATTGCCCGTTAAAACAACGGGACCGGGCGGGACCGTGGAGCTGTGTGTGTAAACACACAGCTCCCCGTCCTGTCTGGGGGGAGGAGACCCATCATGTGATCCCAGTACAGAGGATCACATGATCGGTCTCCTCCCCTTAAGTCCCCTCCCACTACAGTTAGAATCACTTCTATTAGGGACACACATTAACCCCTCCAGCGCCCTCTAGTGTTAACCCCTTCCCTGACAGTCACATTTACACAGTAATCATTGCAATTTTATAGCAACGATCGCTGTGTAAATGTGAATGGTTCCAAAAATGTGTCAAAAGTGTCCGAAGTGTCCGCCGCAATGTCGCAGTCACGAAAAAAAAATCGCAGATCCCCGCCATTACTAGTAAAAAAAAAAATTCGATAAATCTATCCCCTATTTTGTAGACGCTATAACTTTTGCGCAAACCGATCAATATACGCTTATTGCAATTTTTTTTACCAAAAATATGTAGAAGAATACGTATCGGCCTAAACTGAGGAAAAAAATAGTTTTTTTAAAAAAAAATGGGATATTTATTATAGCAAAAAGTAAAAAATATTGTGTTTTTTTTTCAAAATCGTCGCTCTTCTTTTGTTTATAGCGCAAAAAATAAAAACCGCAGGGGCGATCAAATACCACCAAAAGAAAGCTCTATTTGTGGGAAAAAAAGGACGTCAATTTTGTTTGGGTGTAACGTCGCACGACCGCGCAATTGTTAGTTAAAGCGACGTATAGAATTTAATTGTTAGGCAAGTGGGTGGAGATAGCAGGTGGTCTATCGCATCCCAAATTAGATATATAATAAATTTATCAGTAGGCCATAATGTGCATGAATCATAGGCCAGTACCCCAAAGGGATGCTTGGAGTGAAGATAGACACTTTGAAAAGGTATATGCGTGTAATAAAGTAAATATTTTATTCAGGATATACAAAAAGAAAGGAGGGAAGGCTCAGTGTAGCATAGTATGTTTACATACAAAGAATGTAATCAATTGATGCAGTTAATAGCATGTCAAATAGCAAAAACATACAAAGCATTATGACACTCATAGAAACTTGCTTGGTACATATGGTAAGGAAGATGCCAACATGTTTCGGACTTTGGTCCTTTATCAAGGCAACTAGATATCCTTTAGATTCTCATCTAGGTGTATGAGGAGTCATAGGGTTAGTGTCAGTAAAATATAACAACATTATACTGTCAAGATATACATTGCTAGATATAGTTAAATAGATGGGTGGTCAGAGAGATACTCACATGTCCTAACGGTGCCTATTTTTATGCCAAAAAAAGGGGGGGCCACTGAGCGTGGTGTCCAGGGGTGTCCAAGAGGTATAAAGAGTAAAAACAAGATGAACTTGACCACAAAAATGTGGAAGGCTTGCTGGATGACCCTCAATGGCTACAAGGTCCAAGGTACAGGGCTGGGGCGGGGAGCCCGGGTCCTGTATCAGGCAGACAGGCCAGACAGTGTATCACTGTAGGAATGGAGTATAAAGCAGTAGTAAGGACAAGTATCTGAATGTACAAGGTATGGCCAAACAAAATCAGAAAGGCCATGTGTTTACCTGAATCAGGAGCATGAAGTGTGGATAGCAGGTCATCTCTGGATAGTCAGCAGCATGTACTGAGGCCAGAGTGGAGGATATTAGTAGGGTCAGGTAATGAGCATCAGCTGAATGTGGGAGTGGATATGCTGCTGAAGGCATAGCACTAATTAGCTGGAGTGTCTGTAGGAAGAAAGGCGCCAAACAGTGCCAAAGTATACTTCCTGTGTTGTGGACCTCTGACGGGGCGGCGCCGGGCGCGGCCGCGTCATGACGGCGCGGGCACGTCCGGCGTCGTGACGTCACCGACGCGGGAAGAGAACCGCCGACAACCTGATGCGCTCCAAGGTGGAGCGCAAACAGGAAGCGGATGTGATGTAGAGTCCGAATGGACGGCGGGAGTGTAGCGCATGCGCAGAAATGGTTTAGCGCATGCGTACCAGGTCTTACCCGCGCCGGGTACCTTCTGCATCCCAGAATGCAGATTTTTTAGACAAAATGCGTACCTCACTTCACGCATACCAACAACACACCTCTCAAAACCCAAAACCCAAACGACCAACACGCTAATTGATTCTTCCAATAACATCATCAACCTTTCTTCCCATACACTCACTTGTCACGAAACCTCAGTCCTAGAAAAGGGACTCACCTTTTGTCCAATCTCACAGCTGGACAAATTTACAGCTATCAAAGATATACATTTGTTTATTCGCAAGTTACTTTTGCACAGTATGTACACACCGAACCCTTTTTCTGATAATGTTTTACACACTGCCACAGAAACTACTGCCCTTCAGCAGCTCATTGAACTCCTCGAGGAGAGTAACCCACCAGATTTGATTGACACCATTGATCTTGAAAATCTCCTCAATAACTTTGAGGATGAGATTCCATCCCATGATTCACATCCCCCTCATCACATCTCTCTTAAGAAAAAATCAAGTTTCTTTCCTTCACCCAGCACCAATCCGCGTGCTGCACTATTTTTACAGTCAGTGACCAACGAAATACGACACCTTTAAAACTTCCCCCACCCATCCCAAAAATAAAAACTTCACATATAACCAACACTTAGCCCTACAAGAGTTAAAGACTAATCCATCTATAGTGATCAAACCGGCAGACAAGGGTGGAAACATTGTTGTCCTAGACAAAGCTGACTACCTTGAAATGTGTCTTAACATACTACGCAACCGTGAGTGGTATGCCACAATATCCAGTACATCAATCAGGTTATTCCAACAGGAACTATATACCCTTGTTGATGATGCATTCAGACAACACATTATTGACAAATCTACTCTTGAATATATTAGGACCAAATTTCCTAGAGAGGCAACATTCTATGCCTTACCCAAGGTACATAAAAACCTTCCCAGACCACCAGGCAGACCCATCGTCTCCGGACGGGGCTGCCTTACGGACAATTTGAGCCGTTATATAGACAAATTACTCCAACCTCTAGTACAGGCATTACCTTCATACATACGTGATACTACACACCTACTCCAAGGTCTGTCGGACCTCCACGTCGATGCCGACACTGTCCTGGTCGCCATCGACGTTGAGGCCCTCTACAGTTCCATACCCCACTCCTTAGGACTTACAGCCATCCAACATACTCTGTCTAATGCCAATATCTACTCTCACGAGCTGTCTCTTTTCATCATTAGAGCACTCAAATTTATTCTAACCCATAACTTCTTTTCCTTCAACGGTTCCCACTACCTCCAGGTACAGGGCGTCGCCATGGGCACTTGTTGCGCACCGGCGTACGCCAATCTGTACCTGGGGAGTGGGAACGTGACCTGTTCAGGACTGATGCAGCCAGTACCTTTACAAAACATATAGCTTCGTTTCGTCGCTATATAGACGAGATTTTGATTCTGTGGCAAGGCCCGACCGATACTCTACAACACTTCCTTATATATTTGAACACGTCGAACTCCCTTAACCTAAAATTTACAATGACTTACAGTTATAGTTCCATCTCTTTCCTTGATCTCACGCTTAGCAAGGATATACATGGAAAACTACAAAGCCAACTGTTCCGCAAACCAACTGCCGGTAATACCATCCTTGCAGCCTCTAGCTTCCACCCCCAACCTCTCCTGAAATCTATTCCCTTTGCTCAATATTTACGTGCCCGACGAAACTGCTCGACGGATACCTCCTTTGAACACGAGGCCTCTGCACTGAGGGACAGACTCCGTGCACGTGGATACAAAAATAGCGTCCTCAAAAACGCATACAAAAAAGCGAAATCTAAACCACGCTCTGTCTTACTCATCCCTAAAATTAGTGGGCCATCCACACAACCACCCCTCAGAATCATTACGAATTACTGCCAACAACACAATGAAATTACTCAAATACTTTCTAAACACTGGCACATCATTTCTACAGACAGGACACTTTCCCCCTTTGTCCCGCCCAAACCTTTGATCACCTATCGACGTGCCCCTTCCCTCCGTGATAAACTCATTACAAGTGAATACAAAAGTAGTAATAAATCCCAGAGACAACTTAAGGGTACCTTTCCATGTGGCAATTGTAATTACTGCAAATACCTACCCAAATCCAATCTACATAACGTTCTACCCAACGGTCAACGTTTTTTCCCCAAACATTATGTAAACTGCCGCTCAATTGGTATTGTCTATCTTTTGGAATGTGAATGTGGGTGCTTCTACGTGGGTAAGACCAAATTGCCATTCTGGAAAAGAATATATGGCCATATTACCAGTATAAACCAAAGAGATCCCGATTTACCATTGGGACGACATTCTTCCATCGTTCATCCAGATACCACCCCTAAAATTTCGTTCAAAGCTTTGGACCATATTCCTCCTCCAACCCGTGGGGGCGATTACAATAAAGCGCTCTTACAGAGCGAACTTCGATGGATTTTCCACCTAAATGCCACCATACCCCCCGGCCTCAATGAGGCCTTTAATTTCAAACCCTACCTTGAGGGTTTTGAGACGGGAATCTGTGAATTAGATTTATAACTTGGTCCCCCACGAGAAGCACTCACAGAATTACTTTGTCATTCCTATACACCTGATGTATCTACATACTGTACTAAATACTGTGGATATGTATGTATATGCTTGTTCCCTTCAATCCAATGTCTTTATGCCATGTATTGTTTAATACTGCAAATCGCATTATTTATTGTCATGCCAGTTATTCACTTGTCCTCTCCTGCCTATTTTGCCATTTTGCCTCTAATTTTATATATATGCCCATCTACTTTGCCTGCTCTCCCTCATCGTGCTACCCGGCGCGGGTAAGACCTGGTACGCATGCGCTAAACCATTTCTGCGCATGCGCTACACTCCCGCCGTCCATTCGGACTCTACATCACATCCGCTTCCTGTTTGCGCTCCACCTTGGAGCGCATCAGGTTGTCGGCGGTTCTCTTCCCGCGTCGGTGACGTCACGACGCCGGACGTGCCCGCGCCGTCATGACGCGGCCGCGCCCGGCGCCGCCCCGTCAGAGGTCCACAACACAGGAAGTATACTTTGGCACTGTTTGGCGCCTTTCTTCCTACAGACACTCCAGCTAATTAGTGCTATGCCTTCAGCAGCATATCCACTCCCACATTCAGCTGATGCTCATTACCTGACCCTACTAATATCCTCCACACTCTGGCCTCAGTACATGCTGCTGACTATCCAGAGATGACCTGCTATCCACACTTCATGCTCCTGATTCAGGTAAACACATGGCCTTTCTGATTTTGTTTGGCCATACCTTGTACATTCAGATACTTGTCCTTACTACTGCTTTATACTCCATTCCTACAGTGATACACTGTCTGGCCTGTCTGCCTGATACAGGACCCGGGCTCCCCGCCCCAGCCCTGTACCTTGGACCTTGTAGCCATTGAGGGTCATCCAGCAAGCCTTCCACATTTTTGTGGTCAAGTTCATCTTGTTTTTACTCTTTATACCTCTTGGACACCCCTGGACACCACACTCAGTGGCCCCCCCTTTTTTTGGCATAAAAATAGGCACCGTTAGGACATGTGAGTATCTCTCTGACCACCCATCTATTTAACTATATCTAGCAATGTATATCTTGACAGTATAATGTTGTTATATTTTACTGACACTAACCCTATGACTCCTCATACACCTAGATGAGAATCTAAAGGATATCTAGTTGCCTTGATAAAGGACCAAAGTCCGAAACATGTTGGCATCTTCCTTACCATATGTACCAAGCAAGTTTCTATGAGTGTCATAATGCTTTGTATGTTTTTGCTATTTGACATGCTATTAACTGCATCAATTGATTACATTCTTTGTATGTAAACATACTATGCTACACTGAGCCTTCCCTCCTTTCTTTTTGTATATCCTGAATAAAATATTTACTTTATTACACGCATATACCTTTTCAAAGTGTCTATCTTCACTCCAAGCATCCCTTTGGGGTACTGGCCTATGATTCATGCACATTATGGCCTACTGATAAATTTATTATATAGTTAAAGCGACGCAGTGCCGAATCGCAAAAAGTGCTCTGGTAAGGAAGGGTGTTTAAAAGCCCTGTATTGAAGTCGTTAATATATATATTTTTTTTTTACTAGTAATGGCGGCGATCAGCGCTTTTTATTGTGACTGCGACATTATGGCAGACACATCGGACATTTTTGACATATTTTTGTGACCATTGTCATTTATACAGCAATCGTGCTATTAAAATGCACCTATTCCTGTGTAAATGACACTGGCAGTGAAGGAGTTAACCACTAGGGGGCGGGGAGGGGTTAAGTGAGCCCTGTGTGTGTTTTCTAACTGTCTGGGGGCGTGGCTTGGCGTGTGACATCACTGATCGTCGTTCCCTATGACAGGGAACAGACTATCAGTGACAGTGTCACTAGGAAGCACGGGGAGAGGTTTGTTTACACATACCTCTCCCCGTTCTTCAGCTCTGTGACCCGATCGTGGGACACCAGCGGAGATCAGACCTCAGGACCGGGTCGCGAGCGCGACCCACGGCTGGGCTCTTAAAGGACAACGTACCTGTACGTTGATGTGCCCAGCCGTGCCATTCTACCTACGTATATGTGCAGGAGGTGGTCCTTAAGGCTGCTTTCACACTGGGGCGGTGCGGGGCGGCGACGGTAAAGCAGCACTATATTTAGCGCTGCTTTACCATCGTTTTACCAGCGGTATGCGGCCGCTAGCGGGTGGTTTTAACCCCCGCTAGCGGCCGAAAAAGGGTTAAAAACCTCCGCAAAGCGCCGCTGCAGCGGAGCTTTGCGGGCGGTATCCCCGCGGTCTCCCATTGATTTCAATTTGTAGGAGCGGTGAACACACCGCTCCTTCACCGCTCCAAAGATGCAGCTAGCAGGACTTTTTTACCGTCCTGCTAGCGCACCGCTCCAGTGTGAAAGCCCTCAGGGCTTTCACACTGGAGACGCAGCAACAGCTGTTTCGGGTCGGTTTACAGGCGCTATTTTTAGCGCAATAGCGCCTGCAAACCGCCCCAGTGTGAAAGCAGCCTAAGCGGTTGAAGAGTAGAACTATAGGCAACACTTTTTTTTTTTTCTTTTTATTCCATTTTGTATAGAGTAGTGGAGGATTATAACCCCTGCCAGATTTTTTTTTTTTTTTTTTACCATCTTTATCCCATTGAGGAGATTTTTCTTCACTTTCTGTCCCATAGCCAAACGGGAAGTGAGAGGAAACTGGACTCTGGACTGGAAATCCACTTTAATGAAATGAGTAGCTTTGCCTTCATAAATCACTATGGGGGTTATTTACTAAAGCTACGAGTGCAAAATCTGGTGCAGCTCTGCATAGAAAACCAATCGGCTTCCAGGTTTTACTGTCAAAGCTTAATTGAACAAGCTGAAGTTAGAAGCTGATTGGTTACTATGCACAGCTGCACCAGTTTTAGTAAATCTCCCCCACTGTTTGTTTTTTAGTACTGTAAAGCTAATGCAAGTGATTGGGAGTGGTTGCATTAAAGCGGGACGGTACCTGAAATTTTTTTTTTTTTTCTTAAAAGCCAGCAGCTACAAATACTGCAGCTGCTGACTTTTAAAAAATGGACACTTACCTGTCACAGGTTCCAGCAATGTTGGCAGCAGAGGCCGATCAATCGATCGGCTCTCTGCTGCTGCCGGCGCCATTCTCGGTGAGGGAATCAGGAAGTGACGCCTTAGCGGCTTCACTTCCCGGGTTCCCTCCTGCGCATGCGCGAGTCGCGCAGTGCAATGAGAATCGTCAGCGATGTCTGCCGCAGACAGCGCGCCGGGACAGGAAGCTGCGTTTATGCCCGTAAGTGGGTGCAGATACCCGTCTTAGACAGGTATCTGCACCCCCCCTCCCCCCTGAAAGGTGCCAAATGTGACACCGGAGGGGGGGAGGGTTCCGAAAAGCAGAAGTTCCACTTTAGGGTGGAATCTCGCTTTAAGCTTGCACGTTTAGTTGTCCTCCTCGTGTATGTGGGCTTTTCTGTGTCTTGAATCCCCCCACACAATGTCATGGGACCCCCTGCAGTCGTCCTCCACACTGTTCCATACCCTCTGCCATATGCCTGGCCTCCTCTTCTGTTATTTATTTGGCTGCACTTCTGCTGCAGTCCTACTTTGAGCCACTTTTTCAAGGCTTAAAAAACGTAGCAGCGGCAGTTGTCAGACTGTCATTAGCAGCTAGTGATTGCTGTAAGTTTGCTTCGGTTTGCTTTTTCTATATAGATAAAATCCTGAAATATGTACGTAAACATCTGTCGGCATAATACATTTCTATTTTATATAAAGTTGTAATTTAGCTTTATTGCTCTTTTGTAAGTTTATCACTTTATGGATTTCAGGTTTACTTGCAAATATGTTCCCATTTGCTTTCAAGAAAAAGTAATTTCAAGACATATAGACTTGTTTATTAAAGCCGTACGTAGAATGGTGGTGTATAAACTGCAGTAATTCATAGCAGCCAATCAAATTTCATCTCTACTTCAAAGCAGTGATGGATGATTGCTTGGTCGCTGTCAGTGTTGCGCTTACCCTGATGATGGACCGTGCTCAGTGGTATTGTTTTAGTTATTTGTGTGTTAATTCATAACGGGTATTTATTTTGAATTTTGCATTTATTTTGTAGGCAACATGAAACGGTCACACCTTGCGAGATTCCGCTCGTACATGAAGTCACCACCACGCTGCGCGAGTGGTCCATCATATGGAGGCAACTTTATGTTGTAAGTAAATCAAGACAATTATCAGTGTTATAAGTCTTAGACCCCTTTCACACTGAAGGCGTGTTTTAGCACTAAAAACAGTGCCTGTAAAGCGCCTGAAAAATGCCTCCCCAGCGTGAAAGCTTGAGTGATTTCACACTGGGACGGTGCGCTTGCAGGGCATTAGAAAAAGTCCCACAAGCAGCATCTTTGGGGCGCTTTGGGGCGCTTTGGGAGCGCTGTGAAGGCATCTGCAAATTCCTTCGGCAGCACCGCAACACGGGCGCTTTTTAACCCTTTATTCGACTGCTAGCAGGGGGTTAAAAGCACCCTCCTAGGGCCCTTGAAGCACAGCTAAAACTATGGTAAAGCACCGCTAAAACTAGCAGCGCTTTACTGCTTAAAGGGGGTTTTATGTTAAAGGGGGTCTTATAAATAAAATGTTATAGTTTTCTTGTATCACATTATGTCCTTGATTCCCATAGCGACAAGGCAGATTATTTTATTCTTCCACTTCACTGGAAAGCAAATCTAATTGATTTTTAAAGAGAATGTCAGGTTTTTTTTTGTACATAGTTTCTTAGCTTATTATGGTCAGGAAAATGTATTTCTAGGTAAATATGAAATGCGCATATTAATGTTTTTAGTCTCCTTAGCGAGTGGGGCAGTTCCTTCTCCAGACATGTTTCTTCTTTACAGAAAAATGCACTTTCAGTGAATATGCTGCTTGTGTCGTTTTTGTAAAGTTAAGTAGCTGAATGTGTCTGCCTTTCATTGTCTAACTTTGGTAGAAAATGATTTCTAACTTTGGTAGAAAATTATTTTGGTACCACCTTAATGAGCAGCTGTTGTAAGAAAATCCATTCCAGAAAGGGTGTAGCTAGTAATGGTAAAGCCAGTCAGACGGTTCGAACTTCTGCCGGTTCACCAGGAACCGACTGAGATTGGAACCATGTATGGGCTGGCTGAATGTACCCAAGTTGATCGATCTGCTTGGGTACAACCAGCCTGTTGGATTTTACATGCACTTATTGCCAGCAGCTTTTATAACTGCTAGCAATAATCACTGTGTTCTCCTCCTGGCAGGGATGGCCTCACTACCCCCACTGACTGTGTTGATGGGGGGGATTTGAGCAAATTTCTTTCCTACCACTTGTGGTTGCAAGAAATAAATTTGCTCCGTCTATGGCCGGCCTTAGTCACATTAACCAGATCACTTCTACTGTACGTCATGATGGTGGCCTTGGTGTTCTGGACTGCACTGGTTTTTACACTAGTACTCAGTGTTTACACAATGACTATGATAACTGTCATTCGTACAGATTTCCCCCCCCCAAAAAATGGCAACATTGACCTCAACAGGAATCACAAGGCATAGAGCCAGTTTGATTGCCTCTGTGCCTTGTAATCGCTGTTATTGTCATTCTTAACTATCACAAATGTAAACTGTACTACTGTTTTGTGTTTGAGAACCCTCTCCTTTCTCTCACATTTCATGAATTTCAGTCATTCAGGTAGGCTGCAGCATGTTTTTTCCCACTGCATGTGACCTGTACATTATCCCCTTACCTCCTCCTCCCTCTGTGTATGGCCTGTACATTGATCATGCACCACGATTCATATTTTAGCCACAATACCA
This sequence comes from Lithobates sylvaticus, assembly GCA_028564925.1. Taxonomy (NCBI): domain Eukaryota; kingdom Metazoa; phylum Chordata; class Amphibia; order Anura; family Ranidae; genus Lithobates; species Lithobates sylvaticus. Next base: position 37,584,076 of record CM053036.1, on the reverse strand, counting down.
GCATGATGCTTGCTTTTATAAGAAACTGTGTTAAATGAGGTTATCTTGGGGTGTTTACAAAAAGGGGTCGATTTTGTGATGTTTGTAGTGACCTGACATGTTTGTTTTCTTATAGTGGAAAGTAAGGGAAACTATTTTTTATTTTTTTTTCCAAAGTTGTTGGTCTTTTATCCTTTTTTTATTAAAAATAATAAAAACTAAGCGGTCAATATTTACCACCAAAATGTTTCATTTACCTCAAAAAATTATATAAAATGAATCTTGGTACAGTGGTGAGTGATTGTCAGTCAAGCTATCACAGCACTGAAAATGGCCTGGTTATAATGGGGTTTATAAAGGCTGGTACTTAAGCAATTAATCTAAGACTAGTTTAGATATTTTCAGCACCCATCCCAGTGGCTTTCTTCATGCGCAGTTATAAATGAGTAACAAAGCTCACTGTTGAAATGTGTTTTTTGGTAACATTTCCAAACCAGTTCAGTTTAATGTGGCTTAACTACCACTATCTATATGTACCTAAAATAAATGAAAACCTTTTTGGACTAGATTTCTTTATATTTAAACCTTTCCACTTTTTGGGGGTCAAATGTGATTTTTGTTGTATACATTTGTGAAGCCACACTGCTATGTCAAGGCATCGGTGCAAATTTAGGTTCCTGGCTCCTAACTATCTGAGTTCCTAGCCTGAAACATTTAAAGTAATAAAGTGATTGAGAGTGGGATACCTTGGAGGTTGACTACTGTTCCCTATAGGTACAGCAATACACTAGAAGACCAGACCTACCAAAGACAGCTAAAGCCACTTCTACCCCCTCCCCTCAGTGTGTGTATGTACTAAGTTCAACATGGCAAAAGAGGCAACTTCTCAAATAAATCTGTAACTGGCATAAGGAAAGGTTCACATGGCCAGCACAATACAAAGACACAATATACTAATTCAGTAATTTCCTCAAAGCTGATTATTTGCAACTATATCTTAAGACTATGGATTGGTTTTATTTGTTAGCAGCATGTAAACAACAAAATATTAATGTTGGCTCCTAGCAAACTACTATCCCTTGCTATATATACTTATTTGTTACTTATCTTCTGCTTGATTCACTCACTTGGAAGCGCACACAGATTTCAGAGGGTTTACACATACCATTCACATATCAACATTGGGGCTAATTCCCCTATTCACATTTTACAGTTTTGCCATCACTTTCTGGACACTATGCACGTTATGTGCACACACACACACAGATGGGGGGGGGGGTCTCCCCGTCTCAACCCCGGGGAGATACTACACCCGGTATCCCCACTCTCCTGTGCAGACATCGTGCCCAGCTTTGAGGCCGTGCATATATTACAGGGCTCAAAATTTCAAGTCCTGAGCTGCTAGCCAGGCCTCAAGGGTTACCCGCCACCGCCCAACCCCTACCCTGCCACGCCCCTAAACCCGCCCTCATAAATTCTCATGAAATGACACTTTAATGTTTTATGCAATAAGTTATAAAAATATTAACAACTTTTATCCATGCCCATCAATGCAGCCTGTGCCCACCGTGCAGCCCACCTGTGGAGGGGGAAGAGAGGAGAGCCGCTACTGGATGATAAGAGCAGGGAACATCACAGCTTTCGTTTCAATAGCTGTGTGTTCCCCCACCACGCGCCGTCACATAAGCCCCTCCTCTTGTCCGGGGAACTTGATACATGTGATCCTAGGATTGGACAGGTGATCTGTCTATCAAAGTCCCGAAAAAAGAGGAGGGGCTTATGTGACGCGCACGGCGGGGGAACACACAGCTATTGAAACGAAAGCTGTGATGATCCCTGCTCTGATCATCCAGTGGCAGCTCTCCTCTCTTCCCCCTCTGTGATTGGCGGTGCTCGCGCCCCCCCCCCCCCCCCCCGCTCCCAGGCAGCCCTTCTCGCCAGCCCTCAAAATTCACTCGCCAAAAAGGCGTTACTAGATGTCAAGATACCTGGTCTCATTATGTACTTTTATGTATATTTTTCATATCTATTTATAATTTATTTATAATAATTATCATTATTGTATTGCAGGCTATGAGTAGCATATTTGAGGGTCATATCTATTTATAATCTATTTATAATAATTATCATTATTGTATTGCATGCTATGAGTAGCATATTTGAGGGTCATGTGACTACCTATATATTTGATACAATGTTTTTCTCAATAATCTGGAATGAATTTTTAGTTTGCAACATTAAATCATGCATTGTAATTTCATGTATTGATTTGGTCTCCATTTTGACATGGCGGGCCTCACTTAAAGTCCCAATTATCTCTCCTTTTTCTATAAACCAATATAGGGATGGAGGCACACCACGTGTGTTTAAGCGAGTGTCGCATCCAATTCACTGTCCAATGAAATATTAATGTTGGCTTCTAGCAAACTATACCTTGCTATATACTTATTTGTTGTGTGCATAAAGTCAAATCAATACTTGTATTTCCCTTTTATAGCAAGATAATCGAGACATGTTTAACTGCGTCAGAAATATGATCTGTGACCTGGTGGAGTGGAGATCACAGATCTTGTCTGGAACGCTGCCCCAGGATGAACTGAAAGAGCTCAAGAAGAAAATCACAGCACGGATTGATTATGGAAACAGGTCTGTAGACTTTAAAATCCACGTCCTATTTTCTTTTTCTTCCTGTGGATTTTAATATGCATTTTTTTTTTTTTTAATTAAAGCTCAGCATGGGGGGGGGGGGATATTTATAAACAGTTAATCTGACATCAAATACTCACTGCAGGTGAATCTTCCAGGTACATGTTTTAACACTTTACTGCAATGAGGGGTAAAGGGGATGATATAATGTGTGTAAATCCGACCGGTGGCAGTACCAGGGACGCATGGAAGCTGCTTAATCTCTTCCAGGCATCTTTGGTATGTTGTCTCCAATAAACCCCTGATGTCTTGCTAAAGGGAGCCGGCCACAAAAAAAAATGAAAATCGCATAGGATACTCTTGTTTCCATGTGATTAAAAATAGTTTGTTAAAAAAAAAAAAGAAAAAAAATTCAGCTCAACCCCCACTGCCACATACAAGCACATATGAACATATACATGTTTCAAGGGTGCCAACGCTTAAACCGTTGATTGCTCTTCACATTCTACATATAGCTATGCACTATGGCATGAGAGCAATAATTCTTCAGCAATTATTAAGTTAATGCCAAACTTATGACCTGTAGGGGCTTTTAAAGAGCGGTCTATGATGAATTTAGGGAAAAGTTTTGCCCAGAGTCCAATCAATATTAAAGGTGGCCCTGAGTGTCACTCTCTTTTGAAAAATAAATGCGATGGGGAGATAGATAGCTATATATCTATCTATCACTGTATGAAATGTTGGGCTAACACATTCTTTAATTGGCTACTGCCTAAGGCCGGCTTCACACTGGGGCGGTGCGGGGCGGCGACGGTAAAGTAGCGCTATATTTAGCGCTGCTTTACCATCGTTTTACCCGCGGTATGCGGCCGCTAGCGGGGTGGTTTTAACCCCCGCTAGCGCCCCGAAAAAGGGTTAAAAACCTCCGCAAAGCGCCGCTTTGCCGGCGGTATCCCCGCGGTCTCCCATTGATTTCAATGGGTAGGAGCGGTATAGGAGCGGTGAACACACCGCTCCTTCACCGCTCCAAAGATGCAGCTAGCAGGATTTTTTTACCGTCCTGCTTAGCGCACCGCTCCAGTGTGAAAGCCCTGAGGGCTTTCACACTGGAGACACAGCAACAGCTGTTTTGGGTCGGTTTGCAGGCGCTATTTTTAGCGCAATGGCGCCTGCAAACCGCCCCCAGTGTGAAAGCAGCCTAAATTGGGAGATGGGGACCTTGGATTGAAACCTCTTGAGGGCAGGGACTGGTATGTGAAAGTACAGTATGTAAAAGGCTGTATAAATTGTCACCACTATATAAATGCCTGAAATAAATAAATTTGTAACTAAATTCCCTATTCCGAACTGAACGTACGTGAGAGATTTACTTATCGGAGGCTGCAGTGAGCCATGTAGTGACTTATGAATATTTGCAGATTATTATAACCAGAAGCTTACCTTTCTGCGAGTAGGTGATGTTTAGGTATGCATTTTGCCTTTTAGCTTTTAAAAGTATGAACGCCTCATGAAAATCTAATTTTATGTATGGGTTGCTGAGATATGGCAGTTTTGCATTTCCTGTGACTGTGTTCAGCTTTGCAGAGAAAGACTTGAGACTGAGCCTTGATTCTGTTTGGCGTAGAAAATTTAAAGCTTCACCTTCTCCTCAATTAATGAATTCCTTGTTTGTTATTGTGTCTTACCATCTGCCAACGTGTTTGCTTAAAGTTTGCATGAACTCCAGATGCTCAGCGTTCAAACGGGGATGAACATCTTGAGAATTTGTTTTGTTCTGAAACTTCTGACAAATAGGAACAGGAGTTGCAGAAAAAACAGTCTTTGTCCCCCAAATACTAATGGATGAAAGTTCTGATGAGGCTTTCAAATACAGTGTTTAAACTACGTCTATGATGTGTTCTGTCCTCATTCTGTAAAACATGAGACTGCTGCTCTACGTTGGGCAGGCAAAGCTCCTTAAAGTAGAAGTAACGGCAACATATTTTATCTTTAGGGTTGGCTGCAACAGCCAGGATATGTTTAGCAGGTCCTTTCCATAGCATGACAATCTGCTGTCGTGTGTGTGTGTGTGTGTGTGTGTGAGATAATAAAGGACCTGTTGTGCATCCCATTGTACAATTCCCATTGTAGTGGACTTTTTTTAATATATACCATATATACTCGAGTATAAGCTGACCCGAATATAAGCCAAGGCACCTAATTTTACCACAAAAAAATGAGAAAACGTATTGACTCGAGTATAAGCCTAAGGTGAGAAATGCGCAGCTACTTTAAGTGTATAAGAGGGTTAACAATGCCCATTTGCATGCCTCACTGTGCCCATTTGCAGCCATAGGTCCCCCGAACTTCAAACTTGGTAGTTAAGGGTTCCTAAATGCCCCCTAGCTGCAGGGTTCCGAAATGACATTGCTGCAGATGGACACAGTTGACCAACTTTGGGGGCCCCATATCTCGGGGTCACTTGGTGCTAGGAGCCCTATCCGATATTTTGTAGTGCTAGTTCCACTGGGTTTGCATACCAAATTTGGGGTTCCTAGCACCAAGTGGAGATATGGGGCCCCAAAGTCGGTTCGGAAAATGTCAAGCACTTTTCTGCAGCATGCAAACCCAGTGGAACTAGCACTACAACATATTCAAAGAACCCCAAAGTTGGTATGCAAACCCAGTGGACCTAGCACTACAACATATCCAAAGATGGAGTTCCTAGCACCAAGTGACCCCGAGATATGGGGCCCCAAAGTCGGGTCGGAAAATGTCATTCTTTGCTGCAGAAAAGTGCTTGACTCAAGTATAAGCAGAGGGGAGCACTTTCAGCACACAAAAAATGTGCTGAAAAACTCGGCTTGTACTAGAAATCATAAACATAAATTAATACATGTTTTTTAATAATACATTTTCCCCTTGTGTTCTATAACACCAAAAACATCCACATGCTAGTAGTAACACCCATATCTACAGTGTAAGTTACATTATTATTATATTCTTTGCATACATATTTATAGATGTACATACCGTACTTCCATGAACATCCTCACTGTGATTGTCAGTATAGACTAGACTGAGATAATGGCTTGAACCCTTGCCAAGTAATGGATGTCTGATGGGAGATATTTTGGGTTACCCATTTGCCAGTACTTTGTTTTTGAATAAAGAACATTGAAGATCATGCAAGATTTTTCCACACACTGGATCTCTTTTGACTGAAATTTCCGCTTTTCTGTTGCTTTTCTGCATGCATAACGTCCATCTAAAATGGTTCTGCAGGTTGCCCTCAATGTAATGACAAAGGTATGCAGAGAAAGGCGCTTCTAAGTGCAGTGTCAGCAATTTTATTAAAAGGCAACAGTTTAAAACACTTAAAGGGTTACAGAGTAAACAGGCCCATCAATGCCTGAAGTCCTCCTGAGATGGTCTCCCTGTCACTGTGCTGGCCCGCAGCCACAGGAACCGAGGGACTGGAGGAACAAGATGGCTGCCACATTTCCTGTGAAATACGAGGTGGGGGGGGGGGGGGGGGAGAGAGTGATGTCCGCAAGGGGAGGTGACTAGTTTTGGAGCATGCTTAAAGGCTCCTTCTTCAAAACCTTCATAAGCACAGTCACAGGGAGACCATCTCAGGAGGACTTCAGACATTAATGAGCCTGTTTACGCTGTAATCCGGTAAATGTTTTTAACCGTTGCCTTTTTAATAGAGTTGCTGACCTACTGCACTTAGAAGCGCCTTTATCTGCATATCTTTGTCTATCCAGAGCCTGCTTCACTCTTGAGTGCTGCTTGAGTGCCTGTCAGCTTGTTATCCTGCTACCTTTTGATGATCCTGAATGTACAGTGGATACTATCTGTCATTTTATAAGATAAATAATTTCAGAACTTTTTAATGTGACCTATAAAATGTACAACTCAATTTAAAAATAAATATTTTAGGGGGGGGGGGGGGGGGGGTAAAAATAAAAAAATAAATAATGTGGTTGCATAAGTGTGCACACCCTCTTATATCTGGGGATGCAGCTGTGTTCAGAATTGAGCAATCACATTCAAACTCATGTTAAATAGAAGTCGGTACACACCTGCCCTCATTTAAAGTGCCTCTAATTAACCCCAAATAAAGTTCAGCTATTCTAGTAGGTCTTTCCTGACATTTTCTTAATCACATCCGACAGCGAAAGCCATGGTCCGCCGAGAGCTTCCAAAGCATCAGAGGGATCTTGTTGTAAAAAAAAAAAAAACACTGCACATCACCAAAGGAACACCACCATACCCACAATGAAGCATGGTGGTGGCAACATCATGCTTTGGGGCTGTTTTCCTTCAGCTGGAATAGGGGCCTTAGACAAGGTAGAGGGAATTATGAACAGTTCCAAATACCAGTCAATATTGAGGAACTTCTTCATCTTTCAGCATGACAACAACCCAAAGCATACATCCAAATCAACAACCAGAAGAAGATTAAAGTTTTGGAATGGCCCAGCCAAAACCCAGACCTGAATCAGATTGAAAATCTGTGGGTTGATCTGAAGAGGGCTGTGCACAGGAGATGCCCTCACAATCTGACAGATTTGGAGTGTTTTTGCAAAGAGAAGTGGGCAAATATTGCCAAGTCAAGATGTGCCATGCTGATAGACTCATACCCAAAAAGAATGAGTGCTGTAATAAAATCAAAAGGTGCTTCAACAAAGTAATTGGTTTAAGGGTGTGCACACTTATGCACCCATATTATTTTAGTTCTTTATTTTTACTTCCCTCCACCTAAAAGATTTCAGTTTGTTCAACTGAGTTGTACAGTTTATAGGTCACATTAAAGGTTGAAAAAGCTCTTAAATGATTAATCTTTGACTCCAGGTGTGTATACTTTTTATATCCACTGTATATAGCACCTGGAGGACCCTTCTAGCAGAAGCGCTCCTATTTTGCCATTCTCCACCCTCAATGTAAAGAGACCGACATTAGGCAGCCAGGCCTGCTTCCTCTGACCGATTTTTCATTTTAAGATGCAGTATATATTTTAATGTTTGTTTTATTTAGAATCTCTTGCTGCTTAATGTCATGGAAACTTACTTTGTCGTTTCCTTCCTTTTTTTTTTTGTTAGGATCCTTGATTTGGACCTGGTTGTACGAGATGAGGATGGAAATATACTCGACCCAGAACAGACCAGCACGATTAGTCTTTTCAGGGCACATGAAATCGCTTCCAAGCAAGTTGAAGAAAGACTTCAGGAAGAAAAGGTTTAGCACACAATTTTTCTCTATTTTGATTATTGCTAGTGCCTGTAACAGAGAAATCGTTAAACCAACACTGTGCACTGTATGTATCTTTGATTAAAAGGAAGGGAATGCAATTTAGAATATTTTACAGGCAGCTAAATAAACATTTGCTTCCACTAGGCCCCTCCATAATGAACTGTCTCTGATAGAACTACTGCTTGTGGCCCGTTGCAAATCAGGTGTCTACAGAACATTGGAAAACACACTAGACTAGAGCATTTTCACATTTACTTGGACTTCTGAATGACTGTTATATTTGTATTTCTGTGTCTGTGCTCCAGATAAGCAGCTGCCTACACAATTGAAATACATATATGGAACCACGTTTTACCTGCTATAGGATTTGTAACTCTTCAGCTAGTCTTCTGACCCAAGAACCCTTTCCAGACAGTGTAATCTGGTCCTGCTGCAGCAGCAACACAGTTTTAGTGACTTGACGAAACGTCCCTACACTCCTCTTGAGTGCTTTCGCCATATACCACTTCCTCCAAGTCTGAATATAGATATCAGATATTCCACCCGCTCACAAGTACAAAACAAGACAACACTTGCTTAGTTGCTCAATATGGACTGATTTATTAGAACCAAAATGACGACAACTATTTATAATACATTAGAAGAGGAGGTCCCCCCTCCAGCTCATATTACTCTAACAATACACCTGTAACAAATTAACATGAGCTAATTAACTAATCCCTTTAAGCAGCCGATGTGACTCTGTGCCCATCAGGATTTCACTACAGGTCAGACTTGTTGTCACCGAGCTTCACACAGTAGAATTTACATTATCATAAGTACAACCACAAGACATTTTGTCCTAATAGCAGGAGCTCCACTAGTAGTCGGCCCGTCTCTTACATTGTACAGATGACAATGTGATCAGCTCTCTCAATTAACATCTTGAGTTCATCAACAAACTAAGAATAGTCTTTACATGTATCCTGGGAGATATTGTGGATAAATTTTACTTACATTTTAAGTAATCCAAGATATATTTTCTCACTCACCCTGTGCCAGGATGGCACAGGGTGACCTGGACATAAGAGGTGCATGGGGAGCTGAAACATGGGTTTCCCAACCTTTCCAAGGGATTCTGGGTTCCGCGTACCCTCCTGTCACAGTGACAATCTTGCGCTCATCATATTTACTGGACCAAGAAGGAGCAGCAGCATACATGAGTAATTGGCTTAATTGGCTCACTCGGCCTTCTCCTCCTGTCAGCAAGGTCACTGCCAGCACATGTGCACTGTCGGAAAACCTGACTTCTAGGATTGGCCCACCCTCGGGTCCTCTCCCTGAGTGATGAGTTACAGGAGCTTATAGGAAGCTGATCTATAGATAGTAGCAGCGTGTTTACCTGTTTAGCATTTCCAGTGTTGATTAATTATATATTTTTTGCAGTCTCAGAAACAGAATGACATCAACAGACAAGCCAAGTTTGCTGCCACACCCTCGTTTACTTTGTTTGTTAATTTAAAAAATGTAGTGTGTAAGATCGGGGAGGACGCTGAAGTTCTGATGTCTCTTTATGACCCTTCTGAGTGTAAATTTATCAGGTAAGAGTTTGTTTTACCTGGACAAGAGAAATGGGACTGTGACATTACGTGACTTTGCTAATGCTTTTCCCCAGACAAAAGTTATAGATTGTTATGCTAAACAGCATTAAAGAGTCAATTTAAAGCTTAGGAAAAAAAATAAAAGTAGGTGTGGCGCTGTTCATTTGAATCTAATGTGTTGAAGGTGATTTTAGTGAATTTGATGTGGTTAATACAAATAATACTTATAAAAAATAATGCAATATACCTTCATAAAATATAAAATAATATAATGAAAAAATGTGAAAAATAGTTCATAGAAAAAAGCCAAATATTCAAATGTGCAAAAATGATTATATATCCCCAAAGTGTGTATATGTGTGTGTGTGTGTGTGTGTGTGTGTATATATATATATATATATATGTGTGTGTGTGTGTGTGTGTGTGTGTATGTATATGTGTGTATACATATATATATATGTGTGTGTGTATGTATGTATGTATGTATGTATATATATATATATATATATATATATATATATATATATATATATATATATATATATATATATATATATATATATATATATATATATATAGTGTGTGCGCAATAAATTGATATATATATATATATTATATATATATATATATATATATATATATGTGTGTAAAATACGTGCAAATACACAAAAATAGTTCATAAAAAAAATATATACAAATGTGCAAAAATGGTTGTGTGTCCCCAACGTGCATAAACATGATTAAAACAAGATAAAAAATCCAATAATAAAGTTCATAGTCCCAATAAAAAAAATATATAATGGGTGGAAGTGTTTTATGCTAGTGAAAGAAAAATCCCACGCTGATCTATTCCCTCTTGATGAAAAGTGATCACAGCATACGTGGCTTATTCGTGCTCCTATTGTGACTGCACTCACCAGAAATGATTCCCCCTCCAGGGGTATAAGGCATTCACAGTTTTTGCCACTGTGTAGCACTCTGGAAGTTTGCCCAATCCTAGGTATCCTGGCAATGTTTCACTTGCACACCATACAGGAGAGAGAAGGATCCCAATAGTGTAATATTGTAAAATACTTTTTATTTATAAAAACATGTGGAAATGTACTCACATTTACCATATAGTGTTAAAGCATATACTGCTGACACTGTCGCCGACAACCGTAAATGACCTTTAAAATAAAGCTTGCCTCCTGTAATTGGCTAAAACAGTTGAAATTCATGTATTTGCTGTTTTATTTGCAAAGGAATTTTGTAGTTCTCTGTTCAGGCGTGTGACACAGGCAACCCTACTTTACATAGTCGGGTCTGTTTTTTTTTTTTTTTTCTCTACTTCAGTCATTAATGCTGCCTTGTTACCCATTTGCCCCACCATTCCTATGATGCAATAAAACACAACATGTTGTTGAACTTAAAGCTCTGTGCAAAACTGTAGTGCCCTAAATCCTATACCTTCTTTGTTCTTTGTGCAGGCTGCAGTTTAATGGAGTACAGGGGGCTGATATAAATACGTAATTGTGTACTTGCACTACCTGGATTTAAAAATACGTCATACATCACTCAACTTTCTCTATAAAACACCACTCCCTTCCATTGCTTCCCAAACTAATCTAACATAGGACTCTGCCACCCCCCCCCCCCCCCCCCAGTACATGTTTACCTGTGATGGTGTTTACACCCATGATGCAGAAAACATTTCTGGCCCTGGCTGCACCTGAAAGAAGCCATATGACAGAATTGTGTACTTTGCCTGTCCCAGCAGAAGCTTTAAAGATCAAGTTTGTGACATCACTGACTGCCTCTCCACCACCTCCAATCGTAAAAAACAGTTTGCATTTTTTCAGGAAATTCAAAGCATTCTGTGGTTGATGTCCCAGCTGAGCGGCTGACCTCCTGTATTTACATTGCATCAGACTGGCCGCTCAGCATGGGACCTAGAAACAAGTGCAGATCACTGAATTAGCTGTGTCTACTTCAGTGATTTCCAGCTTCAAGGTGCATCAGCCAGGTCTGCTATATGCATAGGTACAGTACATTGGTCCAAACTGGACCAATGTAAATAAATAAAAATATACATCACATAGAATTAAACTTTAAGGCTCCTTTCACACTGGCGGAGTCTCCCTGCTCAGCATGGGGATCTCTTTGTTGATCTCACAGGCGGATGACCGGTCCATGTCTGCTGATGCAGAGTGGACATGGACACATCCTGCAGTCCTCTATGGGCTGTCAGATGGAAATAGACCGCCTGTCCCCATCCATCTGTTTTTAGCAGACAGGATTGGATCGAATTTTGGTGGGTGTCAATGGGCACATGTCCGTTGACATCCACTGCTCCATAGAGAGCAATAGGTGGTCCGATCTGGTCCAACTGAAAAACTGACAGGTGGACCCAATCAGTCTGTCAGTGTGAAAGGGGCCCAAACATGTCCAACATGTTTTTTAAAGTTATCAATTTGTTTCATAACAATTGGTCATATATTCATGTATTTACTTTATGCATATGTATATACCTCCTGTTTACATTTATTTTGACGCCCCGATGAAGAGGGATTGTGTTGTCCCCCAAAGTGCATTGGCTATTTTATGTGATTTAGATTGCGAATCATTAAAAGGACTGGGACTCCTTCACCATTTCTTTTGGTGCTCCTTTTGTGTTATTATGCTTTGATTAACATTCTAGGTACCACCGATGGGGAGCCTTGCTTCGCATGAGCAGCCTTACCAGTGCCAGTAAAATTATTATGTTTTTGACGTCTTATTGAATGAATTCATGTTGAAGCCCCAGCACCTCTTGGATGTGTCTGAAGTTTTCAACTTCAACCTGCTACTAAAAAAGTTCACTTTACAGTTTTGTATCCATAGATTCATGATGCATTTTTGATGTTATTGGTGTTCAATATTTTTCTATCCGTTCCTTTTTCTATCAGTTAGTTTTATATAATGATACCAAAATACATTATGTTTACAAAAGTCCCCAAGTTAATCGGAAGTGTTTTAACATCAAGTATGTAGTTTACAGAAACTTTTTATGTATTTTTTTATTTTTTTTTTCTACTGGAGGATTTGCAAATGAATGCAGTGTAATTGAAAATTAATGAGGAGAAAAGAAATCAATTGGCAGTGCATTACAGTTCATAACTGGTTAATAAATCCTATTTGCATTTTTAGTAATTAATGAAAGTATCTGAAATGAATGCCATTATTTTTAAGAGTCTTCCCCCTGTAAAGTTCTTAATGTGAATTTCTCTGAAAGAATTTGAAATACATTCTTCTAGTAAGTAGCAAAACTCTTTTATCACGATTATTATTATTTAATGTGTTTTTATAATTGCTGACATTACATATATTAAATTGCATCTTCATTTTATTATAAAATTAAAAAAAGTCTGTTTCTCGGTGTTGCAGCAAAATAAAAATACTAAAGAATCAAGGAGTCTTCAGGTGCCCATGTATATGTGAGATTTTAAAGTGTACCTACGGGCAGAAATTACAGTATGATGGGGCCCCCAAGCCTTGAAGCTGTTAGCTCAGCATAATTGTGTACTCATGGACAGAGTAGTTGATGTAGGTTAACTTTTGGCTTTAAATTGGTACTGTTACTACAGGATCTAAACAGCAATTAGCAATATCTGTAGAAAGAAAATTCAATATATTTACCTTTCCAAATGCCCAAGTCTTGAATCAATACCACCATGCTGCTCCCTGGCTGCCTTAAATTATCAACACTTCTGGGTGTGTGAATTTCTGATACCCCCTTCTGCACTTGATTCAAACACTAGATAAAATATTTTGTGTTAGTTTTTTTGTTATTTTAAAGGCAGCAAATAGAGACACGTTAAATACACAATGTATGAGTATGGCACGAAGGCCAGCCATACAAAATGGTCCAACAGTTCAACATGGTACATTGGGTTAAGAAGCCAGTAAATCACCTCATTTGTACTGTCAACATAAATCCACAGAGAAAAACTTGTGCAGAAAGAGAGAAGAAATAAAAGTAGTAGGAAAGAGGCAGGACAGTTAAGAGGTTTATTTCTAACTGAAGCATATTTCTAATTGCAATATTATTTACCGCTGTTAATGGAGATTGCACATAAATCCATTATGTAACACCGGTACATTTGCAGTACTTGAGGCTAATCTGTGAGCAAAAACCACAACGGGTTGTGGACTGGCATCTGGGGAGCAGTGACCCCCCCAGGAGAGACGGGTGCATGTAATTAACATTTATAAGAGCATCAATATCGGGCTAGTGAACAGTTTTCCCATCACAACGTTAATGCCAAGTAAACATTAACAAGTTAAAAATAGCATCTGTAGTGTAAAACGGACAGCATTCTCTGCTCCCAAAATTACCTGGCTTAAAAAAGGATCAACAACAAGAATATAATAGACCCTGTGGGTCCAAGTGCGCTGAAGAGAGAAGGGTCAAAACATGGCTGGACACGGTTCTGGTGAAGAAATGGCTTCCTTATCACACAGGAGAGAGATGGCCAGCAACTCCATCCAGCCTATTAAGTAAAGATAAGCTGAAGAGACACAAAAGGATTGGAATACACCATGAGGGCACACCATGAGGGCATGGCAATAAAGACATTCAAATAAAGTAGGGTTTACTGGGACATCTGGACAATGTGGGTGCTGTCCCCAGAGCTAGCTAAAACCTTAAGACCCCTTACACACCACACCGCCCATAGCGTTTTGCATCGCATTTCGGCTGCTAGCGGGCGCTTTTTTTTTTTTTTTTATTTCAATGGGGAGCGGTAAACACACCGCTCCCTTACCGCTCCAAAGAAGCTGCTGGCAGAACTTTTCCTGATGTCTTGCCAGCGCACCGATCCAGTGTGAAATCCCTCCGGCTTTCACACTGGAGACAATGGTGCAGCTGTTTTAGGGCGGATTGCAGGCGCTATTTCTAACGCTATAGCACCTGCAAAACACCCTTGGTGTGAAAGGGGTCTAAGTTTTTAAAAAAGGTTTAATCTAGATCCTATATGAATAAAAGGTGACTGTTGTAAGCACCCTTGCACGTGTTAATGTTTTCCCCCGCACTGTAGCTGCTGGATAACGTGGTCTGTTAAAGGAAATGGGGGGAAAAAAAAAAAAACGGATATGCCAACAGAATCAACAGTTAATAAAACTGTTACCAGGAAAACATAAATGACTGTTAATGCTTTCGACAAATCTTATATTGTTTGTTTAGCATGCTTAAGAAAGTGAAAGAAATGGCATTTTTCTGACTTTTTTTTACACGTTTGCTTATAAAAAAAAAAGAAATAAAGTTAAACAAAAAAATGTATTTTTCATACTGTTTAAGAATTGATCTGCTCTGAAGATATGTCAAGGTTGCCCAGGCTTTCAGTTCATTGTAATGTTGATTTTTTCAAGTAGAAATTGTTCCTACTCCAATCGCCTATCATTTTCTATTTTTGCAGTGAAAACTATTTGGTGCGCTGGTCAAGCTCGGGCCTGCCGAAGGATATTGAGCGGCTACATAATCTACGAGCAGTTTTCACAGTAAGTTATTGCATTAAGTGTTCCGGAATGCTCTTCAGAGAGGAGGCAGTGGAAAATTAATTAGAAAGTTTTATATCATTCTGAGATCGCAGCCCGTGGTTGCAGAGACCTAGATAGACATGACTATTCCATCCTGTAGAAAATTATTTTAAGCAGGTTTTCCTCAACTTTGGTCAGTCATGTAACACCTCAACAACTTCTGCAGTGTTCTACTTGTCCTATTAAAGGCTAACTCCATAACAAACCTATGTCCGCTTTGCCCGGATGCTGCTAGGTTGGATCGTATGTTGGCTTCCTATATTTGAAGGGAATCCATTGTTAGTGCACCTTTTGCCTGTTATGGTGCACTTCTCTACTGATAGACAATTTACTGCAGGAGAATATTTCCACTGTTGCCGCCAAGAGATTTTCAAGATGGGTGACTGGCAGATATTTTTGTATATAGTTGTTTTCTAGTTTAATAGTAAGATGTTTAGCATGGTGTTGACTAAATATGACCAACATTCCTAATACTGTTAAGCTGTACTTTATTTTATTGCATAAATCTCCATAAACTTAAATTCATTATTTTTCCCTGTGGGCACTCACTCCCCTGTCAGAGCCGTGTTGTCTTTGCCACAGTGTCTTGGGGGGTTAAAATTCAGGCAGAGCAGGACAAATGGCAGCTTTGCCTGAACAGTGATGCTCCGATTCAGTGAAAACAAATAACCAATCCCATGGCATTTTTAACAGCAGTTATGTTTTTCAGATTGGATCAAAATTTTGCTGGGTATAATAAAATCAAGTTGTTCTCTTTTACAGTATAAATTCTCTTCAAGCAGTTTCCTTTTGTTTCTGGAAAAGTGATTTTGTTTTCCCAAAGAATGCCTGTGCTGCTCATGTTGCACTCCTTTTTTGCAACTGTCTTGCCTAATAGCAGGCACCACAAAATACCAGTTGATACTATAGTTGGCCAAAAAAAAAAAACCTTATGGTGTGGCCGATGATCCAGGTTTCATGTTATTATTAAGGGCTCACCTTCTTTGACTTTGGGACCAAGTCCTGCCAGATTGTGGGGAAGATGGGTGGAAGGGATACAGTGAGCTGCAGCAGTCTACTGTATTGCTGTACAGTGCGTATGGTGTGTGCTGTCACTTTGCAATATGCATTTTGGTGGGTTGAAAAACACTAGTTGCATTATAGTCGATGGTAAGTTATTGAATTTTGGGTTTTACATCTCTGCAATAAGAAATGGGGGAAAGGAATGAGGAAGCATGCATGTAAAAGATGTCTCGCACTGCGATAAATGTTAGTGTACTGCATTATTATTATAATTTACTTAGCCTAACTTTTATTTACAGGATCTTGGCAGTAAAGACCTGAATAGAGAAAAGATAAGTTTTGTATGCCAAATTGTAAGAGTCGGGCGCATGGAATTACGGGACAATAGTACGAGAAAACTTACATCAGGTCTAAGGAGACCCTTTGGTGTGGCAGGTAACGCATTTCTTTTTTTAAATTTTATTATTCTAATCATATATTTATTGAACTTTTTAATTTATTTTTGTTTGACATAAAGACTCAAGCAAAAGAAAACACATTATATCCTCTATACAGATTAAAAATTCAGTCTGATTGAGTTAAGGAACCCATTAGAGCCATATATGCTGTAATCTAATGTGCACACACGTCTGCTGGTCTTAGGGGTATCATGGGATCCTTTCCCAGACGCACGAATACCCTCTCATTCCACATACATTTTATGAGTACCCCACAGACTATCTCCTCACTGAGCAATGGCGGAGACGAGGTGCAGAAGAGCTGTGAATAAAAAAACAAAAGGGCCCAGTACCCCTCGTGCTATAAGCAGCACTGAGGAGAACCATTTAAACAGGGTGATGGCTTTTCCCCTGCTCTTGAGCAAGGTCCTATATTGACACTGCTCTCTTTCTAGCTCATTCTTCGTAACACAGCATATGACTAATTTGACTAAAGATTTCACTGCAACTATGTCTAAGAATTGCCCAGGACCTGAAAGCACTCTTCTGCCTCTCCACCAATTGAATCTATTCAAGAGTGTGACCCTGAACTAACATCTTGGAGGAAGATGAGGTGGACACAGAAGAGGGCTCTGTAAAGGAATTCTCACCTCCTGCATTTTGAGGCACAAGCTGAAGGCTTCATGCCATATGCTTTCTACTGTGAGCACACTTATTGATAGGGTGCGTACTACCCTTTACCAACACCAGAATCTCTTCAGCCTAAACAAGCACCTATGGGCACAAAAGAGCTGACAAAGCCTAGATAGACTTTCTTTGCACATAATAATTAACTGTACTTTGCATGAGGATTGGCCAAATCCTGAAAAGGTATTTGTTCCGTCAAAACTCTGAAATATATCCTATGGAAAAGGAAATTGTAAAAAAAAGGTCTGTTCCAATAGTAGATCCTGTAATTTCTGTCCTCGACAAACATCCCACTGTTCTGGAGGATATTACCTCAGTTAAAAATTCTGATGATATGCACTTTGAAACACTACTGAAGGCAACTGGTCCTGTCTTACAACCAGCCATCACAGCTATGTCCATTTGTCAGACTGTTGCTAACTGAACTGGGCAAATGAATATGAAACACAATCCTGTCTTTAACCACTTCAGCCCCGGACCAATTGGCAGCCAAAGGACCAGGCCCCTTTTTGCAATTCGGCACTGCGTCGCTTTAACTAACAATTGCGCGGTCATGCGACGTGGCTCCAAAACAAAATTGGCGTCCTTTTTTTCCCACAAATAGAGCTTTCTTTTGGTGGTATTTGATCGCCCCTGCGGTTTTTATTTTTTGCGCTATAAACAAAAATAGAGCGACAATTTTGAAAAAAATGCAATATTTTTTACTTTTTGCTATAATAAATATCCCCAAAAAATATATAAAAAAAACATTTTTTTTCCTCAGTTTAGGCCTATACGTATTCTTTTACATATTTTTGGTAAAAAAAATCGCAATTAGCGATTATTGATTAGTTTGCGCAAAAGTTATAGCATTTACAAAATAGGGGATAGTTTTATAGCATTTTTATTAATATTTTTTTTTTATTAGTAATGGCGGCGATCAGCGATTTTTTTATTGTGACTGCGACATTATGGCGGACACATCGGACATTTTTGACACATTTTTGGGACATTTGTCATTTATATAGAAATCAGTGCTATTTAAATAGCACTGATTCCTATGTAAATGACAGTTGTAGTTAGGGGGTTAACCACTAGGGGGCGGGGAGGAGTCAGTGTGACGTGTTCTGTTTTTTTTACAGTAGGGGGGCGTGGCTGTACGTCTGACGTCATTGATCGGCGTTCCCGATGACAGGGAACCGCCGATCACTGACAGTCAGTGTAGGAAGCGCGGGGAGAGGTTTGTTTACATAGACCTCTCCCCGTTCTTCAGCTCCGTAACCCGATCGCGGGATACCAGCGGCGATCGGGTCCGCTGGTCCCGCGGCCGTGGTCACGGAGCTCCCGACCGGGTCGCGCGCGCGCCGTGGGCGGCGCGCGCGCGCCCCCCGGGCAGGCAAATTAAAGGGGACGTACAGGTACGTGCTTTTGCCTGCCCGTGCCATTCTGTTGACGTATATCTACAGGAGGCGGTCGGGAAGCGGTTAAAGGACCCTTCATGACATGGTTGCCTACTATTTTGTGTTGATGCCCTAGAAAACTTTTTTCCAGGTCTCTAGGCTGACACAGAATTTTGTGGTTAAAGGCTTGGTCTGCTCAGCCTGCTTGCAAAATGTGTATTTTTACCTGGAGAGCCTGCTTTGTCTAGTGTGGGAGCAGGCACCTAAATCCCCAGGAATATTCTATTCCTTCCATCCTGACCTTCCTCCAGTCTGTCCTAGACCAGCATCTGGCCTCTAGTACTCTAAAGAGAAAGGTTTCTCTTATCCAATCTATTCTAGAAACCTTTGGCTTCATACACTTTTTTTTAAAGCCCATTAAACAAGGAGTTGCTTATGGCCCCTGTGTCTCCCTGGGATCTAAATCTGATATATTTGCTACCTCAAAAACCTTCCTTTGAACTAATTTGTGATATCCCATTGTGGGATATCAGGAGTAAGGTGATGTTTTATGTGGTACCTCTGTCAGGCGTGTTTCTGAGGTGGCATCTTCTTTTTTTTTTTTTTTTTTTTTTGCGTAAGGAGACATTTTATTGTCTTGTCGTCTTGTCTTGGGGACAAGGTGGCCCAGAGATCAAGACCATCCTTCCTCCCCATGGTTGTCTTTTTCCTTCACCTCAGTGAGGATATTGTCCTCCCTTCTCATCTTTCCTACTCCAAAGCATGCCAACGAGATTTAACTACACTGCCTGGATGTATCAATGAGTGGTTAGGGCAGTGGTGGCGACCCATGGCACCCCAGATGTTTTGAAACTACATTTTCCATGATGCTCAACTACACTGCAGAGTGCATGAGCATCATGGGAAATGTAGTTCCAAAACATCTGGGTTAGGGTCTACCAAGCTGCAACATCTTTCTTCCCTTTTTTGTCATCCCTGAAGGTACCAGGCTGCTAATTTCCAGGGCTTGTACCCTCAAAGAACAGGTTCTTATTTTCCCTATCAGGGCCCATTACACTGGATATGTCAGTAATAAGTATCAGTTTTGCAGGTTTCCAAGTCCGCCACCTGGTCTGCTTGTTTGTTTTTATTTTTTACCAGATTGCTTTTTAGGCTGCTGCTGATGTGAGCTTTGGCTGCAGGGTGTTTTTAAGCTGTCATCTGATGCTGCGTACACACGGTTGGACTATCCGCCGGACTTTCCAGCGGACTTGCCCACACACGACCTGACTTTTCCGGCGGACTTTTGGCGGAGGTCCGCGGGGACTTTTGAAATGAACGGACTTGCCCACACACAAAGCAATGTCCGTTCATTTTGAACGTGACTCCAGGTATACCGGACTAGCAAAGGAAGTCAATGCCGCCACCTCCATCGGCGAGATTGACGCCTTGCTAGCCCCGTCTCCTGGTATGGATTTAAAGGGGAACTCCTACGTCGAAAAAAATGGCGTGGGGGTTCCCCTAAAGTCCATAGCATAGTCCATAGGGCACCTGAGTCAATACTTCTTTCTAAGTCCGCCGGACTTTTGGGAAGAAAGTCCGCCGGAGTCCACGCATGGGTGGAAAGTCCGGCGGACTCTGGTCCGCCTGATAGTCCGATCGTGTGTACGCGGCATGAGAGTTTAGGTCTGTTGACTGTTTTTTTTTTGTTGGCCTGTTTGCTATGTTTTTTCTCAGGGATGTCCCATGGTCTGTGACTCTATACTGATGATTTTGGCTGACCAGTAAATTCCATACCTTGGAGTACGGTACAGGACCCCTCCCCTTTTTTATGTTAAAGAACATGATCAGTTTGTTCTTTTCTCCCATTATGTTTTACAAACATCTCTCAAAACCAAAGGGATTTCTACTCTGTTATACTTGGCGGTGTGTGTATAAAAAAAATTCTCTTCTGTACAGAAAATATTGTGCTGTTGATGTATTAAATAAAGAGTACTGTTTGACGTCAAGTATAATTTTCACTTTGAGACCTCGACCCCTCTTCTCCTGTGTTCAGACATGTGACAGCAATTTCGCTAAAGAAACTGTGAATTATCTGTGATTATAGGTTAATTAAATTTGCATGTTTGTTTCATTAGTAATGAAAAGGTAAAGCTGTAGCACACTCTATTTACTTGCTATTGAAATGATTACGGCACGCTGCAATGATGTGTATACAAAAACCTAGCCTAAGGCCTCTTATTTTTCTCTTCTTTCATTGAGTGTAATAGATTTTTATATTAATGTTTCAAGTGCTGTTTAAATGAGCAGCCAAGTTGGCCTGTGTAGAAGAATTATACAATATACAATGTACATAGTTTACAGCTGTTAATAGTCTTGTGTGAAAGAAGTAAAAACAATTAGGACTTGTGTTTGCAGACATGCTACCTACTCAGCATGTTACAAATGACTCGCGTAGGTCTGGCCCAGGATCAAAAAATTCACGGCTCCCATAGAGCTTTTTCCATTTTGTGTTCCATTTGTGAGTCATAATGAATCAATGGTAGGGGTGGACACAGAGAAAAATTGCCAACATTAAAGCCCAATGATCTTAAAGGGAACGTATAATGCATTGTCAATGAGCACGTATTTTCATTTATTATTACACAGGATGTTTGAAAGTAATGTTTTTATGTGTTTTCAAATTTTTATGCTTTTTGTTTTCTATAACATTGTTATTAAATGTCCGAAATATCAAATTAACCACCACAGAGGCAGGGTACATTAGCCACTAAAATAACTCTGCCTCCCTGATAGATGTGTGGATGAGATATCAGCCGCGTATGGTGTGAATTGTTTTCAATGAGTTAGCTAACACGAGTCAGCCTATTTGTAAGCAGTGTCAATTTAGTTCATGAAAATATTTTCGTCTACTAAATTAACATGACTTGTCAAATAAAATACAGCTAAAACAATTCAGATGACTTAAATACGACTAAAACTAAAATTGCATTTTAGTCAAAAAGACTATGACTAAAACAAAATCCAAATTTAACGTCAAAATCAACACTGTAAGGCAAAGTGTTGTCTCGCAAAACAAGCAGAATTCAAGCTAATGTGGTGTACAGTACCGCATTTGGCCAGATGTGCGGGGGCGCTGGTGAGTAGGGATGGGCCCGGTGCTCGATGCGAACCCACGTTCGCATCGAGCACCGGGCGTTCGCTCGCTCGGCGAGCCCAGAACTATTTTGGCCGCTCGCATCACGTTCGTGTGTTGCGAGCGGCCCCCTAATGCATTGCGGCCGGCGCGGCCGGCGCAGTGCATTGCTGGCTGATGATTGGCCAAGCATGCACTGTGACCCCGCATGCTTGGCCAATCACAGCCCCGGAAACTCGAAGAGCCATAATTGGCTACAGGCAGGACGCCTGTAGCCAATTACAGCTCAGGGGCTGTAGTACACGCCCCCCCCTATAAAAGGCCGCCACGCCGTCTGCGCCGGTCACATGCTGTTCCGGCGCAGATTGAGCAGGCTAGATCTGTGACACTCTGCTGGATTTAGTTAGGTAGAGAGATTCACTTACAGAGATTGAGTTAGATAGATTCAGTTACAAAGATTGATTGAGAAAGAGGGGCTTGTAGTGTGTTCGTGGCAGGCAGGCAGAGCTCCTATATTTTGTTACCAGAAGCACCTATAGGACTTGTAGTGTGTTCGTGGCAGGCAGAGCTCCTATATTTTGTTACCAGAAGCACCTATAGGACTTGTAGTGTGTTCGTGGCAGGCAGGCAGAGCTCCTATATTTTGTTCCCAGAAGCACCTATAGGACTTGTAGTGTGTTCGTGGCAGGCAGGCAGAGCTCCTATATTTTGTTCCCAGAAGCACCTATAGGACTTGTAGTGTGTTCGTGGCAGGCAGGCAGAGCTCCTATATTTTGTTCCCAGAAGCACCTATAGGACTTGAAGTGTGTTAGTCCCATCACACACACAGAGCTATATTTTCTTCCCAGAAGCACCTATAGGACTTGAAGTGTGTTAGTCCCATCACACACACAGAGCTATATTTTGTTCCCAGAAGCACCTATAGGACTTGAAGTGTGTTAGTCCCATCACACACACAGAGCTATATTTTCTTCCCAGAAGCACCTATAGGACTTGAAGTGTGTTAGTCCCATCACACACACAGAGCTATATTTTGTTCCCAGAAGCACCTATAGGACTTGAAGTGTGTTAGTCCCATCACACACACAGAGCTATATTTTCTTCCCAGAAGCACCTATAGGACTTGAAGTGTGTTAGTCCCATCACACACACAGAGCTATATTTTGTTCCCAGAAGCACCTATAGGACTTGAAGTGTGTTAGTCCCATCACACACACAGAGCTATATTTTGTTCCCAGAAGCACCTATAGGACTTGAAGTGTGTTAGTCCCATCACACACACAGAGCTATATTTTGTTCCCAGAAGCACCTATAGGACTTGAAGTGTGTTAGTCCCATCACACAGACCTTTATTTTCTTCCCAGAAGCACCTATAGGACTTGAAGTGTGTTAGTCCCATCACACACACAGAGCTATATTTTGTTCCAGAAGCACCTATAGGACTTGAAGTGTGTTAGTCCCATCACACACACAGAGCTATATTTTGTTCCCAGAAGCACCTATAGGACTTGAAGTGTGTTAGTCCCATCACACACACAGAGCTATATTTTGTTCCCAGAAGCACCTATAGGACTTGAAGTGTGTTAGTCCCATCACACACACAGAGCTATATTTTGTTCCCAGAAGCACCTATAGGACTTGAAGTGTGTTAGTCCCATCACACACACAGAGCTATATTTTGTTCCCAGAAGCACCTATAGGACTTGAAGTGTGTTAGTCCCATCACACACACAGAGCTATATTTTGTTCCCAGAAGCACCTATAGGACTTGAAGTGTGTTAGTCCCATCACACACACAGAGCTATATTTTCTTCCCAGAAGCACCTATAGGACTTGAAGTGTGTTAGTCCCATCACACACACAGAGCTATATTTTGTTCCCAGAAGCACCTATAGGACTTGAAGTGTGTTAGTCCCATCACACACACAGAGCTATATTTTGTTCCCAGAAGCACCTATAGGACTTGAAGTGTGTTAGTCCCATCACACACACAGAGCTATATTTTGTTCCCAGAAGCACCTATAGGACTTGAAGTGTGTTAGTCCCATCACACACACAGAGCTATATTTTGTTCCCAGA
This sequence comes from Lithobates sylvaticus, assembly GCA_028564925.1. Lineage (NCBI taxonomy): Eukaryota > Metazoa > Chordata > Amphibia > Anura > Ranidae > Lithobates > Lithobates sylvaticus. The sequence continues at coordinate 37,560,378 of CM053036.1, read as the reverse complement.
AGCACCTATAGGACTTGAAGTGTGTTAGTCCCATCACACACACAGAGCTATATTTTGTTCCCAGAAGCACCTATAGGACTTGAAGTGTGTTAGTCCCATCACACACACAGAGCTATATTTTGTTCCCAGAAGCACCTATAGGACTTGAAGTGTGTTAGTCCCATCACACACACAGAGCTATATTTTGTTCCCAGAAGCACCTATAGGACTTGAAGTGTGTTAGTCCCATCACACACACAGAGCTATATTTTGTTCCCAGAAGCACCTATAGGACTTGAAGTGTGTTAGTCCCATCACACAGACCTTTATTTTCTTCCCAGACGCACCTATAGGACTTGAAGTGTGTTAGTCCCATCACACACACAGAGCTATATTTTGTTCCCAGAAGCACCTATAGGACTTGAAGTGTGTTAGTCCCATCACACACACAGAGCTATATTTTGTTCCCAGAAGCACCTATAGGACTTGAAGTGTGTTAGTCCCATCACACACACAGAGCTATATTTTGTTCCCAGAAGCACCTATAGGACTTGAAGTGTGTTAGTCCCATCACACACACAGAGCTATATTTTGTTCCCAGAAGCACCTATAGGACTTGAAGTGTGTTAGTCCCATCACACAGACCTTTATTTTCTTCCCAGAAGCACCTATAGGACTTGAAGTGTGTTAGTCCCATCACACAGAGCTCCTCTATTTTCTTTGCAGAAGCACCCATAGGACTTCTAGTGTGTTAGTGGCATCACACAGAGCTCCTATATATTCTTCTCAGCAGCACCCACAGGACTTCTAGTGTGTTAGTGGCATCACACAGAGCTCCTCTATTTTCTTTGCAGAAGCACCCACAGGACTTCTAGTGTGTTAGTGGCATCACACAGAGCTCCTCTATTTTCTTTGCAGAAGCACCCATAGGACTTCTAGTGTGTTAGTGGCATCACACAGAGCTCCTCTATTTTCTTTGCAGAAGCACCCACAGGACTTCTAGTGTGTTAGTGGCATCACACAGACCTTTATTTTCTTCCCAGACGCACCTATAGGACTTGAAGTGTGTTAGTCCCATCACACACACAGAGCTATATTTTGTTCCCAGAAGCACCTATAGGACTTGAAGTGTGTTAGTCCCATCACACACACAGAGCTATATTTTGTTCCCAGAAGCACCTATAGGACTTGAAGTGTGTTAGTCCCATCACACACACAGAGCTATATTTTGTTCCCAGAAGCACCTATAGGACTTGAAGTGTGTTAGTCCCATCACACACACAGAGCTATATTTTGTTCCCAGAAGCACCTATAGGACTTGAAGTGTGTTAGTCCCATCACACAGACCTTTATTTTCTTCCCAGAAGCACCTATAGGACTTGAAGTGTGTTAGTCCCATCACACAGAGCTCCTCTATTTTCTTTGCAGAAGCACCCATAGGACTTCTAGTGTGTTAGTGGCATCACACAGAGCTCCTATATATTCTTCTCAGCAGCACCCACAGGACTTCTAGTGTGTTAGTGGCATCACACAGAGCTCCTCTATTTTCTTTGCAGAAGCACCCACAGGACTTCTAGTGTGTTAGTGGCATCACACAGAGCTCCTCTATTTTCTTTGCAGAAGCACCCATAGGACTTCTAGTGTGTTAGTGGCATCACACAGAGCTCCTCTATTTTCTTTGCAGAAGCACCCACAGGACTTCTAGTGTGTTAGTGGCATCACACAGAGCTCCTCTATTTTCTTTGCAGAAGCACCCACAGGACTTCTAGTGTGTTAGTGGCATCACACAGAGCTCCTATATTTTCTTTGCAGAAGCACCCATAGGACTTCTAGTGTGTTAGTGGCATCACACAGAGCTCCTATATTTTCTTTGCAGAAGCACCCATAGGACTTCTAGTGTGTTAGTGGCATCACACAGAGCTCCTATATATTCTTCTCAGCAGCACCCACAGGACTTCTAGTGTGTTAGTGGCATCACACAGAGCTCCTCTATTTTGTTTGCAGAAGCACCCACAGGACTTCTAGTGTGTTAGTGGCATCACACAGAGCTCCTCTATTTTCTTTGCAGAAGCACCCATAGGACTTGTAGTGTGTTAGTGGCATCACACAGAGCTCCTATATTTTCTTCTCAGCAGCACCCACAGGACTTCTAGTGTGTTAGTGGCATCACACAGAGCTCCTATATATTCTTCTCAGCAGCACCCACAGGACTACCGACTACAATGGCTGGAAGACCGCCAAGGGGAGGCAGAGCGTGCAGAGCCAAGAACACAGGGCAGGCAGGCTCTGTTTCTAGTGGACGTGGCCGTGGTCGTGCATCGTCATCAGCACGTGGCCATGGGACACGCGCGTCTTTGTTTTCGGCAGCTGGACATGTGGAGCCGCATCATGCTGAAGGCTTGGTAGAATGGATGACCAAGCCCTCCTCATCCTCCTCATCCTCTCTCACCCAGGCTCAGGGTACTGACAGAGCATCATCAGCCACCCCTTCCCTAGACCCACCATGTCCTCCTGAGGAGTCCCCCGAACTCTTTGAGCACAGTGTTGGGTACATGCTCCAGGAGGATGCCCAACGATTCGAAGGCTCGGATGACGATACCCAGCTTGAGGAATCTGGCAGTACTGTTCCACCAGCTGCAGCTTACTGCCAGGTTTGCTCTAGTGGTGAAGAGGGAGGGGATGATGAGGTCACTGACTCCACGTGGGTGCCTCAAGGGAGAGAGGATGAGGAGGAGGACGAGGAGGAGGAGGATGCGGCGTCACATGTCCAACGAGGCAGGATGCCCCTGGAGGCCAGGTAGAGGCCAGCACAGCAACTGTACAACACCGCAGAGCTCCGCCTGTGCAGGGCGCTGCCTCTGCACGTTATCAGAAAAGTTCTTTGGTGTGGGCCTTTTTTGAGACGAGTGCAGCAGATCGCACCACTGCTATTTGCAATATTTGTCTCAAGCGTATCTCGCGTGGCCAAAACATCAGCCGCTTGGGCACGACAAGCATGACCAGACATATGGCGACCTGCCATGCAGCTCGTTGGCAGGCACACATAAAAGACCCACACCAAAGAACTAAGCGGACCTCTCCTTGCTCCTCAGCTGGGATCTCCATCCCCACTACACCTTCAGTCCTCTCTGAAAGCTGCTCTGAGAGGACTGAAGGTGTAGAATTAGGTGTGTCACAACCAAGTACTTGCAGTACACCGACGTCCGATTGCAGCAGGCAAATTTCCCTGCCCCAGCTGCTGGACCGTAGAAAGAAGTACACTCCCAGCCATCCACATGCCCAGCGGTTGAATGCTAGCCTGGCTAAATTGCTAGCACTTCAACTGCTGCCTTTTCAGTTGGTAGACTCGGCCCCCTTCCGTGAGTTTGTTCAATGTGTGGTTCCTCAGTGGCAGGTTCCCAAACGCCACTTTTTCTCGCGGAAGGCGATTCCGTCTCTCTACCGGCATGTGGAGGGCAATGTCCATGCCTCGCTGGACAGGGCGGTCAGCGGTAAGGTGCATATTACCGCTGACTCATGGTCCAGCAGGCATGGACAGGGACGGTACCTTTCTTTCACGGCCCATTGGGTCACTCTATTGGCAGCTGGGAGGGATGCAGGACAAGGTGCAGTAGTGTTGGAGGTTGTTCCGCCACCACGCCTCCAAAACGCTACTACTGCTACTGGTTGTGACACACCTCTCTCCTCCACCCCCTCCTCTTCTTCTTCCTCCAGTGCTCTGTCCTTGGAACCAGCGGTGCTCCGTAGGCGTACAAGGGGCTACGCAAGTACGCAGGCAAAAAGATGCCATGCCGTGCTTGCGCTGGTGTGTTTGGGGGACAGGAGCCACACTGGGCCAGAGGTTCTGGCAGCTCTGCAGGGGCAGGCCGAGAGGTGGTTGACGCCATGTCAGCTTAAGCCAGGAATGGTCGTTTCTGACAATGGCACCAACCTCCTCTCCGCCCTGCGACAGGGGCAGCTCACCCATGTGCCCTGCATGGCTCACGTCCTCAACCTGGTGGTGCAGCGGTTCTTGGGCAGGTTCCCAGGCTTACAGGATGTCCTGAGGCAGGCCAGGAAAGTCTGTGTGCATTTCCGCCGATCTTGTAATGCCAGTGCTCGGCTGACTGAGCTGCAAAAGGAGCTGAACCTGCCCAAGAACCGCCTAATATGTGACATGCCCACCAGGTGGAACTCAACGTTGGCCATGCTGCAGCGACTGCACACGCAGCAGAGGGCCATCAATGAGTACCTTTGCGACTACGGCACCAGGACAGGGTCAGGGAGCTTGGTTTTTTTTCCCCACGTCAGTGGAGCATGATCAGGGATGCATGCACTGTCCTCTCACCATTTGAGGAGGCCACGAGGATGGTGAGCAGTGACAGTGCATGCATCAGTGACACTGTCCCTCTTGTCCACCTGTTGGAGCATACGCTGCGTGGGATAATGGACAGGGCACTTGAGGCAGAACAGAGGCAGGAAGAGGAGGACTTCCTTGCCTCTCAAGGCCCCCTTTATCCGGACAGTGTTCCTTCTGTCCCACCCATCACACAGGAAGAGGAGGAGGAGGAGGAGGAGGAGGATTGTGTGAGCATGGAGGTGGAGCCTGGCACTCAGCATCAGCAGCAGCAGTCTTTTAGGGATGATGTACAGTCCCAACAAACCAGTGGACTTGTACGTGGCTGGGAGGAGGTGGCTGGCGATCATGTCATCCTCAGTGACCCAGAAGACTCCGGACCGAATGCCTCAGCTAACCTACGCTGCATGGCCTCCCTGATCCTGCAAAGCCTGCGGAAGGATCCTCGTGTTCTTCGGATCAAGGAGAGGGACCATTACTGGCTGGCCACTCTCCTTGATCCGCGGTACAAGGGTAAGGTTGCGGACCTTATCTTGCCGTCGCAGAGGGAGCAGAGGATGAGACATCTCAGGGAGGCCTTGCAGAAAGGTCTGTGCAACGCGTTCCCAGAAACTGGGAGGCTACAAACTCCTGGTCCTGGGCGACGAGTTGCTGAGGCTTCGGTCAGTGGCAGAAGGAGCGGTGGGGAAGGTGGACGTCTGACCGATGCGTTCAGACAATTTTTTAGTCCGCAGCCCCAAGGTATGATCGGTTCCAGCAACCATCGCCAGCGTCTGATATACATGGTGCAGGAATACCTTGGGGCAAGGTCAGACTTGGACACCTTTCCCACCGAAAATCCTCTGGCTTACTGGGTCCTGAGGATGGATCACTGGCCAGAGCTTGCACAGTATGCAATTGAGCTACTGGCCTGTCCTGCCTCCAGCGTTCTTTCCGAACGCACATTCAGTGCTGCTGGAGGATTTGTGACTGATCATAGGGTGCGCCTGTCCACCGCCTCGGTTGATCGACTGACATTCATCAAAATGAATCAGTCTTGGATCACCACCAGCTACCAGGCACCTGAGGCGGATATAACCGAATAATTTTTAATGTCACATCCCTTCAAGACTGCCTATGCTGATGCTGAGTGACTGTCCTCTTATGTTCACTGACTATCCTCTTCCTCCTCCTCAATGATCCATGCCACCACACCAGTGCCTAAGGCACAATTTTTCAGCCCCTGTTTAACAGGGGCGTGTACTTACAATTTTTTAAAAAAATGCTTCGCAACACGTGTGACTGCTGTGCTCCAAGTACAGTATCTGTGAGGGCCGGGTTGCAGTGTTGTGGCACCAGCACCAGTGCCTAAGGCACAATTTTTCAGCCCCTGTTTAACAGGGGCGTGTACTTACAATTTTTTAAAAAAATGCTTCGCAACACGTGTGACTGCTGTGCTCCAAGTACAGTATCTGTGAGGGCCGAGTTGCAGTGTTGTGGCACCAGCACCAGTGCCTAAGGCACAATTTTTCAGCCCCTGTTTAACAGGGGCGTGTACTTACAATTTTTTAAAAAAAAATGCTTCGCAACACGTGTGACTGCTGTGCTCCAAGTACAGTCTCTGTGAGGGGTTGCAGTGTTGTGGCACCAGCACCAGTGCCTAAGGCACAATTTTTCAGCCCCTGTTTAACAGGGGCGGGTAATTACAAATCTTGATCTAATAGTTCACAGCAGGGCCCATTCCTGCGCCCACCAAGAGTAACTATGAGGGCCTGCAGTCTTGTGGCAACACCGTCCACCACCACCGCCAAAGGCCCAATTTTTCTGCCCTGTTCATCAGGTGCTTGCAATTACAAATCTTGATCTAATAACTCACAGCAGGGCCCATTCCTGCGCCCACCAAGAGTAACTATGAGGGCCTACAGTCTTGTGGCAACACCGTCCACCACCACCGCCAAAGGCCCAATTTTTCTGCCCTGTTCATCAGGTGCTTGCAATTACAAATCTTGATCTAATAACTCACAGCAGGGCCCATTCCTGCGCCCACCAAGAGTAACTATGAGGGCCTACAGTCTTGTGGCAACACCGTCCACCACCCCCGCCAAAGGCCCAATTTTTCTGCCCTGTTCATCAGGTGCTTGCAATTACAAATCTTGATCTAATAACTCACAGCAGGGCCCATTCCTGCGCCCACCAAGAGTCACTGTGAGGGCTTACAGTCTTGTGGCAACACCGTCCACCACCACCACCACCAAAGGCCCAATTTTTCTGCCCTGTTCAACAGGTGCATGCAATTACAAATCTTGATCTAATAACTCACAGCAGGGCCCATTCCTGTGCCCACCAGTCTTGTGGCTACACCAACATCTAATAGGGCAAATTTCTGCAGAGTATATACGGCAGGCCCCTACTTTCAAACATCCAACTTACAAACGAATCCTACTTGCAAACGGAAATAGAAAACAGGAAGTGAGAGGAAATCTACCCTAGGAAGGGAAATTCTATCATGTTAGATTTAATTTGGGAAAAAGGTATCTCCTCTCTACTGATGCTTTATCACCAATCCTTGTTTCAATTAAAACCCCACTTTTCCAAAAACATTTGTCATTGGGACGGAAAGTGAGGTGACATGTTCTGAACAGATGTGCAAAGACAGCAAATGTTACAGGGGTGATAACCCCTCCCTATGTTCTCCAAAAAGCATAAAAATAGATTCATACTTCATACTTCATAATGTACCTGTTCAGATTCTACTTAAGAACAAACCTAAAGCCGCAAGTGGTTTTAAATGGCTTCTTTTTTTCCTTTACAAATGTCATTTTGTGCAAGGACAGTTCTAAACACGGGAAACACATGCCACTTCACAGGCATACTTTGGACACCCCCCAGGTACCATATTTAAAGGAAAATTTCACTTTTTTTTTTTTCACTTTATGCATCATTAAAATGACTGCTCCCGAAAAAACGTTAGTTTTTAAAAGTTCTTTTTGCATTGATATATGTCCCCTGGGGCAGGACCCGGGTCCCCAAACCTGTTTTATGACATTAACATGCATATTGGCCGTTGTAATTAGCACTTTTGATTTCGAACGTTCGCGTCCATTATAACGTATAGGGTTCGAAAATTCGCGCAAACTTTCGGTCGGTTCGAAGGTTCTGGTGCGAACCGAACCCGGGGGTGTTCGGCTCATCCCTACTGGTGAGACTTGGAAAGGGTCGGAGCCGCTTGGAAATACTTGGAATCACTCGGAAATACTCAGTTTCCAAGCCTTTTCGAGGGTTTCCGAGTTCAGCCGAGCTGTCCCCGAGTATTTCCGAGGCTCTCCGGCGCCCCCCAACTTTGGCCACATGCGGTATTGCAATAGAAGTATATGCAAAACAAATTATCTTAATTTCCATTGACTTCTATGGGGAAACTCGCTTTAATATGCGAGTGCTTTGGATTACAAGCATTCTCCTGGAACGGATTATGCTCGTAATCCAAGGTTCCACTGTACACATTTTTAGGAACTGCAACCATTTTTATTCAGTCTCCTCATTTTCAGGGCCTCATTGTAATTGGACAAATGAATATAATCCTAAAAAAAATGACTGCCTGAAGTCTGGAACCCATGGATATTACCAAAGACTGTGTTTCCTCGTTTCTGATGCTTTGCCAGACTCTAACTGTGGCTGTCTTCAGTTGTTGTTAGTGGGTCTTTCTACCTTTTTAGTTTTGCCTTCAGCCAGTAAAATGCATGCTCAATTGGGTAAAGATCATGTGATTGACTTGGCCATTGCAGAATATTTAACTCATTTTCCTTCAAAAGCTCCTGGGTTGCTTTTGCTGTGTGTTTTGGATCATTGTCTTGCTGTACTGTGAAGCGCCGTCCAATGAACTTTGCTGCATTTGGCTGAATCTGGGCTGATCGTATATCTCTAAACACTGCAGAATTCATCAGGCTGCTTCAGTCTTCTGTCACATCATCAATAAACACCAATGACCCAATGCCACTGGTAGAAATGCATGCCAATGCCATCACACTGCCTCCACCATGTTTTGCAGATGACGTTGTGTGCTTTTGGATCATGAGCTATTACAAGCCTTCTCCACGCTTTTTTTCTTCCCGTCATTCTGGTACAGATAAATCTTAGTTTCAAAAATCAGAAAAAATGAGAATCCTGTGTGTAGTACTCACCCTATACGAATAGCAAAAAAACAAAGGATTCTACACATCCTATAGAGTTAACTACATAATTTATTGCATCAAAAGCCATACAAAACATCTCTAGCACAAACCCCAAGGCCCCCACATATCCAAAACCCCCCAATGGTATACCCCTCCCCTAAAACAACCCCAAAGTACCGCACCCTGTATGGGGAAAATGATGCACCACCCCTCGTAAAAGAGACTGTGGGGTGGGGAGGTGTGTCCTGACGAAGTTCCGCTGTAAAGGAACAAAACATGTAGACATTGGCTCTGGGACATGCACCCCCCTTCATTGGCTTAGCCACCCTGAACTTCAGGGACTTTAACCTGACTTTTTGATGCACTGACCGGACATTCCATCTGACCACCTCTTTGGATTCAAGAGAGTAACAGCCACTGATTACACTGGCGCACACCATCTGATCGACACAGACATGAGTATCCCTGCTAAGGAGACCCGTATACACTGGGAGTATATTGCATGGCGTGCTCATCCATCTGTGGGAGACGGAACGGTGATCTGTGAGGTCTGTGAGTACACTGAGCATATTGAAGCTGTGAGGAGTTTTGCTATATTTATGATAGATCAGAATTACCTGCACACTGCGGGAATCCCTTTATGCTGACATGCACCATCACACTTGACACTGTGGCTGACAACCTCTCAAGCACGGTGTACAGATAATTGACCTTACACAGCACTTACTCCTTGCTTCATTCATCTCCGCATCTTTGCTTTTCCTCCTTCCATATTTCCACATGAACAGCCTGCTTCAGGCAACAGCAGTCGGGACTGACCAGCTATTTGGTTGAGCCTTACCTGTGTTACCAGTGTTCATCAGCTGGATATCAGACAAGCTGCCATCAATTGAATATCGGAGTGTCTATTCCATATGTTGATCAGCCACATTTTTCACATGACTGACTGACCTATGACAGTGCAGATTTCCTTGTGGGTTTAGTAGAGCGTGGACATATATCGGCCAGGGTATCCCCGTTCCATTACGGGTAGTGTGTTATGTGCCCTTTGTATTTACTAAGTTGATCACTGCCCCCTTTTTAGGAACGAGTTCTGGGGGTCCTTGATAGGTTGGCTTTGAGTCATTTTTAAAAAAGGGAGGGGGGTGTTGGTATTAAATAGGGTAGGCTTGGCCCCCTGTAGGGATTGTGTCCCCCACCCCTCGGTCTCTTACGAGTGGTGGTTCATCATTTTCCCATACAGGGATGTTTTAGGGGGAGAGGGGATACCATTGTGGAGTTTCGGATATGTAGGGGCCTTGGTTTGTGCTAGAAATGTTTTGTATGGCTTTTGATGCAATAAATTATGTAGTTGACTCTATAGGGTGTGTAGAATCATTTTGTTTTATATCCTTGTCTAATCCTAGTTTCATCCATCCAAGGAATGCTTTTCCAGAACTGGTCTGGCTTTTTTAGATGTTTTTTGGCAAAGTCTAATCTGACTTTTCTATTCTTCAGGCTTATGAATGGTTTACACCTTTTTAGTGAACCCTCTGTATTTGCTCTTGTGAAGTTGCCTCTTGATTTTAGACTTTGACAATGATACACCCACCTCCAGGAGAGTGTCCACTTGTCTGGATGTTGTGAATGGGTTTTTCTTTTCCATAGAGAGGATCCTGCATTCACCAGCCACTGTTGTCTTCCGTGGATGTCCAGGCCTTTTTATGTTGCTGAGCTCACCAGTGCATTATTCTTTCCTCAGAATGTACCAAACTGTTGATTTGGCCACTCCCAATGTTGCTGCTATCTCTCTGGTGGATTTTTCCCCTTTTTTTAAAGCCTTACAATGGCCTGTTTCACTTGCATGGACAGCTCCTTTGAATACATGATGTAGGTTCACAGCAATAGATTCCAAATGCAAATGCCACACTTACAATCAACTCCAGACCCTTTACCTGCTTAATTGATGAAGAAATAATGGAGTAGCCCACACCTGGCCATGAAATGGCTTTTGATTCAATTGTCCAATTACCATTTTGTCCCTTGAAAAGGGGGGAGGGGGTGGCTATTCTTAGGAGCTGTAATTCTTAAACCCTTTCTCTGATTTGGATGCACCCTCAGCCCATATCCATTATATAATGGATTGAATGTGTTTTGGTACATGCCTGAAAATCCATGCAATTGTCAGCTAAAGCGACGCAGTGCCGAATCGCAAACAATGCTCTGGTCAGGAAGGGGGTAAAATCTTCCGGGGCTGAAGTGGTTAACCACTTTCCGCCCGGTCAATAGCAGATTGACATCCGGGAAGTGGTTCTGTTATCCTGACTGGGCGTCAAATGACGTCCTTCAGGTTAACATGCCGCTGCGCGCCAGTGGGGGTGCGCGTCGGTGGAGTGGTGTGTCAGTCTGACACACCGCTACACTGATCTCGGTAAAGAGCCTCTGGTGGAGGCTCTTTACCACGTGAGCAGCCGTGTCCAATCACGGCTGATCACGATGTAAATCGGAAAAGCCGTTGGTCGGCTTTTCCTCACTCGCGTCTAACAGATGCGAGTAGAGAAGGGCCGATCAGCGGCTCTCCTGACAGATTGTTTATCATCGCAGCCCCCCCTTGGATACCCACACTGGACCACCAGGGAAGCCGCGCCTGGACCACCAGGGAAGTGGGCAACATGTGGATGGCCAGGTATGTACCCCATGGCCATCCACATGTGAAAATGATGCCCAATCTGTGCCAGTCAGTGCCTACAAATGGGCACTGACTGGCACCTTCATGTAACACATGTAAAAATTTGCCCAGCAATGCCACCCATCAGTGTCCAGCAGTGCCACCTATCAGTGCCCATACATGCCCATCGGTGCCGCCATGTGAGTGCCCGTCGGTGCCGCCATGTGAGTGCCCGTCGGTGCCGCCATGTGAGTGCCGCCATATCAGTGCCAGTCAGTGCAGCCATATCAGTGCCCGAAAAAAGAGCGGAAATTTGGAAAAAAAATTATTTTCTTCTATTTTAAAAGAAATCCAATAAAACCAAATTTTGTCATAAATTTAAGCCAAAATTTATTCTGCTACATGTTTTTGGTAAAAAATAATCCCGTGTATAATAATTGGTTCGCGTGATCACGGACATATGTACACAAATGATCATGTACAGATGTGTGCAGGTGATCACGGACATGTGTGTGCAAATGATCATTGGGACATTGATTTTACTGTTTATATATGTGGGGGGACATGTGTTTTGGGGACATGTGTGTGTTTACCAGTGTTTCTTACTGTGAGATGACACTACACTGGTGATCAGTGAGTAAAAAGCTGTAAAAAACAGCTCATACTCGCTGATCACCAGCCGGCTGCAGAGATCCGCTCTCCTCTCCTCAGCAATCACTTTCGTGTGAGGAGAGGAGAGCCAATCGCCTAGCAACCAGCTGTTTGTTTACATCACATGAGGGCTGTGATTGGACACGCCCGTCATGTGATCAGAAGGGCCAATCACAGAGCCCTCCTGCTGATCTAAGATGTGCCGTGTCAGGGTGACACGAGCGCATTAGGATCGCGCCACTGCACGGGAGCGAGTGCGTGCGATCCCGCTCCTTTTAAGGGACGTTCCTGAACGTCCACTCAGAAGTAGAGATAGCCCACCCGGCCATTTATGTGCAGTGGCCGGGTGGGAATTGGTTAAAATAAAAGTTCTGTTGACTAGCGTTACTCTTTTGTAAGGCAAATGTCTGATTAGTGGCTTTGAGTTAAGACAATGTTATTTAAAAAAAACAGCTTATTCCCTTTTTATAGAAGGGAAAGTGAAGCATCCAATGACAGATGCAGAATAAACGTACTTATTTGATGAATTTAAAATCGAATGTTTATTCCATTTATGCAATCCATTAAAATATTCCATCCATTAACACACTTGGCTACCCGGAGGACTGTATTAATTCTATGTTTCTTCTTCCAGTAATGGATGTGACTGACATAATTACTGGAAAAGTCGATGACGAGGACAAACAGCATTTTATACCTTTTCAACCGTAAGTACAATTATAGTAAACGTGCATAATTATAATGCACATTTCGACATTTTATATATATATATTTTTTTTCCCTGCATTGAAAACCTTTGAATGCAGTTCTTTATGTAGTTTTGCTTGGGGTTTGAGAGTGCACAGGTTAAAACTTCTTGTATGGTGCTGTAGGGTGAATTTACAGATACTCTTTTCATGTATCTTGGAGATTAAAGATGTCCATTTTATGCATAATTGCAAACATTTGGTAGTGATGACCATGGCCATTGTTTAAGTCCTAATTTTTACATAATCTAGCTAATAAAAATGTAATGTGATCATTTCATATTTGGTAAAGTATATGTTTAATTGTACCTCTTTAAATAATAATCTAGGCAAAATCGTATTTTTATTTTTTTTTCCTTTTTGGATGTTAAATTCCCAAAAGAGGTAAGGGGAAATCTTCTGATGGGACACCTGTTTTGGGGACAACTGTCTAATAGGGGAATTCCCCTTTTATAAGAGATTTCCTCTAATTTCCGGTTTGTTGATTTTGACAGGAAATGAGGGTAAATTTCCCCAGTGGTTTGCAGACCGCAAAAAAAAAAAAAAACTTTAACTTTTTCCAACCCCTCCAAAAAAATAAAAGTTTGGGCTATATATAGGTGACTGTATCGCAAATTGGAAAAATTATAAAAAAAAATAAAAAAAAATGGTCACCAGGTGAGCAAAAGGAAAATGGACCATCTGTGTGTGTGTGTGTGTGTGTGTGTGTGTGTGTGTGTGTGTGTGTATATATATATATATTGTGACAATAAATGAAAAATAAAAAATGTATATGTGTATAAAATGACAGACAACTTGAAAATGAAAAATAAAAAATGTATATGTGTATAAAATGACAGACAACTTGATTTAAAAAATCCAATCATATGGTATTCATACAAAGATTAAAAATTGGTGTGTATATATAGACCCAAAAAGGGATAAACCTAGATCACATAGTATTACATAAAAAAAACAAGTGTGTCGCACCAATGTTGCATCAGTCTAGCTGATAAATATATTCCAAGGTATGTTGCATCAGGATCACCATCCGATATCCTCTACATGTTTCGCAGGCTGTGCCGCTGTTTCAGGAGGAGGATTCAGGATTATCATTGAATATATTTATCTATCTTCATTTCATTTTCCTTTTGCTCCCCTAGTGACCATGAGGGATGGTCTTTAGTTTCTTTGTATGACTACATTAGGATGAAGGTACCCTCCCGCTTTTTGTTTTTTGATTCCCTTCAGAGGCTTCATAATCTATACCAGAGATATGCAATTAGTGGAGCTCTAGCTGTTGTATAACTACTAGTCCCATGAGGCATAGCAAGACTCTGACAGCCACAAGCATGACACCCAGAGGCAGAGGCATGATGGTACTTGTAGTTTTGCAACAGCTGACAGCCCGCTAATTGCATATCCCTGATCTATACCATGCACCTGTTTCTCTCATCTTTGCTCTGTTGCAGAGCCTCCAGCAGAAGCTGGACATAAACGCACTTCCAAGCATGGCAAGTGCCTGTTTCCCCCACATTGAGCTGTGCGATTTTATCCATAGGCCCCTAAGTTGATACCAGGACACAGGGAGCAGCAAATTAAACCACAATGTACTTGAATTACCCTCATCTGCAGCAAGAGCTACATCTCTCTCACGTTTCTCTGTGTTTTTGACAATCTGCGTTCTCCAAAGATGTCAAGTCTCCCCTACATGGCTAACTCTAGAACCTGGTAACTGGTTGTTCACCCACTGTATGCTTAGTTGTAGGAGGCAGGGGGAGTGTCGGGTCGCCTAAAAGTGGTTGTTTTTTTTTTTTTTTTCTGGTAGCAAGGAAATGTGGGGAATGTTGAACAACCAGTTCCTGGGCTTTGCATTACATCTGTTCATTTTACCTAACATGTAGCGCAAGGTTTTGCTTTGATTTGTACACAACGAACACTGAATCTATGGTTGCCTTATGACAGTTTACACCAGAATTGCTAATTGGTTTTAGCATTTGAGGTTTGGTTGAATAAAAATGTGTGTCCATTGTGGCTCTCCACCTCCTCTGCAGCCAATGGGAGCAAAAACATGATTTTAGTCTTTGAAATCGTAACAACAATGAGCATGCATCATTTTAAACTACTCGTGGCCCTTTCCATAGCCAAACGTTGGACAGACATGATTTCTTACCAGTCCGTCGTCCTAATGCACAGTGACATTTTATTGTAAGATTGTGTGTGAAGCCTTTGAATGGTTACAGCGGTACAGTGTGAATAATTCAGGAAGACAGCTGTTTTATGGTCTTATATAACAAACAATACAAAATCATTGTTCCACATTAATTAGGACTGAACGCCTCTGCTAGGCGCCCGCTGACCTTGCTTATAATAATGTTCTCTGCTTCTTGGGGATTTACCTTTTATGACACATGGGCGCACTGAGCGCTTTCTGAAGCCTTGCTTTCATCAGTGTGTAGGCACGCTGGAGATTTCCTCATACATCAGACAAGCATAGTCACTGGCTCAAAGGCCAGCTAGTTATCCACTGCTACATTCAAATAATGACTAAGATCTATATTAGGGAGATCACGCTGGTGATGGCTCTTCTAGTCGATGATGCATGTTCATTTATGAAAAATTCCTTTAATTGCAACCACAGTTATAGCTCTAGGAACTGAGACTTGTAAATCTCAAATATATTATATTATTAAATATATATATATATATATATATATATATATATATATATATATATATATATATATATATATATATATATATATATATATGTATATGTGTGTGTGTGTGTGTGTGTATATATATATATATTATATATATAAAAAAATATATATATAACAGTATACAGAGTTTTATATTACTATTATTTGAATGTGTAAAAGGTAATTTTAAGTGTAGATTATATTAACAAAGCGTGGATGTGTTGACTTTTCAGAAATGTATGCATTTTGTCAGATAAACCAAATACGAACAACCTAGGTTTTTATAGACTCGCTTCCAATGACCTGTTATAACAGTTGTGCAATTTTTGTAGATATGACTGCACAGTCCAAATGGGTACCATAGTTTGACAATGCTGACCAGTGCACAGATCAATCCAGCAGCCTTGGTTAGCCCCCCTGCCCTTCGTTGGCAATACAAGCGTACATACAGTATAATATGAGGAGAGTGGCCATTACTCATCTGCACAGTGGGACACAAAGAATTTATTTATTTTTAAGGCATTTCCCAAGCAAGAATTAATTAGAAAATAAAAACTACAGCAGGAGACTGGCAAGTGGGTAAAAAAATAGATTTCAGTCGGGCTTAAACGAAGTAAAAAAAAAAAAAACAAAACGTGGTAAATGAGCAAGCTTAGTTTGCTTCTTATTGACCCTCCAAGCTTTGTATAGGCCCTCAGCAGTTTGTACGGATGTTAAAAAACCTACAATAGACCCAGCAGCCAGAGGCCGTGTCCTCTTACCTAGGGTGCAGGTGACATGCTGCAGCTCAGAGCTTATTATTCATAGAAACAAAAGGATGCCTTTTAATTGGCAATTAAAGTTATTTAACACATTATCCACTTCAGCCCCGGAAGATTTGGCTGCTGAATGACCAGGCCATTTTTTTGCGAATCGGCACTGAGTTGCTTTGCACCCAAACAAAATTGACGTCCTTTTTTCACAAAAATAGAGCTTTCTTTTGGTGGTATTTGATCATCTCTGTGTTTTTTTTTATTTTTTGCGCTATAAACAAAAAAAGAGCGACAATATTGAAAAAAACACTATTTGTACTTTTTTTTTCTATAATATCCCCCCTTTTTATAAAAAAATTTTTCTCAGTTTAGGCCGATATGTATTCAACATATTTTTGGTAATAAACGCAATAAGCGTATATTGATTGGTTCTGCGCAAAAGTTATAATGTCTACAAAATAGGGGGTAGATTTATAGCATTTTTATAATTTAATTTTTTTTTACTAGTAATGACGATCTGCGATTTTTATCGGGACTGCGACATTACGGTGGACACATTGGGCACTTTTGACACATTTTTGGGACCATTGGCATCTATACAGCGATCAGTGCTATAAAAAATGCACTGATTAGTGTAAAAATGTCACTGAAGGGAACGGGTTAACACTAGGTGGGCGATCAAGGGGTTAATTGTGCTCCCTGTGTGTGTTTCTAACTGTGGGGGGAGGGGACTGACCTAGAGGAAATGACAGATCGTGATTCCTAGATATTAGGAACTCACAATCTGTCTCTCCTCACAGAACAGGGATTTGTGTATTTACACACACACACATCCCTGTTCTGCCTCTTGTGCCCACGATTGCTCGTGGCCGGCGGTCATCGCAGTGCAGCGGGCGCGTGCCTGCTATCCTGCTGAAGGAGGGGTTATATGGGGGATCACTTCCTGTCTAAAGTGACCATTCACCTGGAGATAAAGTATAACCCAGCAGGTAATTTATTATTATTATTATTATTATTATTATTATTATACAGGATTTATATAGTGCCAACAGTTTGCGCAGCGCTTTACAACATGAGGGCAGACAGTACACTTACAATACAAATGAATACAGGAGGGATCAGAGGGCCCTGCTCGTTAGAGCTTACAATCTAGAAGGTAATGAATATTAGCCTAACTCTGTGTCCCATGATGTACCCAAAGAAAATGATTTTAGTATGACGAAAAAAATCCAATTTTTTCAAGTATTAAACAGATATAACGAAACTCTTTCAATGGTATATTTAAAAGACTAAAATTGAGCAAATTAGAGACATTCCTTTATAGGGCTTGCGTACATTTTATTTGTCTTTAAAGCGGTTCTACACTCATTTCATTTAGTAAATCTCTTTGCCTTCCAAATCAGGCAAAGAGTACTAAATGAAATGTTTTTTTTTTTTTTTTTTTTTACTTACCTTGTAATTGAAGACTTCCGGTCTTCTCCCTCTGCGGCGGCGGGCGGGGTCTTGCGTCGATCGTCGTCACGCCGCACTGTCTCCTGGGATCTGGTGTCATTGATCCCAGGAGCCAGTGCGGGCATCTTCCGAAATCTCGCGAGATTTCGGCCACATCTTCCGAAATCTCCCGAGATTTCGGCCGCATCTGCCGAAATCTCGTGAGATCTCGGCAGATGAGCCGTTACTGCGCACGCGCGAGTAACGGCAGTGCATGCTGGGCCATCTAAAGTCCCTGTGGGTGTTTCACATGCCCACAGGCAAGATGGCCCCCAGCACTAAAGAAGAAGACGAGGAACTTCATCGGACGAAAACCGGCGGCGATCGAGATGGAAGATGGAACAGGTGAGTCCCCTAATAAAGGTAAGCATCCTTTATATTACATCCTAAAAAAAAAAATTTTTTTTCAGAGTGCAGAACCGCTTTAAGATGAGTACTGTTCTCTCAAAAAAAAAAAAAATAATAATAATCATTTGGAATTGATTGATTTGAAGGAGGATAGATATTTATTGATTGGCGCACTTTAAAAAGATGCTCTGGTCAAAAAACGAAAAAAAAGGCTCTTTAAGCACTTGCATTATGGTAATTACTTCAGCTGGTACAAACATTGAAAGAGTTGTTAAACAGGAACTGTATCTGCGTACCATCAACTGAAAGCGCTATTTAATGAATTTTTTATATTCAAAACAAACTCACCCATCTGTCTGTATTTCCATGTTTTATTTTGTTAAGAAATAACTTTGAAAAATGCCTTCCCCCCCTAGCATTTTTAGCTGTGGCCATCTTGAGTAAGGGCAGATGATTCATGTGCGTTTACTTTCAGGAATCCATCTGCCCTTAGCTCAGGCATGCATGCAGGAGGATGGGCTTGGCTGAGAAAGCCCTTCCTCCCCATGAAGGGGAAAAAAAAGAAGCCCATTAAGACTCATGGGATGTATGACCTCATTTTGGGCTAGGCAAGTAACCAGGAAGCTAATGAATTATAAAAAAGGGTTTAAAACAAGTGGATCTAATGTATCTTCCTATTTACTTAGGCTAGCAGCATTAAAAATGGTTAATGCGATAGTTTAGTTCAGCTTTAAACTGATACTGTTTAATACGAACTACAAATTATGGCAGACATATATATCGTTCTCCATCCATTGTTACCAACTATTAATGTATAATTAAATGTGCTACAACTACGCATAATATAATATTAATGTACCTGCGTTCCAATCAGTGATGTAAGTAACTGAGTTAAAATAAACGGAGTTACTTAATGCAGTTACTTTAGAGGGGTAACAAGTAATCTAACTGATTACTCTTCCCCTCATGGTAACGCCGTTCCCATTACTTGGGCGGCGTTACCGCAATTACATCTACCGCCACTAGATGGCAGTAGTGTAATTCCGGTGTCCTGCTGAAAAAGTTCCCCCGCCGGATAAAAACTCCCCTGTACTGCGCAGTACGAAGGACTACGGAGCTTACAAAAATTGACGAACCTAAACAGCTCTGAGTGAATTCTACACTGCGCAGGTGCAGTTAACATGTAATTGTATGAGGCAATACCGCACGCTCCTGATGCTCGTGCTACTCTGCAAGGGGTGTCTATCGTGTAACTAAGGGGCGGGTCTAGTATTACTGTAACCAAGGGGCACATTTATTGTTATTGTTATATATCGAGCTCTGCCCATTAATTTAACATTCGCCCTCTTCTGTAGCCATCCGCTAATAATAGACCCGCCCCTTGCTTACACGCTATAACTGATCTGCCCCTTGGTTAGAGTAATAATAGAACAGCCCGTTGGTTACACGATATAGAACAATAATAATAAATGCGCCCCTTGCTTACAGTAATACTAGACCCGCCCCTTAGAATATAAAAAAAAAAGTCAGTTACTTTGCTGCGTAACTAATTACTTTTCCAATGTAGTAACTGAGTTACTAACGCAATTACTTCTTGGGAGAAGTCATTTGTAATTGAATTACTTTTTTTAAAGTAAGATGACCAACACTGGTCCCAATAGTTTCAATACTGGAATGGAATTTTTTTTGAGGCAATGGGGACTTTCATGGTACCGCTAGTATTCACAACACTATATATAATTTTAAAATCCTCATATTTTATTAGAAAAAAATCATAAAATCATTTATACATTGATCAAACAAAATAAAGCAACTAATACAAGAATATAGCGGGAAGAAGAGACTCCTTCAAGACCTAGACGTGTTTACATAATGCCCCACTAACAAGGGGGATCTGTAATAGATGCTTATCCAGTCTATCTCAACATGTTTCGCGGGGTGACCACTTCCTCAGGAGATTTAGAAGGGAGTAATGATCTATAGAAAAGAAGATGTAAACAATAATATATAGGAAAAAATGCATATATACATACATGATCACATCAATACACATGCACATTATTTATGTTATCCTCCACTTCAGTATTCACCTGTAGTTGGCTGACATAAAGACTGTCTTGGTAACTTGCATTATTTTTTTTTTTCAGCCTTCTTAAAAGGTTTTTTTTTTTACTTTTAAAAGGTTATTTTACATTTCTTTTTTTTTTTTTTTTTTTGTTCTACCTCATTGAACCGTTTACAATTACTTATTCACTCCTGGCTCGCATAGCAAACAGCTCTCTTTTTCTTCTGGTTTCCAAGTAGTTATAATCGCCATTGATGAGCAGAAGTGAAAGACCTTTGTTGCTGTGTTCTACATCAATGGGCATAATTAGCAGTGATGATAAGAACAGCCATTACCTGGTTGTAATATTACATTTCTTGTGTCGCCAGTCCTCTTTATGATTTACACATGTTTTAGTTAGGCTTTAGCAACACTTTCCAGACTAAGGCCTCTTTCACACGGCCGATCCGTTCAGATTTTTCAGGCTGTTTTTCAGGCGGACCTGAACGATGTCCGCTGACATCCGACCCGCTCCGATCCGAAAAAGTGTGATGGAGGAAAAACCTATTTTTCCATCAGTCATCGGATGACGACGGACTCTACGGTCCGTCATCACCCGATCTCCCATAGGGGAGAGCGGCGCTCTGACAGGTCCGTCCCTGCGCAGTGTGCAGAGACGGACCTGTCATCTTCCTGCTCAGTTGAGATCACTCCGGCGATCCCTGCTGAGCAAGCGGATATCCACGGGGCGGATCAGCACTGATCCGCCGCGTGTGAAAGAGGCCTTAATCAACTAACGCAAGGCAAAAGTTTTAGCAGAATGGTTGGAACCTCTGTCGTATTTGTATATATCGCACATCCTGGTATCGCAGAGATCAGAGCTAAGGGGAAATGTCCCAATTATAATCTCATACAGAACTTTTATAATAAAACAAAATAAAAACACAAGTTGGCTGTAGTTGGGTTTTCCATGGGCCATTAATATTTTTTTCTGGTGTTCTGTAGTACAGATCAGTAGGTGGCAGCCTAGAGTGACACTGGAGTACTGGTAAGCTGCAATGTATTAAATGTGTGTTTATTGGGTTTAGCTTCGCAATAAGTCAAGTGTACCCACTTGTGATTTGAGTTGCATAATAGTGTGCAGCCAAAAATTTTGCACACAGAAAACAGAGGTGACTTGTTACATAATTTTACATTTTTTTCCTTGCCACTAAGCCATTGTACTGCTCCTGTAAAGAATCAGCATATTTGGATGTCCCCTTTGTTGTTGGATAAATGAATTAACTTTAGTGATAGTTTGACCTCTGGGTGCAGGTTTCCAATTTTTTGGAAACTGTCACAGACACGCTCCGCAGGGCTTTAGGGTCCTAAACTTGCTGTTTCTCTTCTGCCATTATTTCCTGATCACTGATCTTTCTGTCTTTCTTGTCATTTATTCCTGTTCTCTGTCTCTTGTGGACTAATACATGCGCTCTGTTGCACTCTGTGCTTTAACCTCATCCACTCCCTTGTTCCTGTGGCCCTATGTCCCCTGTGGTGGTGTCTGTGATGTGCACCCTCCAGGCTAGCCTTGGATGACGTCATCCGCCACAAGCCGCTCAACCTATCATCCCGTTTTTCACCCAGGGTGGCGGGAGAGAATGATTTCCTGCAGACGGTCATCAACAAAGTCATCGCCGCCAAGGAAGTTAACCACAAAGGTCAAGGTATGTGCTTTCATGCAATATTAACATTTGTGACCCAGCTGCCGCAAGAATTCTCTGCTGCTTTGTAATTAAAATATCACGGTACCAAGTGGAAGGTTTTTATTTTAATTAAAATTAATGATTGCATTCTAGAACAAGGAGCAGATAATTTCTCACCTCCACAGGAGACGTGCATCCAGTTGGTCTGTTGGAAAAAAATCTCATTATCATATAAACTGCATTAGTTTTCATTTGCTTTGTGCAAATAGAATTCTTCAGACTTGTTTTTATGTCAACATTGCTGAAAGGCTATTGTAGTATTTTCAGTTAAAGTGAATCTTACATTAGGCAAGGTTGTGGGTTGACTTTCTTAAAAACTACTTATTTACAGCTACTCATACATTGAGCTATGCCAGGTTTATTCCGAACGTGGCTGAGTGGCTCAGGCTGCAGTGGACTAGAGCTGGTGGCTCAGGCAGTGGTGGAACTGCAGTTAATTTAGCCATCCAAAGTGAGGCCAAATCTATAAATGAGCTTTTCATTTATGTGAAGTGCATTGAATGTTTAGGGCACATATCTGCATTAATATGCAATATACTAAAATAAATATATTAAGAAAAGGGGCAGTTAAAATTATTGTTATCTTGCTTGTGTCTAGTGTTTTACCTGTTTTGTATATGGAGCAAGTACATGCATTTTAAAGTGGAACTTTCGTTAGAAAATTAAGTCCTGTTGGATCACTTCAGGCTGACCCCTTTTGCTGGTTTAGCTATGTAAAACATTAAAAAGAAGTGCCTATACTGTTCAAAATCCAGTAATACACTGTCTCACCCTGCTTCGCACATGCTCAGTTGCTCTCTATTTTTTTGCCACTGTGCCGAATTTGTAGAGGCCGATCTTTTGACACCCTCAAAAAAATGGCAGCCTCCTGCAAGAAGAAACAGGAACAATGCTGGAGGCAATTTACAGCACACCCTCATTTTTCTACCATAATTATTAATGTTGGATGCACAGTGCCTTGAACAAGTATTCATACCCCTTGACATTTTCCACATTTTGTCATGTTGCAACCAAAAATGTCTTTTATTGGGATTTTATGTGATAGACAACACAAAGTGGCAAATAATTGTGAAGTGGAAGGAAAATGATAAAATGTTCCATTTTTTTTTTTACCAATATCTGGAAAGTGTGGCGTGCATTTGTATTCAGCCCCCCTGAGTCAATACTTTTGTAGAACCACCTTTCACTGCATTTACAGCTGCAAGTCTTTTTAGGGATGTCTCTACCAGCTTTGCACATCTATAGAGTGACATTTTTGCCCATTCTTCTTTGCAAAAT
Source organism: Lithobates sylvaticus (assembly GCA_028564925.1). Classification (NCBI taxonomy): domain Eukaryota; kingdom Metazoa; phylum Chordata; class Amphibia; order Anura; family Ranidae; genus Lithobates; species Lithobates sylvaticus. The sequence continues at coordinate 37,537,532 of CM053036.1, read as the reverse complement.
AGCTCAAGCTCTGTCAGATTGGATGGAGAGCGTCTGTGAACAGCAATTTTCATGTCTTGCCATTTTTATAATTTTCCTTCCACTTCACAATTACGTGCCACTTTGTGTTGGGCTATCACATAAAATCCCAATAAAATACATTTACATTTTTGGTTGTAACATGACAATATGTAGAAAATTTCAGAGGGTATGAATACTTTTTCAAGGCACTGTATGTTTCTAAAGAACATTATTTTTTAGCAAGCTGTTATGGGTAAAGTTCCCCTTTTTAAGTTGGATCCCTTTGTATAAAACACATGTTTATTGATTCAAGACTACGCTCCGGGCATGTGTAATCCAGTTCTTTATTTTTAATTTTTTGCAAACTTTTAAATATATCTACACATAGCTAGCATAATATATCTGACAATGTCTTGATATCAGCCTTCTGTAGTCACCTGTACAGCAGCGCTCGGACCGGAAAAGGAAGTAGAAGCACAATAAGCCAAGCGGGGCCTATGTAGCTTTGTATGCTGCTGTCAGTAAACATGCATCCTGGAGGGAGAGAAGAGGGATGACCCCATCTGTGTGATACCGCTTATTCATTGTACATTCATGGTTTGAGTTGCATTCTGGATCAAAGAGCAGAGAAGTCCAGGACTTTGCTGTGCTGTTTGGCATGGGGTATTTGGATTGTAAATGTAGCTTAACAGAATTACATTCATGTTCACGGATCTATTCAATTGCTATCCTGGGGTGCAATTAAGACACGTGGTAATGCATGTAACAGAATACAAATGAAATAAAAAAAGCTCATAAAATTATCTTTTTTTTTTTTTTTTTTTTTTTTTATGATTTTCTACATGGTAAGGAAAACAACTCTTGTATGATTGAAGCCTTAGATTAAATCAAGGTAAACTGCATTGTGTAAACTTTTCCTTCCTCCTTCAGGTCTTTGGGTCACAATGAAACTGTTGCCTGGTGACATTCATCAGATTCGCAAGGAATTTCCTCATCTTGTAGACAGGTCTACAGCTGTTGCTCGGAAAATGGGATTCCCTGAAATTATCATGCCAGGTGAGGTTTTTTTTTATCACATTTTTACTGAATGCAGGCTTTTTAAAGCACATTTTAAAAGAATACTAAAATCCACATTGTCAAAAACGATGCCTTGTATCAGAATAATCTATTTAGAGATATGTGTTGACCTAAATATGCTTTTCTGGCAGTTGGTTGAACGTAAGGACTGCTGTCTGGTGTGTGAGACCTGCGGGTCTGTCTTCGACAGCCCACTATGCCCCCTGCATATCCAATGAGCAATGCTCACACTGCTTGTTGATTGGAGAACAGTAGGTCTTAATACGTGTAAATGTGTTGGCTTGTTGTAGATGGACCCCGGCTCTTCTTTCCACGTGTGTAATAAGTGAGCATTAGGTAAGTGAAATGTGAGCGCTGCGTAAGCTGGAAAAAAACAATTTCTTTGGAATTTTTTTGTTGTCTTTTTAAATGCAGAGCTAATATGCTGTCTTTAAATGAACCAAGACGGAGTATTTAAACAAGGTGCACAATAAATGTAAACACCTTGAATAAGAAAAAAATAAACAATAAGTGTATACAAAGGTAAATGTACACTATATCAAAAAATGAAACGGTGTCCGCAAGGGTTGTTAAAAGATCATGAGGAGACCGAAACGTTCAATGTAGTAATTAAATTGACATGTCTCTAATATAAAAAAACAATTGTGAGTATAATAAAGAACAAATAGAGCAGAAGTCCAGAAAGTGAACTAATTCAAAGTCCATTGATGATTGAACATAACAACATGGTGACTTCAAATATAAGGTTTGCGTAGACAAGATGGCCAATAGACGATCCACCACCAATAGGTACAAGGCTTACTGGAAAGATTGAACCCAAAACAGGCATATGCCTAATGAGTCAGTCGAACTTGTGGTGTAATACACCAGCTAAAACCAGCATCAACATGCACGACCTCCGGTTGGGGATATAAACTCCTGTGGTCCTTCACAGCAATACTTCTAATGAATAACCCTCCAAAGGGGTAATGACAGGGAGCCAGATGAGTGATCTCTCCCATATGATGTGGTTTATAGGAAGAAGAGGAAAGAGGCCACATAGTGTAAATCCATTTCAGTAAAGTATTTAGCCGGGACGGGCTCTGCTGATGCCACTGCGTCACAATCCATATTTTATATCAAGCGTTTTTTATCTTCACAAATGTGAGTGTTCCTTTTTATATAATAAATACCTTTTCACTAAAATTAAATTACACTATGTGGCCTCTCTCCTCTTCTTTCTATAAACCACACCATACGGGCGAGATCACTCATCTGGCTCCCTGTCCAGTACCCCTTCTGAGGGATATTCATTAGAAGTATTGCTGTGAAGGACCACATGAGTTTATATCCCCAACCGGAGGTCGTGTATGTTGATGCTGGTTTTCCCTAGTTTATTACACCACAAGCTCGATTGACTCATTAGGCGTATGCCTGTTTGGCTTCAATCTTTCCAGTAAGCCTTGTACCTATTGGTGGTGTATCGTCTTTTGGCCATCTTATCTACACAAACTTTTTATATTTGAAGTCACCATGTTGAGTTCTCATTCATCTATGGACTTTGAATTAGTTCCCTTTCTGGACTTCTGTTCTATTTGTTCTTTATTATATTTACATTGTTTGTTTTTTTTATATTGGAGACATGTCAATTTAATTATTACATTGAACGTTTGGGTCTCCTCATGATCTTTTAACAACTCTTACGAGCACTGTTTCATTTTTTGATATAGTGTACATTCACCTTTGTATACACTTATTGTTTATTTTTTTTCTTATTCAAGGTGTTTACATTTATTGTGCACCTTGTTTAAATACTCTGTCTTGGTTCACTTTAAAGACAGCATATTAGCACTGCACATTTCACTTACCTATTTTTCACTTTGCAAACTGATCTTTTGCTGTGTCGGCTGCTACCTCACAACTTAGAGACAGCGCGGTGTTTTTGTTTTAATTTTACATATAAGTGAGCATTAAAATGGCAAAGCTTGAAATGCATCTCTGGAGCCTATTATAGGAAAATATCTTCCAAAAATTCCATCATGGACCGTTGCTTTACCCTCAAGTGTTTCCAAAGTTATCTGATGCGTTCTTTTGTCTCCAGTGATATCCACTTGTTGACTGATCCTGACGATTTCAGGATGTTTGGAGGATCGTTATGTAACATTTTTAGAAATCTTATTATTCCAATTACATTTTTGACTGTTATATTGTGAGCTCGCTCTGTATAAACTGGCCTATTGGCGCACATCAAGAAGCTACCACTGCCCCACCAACTTTGGAAAGAACAACGGGTCTTTATCATATCCATAATTTGTGGCAGTTTACCATTTTGCACCCTGTAAAGAAAATTAAGGAACAAGAGGGACTTTTCTGTTCAATAATTTTCTTGTTGCCCAATATTTTGGATCTGGTAAATACTTAAAGCGGTGTTCCGGCCGAAATTATACTTTTTGAATAAAAATACCCCTATAATACACAAGATTAATGTATTCTAGTAAAGTTAGTCTGTAAACTAAGGTCTGTTTTGTTAGTTTTTAGCAGTAGTTTGTTATTTTATAAACTTGCAGCAGGCCGTGGCCATCTTAAGTGTGGGCATCTGAAGCCAGACTGTATTTCTTCCTGGATCTCATCCTTGCAGATCTTGTACATGCTCAGTGCAGCATAAGCAGTGTAATAGGTTTCAGGTCAGGTTTCCATAGCAACGGCAGTTTGAGAGGAAGTTGCTGCCCCTTCCCAGGAGGCATTGCAAACAGGAAATGATGCGATGGGCCGCGGCCAGGGAGGAGGAAGTGAAAAATGAATACAGCAGATATACAGTCTGTGCTGAAAAAAAAAAAAAAAAATATCCAATTTGTTTACAGTGCACAGTTTAGTGAGGGATGCTGAAGAGTTGTAAAAGTGGGTGGAACTCCACTTTAAGTTTGTCAATAGTAGGCCTTAGCTGCCATTGTGCAGCGGTACTGGACCAGATGTGCAAGCAGTGTATTGCGCCACTTTCGTTATGTTCCTGTGTTGGCAGGAAACCAGTATATTAAAAGACCACCTCAGAAGTTCTGACTTGAAGTCCATTCTTTTTGAAGCTTTTATATATTATTTTGCTTGCTGTTGGTTTTATTACGTTCAAGATTTGTTGACCTAGCCTGTGCATTTGGTGAAATTAATTCTTTAGACAAGCATTCATCGTAAAGGTAGTTTTTCTTGTTACACCTGTGAGGTGGCATTTCCTGGATCCCAGCTGCAGCACTGCAGTTGTGATTTTAAATATGAGGTGACATCCACAATGCTGTGTAATGATGAATTCCCTGAATTGGGTGGAAAATAACACACTCAAAACATAGTTGTGCCCATTTTAAGTGTTTTAATGGCATCTCTTGTATTAGAGAGGTCTGTTTTAGAAAGGTACTTTTGCTTGAAAGCAGACGAGGTGGAATGATGGAGAACAGCTGTTCTATTTGTAAGAGGAAAGTAAGTTTAGATAAAAGTAAATGTAAAATGTCTCCATACAGACAGTTATAACTGTATAGGTAAACAAAGATCAAAGCCCACAAGCTGATAAGTTAGTTGTTGCCATATTGGGAGCCTCATCGTGCATTCATTAAGTGGAATAACCCAAGGCCAGGGAATATCTGGGAATAAAACATTAACAGCTTTATGTGTGCAACTGATAACAAAAATGGTAACAAACTCAAAACAAGAGCCGACCCGTTTCACATGTACAGACCATCAGTACGTCATAAAAGCTGTTGCATACTCTTTTGTTGTATCTTCAGTCTTCTACTAATGCTTCCCTCACCTGGAGAACTGAATGATTCAAATATTGGCTTAGCTCCTAGGTTGGTCCTCTTGCAAGTGCCTGATGTCCCCTTTCCCCCCCCCCCTCCCCAGCACGCATGGGGAAGTGTACAAGAGTTCTGCCTTTGCAACCTGGAAGCAGTCAAAGGCTTTTGATGTTATAGGATACTCTACTGCTTTCTGTCTAAGGCCGGTGTTTTGCCGAGAACTGTCCCCCCATCGGATAGTGTCCGTCCCGTACTGCGCAGGCGCAGCACTTGCACTGTACGGAGGACAAGGAGACGCCGAAAGTCTCAGAAGAGTGAACGGCGCCTGTGCACTTGATAGTACCTTCTGCCCGGAGTCCAGGTTGAAGCCCCACCATCCAAGTGGACATACAGTAGATTATGTAAAACAGCACCTAGTAACAGGGCCCCTCGCGGGCTCGCTTCACTCGCCACGCTTCGGGCATGGCCTCGCTTCGCTCGGCAATTTTTTATTCTGACTCTATGTCCACTTTGATGGTGGGGCTTGAACCCGGACTCAGTGTGCAGGCGCCGTTCATCTTCGGAGACTTTTGGCGTTTTCTTGTCCAAGCGCAGCGCAGTACAGGGCGGACACTATCCAACAGGGGACAGTATTCGACACAACACCGGACATACATGAATTAAAATGTGTTCAAATTTTGATCCATGTATGGGCACCCTAGTTGTACACAAGTTGATCTATCAATCGACTTGTGCACAACCAGCCTGTCAGCTTTTTCCCAAACGATTAGCGCCGCCTCAACATTAAGGGAAATCGATGGCCTGCCTAAGTCTTAGCTTATCACCATGATGGGAAGCCTCGCTGACTAATGGAGTGGCATCCTTCAGGAGAATGGAACACTGAAGCTGGTTTCTGTTTATATAAAAGAGATGAACCAGCAAACAAGCACATGGTAGTTTGTGGCTTGGTCAGGTAAACAGGTTGGTCAAACATTCCCATAGACACTCCTTCAATGGGCAGGGGCACTTTAGGAGCGGTGTATACACGCCTCAAAGATACTGCTTACAGGACTTTTTTTTTTTAGCATCCCTCAAGTGCATCGCTTTAGTGTGAAAGCCCTCAGACTTTCACACTGGAGTGACAGGAGAGGCGCTTTACAGGCACTATTTTTTTAGCGCTATATCGTCTGTAAAGCGCCTCAATGTGAAAGTAGCCTAAGAGTTCAAAATTGGTAATTAGGCTAGGAGGCGCGATACCCAGGGTCTACAAAATAGCCGCTGAAAAAGTAAAAATATAAAGCAGAAAAATGTAAGATGAATTATTTCTGACACTAGTCATAAACCAGTCTTGTAGCTTAGTTGTGCTGCATACACCGATATTCCAATATTCTCGTATGTAGCATGCCCTGTCCCTGTACCCTTGCTGCCACTTAGTATTTTTCTGATACTTTTTCTCTATTCTTTAAACAATTACTATTTTCGTTTATTACTATTTTTTTTTTTTAAGTAGTTGTGAACATACAATGTTGTAAACACTTTTGAATACAGTTATAACTGTTCCTGCACCATAACTGCTTTTGCTTTGTTTTAGAAATTATCTTTTTTTACAAGCTCAAAAAGTTCTGACGTGATCATGCATCCCGTCTTCCTAAAAATGGAGGGTGGAGTTACAAGACAGTGTGACTGTATGCCATTGTCTGTGCACCCCAAGGCAGTATGTAGACTGTGCTTGAGTAGGGGGCGTGTTCAAGAGGCAGGCTGCAATTGGGGGGATGTGTGGCAGAGGCAGGCTGCAATTGGTTGGGAGGTGTGGTGGCTGAACAGACTACCCAATACAAGCTTCCTGCGTGTCTGTGCCAGCCAAAGGATGAAAACTGACCACGATAAAAAAGATCATCTTCTGTGCACCCTCAACACTACATCTTTTAGTGGTACCACTCCAGGAAGGAATTCCAAGTCATTCTTGAAATCAACAGGGAATGAAGTTCTGGCCGATTACTAATGGGGTGCCTCGGTTCTATGATTACCAAAATCCAACCCTGGAGACTGCTTCAAGTTGCTATTATAACAGGAACATAGCTCCCAACTGTCCCTGATTTTGAGGGACTTTCCCTGATTTGGAACAAAGTCCCTCTTTCCTTCTGAATTTTTGGTTTGATCTATATATTTATCTTTCTTGGAGGGTTTCACAGTGCTAAACCTTTTCATTAAATTCAAAATTTTTGTATTGTAAAATGCATAAGCCAGTATAAAGGAATAGTAGTGGTGAAAAAAAAGCACTTGTGGGTTTAACCATTTTTTGTATAATTCTCTAAGGGGGTGTGTCCTATGCCTACATACGTTTGCCAATAGGTGTACCTTGTTCCCATCTCAAAAAGTTGGGAGGTGTACAGGAAGTAGAAAGTGCACACAACCTGACTTGAGGTTTGTGGGGTTTTTTGTTCATCTCAATTGCTATTCCATTTTAATATGTATGAAAGTTTTAAACTGAGTTGCAGAACTTTTAAACTGTTCTACCTTTTTTTTTTTTTTTTTTTATTTCAAGAAAAGTTGGGCGATAATTTCACACACAAGTTTTTAGAATTGTATTTTTTGATGGTCGATTGGATTCATTTCCTTTTTCGGAAAATATGTAGCCTAGAAGCAGAGTGTGTTGCTTCGTGCTGGCCTGGTTTTCTACTTGGTAGGTTTATAAGCCATGAAAGCTCACTGATGTTCTGCTATTAATTATGCATGAGCATCACTATAGCAATAGAACATCCTGACTGTTACATTAAACTCTAGCAAGGCTTGGGGTTTTCTATCTGGAGGCTTTCTTTTCATCACTTGCTCTTAAAGGAAATTAAGTACAATGCAAGTTGCTGCTTGATATTGTCTCTTCAGAGATTCTACCATCAGGTCTGTGTGGAAATGTGTTAATAACTTTCCATCGTGGACTTGTGCAGTTCTCGAATAATGCTTATGCAGTCTGTTTTTCTAATGCAATGTACTCCTAATCAAAATTTCCTTCAGAATTGAGTAGATAAGCCTTCTAAAGTTTAAGACCCAAGCAGCTGCTGGGTGATTTAGGTTAAAGTATTCTTACACCTGGGAATTTATCATTCTTTGTGTCTGTAGCGGCCATAACCCCTTGAGGGGCGGCCTTGACTTTTGGGCTTACCAGTTGGTTTGTCAGTGATTCTCTAGGGGTTCCCAAGGTTAGTACCCAACGACTTAAAGCGGGACTGTACTGAAAAAAAAAAAAATTTAAAAGCCAGCAGCTACAAATACTGCAGCTGCTGACTTTTAAAAAATGGACACTTACCTGTCCCTGGTTCCAGCGGTGTCGGCAGCAGAGGCCGATCGCTCGCTCGGCTCTCTGCTGTAGCCGGCGCCATTCTCAGTGAGGGAATCAGGAAGTGGCTTCACTTCCCGATTCCCTACTGCGCATGCGCGAGTCGCGCGGCGCAATGAGAATCTTCAGCGCTGTCTGCCGGGACACGTGTGTGTCCCAGCAGACAGCGCGCCGGGACAGGAACTTGCGTAAACTCCCACGGGAGTTTATGCCGGAAGTGGGTGCAGATACCTGTCTTAGACAGACAGGTATCTGCACCCCCCTCCCCCCTGAAAGGTGCCAAATGTGACACTGGAGGGGGGGAGGGTTCCAAAAAGCGGGAGTTCCACTTTAGGGTGGAATCCCGCTTTAAGATGCTGACACATAAAGGTCCTTTTTAAAAGTTTTTTTATAACATCCAACATAACACATTCTCTGATGGGAATAGAGGGCACGGGTAATAAACTCAGGCACTTTGAACTGCTAACATCCCACTGAATGTCTCTTATCAACCCAGAGAGTAGCCACTCGCAGCTGGGTGCTTCACTGATGGATAAACCTCTAGCCAGAGATCTAGCAGCCAACATGTGATCCAGAACTTTGCAAAAGTCTCTACCACAGACTAAATTGCAACTGAAGATGAAAAGGAACCTTTCTCACTGTACCTGAAACTTCTCCTTGGAAGTACTGTGGAAGTGTGGATTCTTTAGTGTCCATACAACTCAGCTCCCAGGCTCTTACTGAGCAGCCAGCTTGTTGGCCCTCCTCCGAAGGTTCCTCCCCTGGTCACTTGTACGAGTTGCCGTGTCCCTCCAATACCGAGAGCACACCGGGACACCTTCAAATCCTCCTTCAGTTACTGGGCCTCGGGCTAGCCAGTTCCGAGACTCGGGAACAGACGGATCCCTGCCCCAGACCATGAGGGCCTGGGAGGCTGGTCGGATTGACCATACTTTCAGGACGGGAAACGCTCCTAGGCCCGGGACCCCTCGCAGGGCTACCCCGGACCAGAACCAGGAACCAAAATCTGCGGCCGAACACGTGACTTCAGCACCTTAAGTACCCCTTCCCAGACTACGCAGCAGGGCCAGACACGCCCACTGATTGGCTCCGGGAAAGATTGGTACCTAACATGTCCAACCAGGCCTGGTTCTCGACCTGTCATGGGTGCCTCACTGCACTCATGACCAGGCAGAATCTTGGTTCAGCCCAGCCAGACTGATGCCAAAGTAATTCCTGTACAATTAACCCTCAGAACTCCATTACAGTTCTGAGGAAAAACACAATTTCCATTTATAGTGCACACTTGTTGAAGTGTGACCGCTACATGTCATTCTGTAGAAAATATATATTTTACTTTGTATTGATTACAGTGTACCCATATGTGACTGTTGGCCTTCTTTCTTAACATTGTCACATGTGCTGTCAGGGGTCACCCTTCACCTCCCATCTCTTTCTGCATGCAAATGTAAGCCAATGATGAAATGCTGGTAGGCATTCCTATACTGGCTTGACAATAAACCGTTAACTGAAACTTCCAGTGAACCCAACTAACATTTGTGATAGTCAAGTCCTGGTATTATACTTGACCTTATATAAACAGTGCCTTAAAAAAGTATTCATACCCCTTGAAATTTTCCACATTTTGTCATGTTACAACCAAAAACGTAAATGCATTTTATTGGGATTTTATGTGAGACCAGGGATCTCCAAACTATGGCCTTCCAGCTGTTGCGGAACTACACATTCCATGAGGCATTGTAAAACTGACATTCACAGACAAGACTAGGCATGATGGGAATTGAAGTTTTTGAACCCCTGGCGGGCCATAGTTTGGAGACCCCTGTGATAGACCAACACACCACACATGATTGTGAAGTGGAAGGAAAATGATAATTGGTTTTCAATTTTTGTTACAAATATCTAAAAAGTGTGACGTGCATTTATATTCAGCCCTCTTTACCTTGATGCCTCTAACAAAAATCCCCCCCCCCCCCCCCAAAAAAAAAAAAAAAAAAAAAAAAAAAAAAAAAATTGGCTTCAAAAGTCACCTAATTAGTAAATTGAGTCCACTGTGTGTAATTTAATCTCAGTATAAACACAGCTGTTCTGTGAAGCCCTCAGAGGTTTGTTAGAGAATCTTTAGTGATAAAACAGCATTGTGAAGGCCAAGGAACACACCAGACAGGTCAGGGATAACATGGAGAAGTTTAAAGCCACCACCATGCTTCACGATGGGTATGGTGTTCGTTTGGTGATGCGCAGTGTTTATGCCAAACATATGTTTTGGAATTATGGCCAAAAGATCAGACTATAACACATTTTCCCACAAGCTTTTGGGAGACTTCAGATGTGTTTTTGCAAAATTTAGCCGGGCTTGAATGTTTTTCTTGGTAAGAAAAGGCTTCCGTCTTGCCATTCTACCCCCTATCCCAGACATACTGTATGAAGAATACAGGACATTGTTGTCACATTTACCACACAGCCAGTACTTGGCAGATATTCCTGCAGCTCCTTTTTTAATTTTGCTGATTTCTTCTCTTTGCTTTAAACAATTTTGGAGGGACGTCCAGTTCGTGGTAATGTCACTGTTGTGCCATATTTTCTCCACTTGATGACTGTCTTCACTGTGTTCCATGGTATATATCTAATGCCTTGGAAATTCTTTTGTACCCTTCTCCTGACTGATACTTTTTAACAATGAGATCCCTCTGATGCTTGATTTAGAAGTTCTCTGAGGACAATGGCTTTTGCTGTAGGCTGCGACTAAGAAAATGTCAGGAAAGACCTACTAGAACAGATGAACTTTATTTGGGGTTAATCAGAGGCACTTTAAATGATGGCAGGTGTGTACTGACTCCTATTTAACATGAGTTTAAATGTGATTGCTTAATTCCGAACACAGCTGCATCCCCAGTTATAAGAAGGTGTGTTCATCCACAATATTTTTTTTTTTTATTCCCCCCCCCCGCCCTTAAAGATTTCTTTCTCAATTGAGTTATACAGTTTATAAGCCACATTAAAGGTTGAAAAAGTTTTGAAATCATCTATCTTTGTCTTTATTTTTTTTACATCACTGAAACCTGACATTTTTACAGGGGTGTGACTTTTTTTATATTTATTGTATTTTTGCAAAAGAAGAATGGGCAAATATTTCACGCTAGATGTACAAAGCTGGTAGAGACATACCCAAAAAGACTTGCAGCTGTAATTGCAGTGAAAGGAGGTTCTACAAAGTATTGACTCAGGGGGGCTGAATACAAATGCAAGCCACACTTTTCCGATATTTATTTTGGCAAAAATTTTGTAAACGTTTTATTTTCCTTCCACTTATCAATTATGTGCCACTTTGTGTTGGTCTATCACATAAAATCCCCATAAAAAAACATTTGTTTTAGGTTGTAACATGACAAAATGTGGAACATTTCAAGGGGTGTGAATACTTTTTCAAGGCACTGTAATACGGTGTCTGATTTGGTTGGGATCCTCATTCTAGGATGATCTGTCGTGTTAATGTAGAAGTACCTTTTAAAGGATCAGCAAGTTTGTGTTTTTTTTTTTCCTTTTGCTCATTGGTAAATAGTGGATCATAGTACAACATTTTCTTCATGTTAAAGGTATATTTATCGCTATGGTGTTAATTTTTCTGTGTTTTGTCAGCTTTAAAATGACTCGGACTGTCCTCTTAATACAATACCTACAGTAGATGTGAGGCTAATCGTGCATGAGAAGTGCGCTTCTGCTTGGTCTTCTCATAATCTAGGGCCAAGCCAAGTTGCACTTAAACTTAAAAAATACACCACTGAGTCATTTTGGCAAAGGGTTTGAGTCAGTAACAAAATAGAAAATGATGCCCAGAAGTTTTTCTCAGACTTTCTCCTAAATTTCCTAGTAGTCATGGAATGTGTCAAGGCAGATGTTTGTCCAAGAACATGATGGGATGTGTAAAAGTTTGTGACCCACCCACCCCCCCCCCCCCCCTGGTTTTGGAGCAAGGCAGTATTTATTTCAAATTTCTTTCTACATTTTTGAAAAAATGGAAGAACTCAGTTGGACGGTGACAAATCACAAATTTCCAGGGGTAAGATTAAATCAATTAATCTAATTGTAGTAATTGTAGGTAGCCAAATGGATGTATCAAAGTCAGTGCAGCCAGCACAGCATGGAAAAATGCAAATAGTCAAAGAAAAAGCATTGCAATTTGTGTTTTCTTAAATGTTAGGGTGTCTATGAACATTCTATATTATAGGAACATGGTAAAAAGTTAAACCCCAGGCAGCTCAGTAATTTGTAACCTGGCCCAATATGGAAGGAGGTCCATGTCTAGAGTTGGATGACCCAACACATGGAAACCAATGTTGTGTACCAACCGGGGGGGGGGGATGGGCGGAGAGAGAGTAAGCAACCCTGATGATTGGACCTCCTTCCAGAAACAGTGGGCACACAATTTGAAGATTTCCTAGAAATAGAACAGACAAAGAAACAAAGGTGTGAGAGAGACTAAAAGACAATGGGAATGGGGTAATGGGTTGTAACTTTCACCACTAGGGAGCATCACCAATGTTTATTAGCCAGGAAAGAAGGTCTCTGATTTGACCCGTTTGTCAGGGCGCTTCCTGTATTCTCCATTAGATCTCGCCAATCGGATGTGAATGTGAAAGCTATCTAATAAAATCAGGTTTTACTGAATTGTTCCTCCTTGTGAAGACGCTATGACCTCTTCCATTCTTTTTATTTTCTTCACTTTGCTTGACCACACCCTAATCAGTGGGGGAGTGAAATGTTTGCAGAAGAGAGGGATGCTGGCCTTCGCTGCGTTAAATAAATGTAACTTCGAGCACCATCTTTACCAAAGTAGGTGTTGTCCAGCCAAATTTGAGAAACTGTGGTGACCTGGCTTGAGTCAATGGGCCTTAGCCCAAGCGAACTTGTATATTGTATGTTAGACTGCTACAATGTCCAGGGGGACAATGGAGCTGATGATTTGGGTGTATTTTTCACTGTGCCTCATAGCCTTGCCTGTTTCCTTTGTTCTCTTTATGTACTGGAAGTTATTGTTGGACATTCACACGAGACCATGCATGATAATTACTGCAGTGGAAATGTATGTTAATCATGATCTGGCTTTATTGTTCTGGAATGCCGTGATTTAAAAAATTAAATGTAACTAGAGTAAATGTTTGTATAGCTTCATTGATAAGGCTGTTGGATGGAAAAGGAAAGTTGCTGGGTAATCTTATAGGTGAATGTCAGTGAATTTTAAAGGAAATCGCTTCACTCCTGCCCAAAAACTGCATAGTACCTGGCAAAACTAGAAGATAATGCAGAATAGAACCTTTATGCTGTTGGAATCTCCTGCACAGGATGAGTGCTGTTGGGAGATTTTATGGAGGGTCATAGGGAACCCTGTGCCAGCGAGACAAAATCTAGAATCATGTTTTCTGGATTTAGCTTCAAATGGATGCTTTATGAGCAGGTCTCAATATCCGATCATTTTGCTAATCTGAATAGATAGATGGGCCCTAGGTCTTTTTCCTATTTGGACAGATATGAAAGGATTAACTTCATTGCCATGGTGGGATTTGTAAATACTGTCAGAAGGATCAGCACATAAATCATCTAATGCCGCATACACACGAGCGGATTTTCCATCGGAAAAATCTTAGATGCTTTTTCCGACTGAATTCCACTCAAGCTTGGCTTGCATACACACAGTCACACAAAAGTTTGCTGAACTTTTGACCGTCAAGAACGCGGTGACGTACAACACTACGACAAGCCGCGAAAATCAAGTTCAATGCTTCCGAGTATGCGTCGAATTGTTTCCGAGCATGCATAGGAATTTTGTGCATCGGAATTTCCGAACAAAACTTTTCCCGACTGAAAAATTGAGAACCTGCTCTCAATCTTTTGCTGGCTTGAATTCCGCCAGCAAAAGTCTAATGGAACATACACACCGTCACTTTTTCCAGCCAAAAGCTCTCATCGGACTTTTGCTGGCAGAATTTCCGATTGTGTGTACGTGGCATTACTCTGTCAGAGAAGGTAGAGGATGATATCTTCCCAACAAATGGGTGAGAAAATGTTGAAACTCTGTTTTCTATCAAGGCAATTGAAGGTCAGTCAAAGGTTGAACTTCCGAGAGTGACCTATATCCTCTAGGTTGGGTTTGGAAGTGTTTCAGGAGGTATATCTAACTTTTGAGGGAAGACTGAACAGCTTTGCCTACTTTACCAGGGGCAAATCTAGGGTTCTCTACAACAGAAGTCATGAGGGAAAGTATTCAGTCACTGAGGAGGTGTCCTCTTTCAGTTTCAAGGCTGTTTTTGAATCCTGGAGATTGAAGCTCCCACACCAAAATGTATAAATTTGAAATTCAGTTTTAATCCAAATATAACTTGGTTACAAAAGCCAAGATTTTTCTTGGGCCTGATATTGCCTCCTTTGTCAGGGCTTCTAAAGATATGGGGTCAGAATGTGAGGACTTTTAATGTGAAAATATGTTCCGGTATATGTAAATGTTGGCATAGAAACATTCAGCAGCTGGGTGAACGCAACAGCGTAGGCAGGCCTAAAGATGTCTATTGAGATGCAGCAGCTGCACACACACATCTCCCAATGTGACATCCGTGCGGGTGCACAGCCTCAAACACACCCTGTGTGGGTAATCATGGCCCTGCATGGGGCACGGATGCGATCGCCCCGTGCGAACGAGACCTTCGTTACCAGCTGCTGAACATGTCTATCATACTAATGTCTTTCTGATATTAAAAAAAAAAAAAACTTAATTCCTGAAGGACACTTACAAATTAGTTACAATCAGTAAAGGAAGATAAAAAAAATCACTTCTACTTCCCATAGCTAATTAGTCTAACCTGTTATTGGAGCAGACGTGGAAACACATTTTGAGCATTTTTCTATTGGTACCCTCAGTCCTTTTTTCCTTAACACATTTTATTGGAGTTAAAAACTTACAGTTCAAAAAGCTTCTATTTCAATCCACATTATGAGACTAAAAGGTGTATGGTTTTGGACAGTATGTGGTGCTAGACTTTTGATACAGCCTGAGTACAGAAAGGTTGGAGGCTCATGCTGGGTGTAGTATTGAAATACTGGATTATTCTTTGGTTTTGAATGCTGTTATTAGACCCAGGTGTGGTGGTGATAGTAGAGAGCAAGTGAGGTCAGCGACCAAGATAAATAGATAGGTGATTCTGTATGCTTTAGGATGGAAACAGTGTGGTGTAGACTGAGATGAATCTTTCTTGCGCAAAGTGTTTAAAGCAGTAGGTGGTTGAAATTTATGTATGTATGTTTTTTTGTCATCGCTGTGCAGAGCTTTTAGCCGGAATGAGTTACTGCAATCATAGAAACCTATACCTATACCTCAGACAATGGTTTTGTTACAAAACTGCTGCCTTTTTATGTAAACTCACACAATGAACATCTTCTTTTCCTCCTTTTTTTTTTTTTTTTAGCCTTGTTAAATGTATCATTGAAAGTGTTTTTTATTATGTCTGTTTGAAAAGTGCAAAATAAAAAAGCTAATTAATTGTGGCAGAACTCCATCGAGCTTGAGACTTCCTATGCTCTGCCTATGCTGCACTTAAAGTGGAGTTCCACCCAAAAGTAGAATCTCCGCTTATCTGCATCCCCCCTCTGGTGCCAAATTTGGCACCTTTCAGGGAGGGAGAGGGGACTGGGTACCTGTTTTTGACAGGTACCTGTCCCCAGTTCTGGGAGACTGCACAGCGGTGATGTCCCTCAGAAGTTCACCCCCCCCTCCTCCCTCCACCGCCGGCCTTCGTGCTTCGTGCATACGCAGTAGGGAACCGGCTGCCACCATTGGTGGCGATAGCACCTCGCAATTTGAAAATTGGTTGGGGTGCCAACATCACAGGTAAGTGTCCTAATATTAAAAGTCCGCAGCTACAGTATTTGTAGCTGCTGGCTAAAAAAATTTTCGTGGGAGCATAGAACTCCACTTTAAATCGCATGCAATGTTATCAACCCTACCATGGGAACCTATGTGGGCTACAGAACACTTCTCCCTAAGGCCCCTTTCACACTGGGGCGGTGCGGGGCGGCGACGGTAAAGCAGCGCTATATTTAGCGCTGCTTTACCATCGTTTTACCCGCGGTATGCGGCCGCTAGCGGGGTGGTTTTAACCCCCGCTAGCGGCCGCAAAAGGGTTAAAAACCTCCGCAAAGCGCCGCTGCAGCGGCGGTTTGCGGGCGGTATCCCCGCGGTTTCCCATTGATTTCAATGGGAAGGAGCGGTATAGGAGCGGTAAATGCACCGCTCCTTCACCGCTCCAAAGATGCTGCTAGCAGGACTTTTGTTGCGGTCCTGCTAGCTGAAAAAACCGGCCCCATTCACTCCAGTGTGAAAGCCGGCAGGCTTTCACACTGGAGTGAATGGGGCCGTTTTTTTCAGGCGGTATACAGGCGCTATTTTTAGCGCTGTACCGCCTGAAAACCGCCCCAGTGTGAAAGGGGCCTAAGGCTAAATGCCCACGGACGTTTTAAAAAAAACGAGCTGCAAATCTAGTACCAATGCCAGAAAAAAAGCGTTGTTGAAAACTCGTTTTGCATTGGTGTCAATGCCGTTTAGCCACGCTAGCTTTCAGCTGCATTTCTCTGTCTCTATTCAAAATCAGTGGTTCCCTATGGGAGCCCATTGATTTGAATATAAGTCGGATCAAGATGATCTGACTTGTGGTGCTGAGAATCTTTAAGGGGAACCCTGACAATTTTGTGTGAGGTTCCCCCAAGATCCATACCAGACCCTTATCCGAGCACGTTGCCTGGCAGGTCAGGAAAGGGGGGGAGGGGGACGAGTGAGCGCGGGGCCACATCCCCTTAACATGGGGGGTTGATCCGACTTCTGGTGCGACTCCTATTTAAATCAGTGGGCTCCCATAGGGAACCATTGATTTTGAATAGAGACAGAGAAACGCTGGACGGGGCATAATGCTGTGTATACAGCGTTAAACCTCATTAAATTGCGTTTAACACCTTTTACCGGCGTCTGGCGTTTTTACGGCTCTAGCGCTGGAGCCTCAGAATGCACTGGTCCTGGGTTTTTTTTGGAGCTCAAAAACGCCATGGTGGGCATGAGGCCGTAGGCTAACATAGAGAGGTGTTTTTAAGCTGCAAAAAACGCTCAAAAAAGGGGCTGTAAAAACGTCCGTGGGCATGAAGCTTAATTGTTCTGGAGGGGAGGGGTGAATGTTATAGGGAGACAACGCTGCTCTTCCATAGATAGTGAGTGAGCGTCGACGGTCGTCACCCTGGCACAGGAAATGTTACTGCCAGTATCGGCAGTTAAAATTTTAATAAATAAAAACATGAAATATGCAGCTACAACATCGAAGGACTGGTAACTTATTGCATTTTGTTCTTGAGTTTAGATACACTTTAAGTGCTGGCCTAGGCTCCACGTTTTTGAGACTTGTTCAGACCTGCAAAAATGTAAATGAAAAATGTAAAAAATGCAAGGATTTTTTTATTTTACTATGCCAAAAGCACTACATAATTGTAGCTCATTCAGTTAAATGTTAGTATAAAATGGACTTTATATTCATCTTAATTGTGGAGGTGGAAGCCTATCTGTAGAGGTTTTGTAAAAATCATTGTTTCTGTATAATTTGTTCCCTTAAGCATCTAGAAACCCACTAATTAAAATCCTACATAATCTTGTTGAGGTAATTTCATAAGCTACTTTCCATCTCATGAAAAGTTATTTCAAATGTTATTTTCCAGTACTACCTCTCATGAAGGTCCTTGTTTAGGCACTTCCTGTTACAGGGTGACAGCGGTATGTCTCTTGTTTTCCAAATGCGCTACTTGCATTGTCACCCCACTTTCAGAGGAGACTCTTATCTAGCTGTCCCCTATGCTCACAGTTCAGAAATCCCATGCTAAGCAGTGAAGTACAGTAATCGCTGGATTGTGTATAGACATAAGGTGGCTGCAGAGATGCTGCAGGAGATCAGCAGCTCTTAGATACAACAAAGAGAAGTGAAAACATAATTTTCTTAAAGAAAATTACATGCCAATTATTTCATGCAGAATGCTTTTAAAAACTAAATGCCGTCCATTTGGAGTTTACATGTATTATAAGACATGTATCCAGGAGAGTTGTGATATGGGACTTTAATTACAACTGCAATTAAGTGCATAAGGCTCATTTATGTTGTATGCCAGGTAAAAGTGTTGTTTTATAGTCATAAAAAAAAAAAAAAATTGGAAATGTATTGGGGGAAACCTACAAACCAGTGGCATTCTTTTTTTCATACATTATAGACATTTGTACTGCAAGCTTTATAGGCATGTATATTTGCAGACAGGTACATTGCTAACCTAAAATGTGGTCATACTTTGCAGGTGATGTACGGAATGATATATATGTCACACTGCTCCAGGGCGACTTTGACAGAGGCAACAAAACCGCCGCCAAAAATGTGGAAGTCACAGTATCTGTGTTTGATGAAGATGGGAAAAGGTTGGAGGTAATGTATCTCAGTTGCCAACACTTCTAGCATATACCATATATATTTGAGTATAAGCCGAGTTTTTCAGCACATTTTTTTTGTGCTGAAAATGCCCCCCTTGGCTTATACTCGAGTCGAGCACTTTTCTGCAGCAGAAAATGTAATTTTCCGAACCGCACTTTTCTGCAGCACAGAATGACATTTTCTGAACCGAATTTGGGGCCCCGTATCTCGGAGCCACTTGGTGCTAGGAACCTGCAATACAACATATCCAGAGCTGGGGTTCCTAGCACCAAGTGGTCCCGAGATACGGGGCCCCAAATTCGGTTCAGAAAATGTCATTCTGTGCTGCAGAAAAGTGCTTAACATTTTCCGAACCGACTTTGGGAGGTTTGCGCACCAAATTTTGGGTTCCTAGCACCAAGTGGCCCCGAGATACGGGGCCTCAAAATTGGTCAATTGTGTCCATCTGCAGCAATGTCATTTCGGGACCCTTTGGGTCCAGAGACCCCAAAATTTGGCTGCAGCTAGAGAGCATCTAGGAACCCTTAACTACAGAGTTTGAAGTTCGGGGGGCCTATGGCATGCAAATGGGCACAGTGAGGCTGCAAATGGTCCTTGTTGACCCTCTTTTCCACTTACAGTAGCTGCACATTTCTCACCCTAGGCTTATACTCGAGTCAATAAGTTTTCCCATTTTTTTTTTAATTAAAAATTAAGTAAAATTAGGTGCCTCGGCTTATATTCGGTTCAGCTTGTACTCGAGTATATACAGTACTTTTTGAAACCTTCTTTATTTATTACAGGTATTAATTAAAACATCTCTCCCGTGTGCAGCAACACCGCTGGTCTCTACAAGGTCTATGGGACCTGACAGAGACATGTAAAGTTTGTGCCTGCGCAAACCCCCTCACACTTGTGTGGATTTGCTGCATGCTCCTGCTAGGACTCAGTCTGTGTTTCTGTGGCGGAAGGTCCACTTTATTATTACATAAAAGGGGAAAGCTTTTATTATTTATATATATATATATATATATATATATATATATATATATATATATATATATATATATATATATATATATATATATATATATATATAGCTACATGAACGTGTAACAAATATAAAGTAGGTGTTATCCCAATTTGGCTGCATAAGTGGAAATATGCTTTAACCACTTCAGCCCCAGAAGGCATTACCCCCTTAATGACCAGGCCATTTTTTGCGACACAGCACTGCATCACTTTAACTGACAATTGTGTGATGTTGTACCCAAACAAAATTGATGTCCTTTTTTTCCCACAAATAGAGCTTTCTTTTGGTGGTATTTGATCACCTCCTGCGTTTTTTATTTTCTTTTTCTTACATCATGGGACATAGCTAGGCTATTCATTACTACTGGGTTATACTTAATTTCCAGGTGAATGGACACTGGTAGACCAAAGGTCTTTAGACAGGAAGTGATCCCCTATATAACCCCTCGTATACAGGAGATACTTCAGTTTTTTTTACCAGTGTCTGCAAGGTGGATGGCATGGTTGTTTGAGCTCTCTAGTCCCACAAAGTTTCTTAAATGAATCAAGGGATTGACCGATCGGATCCATTTGACACGGGCTCTATATGCTTAGATAGATGGTAGCCGAGCCTCTCAAAGAAGACTCAAGATCCTGCAAGGTTTTGCTTGTAATGCGGCCTCTGGGCGCTGGACCCTGCGTGGTGGAATCCTGGACACCACACCACAGCACTAAGGCATTACTGCAGGGTGCTGTACAGGTCCAATGGAGTGGACCCTAAACATAAAAAGGGTACCCAGTCCATGAAGTTCCTCAAGTGACAGGAACTCGCCATGATGAGTGTCAGTCACATCCAGTGATGAGGGAGGGAGAGAGCAAGCACACTTGAGTGCCCCCATAGCAAACCGCTTGCTATGAGAGCGCTTGGGGGGGGGGGAGGAGTCGAGAGCGCCCGTGGGGCAAAACCATTAATTATTATTATTTTTTTTTTTAAATGAGCATTTACAAGCATTACAATAATCTAATTACAGTGCAAAAATATGTTTTACATTTTGTGATCTGTACTGTTTGAGAACACAATATCGGACTGATTTCCTCTTTAAGCAGAAAAGCCTTTTATGCCTTATTGCTACTAATGGCTTTAGTGCGTCAGTTTTTAGTGCTTTGTTATAAAGCTGTTCGTTTTGGAGAACCTCGGAACACACTGAATGTATTTGTTTTGTCCTCCTCTCTTTCAAGAATGTGATTTACCCGGGGGCAGGAGATGAAGCGATTTCAGAATACAAATCTGTGATATACTATCAAGTGAAGCAGCCCCGCTGGTTTGAAACTGTTAAGGTAATGAAAGGAATGTGGGATGCTTGTCACCAGATTATTGTTTAATTGCAAATACAAATCTAAAATGTTATCCAAAATAATGATACCACACAAATTAGGTCTAACAATAACAAAATCTGCTGTGTTCATTTAACTGGTGCTCAATTATTACAATTTGAAATACATTTTTCTGAATTGTACATGGGTCGTTATCTGGTTGCCTACAGAATAGGTTTTCTTTATTGTACGCAGCAGCCAGTTTTCCCCTTAAAAGGATTGTAAAGTCTCAACGTTTTTGATCTTAATGCATTCTATGCATTAAGGTCAAAAATCTTCTTTGCTGCAGCACCCCCCAGATCCCCCTTTTTCTTACCTTAGCCCATCGTTCCAGTGCTGTGCACGAGTCCAGCTCCAGCTGCTGGCTCTCATCTTATTGGACAGGTTGATAGCAGCAGGAGCCAAAGCGGCTTTCCATAGGGGTACCTGTGCGGACGCGCTCCCGAGTCCTGCTGCTGCGTCCATTGACACAGACAACGGGACTCAGCCCCGCATCCTGCTGCTGTGTCTCTGGATTTGATTGACCGCAGGGGGAGCCAATGGTTCCTGCTGCTATCAATCTGTCCATTAAGATGAGGGGAGGAGCCAGGAGCGCCGTCAGGGCGCCCCTGAAGAGGGGGATCAGGCTTCTCTTTGTTATTTTTACTTTTAAAAATATCTGAACCTTTACATCCCCTTTAAATCTTTTAACATTAAAGCTGTACTCCAGTCATATATAAAAGACACAACTTGATGCTGCCTTGTAGTCATTAATACAGCCTTGAATTATTTTGTAAATGTAAGCCATGTAAGTACCCTGAATTGACTTATCAGCTTCTTCCAGCCCCTGTACAGCAAAGCTTAGAGAGGGAGAAGCAGCACAAGGTGTTAATCAGGTGTGTTCAGTGCAAGAAGCATGCTGCTAAGAGGAAAGAGTAGAGTAACAAAAAGAGATGCGCTCATCTTTTTGTTGCTTCTTTTTTTTACTCCCCAGCCAAAGCGTGGGGAGGTTACCTGTATGTGAAAGTGAAACTGCATCAAGGAAAGATCAGGTCTCCTCTTCTTTCAAGACTGTGTTGTGTCTCATTGCTGTTTGAAAGTTCAGGACTGGATGGACAGAAATACAGATCCTTTTTAAAATGTAAAAGCGACACCTCCGCCACATTTTCAGTAATGGCAGGTTGCTTTAGTTTGCTCAGCTGCAATCATGATGGGGGAAATGCATGGTATTCGGGGAAAACCATGCATTTCCACTATCTCCAACTGCAACACGCCATTCAGGCGCAACCCTTCTTGGAGTTTCCCATGTTTTCCCCAACCTCTCTTGTCAACATGATGCAGCATTTCACCCCCACTAAAGGGTTTATTTCTAGTTGCAATGCGATGCTGGTGGTGGAATACTTGGATGGCTTGCCCAACATGGCTATGGAAAGATGTAAGCCCCATAACCGGGAATGACTCGACTGAGGCATTGGAATCTGTACATAGCTGCTCCTTGAGTCTAACCCAAAGGTTGTCCCAACTATACATACTACTGCGGGTTCACCACACCCACCTTAAACTGTTCACTCTTGGGCTCTGTCCTGACGCATTGTGTGATGAGTGTGGTAGAGATAATGGGGATCTCGTACATCTCCTGTGGAGATACCCGAAGTTAGAGGTACTGGACCAGTATAGTACGCACCATTAACTGTACCTTTCAATTAGCCATATGCCTTCACCCTTCACTGTGTTTACTGGGCTTTCTGTTTGAGGGCATATCAGATGTTTATGTCAGAGGCAGTACCCAGGGCCCCATTTTAAGCTTGTAAGCTAATTTTGCAACATTGGATATCACAGTCCCCCCCCCTCCTCAAACACTAGAGGTGTGGCTAACAAATATGGGAGTAACCTTACTATACGAGCACGTGATTTATCAGCATAGGGGTAGCTTGACGCGGTTCAATATGATTTGGGAATGCTGGCTAGCTACCCCAGGCCTAGTTCCATTGGATTTAGTCTTCGATATGCTCTTGCTATAAAGTTGGAAGGCAAATACTTAACCATTCATAACCCTCAAATAGTGCATGGATGGGTATTATGGGGAAGGGATATGTTGGGGGCATCATTATCAGATGTATATGTGAGTACATATGTTGTGAGTAGTAACACGTGATGGTATACTATGTTTAGTTCAGTGTATATACCTGCTTTGGTTGTGTAGACGATCATTACTGTACTTTATTTTTTGCAAATGTATTGAGTGACAAAACTCTCTGGAATGTGAACTGTTTTTGTAATGTTTATTGACAACTTTTCTCTGATTTGAATTTTATTTTTTTTTTTAAAACGATCCCTTGTATGTATTTTGGTGTGCAAGAAAAATTAAATGGTTTGCATTAGAGCTGCACGATTCTGTCTAAAATGAGAATCACAATTTTTTTGCTCAGAATAAAGATCACGATTCTCGCGGTGTAACGTCTTCTTTCACATTATACAAAAAAAATTTGGCTAACTTTACCATTTTTAGTTTTTTTTTTTTTTTTTATTAAAGTGTATTTATTAAAAAAAAAATTGCGTTTGAAAAACTGCTGTGCAAATACATGTGAGATAAAATATTGCAATAACCACCATTTTATTCTCTTGGGTCAAAAAAAAAAAATTATATCTTGTTTGGGTGCTCCAAGTAATTTTCTAGCAGAAATTGACGAATTTTACTTGTAAGCAACAAATGTCAGAAAAGGTTTTGGTCTTTTAAATGGTTAAACTTCCCTCATCTACACACCGGAGTTCTTTCCTTTGATAAAAGAACAAAAAGATACTTTGTTTCTACTTATTCCTCTGTTGTAATAAAACTTGGCAGGCTACCTAGATTTTTTTTTTCCAGCTGTAAGAACTCTCTGCACTTGATAGAAAGATCGTGACATGCGCTTTTGAAGATCGGGAAGGGAAAAAGATCGCAATTTTGATTCTTAACGATTAATCCTGCAGCTCTAGTTATTGTGCTTTGGGCACATTGTTAAATGAGGCTTAAAGCGGAGCTCCACCCTAAAGTGGAACATCCGCTTATCGGATTACTCCCCCCCTCCGGTGCCACAATTGGCACCTTTCGGGGGGGGGGGGGTGCAGATACATGTATAATCCAGGTATCTGCACCCACTTCGGGGACTAGCTAGCCACAGATGCCCCACCCCTGGCCGCAGATGCCCCCCCCCCCGTTGTTTCCTGGGAAACACACAGTTCCCAGGACACAACGGGGACCAGTAAAGACGCGCATTGCTCGTCATCTTCTGCCGACATCGCTGGAACCTGGAACAGGTAAGTGTCCATTTATTAAAAGTCAGCAGCTGCAGTATTTGTAGCTGCTGACTTTTAATGTTTTTTGTGCAGGTGGCCATCCTCTTTAAAGTGGTTCTATGCATTAAGATAAAAAAAACCTTCAGTGTGCATCAGCCCCCTTAAAACTTACCTGACCCCAATTTCGATCCAGCGATGTTGCACAAGAGCCTCGGCTGTCTGGGACTCCCCCTCCTGATTTGGCTGAGACACAGCAGTGGGTGCCATTGGCTTACGCTGCTGTCAGTCAGTGAGCCAATGAGGAGAGAGAGGGGGCAGGGCCAAGCCACAGCTCCGTGTCTGAATGGAAACACACAGCAGCAGTTTAGGTGACCTAATAGCAAGCTGCTTGCTGTGTGGGCACTTGGCAGGAGGGAGAGACCCAAGAAAAGGAGGATCTGGGCTGCTCTGTGCAAAACCACTGCACAGAGCAGGTAAGTATAACAACATGTTTGTTTATTTTTAAACAAAAAAAAACATGAATTTAATATCTCTTTAAAGCATATGGTGTATAGAAATAAGCGTATTCTAAGTCTGATAGCAGGATTGGCACAATAGACAATTAAGGGTGGCATATGCTTAGCCATAATTGGAACCATATGCACTTAAATGTGATGCATTTCCTTCCAGGTTGCGATCCCTATTGAAGATGTAAATCGGAGTCATTTAAAGTTCACATTTCGCCACAGATCATCTCAAGAGTGTAAGTATAATGTAGCCTTAAGCACCCATTCATGTCAGAAGCCCCTGAAATGCTAAGCTAATTTTTCGTTGGTTTCAGTGTGCTTTTGACGTTTTTACAAGTATTGTATCCAGACCTGAACTGGGACAAAAAATAGGCCCAGTGAATTTTAGACTGAGCAGCCCATAACATATTTACCATCCCCTTCCTCACTCCCCATCTCAATGGAGGGGGGGGGGGGGCAAAGAGCACGGGGGGCTGGATAGCACAGGGGGGTGTCTGATAGCACAGGGGGGGGGGGCAGGAGATCCCTGGGGGGAGTCTGAGAGCAAGGGGGTGGGCGGGGAAGAGTAACGGGGGGGGCTTTGGACCCCAGGAGGACATGTGGCCCTGACCCACCGGGCAAGTGCCGGTGTGCTCTATGGCAAGTACTGGCCTGATTCTATTGACATTGTAGGGGTATTTTTAAGGGTTTTTACTAAAATGGTGATATTATTTGGCCTTTTTAGTCTTATAATTGCTGCAAACAAGCTTTTTATGAGTGTTTTACTAACATTTTGGAGAACTTGCTAGAAATGTACCTGGCATTTTTCTAAGAACTCCCCTAAGCACAACACCCTAGTGCACATGTGTCAAACACGGGGCCTGCGAGCCAAATTTGACCCCCGCCAGGCCATTTCATATGGCCCTTAAAACTTTCCTGCTGCTGCAGCCCCCACCTTGTCTCAGCAGTCAGACAGAACTCCTCCACCACATCCTGCTCCTCTCTGAAACGCAGAGGGGCTGGTCTCTGGGTGCTTCGGACATCTAGTCTTACAGGTACAAGCTGCCTTTTTAGGGTAACGATAATGCTGATGTGGCCCACAATTTTAAATTGAGTTTGACACACCTGTCCTAGTGCAATCGGCTGCAACTGAAAAAAAAAAAAAAGATTCTCCCTTCCACACAAGTGAAGTGGATGGAGGAATCCTTCTTGCTGTGCTATTGTATTCTGACAACAGAGATTCCTCCACTGTCAGAATACACAGGTCAACGCTGCAGCTGCTGATCGAATGCAAACTTTCCAACGTTTATGTTCAATAGAGGTCGATCGTTAGATCAATTTCTGTCACATGGGAATGGCCATAGATGGATTTGAAATTTGCCCCATCCCTGTTGAACTGGCTAAATTTCAATCCTTCTATGGCCAGCTTGGGTATATGCTAGCTCTCTAGCACTGGATCGGATTTTTCATAGTGGCTGCCATTGTTGCACCTCACCATGGTATGTGTCCTCTATCATTTGCTTTGAGTCTACTTTGTGTCACCTCCATAGACAGAGTACTATTCAGTAGCGTCCTGAATGGCAATTGGAATACATCTGAGGTGTCCTAGCAATCCGATTTGGATGCACGTACAGTGGAAGAGCTTCCCTGAGAGGGAATGGTGTTTCTGTTTTTGTGTTTTTCCTAGTTTGTTGAAAATCATTGTAAGCAATCATTCTGAAAATCCATACCGCGGTATCGCAACACCCACTTTCATTACCGATCCTCTTCTTTGAAAATATCAATAAAGTACCAACAGCCTGTTGCTTCAGAAACCTGCTGTTGAAGCAGCAGACGCTTTTCTGGTCATAAGCACACATCAGGTTTCTTGTATTTTACAAATCAGTGGTACACCCAGAGACCCACTGCTATTCACAAGTCCCTAGATGCTATAACCAAAAGAACGAGTTACTTTGTTCCATCATGATAAACAAAAAATAGTCAGTAACTATATAAAGCGTGGCCAACACTTCCTCAGGCTCAAACAACATTCATACAAGGCATTCAAGTATGTTATGTTTTCTTCCACAGCTAAAGACAAGTCAGAGAAGATATTTGCTGTAGCATTTGTGAAGCTAATCAGATATGATGGAACAACACTAAGAGATGGAGAGCATGATCTCATTGTTTACAAGGTAATGCAAGTTCCCTCATTAAAAAAAGAGCTGTAGATAGTTTGACTGAATTTTCTCTCATTGAAACATTGCATGTTTATGGAAGGATGTTTGAAGAAAGCCCTAACTTGAGATTGTGTGTGTGTGTGTATATATATATATATATACACACATACACACACTCAACTGTGTCCATCTGCAGCAATGTAATTTTGGGACCCTTTGGTTCCAGACACCCCAAATTGGCTGCAGCTAGGGGACATCTAGGAACCCTTAACTACCAAGTTTGAAGTTGGGGGACCTATGGCTGCAAATGGGCACAGTGAGGCTGCAAATGGGCCTTGTTAACCGTCTTTTCCACTTACAGTAGCTGCACATTTCTCACCCTAGGCTTATACTCGAGTTAATAAATTTTCCCAGTTTTTTGTGGTAAAATTAGGTGCCTCAGCTTATATTTGAATTGGCTTATACTCGAGTATATACAGTGTGTGTATATATATATATGTGTATATATATATATATATATATATATATATGTGTGTGTGTGTGTGTATATGTATGTGTGTATATATATATATATATATATATATATATATATATATATATATATATATATATATATATATATATATATATATATATATATATATATTTTTATTTATATATATCCTATTACACATGGGACATTTCATAAGGATACCTTAATACTGAAATTAGAACTGACTGTGTTACACATGGCAGCTAATCTTCTTCAAAATGGGGGTTCTGAGTTTGAAGCATCTGTCTTTTAGTTTGTAGTAAGATTGCCAATAGGGAGGGTCAGTAGGGGCGAGCAACATCTGGACATTATAAGGAGGTGTCAAAAATGTGTATACTACTGCTCCTCGGGATTCTGGTCTCTCATGGTGCTAAAAAGACGGGGTGGTGTATATGCGCCACCAGGTACTTGCGTTGCCATGTAGCCACATTTTTGTCTTTTTAGTGACGTCTTTTCTATACGCTATGCATATATTTCCCTTTTGGGATTAATAAAGTATTCTGAATTGTAAATAGATGAGTAGTAGCAGTTAATAACAAAAATCCAGAACTCAATGGAATGCTCCCAGGGAAATCTCAGTCCACAGCAAGTTTCCATGTCATACTTGTTCTACTTTGTATATAAGCAGCTGTAGGCATGTTACATCGTGGAAGAGGTTGGTATCCTCTACAATGAAGTGGTTGAGCCCACCACGTATATACTCCCCTGTGCTGGTCTGCCTAGGTTGTGCGAAAATGGTATGACTGTTTATAATCGAGTAGGCTGTAGATAAATGCAAATGTAGTACACCTTCACTACTGGAAGAACCAAGTGTATGTACCATTACAAAGAAAGGTCTTTGAATCAGACTAAAATAAAGATGCATTCCTCTCGGTGAGGTTTGTGTGGCGGTTGTCTTTGACGCCCAGGCTGCAGACCAAAATGCCAGCCCCATACTTGGCACTCAGGAAAAGTCTGCAGAGAATTATTTTTAATGTATTTCTTATACCACTCTGCAGAGAAAGCCATTTACATAATAAATTATCTCTACTTAATATAGAAAATAGGTTTGAGATTTGTGATTTACACCTGTGTTCATCATAGTAGTTGTTTTTCTGAAATATTGGAAATTATTGTAACATTTAATTGGATATCTCTGATTGGTAGAACAAATACATGGATCACAACTTGGGAATTAAATTATTGTTGCAATTAAGGGCATTTGTCTTAGAAATGGAGGTACTGTATGCTGGCTGCTTTTCACTGTGCAGAAGTTATTTGTTTATGTTTTTGAAGATCTCTTGTTCTAATAAATGTTCTGCTTTTTAAAGAACATTTTATAATTAGCCATTTCCTACTGCTTAAGCTTTGAGAAAAACGGCCTGTGTGTTCAGTTTTGACCTAAGAGACTTAACTGCGTTTTAGTCTGGATATTTATGTATCTGCATTTCATTTCCAAATTGCACATAATGATTTTTTTTCTTTTTGCAAAAAGGCAGAGGCAAAGAAGCTTGAAGATGCATCAACATACCTCGGCCTCCCTGCAACCAAGATCGAACTGGAGGAGAAAGGACACGCATCTCTTGGGAAGAGCATGCAGAATTTAGGCTGCTGTACCATCAGCAAAGACTCCTTCCAAATATCCACCCTGGTCTGTTCAACTAAGCTCACACAGAACGGTAAGTGGGGCTTTGTGTAGGAAGATCTTGGGGTCTTACTGTCTGCTGTAATGTTGGGTTTTGACTAAATTGCTGATATTTACATAAGAGGTTTTCCAGAGTATAATACAGTATGTGCCCACATTTTACCTATCTCCCATTTCTTTGTGACTAGGATTTCAGAATTAATTTGCAGTAACACCTTCGAGTCCCATCTTATATCATAGTCCAATCATTGAAACTGGTAGTACAGTGTCCCTTTGAAAGGCAAAATGCAACTCTACCACAGAAGAATTTTCACATAATTAGTTGTCTTGCTATCCTGGTTGTTCATATTAGATGTCAAGACTAAAAGGCTGAACTTGGAGCACCAACATTTTTTAGATAACAATGACTGTGGGATGTGGATGTAGCTTCTGTTTGGGGGTGATGATGAAGGCAAGTTCCTCTGTCACTGTGAGGAGCGACTACAAGCAGAAATCATATCCTATTTTCGCCTACAAAAATAACCTTTGCGTCTATCAATGGACTTGGTAAAAAAAAAAAAACCTAGCTGGAGGATGCTAACTTTTATTATGGTTGTAATGCAATACAATGAGCTGACACAAAAACATGAATGGCAATATCGACCGGAAAATTGTTAAAAGAAACCTGTCATGAGCAAAATATGGAGAATGAAAGTGATGACCCCTTTCTGGAAATGCTGGTTGCCTGTACTTTGGGTAACTGATCTGGAACAAGTATGCCAATGAATAAAGTCACAGGCTCTAATTTGCTTAATTATTGTGGGTGATTGATGTTTTGAAGCCATGACAGCCAAGCAACTAGCATTTTTAGAAGAGCTCAGCAATGGCAGCCTTTGTCACAAGACAGATTTTTTTTTTTAAAGGAGTGTTAATAAGCAACAAAAGACTTTAATTTGACAAGTAAACCAGCACAATTTTAATTGAGACTGAATGTTAAAATTCAGGTCCATTTTTAACAATTCGCTAAGTAAAACATGTTTTCTTTTCTTTTAGTGGATTTGTTGGGTCTCTTAAAGTGGCGCTCTAATACAAACTTACTGCAGCAGAATTTATGCCAGTTAATGAATGTTGATGGAGGAGAAGTTGTTAAGGTAATTCCCACTCTTTTCACCTTTGTCTATACTTCAGCTCTTTTTTGCTATGTGGTATATGTATCCCATTTGATAAATAATATGTAATTTCTTTGAAAGCATCTCTTACAAGAAACCTTAGGGAGACCCTGGCCTGAAGCAAGGCCTCTACTAGTTACTGTAATGTATGATGTGTAGTTCTGTTCACTGCCATTATTGTAATGTACAGCATATGTTTCTTAAAATGTATCTGGAACTCAAAGTGAAGATATGCTGTCTTATGTCTGTATGCTGCCTTAAATTGCTCCTGAAAAATTGATCGCGGTCACAGATTCATCAATTCAGTCCAAAGCAGTGCTGCATGCATAAAGTAGACACAGCAACATTCTCATACAGCATATTTTAGGTACATTTTATAAGCTTGAGCTGCTCCCTCATTGGCAAACAAAGCTTCAAATACAGCCCAGTATAATCCCTCCCATTCACAGCATGCCTCCGTTTTTTGCTAGTGTCCTAGTGGAGTGCACTTCTTTTCTCCTCCGAGGCAGGCAAAACATTTTCTTACTTTTATGAAATAGCTTCTTTTTTTTTTTTTTTTTTTAATCAAAACTTTTTTTATTTATAAATTGCTCATACAAAACAGAATTCTTTTCAACATTTCACATTTTGATCAGTACAATCTTGGTATACAGAATATTCAGTTTCAGTACAATCAGAGCAGTAACAGGGTACTATGTAGTTAAACATTTATACATTGGTTCCCCCCCTTTCCCAAATCAAACTTGCACTGTTAACTCACAGTAAAATTGTCAGAATCTATTCTCTCTTCATCTGCTGATTATCTAGAGTCAGGTACATATTTGTCACCTTCTCAAGGATATACCTCCTTTCTCTCTGTCTCTCTCCCCCGCCCCCAGCCCCGCTATACTTGCTTATAGTAACAATCTATCCAGTACCAGCTGAGGAGGAGCTAGGCTGGGGTCCTCCAACCACGGTTGCCATATAAGGTCAAATTTACCCTGCGCATTCCTATGTTTGTATGCAAGATTTTCCCTTAGAAGTATTGAGTTCACATAACCAATCCATTGTTTTACTGTCGGTACCGTGGGTGCCATCCAGTGTCTTGCTATTAACTTCCTGGCCAAGTACATTAATCTGGTAATCATATAATACATTCCTTTCGGGTACATTTCACTGTCTATGGCCCCCAGTAGGTATACCAGGGGGTTCATCGGGATTGGTACTTGTGCCAGTCTATCAATGTGTTGAGACACCTCTGCCCAATACCTGTGCAGCTTTGGACATCGCCATAGTAGGTGGATGAAATTCCCCTGATGGGCCTTGCATTTGGGGCATAGTGGCGAGTCCCTTTTACCCCACCTGTGTAGTTGTGTCGGGGTTCTGTATGTCCTGTGCAGGATATATAATTGTGAGAGTTTATGTGAAGCTGAGATGGAGACCGCCGGTATCGACTCCAGAGCCATATCCCATTGGTCTCCATCTATCTCCCCTATGTCCTCTACCCATTTCTTTCTGCACAGGAGGGAACCATGATCCTGGACTGAGGAGGAGAGTTCCCCATATACCTCTGATATGAGCCCTTTCCGGGAGTCTGCCTGCAGGACCTCCATCAGCAGTCTAGATGAGGATACTAGCAACGAGCATTCTTGTTGTTGTGCTTCTAATGCATGTCGCAGTTGCAAGTACTGATAAAAGCCCCTTGGGGTTAGTTGGAATTCTTGACATAGTTGCCCATAGGTTTTAAGTATCCCCCCTTCATATATTTGAGGAAAAAACCTAATCCCCCTACTCCTCCAATGGGCGAACCCTTGTAGTTTTTGTATTTCTGCGTAATTGGGGTTATTCCATATGGGAGTGAAGGGGAGAGGGCCCTCTAATTTCAATATCCTTTTGACCTCTGTCCATGTTTTCCTTAATAGAACACTGCTAGTGGATGTGTATGGAATGCTAGGGAGGCCTTTTTCCATATGTGACGCTGCTTTCAAGGAGGGGTCAGACCCCACGACCAATCGGCTCACCGGGTCACTGTCTTGTTCTTTTCCCCATCCCGCCATCTGCTGAAGCTGTGAGGCTAAAAAGTATCTCTTCGGGTGAGGTACCGCTAGTCCCCCTCTGTCTTTCCCATATTGTAATGTGGTTAAGCTAATTCTGGCTACCTTCTTCTTCCATATCAGGTCTCGCATTAATTTGTCAATTTTTTTAAACCATTTGTTCGTAATCCACATAGGTAAGTTATGAAAGATGTATAGGAGCTGTGGTGCCCATACCATCTTTAATAAGTTCACCCTTCCTACCACCGAGAGGGGTAGTTTGCACCAGCTGGTGCACTTAAGTTTTTGTTTTTCCAATAATGGGCTTAGATTTAACCGAACATATTCGGACGCATCTGGAGATACTACTACCCCTAGGTATTTGAAGTTGGTCACCACGGCTATCTGATTTGCATCTACCGGCAAGGAGGCAGTCATAGGGTCGATAGGCATTATAGTCGATTTGGACCAATTAATGGTGAAGCCCGAAAAGTTACAGAATTTCCTGATTATTCCCATAACTGCTCGCAGGGAAGAGTCAGTGTCCCCCAGATACACGAGTGCGTCATCCGCATACAGGGAGATTTTTTCTTCCCACTGACCCCTCCTAAATCCCACCACCTCTGGCGCATTGCGTATCAGGATGGCTAGTGGTTCCACCGCTAGGGCGAACAGCAATGGGGATAGTGGGCACCCTTGTCGAGTGCCCCTGTGTAGGTCGAATGGCATGGTCAGATTACTATTTATGCGGATTCTGGCCCTAGGTGTAGAGTATAAAACCCTCACCCAGGCGATAAAATGTTCTCCCACTCCAAATCTTGCCAATATGTCCAGGAGGTAGGGCCATTCCACACTGTCAAACGCTTTTGCCGCGTCTAGCGACAGAATGGCCCTACCCCCCGGATTATCTACCGGTATCTGTAGGTTCAGAAATAGTCGTCGGATATTGTCAGCAGTAGATCTCGTTGGAATGAAGCCCGATTGGTCTCGATGTACCAAGGTGCCTATTACTTTCGAGAGTCTAGTAGCCAATATGCGAGCTAACAATTTAACATCTGCATTGAGCAGCGAGATGGGCCGGTATGAATCCGGTACCATCTTATCTTTACCCGGTTTGGCCAGAACAACAATGACCGCTTCCTGCATACTATCAGGTAAACATCCATTTTCTAGCGCCTCCAAAAAGGCTTCCAGTAAGGGCTGCATAAGGACTCCACCATACCGCAAATACACCTCAGCCGGGAGGCCGTCTGATCCCGGTGATTTGTGGCGTGGTGCCTCCTTCAGTGCCTCTTCCAGCTCGGGTAGTGTGATTGGAGAGTTCAGCATCTCTCTGTTCTCTGCGGATACCTGTGGAAATGGACAGGATTGCAAGAATTCCGCCATTTCCGGTGGGTCATATGTGGTTTTAGAGGTGTAGAGATCCTCATAAAAGTTGTGGAATACTTTTAAAATGTCTGAGTTATGAGTTTTTATGTCTCCTGTCTCATTTTTTTATAGCTAAGATGTTGTTAGAGTCCCTTTGTTCCCTAGCCACCAGGGCTAGGAGGTGTCCGGTATTCTCCCCCTCCTCAAAATAGTTCTGCTGATGGAAGTATTGTCTTTTCTCTGCAGCGGATAGTATCACCGAATTGTATAGGGATTGTGCCTCTGTCCAAGAGTCATGGTTGGCCTGTGATGGGTCTGCCACTAGTGCCTGTTCCCTCTCCTTCATGTCTTCCCGCACTCTGTCCTCCCATTCTCTTGAGCGTTGTTTTATACCTGTAATTTCTTTTATGATACGGCCTCTGAGGAAAGCCTTCAGGGAATCCCACAGTATAGCTGCACTGGTGGAGCCCCTGTTGTAGTACAGGAAGTCCCTCAGTGCCTCTACAATTCCATCCGGTGATGGGAATAGGGTCAGCCAAAAAGGGTTCACTTTCCATAACGGGCGGTTCTTTTCAGTCATATCCTGTAGTAGAACCCAAAATGGAGAGTGATCCGACAGGAGGCGTGGCTCGTAGGCCGAGTCCCTCACCCTCAGCATTAGTGTGTCGTTCCCCAGACCCAGGTCAATTCTAGAGAGTCCTTCGTGTGTGGCCGAGTGACACGAGTAGCATCTGTCTTCAGCATGTCTCTCCCGCCACACATCCCGGAGGCCCATCTCTGATAGTAGTAGAGCAAACGTAGTTTTCCCTCTCTTTGGTTGTGTCCGCCCAGGTACCAGAGGTTTCCTGTCCAGACACAGATCCAGAGTATTATTGAAATCTCCCAATACCATTGCTGGGACATCTGGAAACAGTGCTATAAATTGTGCTAGACATTTTAATGGAGCTGCTGAGAATGGTGGTGGGATATACATATTAGCAAGTATATATGGCTGGCCATTAATCTTACATAACAGGAAGATAAATTTACCCTCTTTGTCAATCCGCTGCTGGATGTACTCAAAAGAAATAGTATTTGAAATCAGGATGCTGACCCCTCTAGAGTAGGAGGAGTGCATCGAGTGAAACTGTAATGGGTATTTACGGGTGCGCAGCAAATGGACAGAGTTGGGTTGCAGGTGCGTCTCCTGGAGACAAACAATTTGTGGCTTCAATCTGCCAAAGTATTTAAATATTGCATTTCTTTTCAATTTGTCTCCTAGCCCTCGTACATTCCATGACAGTATCAATAGACCTGTCTTCTGCGTATCAGACATGTAAAGAGGTAGTCCAATGCGTGATCACATTAAGATATATCTTATGAGTGGGCCAGGGGGTTCCCTCTCGGGGATCTGATACCCCTGCCACATGAGGGAGAACATTTCTATAAAGTACATGTGTGGACAGGCAAAGCAGTTGCAACCATATTACCAGTCGTTGGCAGAGACAGTGCTTGATCCGTGTGGTGGGGACTTGACAGTATGTAGGAGCTGAGGGTCCAATTCTCATCCGAGCAATCTGCGGAGACCAAGGGGAAAACAAGAAGAGGGAGAGAGAGAGAAGTACAGTCAAGTTCGGCGGGTTCCCCCGCGTCGTGGCCAACAGGGCCCGACTAAAAGAAAAAACAAAATGCAAACTTAACAAAAAAACCCTTGTTAAAGTTAGGACCAATATACACCCCCTCGCCTTTGGGGGGCTTAGCCGTCCTCGCAGGACGTGTTGATAGGGGCTCCATAGTGGCCAAATGGCATGTTTTCCAGGCATGCCTAAAGGTAACAAAAAGGAAAGAAAAAAAAAAAAAAGAGACCAAACTGCAAATTGCATAAACTGCAGGCTGCCTTTGCCTGCTCCGCCATCCGGCTAAGGGTAATTCAGAGCGCCTTTAACTTGGGTGTTGCCTCTCTGAACATCTCATGGTAATTAGGGTGGGTGCTGGGCTAGTTGCCTCTCTTCTCTATCTAGCCAATGCATTGCAGACTTGGGGTTGTCAAAGAAAAGCGATTCGCCATTAACAAGGATCTTCAGTTTGGCAGGGTACAGCATAAAGTATTTGACGTTAAGGGTTCGGAGCCTTTTTTTAATGTCCATGAATTTGGATCTTTGTCTTTGCACTTCTGCAGAGAAGTCTGGAAACAGGGAGATTTTTGTATTGTCAATTTTTACAACGCCAGCAGTTCTGGCCTTGGTCAGGATAGCGTCTCTGTCCTTGTAATTCAGGAGGCGAAATAGGAGGGGTCTGGGGGGGGCTCCCTGCGGTGGTGGTCTAGCAGGGACCCTGTGCGCCCTTTCCACAGCAAACATTGGCGAGAACGCTTCCCTGCCAAAAGTGTCAATCAGCCATGCTTCCACAAATGCCACTGCGTTCTTCCCCTCTGTTCTTTCCGGGACCCCTACTGCCCGTATATTATTCCTGCGCAAACGGTTCTCCATATCTTCCAAACGGTTTGCGTTTGTATGTGCCATGTCATAAATTCTATCCACATCCTTCTGCAATGGCTGCCATTCATCTTCTATAGTGCTTAATCTGCCCTCCAATGCTGATGTGCGCTCTCTTAGTTTCTGCATGTCGTTCTGCACAAGGGACAGCTCCATTTTCATCCCCTTTACTTCCCCAGCTAGGTCCGTTATAGAGGCATTGCATACAGTCACTGCCGTGAATATGTCTCTTAGGGTGGGCTCTGGGTCAGCTTCTCCCTGTGGAGTCACCGCCGCCATTTTAGAGGCCTGGCAGCCTGTACTCACAGTTCCTGAGGCCTGGTTTTCATCCAGCAGTCTCGGTATGCCCGTCATCGATCCACCCTCCGGCTCACTGAGCTCATCTCCGGAGTCCATGTGCTGCGGGGTTGAGGGATCTTTCAGGGCCGCGTTCTTGCCAAACAGCCGCTGCGCGGCCTCCTTTGCTGACCGGGGCGGAAGGCCGCCATCATGGCCGGGGGTGTCCGGAATGTTTTTGGCTCCCGCTCCTCTCCTGGCCATGTTCGGGTAAAAATATACCTGGCCGAGTGTTGCGCTGCTTCCCCTGGATCGATTGCGGGCACTCTCGGGGTAATGCTGTGCAGGATGGCGGCGCTCTGATCAGGATTCTGCAGGATTCTCGGCGGAGCTGTCTCAGGCACGTCCTACTGCATGCCGCGCGTAGCCACGCCCCATGAAATAGCTTTTTAATCTAGCAAGTTTCTTTAGTTGCTGGAAAACTAGAAGGGAGCAATTTTTCAGATTTTAGGGTCTGCTGATCCTCTTCATTGTCATGGAGTCTGTACCTGGATTCTACAGGAGGAAGAAACTTAGTGCCTGTAGTTTAGGCACTAGACTCTTCTGAAAGTGCTTGCCAAGTGCCATGTGTGAGGTAGCCACAGAGTGCTTTACAGATCCAGGGCCATAGTGCAACTGTCTGGTACAATCCTATAGGGAGTGGAAGAGAAAATTGTCTGCTTATTAGGCCTGCTGCATAGGTTCTTTTTATTACTGTACCATCTGTCGGTCGCAGGGCCCATTCAGACCACTGCCACAGAGTTATTAGGACACGCCCCATACTCTATGGAGCTTGTTCCTCCCTAGACAGGGTTGACCTAAGCACAGGGGTAGTGGCCCTACGGTCCTTTCCATCTCACAATCCTCTGACTGTTTTTTATAGCAGTTTGCAACCTTCCTGAAGGTTTGATTACCGCTAGCCCATGTAACTGTCCCCTGCTACGGTCAACATGCTCCTAGGCATGGCACCCTCCTCTGTCTTATCCAGGGAGGAAATTTCTGCAGCTATATCAGAATAGTGGGAAAAATCATTACCGTGATGGCTGAATTAGAACGTAGGCATTGCCAGTATAGTTCTGAACCCTTGCAGCTGTATCTGCCCATCCAGCTGAGGATAATGACTGTACCCGATCCCTCTATATGAGTTGGTATATGGGGAGGTTCAATTTCCAGACATAACTCATGACATAACATAGCCTAAGGAAGTACTTTGTCCTTGACACATTCTGCATGTCTAGGCCTGGAGCAATTTGTTTATGCTATCTAAAGTTCTCAACCAGGGTTCTCGACGAAAAACACCAGATTTATTGTTTACTCCTCAACGTTGCTTTGCACAGCAATACCCTGTTAAGGAGCAGCTCCTTATGAAGCAGTCATTTTAGCAATTTGTCTGACTGTCCCTGTGCAGGACTGCCCAGTGTTATGGATTTCTTCTCTGTAACAGACCTCTCCCTGCAGCTTATTATGGCTGCCAGGCTTGGCTCCCAGACCTTGGACATCTCTTAATGGATCAAACCCAGGATATGTCCAGTCTTTCTGAATCCATCCTATTTCATTCTTCAGTCCTTCAGTCCTCCCTTCAGTCCTCCCTCACACCAGTGTTGCCACAGCTAGTGGATAATAACCGTATAATATCTAGGTGTGTCCTATCTATACAATTGTGGAGAACCCTTCAAACTGAATGTTGATTTGTGGGACACCAGGGCGTGGATTGCTTATTGCATATGTCCATGATGGGTAATGCCTCTTGGCACATTCCTGGCTAACTTTGCTAAGGACAACACAGAATAAGAGAAGAAAGCCCCTTTGCCCCAGCAAGGTGGATTAACCTCAGCTTGGGAAACCTTCTATCTTTTAGAGGTTGGTATAAGTACTTTTTGTTTCCTCCAGGCTTCTGAATCTAGGCTAAGTTACTGCAAGCCTTTGCAGCTGCCTGTACCCAGGACATTGTATGCTCTTGGTCCATGACATGGTATCCAGGAGCTACAACTTTCAACTTGCCTCTGCCCTGCTTCATTCTGCCTTTGAATGTCTCAGCTAGTCTCAGCTATGCCTGGTGGACCTTTCCCTCTGGCATGAATCCCCTTTTAGAGGTCAAGACCATTGTTCTGGAGAAGAACAGTTTCTGAGTTTCTACCCAAACCTGTCCACCATTCCCAAGATAGTATACTGGATCTAAAAGTTATTTCTGTTATTGAATCTATAGGGTCAGTTATTGCTTCCCTCCATCTGGGAGCCTTCCTGGACTCAGTGAAAATCAAAGTTGCCTTCTTCCATCCTTCCGCCATTCTTTTCGCCCTTCTCTTCGGTCTGTCCCCTGGATATTCACCAAGATGCCCGCCCATGTTCTTACTCTGTCACTCCCTGTAAAACACCCAGAGTGGAATATCTGAATGACTTCATCAGCCAGTGTCCAACAGCCTTGACCCTACAGAGGTTCCATTGAATCCTAAATTGTTTTGGCCTAAACCTAAATATGACCCCATTCAGGGTATCTTACCCTGGACAAGCTCCAGACTCTCCACTCCCACGTTCAGTATATACAGTCCAGAAGCCACCCAGTCCTCTGCATGGGAATTCTGTGTTTAGCCATGGCCTCTTTCAAAGTCCTTCTATATCCCGTTTACATTCCATATCATTGCAACTCAACATTCTGGCAGCGAGGGAAAAGCAGGCTGTTTCTTTGGATGTCACATATTCTGGATGCTCTTTCTGTTAGGGTTGTGTTTGATGGAGGAAAGTCATCTCCAGATACATATTCTGGGGCTCAGTGATTCAGTTATCCCTTCTGGGCTGTTCGACTGCAGGATCATCTGACCAAGATTTTGTTGGACAATCTCAAGACCGTGGCTTACATTAAAGCTGAACTTCAGGCTAAATAAATATTAAATTCAAGAGGACACATGTATTCTTTAATCGTGGTGTGCTTTGTGCATTTCTTCCAGATCTGTGCAGTGATCCAGTGTGAATCTTTGCCTCTGTGCAGGAGCTTCCAGTATAAAACACTGGTCGCAGGGAGACTGGTCTTGTTTCCGCCCCCTCTCTTCTAGTTTTCTGCAGGCAGCCTGTAGTGGGTGGCATTGCTGGGGCCCTCCTACAGTTTTGCTGTCTGCACAAGCTATGTACAGCACATAAGTGATAATGTCTCTTCTACTTTTACAAGGTAATATCGGAGTTTACAAACTCATTTGGTCTACACAAAGTGTATTTATATCCTTTGTGGCCACTGAGGAAGTTATTTAAAATGTATGTGCCTGGAGTTCGCCAGATGTCCCTTGTGAAAAAAAACGCATTGGGCGGAACATCATCATCCCACATGATTGAATGGTGCCTTTGTGACCTGTCTGAGTTTACTTGTGTTTTGTAGGTACCTGTCTTTATCTGAATAAAATGATAGGTTGATTTACTGCACTATGGAGTTCCTCTTATATTTACTTCCTGTGGGATACCGAACATTGCTAGAAATTACCATTGGGGAACCTGGTGAGGGAGAGATCCATCCATCGGGGATCTGTGTGGTTTCCTATAAGCGCCAGTAGAACTCTTGTGCTGGGGGTCTAAGCTTCTGGTAATAAGCTGTGGGTGTAGGTGCTGGAGCACTGAAGCATGTTTTTCTGGCATTGATGGAGTACTGAAGCATTTATTGTGGAATAGAAGACAACACTTAACTGCTTCTTTCACATTATCACTTTTTTGGATTTGCACTTAACTTTGTATGTGTGTCAATGTTTTTCATGCTTTTTATTCAAATGGTTTTCACTTGCATTACTTTTTGAGAAACAGCCCATCGCGTTTTTGTATATATGCCTTTTGAACATACAACGGTTATTCTTCTGTCTACTTCTAATTACAAGGTTGCCTTTCTCATATCACTTCTGTGAGGAGAGTCTGAGTTGGTGGGCATAACTTGTAAAGAACCCTTTCTTGTCCTACAGAAAGGGGTTGATTTATTAAAACTGGAGAGTGCCAAGTCTGGTGCAGCTGTGCATAGAAACCAATCAGCTTCTAGTGTTTTTTGTCAAAGCTCAATTGAATAAGTTGAAGTTGGAAGCTGATTGGCTACCATGCAGAGCTGCATCAGATTTTGCACACACCAGTTTTAGTGAATGGAGCATAAAGACTAGTTGTATGTTTTGAGGCCCAGGGACCCTTTCTTTCTAAGATGATTTCTTCCTTTCACCTTAGCCAAGATATCTCTGGTATGAATCCATTGTCTCTGTGATATGAACTATTCAAATCTCTCACAGCTACAGCTTTTTCAGCAGCTTTTGTTTGTCGTTCCTTATGACAAATAGTTTGACAAGCTAACTGACATCGACAGTGCACGTGGTTGTAGTGTGCCTTTTTAGAGGTTAAAATAGGCAGTGAGGAGGCAACAGAACCCTGCCCTACCTCCTGTCAAATGGCTTCTAAAAAGTGATCTGCTGATAATCGTTCCTCCTGAAGGTGAAGCTCATGTTGAGAAGATCTTTGTTTGCAATGAAGGTTCCTGTAGGGGATAATCTGCTTCACGTTTCATTATCACCAGGTCGAGTCAAAAGCCTCAAGGGCAGGGTTTCACCTTTCTTTGTAAAAGTGCACTCCATCTGATCAGTTAGTGCTGCTTGAGCTTTTCACCATCGGGCATCTTTTTCTCAATTTTACCAGGTGCATGTCGTGGCCAGATGCTGGCTTTAGTTGTAGGGTGTGTCAGGCAGCCTGATTGTCTTTTGTCTGCTGTGTCGCCCACCCCTCACGGTGCTTTACCGTCAATTTTGCGGTGCTATTCGGCCGCTAGCGAGGCGCTTTTACCCCCCGCTAGTGGCTGAGAGGGTTAAATCTACCCACAAAGCGCTGCTGCAGCAGCGCTTTGCCGGAGGTATAGCCACGCTACCCAATGATTTCAGTGGGCAGGAGTGGTGGAGGAGCGGTATACACATCGCTCCTTCACTACTACAAAGATGCTGCTAGCAGCACTTTTTTAACGTGCTGCCAGCGCACCGCTCCAGTGTGAAATTCCTCGAAGCGGCTCTTTCAGGGCGCTTTGCAGGCGCTATTTTTAGCACTGTAGCACCTGCAAAGTGCCCCAGTGTGAAAGGGGTCTCATTTGGACTACTTCATCCTGTGCCCCTTATTGTATAATTAAGAAAATGGGGTTTAAAATCACTTGTTTATTGTACATTAAAGGCATCAAAAGTCCTGCATGCTGCATCTTTGGTGTGCTTTCAGAAAACGTGCCAAAAACAAGGGGTATGATAGAAGTTAATGACAAACCATGGGTAACCAGCACAAAACCCGCAGGTACACTGCTTTGTGCCAAACTGCAGCGTGGCAGTGTTAAAGCGGCTTAAGGGATACAGATCCCTCTCCTCTGTTCTTATGATCCACTCCTACAACAGGGATGTGCGGTGAGGTCAGTGGCTGGTGAGACACTGGCTAGTATCAGAGCCAGATGCACGCAGGGTTACACACACTGCGATCGTTGGAGCGAGAGAAATAATTTTAGCACTAGATCTCCTCTGTAACACTAAACATGTAACCTGTAAAAAATTTTAGTGTTTCCTTTGTAGAGTTATAAGTACTGAAGTTTGGCGTCATTCCACAAGTGTGCGCAATTTTAAAGTGTAACCTGTTGGGTATCTATTTACTCTGCACAACGTCATCTTTCACATTATATAAAGAAATTGGGCTAACATTAGTGGTGTTATAAAAAAAATAAAAAAATTATTCATGAAACCCCAAAAAAATTAAAAAAAAATTGCTGCCCAAATACTGTGTGACATAAAACGTTGCAACAAACCACCATTTTATTCCATAGGGTGTCTGCTAAAACAATATATAGATATATATAGATATAGATATATAGATTTTTACATGGCTAAATATTATACCCATAAACGCCTGTATTTCCTTGTAGTTGAGAGGGCTGAGCTGGAAGGGAGCGTTTGTAATTTAGACACACGCCCCTTCTATGACACTGCAGTGAGAGACGTGCCTCCACAGCAGCATTTTTATTGGACAGCTAGGACCAATGGTACTTTACCATGGGTCCAAGACTCCAAGCTGTTTATTAAGCTCAGTGCCTCTGACAAGAAGTGAGAGTGGACAGTCTGTGTGCCCATTAGGGAAATTCACCCTCTATTTGTCCTAGTGATCATTAGCATCAAAAGAAAAT
This sequence comes from Lithobates sylvaticus, assembly GCA_028564925.1. NCBI lineage: Eukaryota > Metazoa > Chordata > Amphibia > Anura > Ranidae > Lithobates > Lithobates sylvaticus. Next base: position 37,494,995 of record CM053036.1, on the reverse strand, counting down.
CCCTACATTTTGGGTTTTCACCAGAACAGGAATAGAAGGGAAAGATTCCAATCAGGACATTTTGTTCTGGTGATTCTGGTGGCAACCAGGGATTCCTTCACTTTGGAGGGATTTCCTCTCGCTTCTTATTTTGACTAAGGGATGGCAAGTGAAGGGACATCTTCCCAATGTGATACAGATTGCAAAAAATTTATAGGGGTTTTACCCTCCCTTACTCCCCTACTAAATCCAAAATTAAAAAATAATTGTCTTTAGTGCTACTTTAATCCTGTGTACTCCAGGCAATGAGTTTTAATGTAAATCTGCAATCCAATTAGTTTGAAGTGTTTCCCTTTAAAAAACCAAGTAGCATTTTCAGATCCCGGTTAACATAAATGTTTTTATCTGCAGTCAGTTTAAAATTCCCAGCTAGTATTTTGCACTATTCTAATTTACAAAATGTGGTATGAAGTTGACACAATCTCTATCTGTAGTTCTTGCAGGACACTTTGGATGCGCTGTTTAACATCATAATGGAAAACTCTGATACCGAAACATATGATATATCAGTCTTTGATGCCTTGGTAAGTTCTATCGGAGGAAACATAATGATAAATACAGTGCAGTATTATTTGAAATATTGCTTTTTTCTTGTTTCTTTTGTTAACATTAAACAGCCATTGTTTTGAGCTGTCTGCATTCTGATCATATTTACCATAAGGTAGGAAACAGTCAAAATGTGATATATTAAGGTTTGCAGAATAGCGAAGCGGGTCATATTCTATTATGCTAGTGATAGATGTGATCTAAAGTGATAGATTTGTAAAAGATAAAGCAGAAATATGCTTTTCAGCATTGTCTCTGTTTTTAGGTCATTGAAGGAAAGGAGTTAGATGGAGTAATACTAAAAAACTGTGTAGATGCTGCATCCTGTGAAAAATGTTCACAATGTGAACAAAGGATTGGTGCACTTTCATAAAAACTGGAGTAGAATGTGCCTTTTTAGAGTGTCTGGAGATGGTGATTTATATGCTAATGTCGGTGATTGTGCATGTGCTACTACTTCTTTGGCTGTCGCACTTATGCAGTGTCTGTTAGTCTGCTCTAAAGTCACTGACCTGGAACAGATATTCAGATTGGAAGCAATTATTCCACTCACTGGTACTTTCCATTCTGGCATGCCTTCTGTGGGAAGTGTCTCAAAGCAGTAAATCCAAATGCAGCCAGACATCTGGCATTTTTAGAAGAATGTCCGCACTCAAAGCCTCTGTTTTTTTTATTTTTTTCTCCATACAGTTTCTGTTCAAAGTGCTTGAAAGCTAGTAAGTGTGTAGAAGAAACAGTAGATGAAGAGCATGCTGCCCCAAGATCCAACCTGTGTGCTTGCCATACAGGTTTAAAAAACAGGAAAGGAAATTAGTGGCACTTGGAATGAGGAGCGTCACTGTTAGATATTGCATAGATCATTTGTATATAAATGTTTTATTAGTCAAATGCGAATACAAATACATTGATAAATTCAAAAATGAAATGCATATTATGGTCAGAACATTGGTACACCAAATGCAACAGAGCTGCTATAAAAACAAGGGAAGGTACTGTTATACAATATTATGACCATAATATGCATTTCATTATTGAATTCAGCAATGTATTTTTATTTTCATTTGACTAATAAAACATTTATATACAAATGATCTATGCAATATCTGTAACAGTGACACTCCTCATTCAAAGTCCCACTAATTTCCTTTCCTGTTTTATATACATAATCGGGATGGAGGTTCTGTCACTGTGGTGTTTGGCAGGTCATATTTTTTTATTTTTATTTTTTATATACATGTGTAACCACTTTCAGACCGGACCAATTTGCAGCCAAAGGACCAGGCCACTATTTGCGATTCGGCACTGCGTGGCTTTAACTGACAATTGCGCGATCGTGCAAAGTGGCTCCCAAACAAAATTGACATCCTTTTTTTTCCCCCACAAATAGAGCTTTCTTTTGGTGGTATTTGACCGCCCCTGCGGTTTTTATTTTTTGCACTATAAAAAAAAAGGGCGTCAATTTTGAAAAAAACGTATATTTCTTTACTTTTTGCTATAATAAATATCCCCCAAAAATATATAAAAAAACATATTTTTTTCCTCATTTTAGGCCGATACGTATTCCTCTACATATTTTTGGTAAAAAAAAACGCAATAAGCGATTATTGATTGGTTTGCGCAGAAGTTATAGTGTTTACAAAATAGGGAATAGGTTTATAGCATTTTTATTAAAAAAAATTTTTTTACTAGTAATGGCAGCGATCAGATGCCGCACGCCCGATGGCACGGCAGCATTTTAAAGGGGACGTACCTGTACGCCCTTATGCCTGTCCGTGCTATTCTGTCGACGTACATCGTCGTGCGATGTACGTCGCATTAAAAGCCTAGGATTTTGGCCACCTGATATCTGTTAAAGCAGGAGTACACTGCATCTGAGCACCACAAACACTTTTTTTTATTTTTTTTTTAATATTCAAAGCAAACTCACCCATCTATTTATGACTCCATGTTTTATTTTGCTGAGAAATCACTTTGAAAGACACCCCCTAGCATTTCTAGCTGCGACCATCTTGAGTAAGGATATATTATTCATGTAGCATTTACCTCATCTGCCCTTAGCACATGCATGCATGCAGGCAGGAGGGTGTGCTTCGCTGAGAAAGACCCTCCTTCCCTCCTGAAGATTCCAGGGCTGTATGACATAATTTGCCTAGGCAAGAAACCTGGAAGTAACTGAAGAAATGTAACACAAAAAAAAAAGGTCAAAACAGCTATATAAAATATACCATCCACTCTGTTTACTAATGCCAGAAGCATAAGGATTACATTATCAGTGTTGATTGAGAGAGTTCCACTTTAATGTGGAGGATCAGCAAATCGAAACACTGATCCTTCCCTTTTAGAAGAGATCACATGCCAAATTCTCTCTTATCACACAGCACAGAAGAGAGGGAAGTATTCTCTAGAAATTGGGTTTCAGCTTTTCTGTCACCTTTTTTTGTTTTTCATTGCCTTGATTCAAGACTGGGAACATAGCTTAAGTTAGTGTTTTACAAAATGGGGTTGGTTTGGAACCTAAACAACCTTTTCTCCTAGTACACAAAGCTACAACTGTGCTTTCTCCTTCTTTGCAGAGGTGTATAGGTCACAAAGGCAGAGACATGCCTGTTTGCATTTCTAATTAACGTCCATCCTCCTGAAGTCAGGACTTGTAACCCCAAAGAGTTTTTAAACCAAAGAACCCATGATTCAGGACACTCTTCTTTTTTTAAATTTTTTTTTTTTTTTTATAGTATACTTCAGATACTATAAGCCAGGTGGTGTATGCCAAGGGGTAATAGTGCTGCCCACTGAATTGTGAGCTGCTCATATTGCCCAGGACCCACTGATACCAAGTTGTGGTATCTGGCCAACACTGGAGTCAAAGTGTTGCTTGTGTAACATGTTTAAAGTCAGGAAAACTAAAGAGCCACTTCACATTCCAGTTTCGCCTTTATAATGTATGTGCTGCAGTGCACTTTTTTTCGAGTGTTGAGGTGCAATGGGTTGAGGCAACCTCATGGGCTTCAACACGGCAAACATTTCTTCTTCCAATTTTTTTTTCTCCTCTGCAGTGAACAATAACACACACCATGCGTTGTGGTACATTTTAACACAGGTACCGGGGTTGGACAAAATTATGGGAACAAGTATGGTAAAAGAACAAAATCATTACCCAATATGGTTTTGGACTGCCTTTGGCATCCAAGACGCCCTGAATTATACTGGGAACTGACAAATATAAGTGTTGGATGGTGGATAATGGAATCCGATACCACTCTTAGTTCAGAAATCCGGCTCACAATCCTGTGAAATGTCCTTTTGTCTCTGTTGGTCAGTTGACCATGTCGCCTGTGCTCATGCGTATCGTATTACTTACCAGAAACTCTATATGCCATCATAACCTTTTTAATACTGTACCTCGCGACACCCAAAATAAATTGGCATGGTAATGGTAAGTTGGACAGCTGAAGTAGAGACTTAGGCTGGATTCACACCTATGCATTTTCAGTGCTTTTTGCATTTTGCAGATCTGCACTATAGAACATGTTCCATAGGAAACATGTTAAATGGACTGTAGTGCAAATCTGCAAAATGCAAAAAGCACTAAATGCATAGGTGTGAAGCCAGCCTTAAAGACCTTACCTACCTCCCCTTTAAGGGAGGTAGGTTTACTAAAGGTGGTTCTCCATGGATAGACTCTGAGTTTTTTTTTTCTTTTTTCTCTCTCTCTCTCTCTGTTTTTTGTGTTGTTGGGTTGTGTTTGGTTTATATTTGGTTAGTTTGGTGGATAACAAGGGGTAAAGGTAAAGGGAAAATTTGACTGGGTTAGGCTTGAGAATATAAGGGAGGTAATATGTAGGATATTGATTTGAAAGTAATTATAATAGAAATAGATGGAATGAACTGCCGGAGGATATAAAATTATGTTTCAAGCACATATAAATTTGTCAAGATATGTCTACTCCTCTTATTTTTCCCCTAGTATGTATGTATGTATATATATATATATATATATATATATATAGTATTTATATATATATATATATAGTATGTGTATTCGTGTTTGTATTATGTGTGAAATAAATAAAACAATTAAATAGATAAATCGGCAACATCAGTCAGCGGCAGCGGGCACCAACAATTGACCCTCTTTGAAACTCGGTAAGCTCTAACATAACGCTGTATTACTAGCAGCGCGCATAGTAAATGACTAAAGTGAGGCTTCTCATCTGTTAACTAGGTGTCTCCTCAGTCCTCACACAGCAGAAGCAAAAGAAGATTACATCACTTCAGCTTCCAACGTAGAAAATGTGGTCACTTTCACACCTGCAAATCATGTAGTCTCTCTATTTTTGTCCAACCCCTGTATGTGGTAAATGTGCATTTAGCAAGCCATTTAAAATGAATGTGCCTTACTGGCAGTGCACTAGGTGTAAACGAGCACTAAAACCGGCCTTTAGTCAGGCTAATTGGTCTATTTTCATTTTTTCCGAGGCTTTCGTGTACACCGTAGTACAGCACTGCAACATCTTTACAGTTTAATTTTTTTTATTTTTGCTGCGCAACCTCCCCTGTTGAGATCTGATTTTCTCTAGCATTCACTGCTTCCTATAGACAGTAGTGAGCGTATCGGGAACATAAACTATTTATTTTAAATAATCAAGAAGACTGAAAATGGAATGTGTGTAGTTAAACTACAGAGAAATTTAGAGCGAGAAGTCTCAACTTACAGAATCCGAGACTGGCTTGCTATACTAATAACGTTTCCAGGATGACAAATAAAAGCCCTTTGCAAGTACTTTACTAGTGTATACTCTTAAAAACAGGCATTCAAATTTGAATCCAGTTATGTATAAATGTTGGATAATTCTGTTTGGTTTGTGACCATGGTCTCATCTCTGTTCACTTTTCCTGTTGAAATATTCTCTTCCAGACGTGTATCCCATGCTACAGGCATTTTCTATGTGTGAGAGAAAAGGTGGAATCTGGCTTCTACATGTATGCATATTTAATGAGTAACCCTTTTTTTTCTTTTTCCCCTTTTTTCAGGTATTTATTATTGGCCTGATTGCCGATCGCAAGTTTCAGCACTTTAATCCTGTCTTGGAGACCTATATAAAGAAACATTTCAGTGCAACCTTGGCTTACACGTACGTTTAATCTCTACATTATCAGATCAGTAGTGACAATGTGCACTCACTGCAAGGCAACTCAGAATGCTGTTAAACTCTCAATGCCCGGGGTTTATACATTCCTCACTGATTTCTGACCTATTTAATGCATGCAAATAGATGCTTAATCCTTCCTAATGAAAATCAGCAAAAGTGTTGTTTTGCATTTACCTTTTAATATTCAAAGCGGGTTAGTGAGCCCTTCCGGAGAATGCGGGCATGCAGCACGTTTTAAACAGGATCTTATGCGTAAATGCTTTTCAGGACAGTGTGTTGCCTCTTTTGGTAAACATACCCAATAGTCCCAAGCCTCCCTTTTCTTCTTAATGGGGCCTAAAGCTTTTGATTCTGCACCGCAGTCTTCAGTTGTTTAGATGAAATCAGTAATTGTTGAGCGTGAACATAAAACAAACTTGTCAGACATGTTAAATTTAAACATCCACCTAGAGAAGGGGTTATCAAACTTTCTAAACAAAGGGCCAGTTGTCCTTCAGACTTTAAAAGGGCTGGAATGTGGCCAGTGGGAGTAGAAAATGTCTTTGGTGTCGGTAACAATGCCCCATTATTGGTGTTCGTAACAGGATTTGTGCCAAATTGTTGGTGTTCGCTGGAGGAACAGTACCCAGATATGGTTGTCGGTGGAAGGATAAGTGCCCCATCATTGGTGCCAGTAAGAGGATTAGTCTCCTATCGTTTGTGTCCGTGAGAGGAAAAGTGCCCCACTGTTGGTGTCAATGGCAGGAATTATGCCCCAGTGTTGGTGTCATTGGCAGGAAATATGCCCCGTTGTTGGGGTCATTGGCAGGAATAGTGCCCCAAGGGCCGCATCAAGACAAGCAAAAGTTGGGGATCCAGTGCTTAGCCTGGGCTACCTGTGGTCCCTTTGTACTTGACTTGGGTACTTTTATATGCATATACCTCCATACACCTTGCAGATAATTTGCTACTAGGCCATAACCAAGTCTGTTGTTTTTAGAGAATAATCACACCTCATGAAGATAGACTGTGCGGCTCCTATGAACCTGAACCACTCTAGGCAACTACAGTGGTAGTATTTAAAACTGAGGTTAGGGGCCCTTTCTTATCTGTCAGTAATGTGAATGGCCATATTTGTTTCTATATCTTCTTTTGGATTCTTTTTATTTTGGCAAGGTCTAGGTCTGCTTGATGGTGCCTCAATTTCTTGGCATTTGACCGTCGAAGTGTAGCTGCAACAAGAACCTCCTTTTTTTTTTTTTTATTTATGTTTAAATATTGATTTTCTATCACTTTCTGTCAAGTTTTTTTGTTTGAGTACCTATCTCATTTCTCTACTACTTTCTGCACTCACTCACTGCCGTTATGACCAACGTTTTAAATGTTTACATTTACCTATGTTTCAGAAAACTGACAAAAGTGCTAAAAAACTATGTGGAGAATGCAGATAAACCCGGTATCACAGACCAAGTCTTTAAAGTAATGAAGGCTCTGGAATATATCTTCAAATTCATTGTGCGCTCGAGAATTTTATTTATCCAGTAAGTTTGTTTTTTACTTATTTTTTATCCCTTACCTGAACAAAAATGTTCAATACTTCTTATTCAGTTTTTTTATTTTGACTTGCTGATATCACTGAAGAATCCTCTTTTGGTTTGTTGCTATGGCTGTTCCTGAGCACCTCACCTAGGCAACCTAGATCACATGGCCTACCGCTACCGATCATTACTGCATTACAGCAGAGATCCTATTGTATTCTATTAATATTAAAATCGGAGGACTAGAATAACTGCCACGTACATGGTTAGTATATGCTAAAGCTCAACTCCAGCTTAAATAAGTGTTTAAAAATGTATTGCCATGCACAAAGTTAAAGTGTAACTCTATATAGCAAATGCAATGAATATAGTATATACAATTGCTACACAAGCCATATTGTAATCCTATTTTTAAAAATTACCTTTCCAGTTTGATCTAAAGTTTGCATTTTTCTTTGAAATTCAATGCAAAATGGCAACCTAGAGGTGTTGTGTACACCGTTGGTGCACGGTGTGCCTCCACAGATGTCAGTTCTTGCTTGTGTGATTGGCTCACTGATTTTCCCAGAAGTCTGCACTAAGATACAAGTTAGATTTTAGGCATTTTATACAACAAAAATGTAATTAATCCTAAAGCTGGCCAAACATTATACATACATTTTACCTTCAGTTATGTAGTGCGAGGGCCTGCCGGATTGCATACAAATTAAACGTTTTGAAGTTTGACCCCATATTATATTATATGGTTTTTGTAATTCCCCCATGTACACGGGACACTGCTAAACGGACGTTCAGAGGCAGTTGGATGCTTTTTTCAACTGCCCCCGAACTCATTCAATGTTATCCTATGTGACCATGTACACAGTCTCGTTTATTGTTGTTTTTAGGCAGTTGTGTTTTAACAGCGTTTCTTTGAAAGCAAAAAAATGGGTTCAGACGCCGAAGATTTCCACGTTTCAGATGCCAAAGTTTAGCTGCGTTTCGTTTATAGGCGTTTTTCGTTTTTGGGCATTTAAAAAAAAAAGCTTCTAAACGCAAACAAGGCAAAAACGCCGCTAAACGGGGCATGTAAACGTGGCAAAGCAGACGTTTTAAACGTGGGTTACTATCTTTCAAGTTAAATCATTCAGGAGAGGTTGTAAAAACGTCCCGTGTACATGAAGCCTAAATGAAAATTGTATGGTGTATGACCAGCCCAAGGGTTAATTGCTTCTGAAAGAATGCAAACACTGCATCTTTTCTCATTAGAACACAGAGTATGCACCAGCTGACTATAATGAACCAGTCACTCCTATATAGAATCCCTATGCAAAAGAGGCGTTCAAACAAACCACTATTTCTCTAGTCATCTTCCAGGACGGCACACCTGAGAGGATGACTGGTCACACCTGGCAGGAAACACAATTAACAAAGTTTAAAAAGCCCCACCCCTCCCTCTGACCCTCAGTTATTGATTGTGTTTCCCACACGCTGATGGCTGCGAAACCGTTTGTTATTTTTTTCTAAGACCTCAGGTCTGGGACCATGGTCACCCCCTTAATGAACAAACCCAGAGCAGTCAGTGGTGCCTGTGGGGTTCTCTGTTCAAGCATTTTGCAAATGCCATTTAATTAAGGGGTTTTCCCTCTGCTCTCCCTAGAAAGCTGAATGGGAGAGGCTGGGGCACTAGGACAGGTGAGTTGTCCATAACCCCAGGGGCCACCTAACCTTCCCTCTTTTCCTCCCCTCATACCTGACAGTGGTGGACGGTTGGGGGGGGGCGCTGATACACCCCACGTCGGCCGGAAGCTGGGCTCCAATGGCCGAACGTTTTTCTTCCCCTTAGGGGGCCGTGCCATCCTTAGGGATAGACCGCGGCGCAGAGCGGCGTCTGTAGCCGCTAGTGCGCATGTCCGGAAGCCGCCGGGCGCCGGTGTGACGTCATATCCGGCGCGCCGGGGCTTCAACAAAATGGCGGCGAGCGCGGCGGTCAGAGCACGAGGCGGCTGTTTGGAAAGAGGGGGCCCAAGGTCCACAGCCTTCACAGACGATCCATCTACCGGTGTAGAGGCAGAGGATGGAAGGCGGACCAGAGCTCGCGGCATCAGAGGTCGCCACAGGGGGTGAGTGACTCGGCTGGAGCGAGGGGGGGGCAGACATTTGGGGTGGCCCTATTGTCCTTGTCCCCCACACTGTATGTGTATGTGATGTGGCTAATGGGGTGTCCCTTTCTTACAGAGACCGAATGCCCTGCTCAGGAGAGAGCCAGTAGGTCTGGGAAAGCCACATCCAAAACTAAACGCTGTGGGTCTTGTAGCTCTAAACTCCCACAGGACCACAGCAAGCCTTTTTGTTACAAATGTATTTACAAATTGGCAGGCAAAGAGACAGCAGAGGTTGCGAAGGAATGCAGGGCACTTCAGGTTGAGATGCTAGCTACCCTTCAGTCTTTTAAAGCCGCACTTGATCAGCGTCAGGGGGATGCCAGATCAGTAAGGGAAAGCTCTCCCTCACAGGAAGATAGATCTACCTTTACAGGAGGGTCTCAGGAACCTGCTCCATACTATTCAGAGGAGGAGGTTTGCAGCTCTGACCTGAGTTCCCAGGAGGGGGAGGACTCAGATCAGGATAGCCATGTAGAGACCAGATCTGGGGGACACCTCTTTTCAGCAGAGGATATGGAGGGTCTCCTCAGGGCAGTATATGCGTCAGAGGACATTCAGTTACCTTCCGCCCAAGTGTCAGCTCAGGATAAGGTCTATAGAGGTTTGGGTAAGCCACAGGCCAGATCCTTCCCAGTTCACCAGTCCCTGAAAGATATTATCTTGAGGGAATGGAAGGAACCTGAGCGTAAACTCCTCAGACTTAAAACTTGGAAACGGAGATGTCCTTTTAAGGAGGAGGAGGAAGAAAAATTTTTCAAAGTCCCACGTTTAGATGCGTCCTTGGCGCAGGTTTCTAAACGGTCGGACTTATCTTTTGAGGACGCGGGTAACATTCAGGATCAGATGGATAAAAAATCTGAGATCCTGTTGCGTAGAGCTTGGGAAGCGAATGCATCGGCCATGAGCCCTGCATTGGCTTCAGCTTGTGTAGCCAGGAACGCAGACGCATGGCTCAACAAGCTGATGGACCATCTCACACGTAAGAAGGAATCCAGGGAGGTAGTAGAATCCCTGGAAGTGGTGGGGAGAGCTATCGCCTTTTTGGCGGACGCGGCAGTAGAGACAGTAAGGACGACTGCTAAGTCAGCGGCATTACTGAACTCAGCCAGGAGGGCCCTTTGGGTTAAGACTTGGGACGGAGACTTCACTTCTAAGTCCCGACTCTGTGGTATTCCCTTTGAGGGCTCCCTACTCTTTGGTTCGGGTCTGGAACAGGTCCTTTCCCGATCCACAGAAAAAGGTAAGAAATTTCCCTCCAAACCCAAGAAGGAAAAAGGGAGGAAATTTTTTCGTGGCCCCCCTGCAAAAGGCCAGTTCAAGGGCAAAGGGGGACAAAGGAAGAAATGGGGGATCGGAAAGGGCAAAGAAAAAGGTGGAATCCTTTTTTCCGGGTCCGGACCGTCCAGCAAAGATTCTAAATGACGCCATAAAAGTGGGCGCAAGGCTCTCATGTTTCCTTCCCCAGTGGGAGAAGATCTCAGAGAGCCCTTATATTTTAGACCTATTAAAACTAGGTTACAAGCTGGAATTTCGGTCACTCCCACCTCAAAATTTTTTGGTTACTTACCTTCCCAAAGATTCTTTGAAGGCAAAGGGCTTGCTAGACAGCGTTCGCATGCTCGCAGAACAGGAAGTTATTATCCCGGTCCCAGTGACTCAGAGGGCTTTCGGTTTTTATTCCCACATTTTTGTGGTCCCGAAGCCATCGGGCAAGTTTCGGTTGATTATCAATCTACGGAAACTGAACCACTACCTGTTGTACAAGCGATTCAGAATGGAGAGCATCTACACGGTCAGAAAACACCTCCAGAAGGGAGTTTTCATGATCACATTAGATCTCAAAGATGCTTACCTGCATGTACCCATTGCCCCGGATCATCAGAAGTACTTGCGTTTCGCAGTACGGACAGAACAGGGGGTGCAGCATTGGCAGTTCAGGGCACTCCCCTTCGGCCTTGCGGCCAGTCCAAGGATTTTTACCAAAGTCCTGGCAGAGGTAGTATCCTTTCTACACCTTCAGGGGGTAGCTCTGATACCATACCTCGACGATCTGTTGATCTACAGTCCATCCAGAGACCAGCTCCTGAGAGATCGAGAGCTGGTCTTGTCGACCCTGGATTCCCTAGGTTGGATGGTGAGTCAGGAGAAATCCTCCTTGGATCCCTCACAGTCAAAGGTATACTTGGGGTATCAGTTGGACTCAGTAGCCCAGAAAGTGTTTCTTCCTCCCGAAAAGGTCGAAAAAATTCGGGGCGCAGTGACAGTGTGTCTCGAAGCCCCGGAGGTATCTTTGAGAAACATCATGAGGGTGTTGGGCCTGATGGCCTCTTGCATCCCGGCAGTTCCCTGGGCTCAGCTCCACTCACGAGTCCTCCAGGGCTTCCTTCTCTCCTCTTGGGGCGGGAGAAGAGAAACCCTGGAGGAGAAAGTTCCTCTGTTAGAGGAGGTAAGAAGCTCCCTAGTTTGGTGGCTCGATCCCGTCAACCTATCGGGAGGTCGGACGTGGACACAGCTAGACCCAATAGGCATTACAACAGACGCAAGTGCCTGGGGTTGGGGGGCTCATTTAGGAGACCGCTACGCCCAGGGTCCATGGGATCAGACTCAGAGCAGAGCTTCCTCAAACTTCAGGGAGCTACTGGCAGTCGGGAAGGCATTAAGTGTCTTCCGGGACTTGATCCAAGGAAAGGAAGTCCAAATTTTCTCGGACAACCGGGTGGCAGTTTCCTATTTGAACCGTCAAGGGGGAACAAGGTCAGTCAGTCTAAGGGCACTGACCCAAGATTTCCTGGGGGAGGCAGAGAAAAACATTCTCTCAATCTCTGCGGTCCACATAAAGGGATCCCTCAATATACAAGCAGACTTCCTCAGCAGACAGCCCATTCTTCAGGGAGAATGCGAGTTGAACGAAGAAGTTTTCGCTCTGGTAAGACGTCATTTCGGAGTACCAGAGATAGATTTATTCGCTTGTCAAAAGAACGCAAAGGTGCGGAGATTCTTTTCTCTCACGAGAGAACAGAGATCCTCAGGAGTAGACGCTCTCGCTCAGAATTGGGACTTCAGCCTGGCATATGCCTTTCCTCCCCTGGTACTCATCCCACGAGTGCTTCAAAAGCTGTCACAGTCGGATGGAGACCTTATCCTGATTGCACCCTGGTGGCCGAAGCGGGTCTGGTTCCCCACCATGTGGAGGTGGTCAGTCGTGCCTCCGCTGCATCTCCCGGTCAGGCGGGATCTTCTCTGCCAGGGCCCAGTGCTGCATCCCAACCCGGGGTTTCTGTCCCTGACGGCCTGGCTCTTGAGAGGGAGATCCTCAGGAACAGGGGATGCTCGGAGAAGGTAATTGACACTCTTCTCCTTAGTAGGAAGAAGGTTACCAGACAGATTTATGCAAAGGTCTGGAAGATCTTCTCTAGATGGGCTCAAGCAAATCAGAGAACTATCCAGACGATTCCAACCGTTCTGGATTTTCTCCAGGAAGGGGTAGACCTAGGGTTAGCGGTCAGTACCCTTAGGGTCCAGGTAGCAGCCCTGTCAGTGTTCTTGGACACAAGGTTAGCTCAAGACCCTCTTGTTAAGAGATTTTCGCTAGCCAGGGAAAGGTTAACCCCGGTAAGGACAGTTAGCTTCCCGCCGTGGGATTTGTCCCTGGTTCTGGACGCCCTGACGAAAGGGCCATTTGAGCCGTTGGATCAAATTTCATTTAAATTTCTTTCCCTTAAAATGGCCTTTCTTCTAGCCATTACCACAGCTAGAAGAGTAGGCGAACTACAGGCCCTGACAATAAAAGAGACTTTTTTGTTGATCCTAGAGGACAGGGTAATCCTTAGACAGGATCCTCTTTATTTACCAAAAGTGACCTCTGGGTTCCACAGGTCACAAGAGATTATTCTTCCATCATTCTGCCAGAATCCGAAGAATGAGAAGGAAGAAAGATTGCACCTTTTAGATGTTAGACGCTGTCTTTTAGTCTATCTAGAAAGGGCAAGGGAGTTTAGGAGATCAAATCATCTTCTAGTTACTTTTGGGGGCCAAAGAAAGGGTCTTCAGGCCTCAAAACCTACGATAGCCAGGTGGATTAAGCAGGCAATAGCATTAGCCTATAAACACTCGGATAAACCGGTTCCATCCCACCTTAAGGCTCATTCAACCAGATCTCTGGCGACCTCCTGGGCAGAAAGGGCAGGTGCTTCCATAGATCAGATCTGCAAGGCAGCAACATGGACGAGCCATAATACCTTCCTGAGGCATTACAGAGTGGAGCTGTTGTCCCCTCAGGACTTGGCTTTTGGCAGGAAGGTCCTACAGGCGGTGGTCCCACCCTAAGGTAGGCCTTAACTTCTTGCTCATCGTCTCAGGTGTGCCGTCCTGGAAGATGACTAGAGAAAAATACCAGTTACACTTACCGGTAACGGATTTTCTAGGAAATCTTCCAGGACGGCAGGCCTACTTCCCTACCCTTAAAATGTTGGTGATGTTTTATTCTTCACAGAATGTACCCTCTGACACTGGTGTGTGTGTTTACTTTGTCATAACTGAGGGTCAGAGGGAGGGGTGGGGCTTTTTAAACTTTGTTAATTGTGTTTCCTGCCAGGTGTGACCAGTCATCCTCTCAGGTGTGCCGTCCTGGAAGATTTCCTAGAAAATCCGTTACCGGTAAGTGTAACTGGTATTTTTCTTTAGAGCAGAAACAGACAGGAATCTGCAGCAAAGTTTGTTAAAAATCCTTGCAATGCACATTGATCATCCAGAGGGGATTGTTTTGACTTTCTGACTTTGGAGTTAGTCTTTCCAGAAAATCATCTCTCGCTGTCATGCTCACCCTATGGTTGCACGTGCCACAGCTGCAATGTGTGCTTTATGAGCACAGAAGCGATTAAAACCCCTTGTTTTTGTCTTTTGGGCACTACCAATGCACACGGTCTATGGACTGGTGTTGCTGCCTTTTTACAGGCTTAGAACCAGTGGTGAGAAGGTGACTTTACAACCTGTGGTTGTAACTGCATTGATGCATAGAAATGAATACTCTGTATGACTGAAGGACAGAACAACACTTAAAGAGTAAGAAAACTCCCCTCTGTGTGCTCTGTGCACATTGCAGGGATTATAACAAACTTTGTTGCAGATTCCTACCTTTTGTTCTAAAGAAAAATCTGTCTGTGTCCATGTGCACAATGAATGCGAATGAGTGATTTTATAATGATCAAGCAGCTGCTGCACTTGCAGGGTCCTAGTAAGGGAAATGGCAGAGTCAGATGTCCCTTTGGGGGCATCGCCAAAATGAAACGTTTGCTGCAGGAAATGTCCAAAATCTGACTTGCATCTTGGTGCAGACCATAGGTGTGCGCAGGGGGTTTGCCAGATTTGCCTGGACACACCCTAATCCCTACGTGCGGTGCCAATTCCCCTTACTGCCTGGGCTTGCCCCCATGTTTGCCCAGCAGTGCTGCTGGCTTCCCTCCTCTCCCCCGGCTGCTGCTGGGGGAGGTTTCAGGATGGAGAGCAGGGGAAGGGGCTGGTAAATATGAACGAAGAATAAAATAATGAACTCGCTCACTGTGTCCATGCATAATGGAAGCATAGCAAACTGTTTACTTTGCTTACGTTTTGTGAATGAGCAAAGCCACTCAACACAGAGCACTTCCCGTTCATTCTCTGCCCGCCCCAAGAAAGGAATGTGTGTTTGCGCTTTGGGGTGCACACCCTAATGCAGTAGGCTGCACACACCTATGGTGCGGACTTCTGGGAAAATCAGTGAGCCAATCGCACAAGCAGGAATAGACATTTCTGGGGGGTGTTCTGAACACCATCTGTGTGCAGGACACCTTCAGGTCGCCATATTGCATTTTACAGTGCAGCAGATTGAAAAGGAAAGATCCTTTTTAATATTCATTTACAATATGACTTGTGAACACAATCGTATATGATATACATTTTTTTAATTTGCTTTTTTTCCCCCCATGAAAGTGGTGTTACCCTTTAAAGAGCTTGTGTATTAAGTAAGATCAATGCACCTGAAAGCATGCTGCAGGCTTGAAGCTGATCCGTAGAAGGTTATAAGCCCCTTAGAAGGAACTCAGAGCTTCTTCAAGCTACTTTTGCATGACAAAAAAAAAATGATCTGATGTAAATAGGTGCTTATGCACACAGGGCCTTACACACCTGCATGTGCAGGCTCTTATAGTGATATCTTTCTTTAAATGGAAAATGGTTCTGGATAGCCGCACTCCGAAAAAAGCCTTTTATTCAAAAAAAAAAACACGAAATCCAAAATTACTTGTCACAGCAGAACAGGAAACTGACGATTTTCGCACTACACACCGTGCTTAATCATAGCTAACAATCATAGAAATAAGAATTGTCTAAATACTGTTTGTTAGACCCCATGTGACCAGATAATTGATTCTTTAATTGGTAAATGAATTCTCAGGTGAATGAAATCCGATTCAATTAGCTACCAAGGGTTACTACATGTGTTGTAAATATAAGTAATCCTTACTTCTAGATGTGATTAAATTGAGGTGAATGTAAAGTGATAAGTGATATCTTTCTCTCTGCCTTTGACATGGAACATTCTGTAATTTCAGAAAGCCATTTTTTTCCTTGGGTTTCAAACTAAGGTTTTTTATTTTTTTTCCCCATTAGACTCTATGAAAACAAAGGAGAGGCTGAATTCATGGAGTCTTTGCGGCAGCTGTTCGAGTCAATCAATAAGATGACAAGCAGTCAGACCGATCAAACCGTTATAGTTAAGGTACATAAATAAACATATTCAGTTGACATGACCCCTTTTTATTGTCAGAATTGCAGATTTCACATTCGCACATTATTTTATCCTATAGTATATTACCAGACAATGGCTGCTTTACTATTATACCTGTATGAGCTTGTTGGACATTTCAAAACCATGGGCATTACTTTGGTGACCACCCCCCCCCCCCACCCAATCACTATGTGTGTCTGTATTAATTTGTGCATATTCAGCCAGAAGGGCATTTGCAAGGTCGGATACTAATTTTGAACAAGAAAACTTGGCTTGCTATCAGCATTCTAATTCATAACAAGCTGTTCAATACAGTTGAGGTCAGAACTCCAAAGTTCCTCCACACCAAATTCATCAAACCGTGTCTTTATGGAGCTGGCTTTGTGCACAGAGGCACAGTCATGCTGCAAACCAGAATGGACCTTTTGGCCATGAAGTAGGTGTGGTGATCAGGTCATATAGGGGTTGATTTACTAAAAACTGGAGAAAATCTGGTGCAGCTCTGCATAGAAAGCAGTCAGCTTCCAGGATTTTTTTTTTTTTTTTTTTTACACGTACATTGCTAGACTTCAAGTAATTATACCAGGATGATGCCAAGTCATCTCCCCCGGCTTTACTAGGATCTCCCATCCCACCCAGAGTCCCGATCGACCAGCCGGTGCTTCCACCAGCTGATCACAGAGCTGATCGCAGACCGGATCGGCTTTGTTCGGCTCTGATATAGTAACTTGGAAGCAATGACCTTGCGTCACTTCCAGTTTACCAATATGTATACCGCATAATTTTTCAAAATTTAAAAGCATTTGATCATACCGATCTAGGTGTGATCAAATGCTTTAAAGGCAGCAAAGGGATCTAAGGTCTTATTTACCTCAGATCTTTCATAAACGGTACCTGACACATCCTTATTCCTGTCACATGGGATGTTTACATTCCTTGTGACAGCAATAAAAGTGATCAAAATAAAAAAAGTTAGAAATCGAATACACAATTAAAATAAACAAAGGGCCCCTGCGACCCCCCCCCCTCACCCCCCTCCAGCTTGCATGCAAAGCTAACTTGCGCGTCAGTCTCACGTGCATGCAAACAGCGATCATCCCATACATGGGAGGTATCACCGCAAACGTCAGATCATGGGCAGTACAGGCAGTCCCTGAGTTACCAACGGGTTAGGGACCGCCGGTTTGTTCTTAAGTCGGATATGTTCGTAAGTGGGGAGCGCATGCACAGAATGGCAGAGACGTAGTTTTTCGATGTTTTTCGATGTTCTGTCAAGTAGCCGCGCATGTGCAGGTGTCGTTTTCAGATGCAGACCGGCAGAGACATCACGCCGCCTCTCGTTCGTAAGTAGGAGTCGTTCGCAAGTCGGATGTTCGTAACTCGGGGACTGCCTGTAATTTTAGCACCAGACTTCCTGTGTAAATCTAAAGTGGTAACCTGTAAAGTCTTTAAAAGCGTTGCTTATGGATAGTAAAATTTGACGCTTGTCACCATTGGTATCTATTTACTCGGCACAACATCATCTTCTATATATTACAAAATAATTGGGTTTTGTATTGGGTTTTTTTGCATTAAAATTCAATTCAAAAAAATATTTCCACTCACAAAAATAACATTTGAAAAACCAGCACAAAAATTAGCAAAACCCACCAATTTATTCTCTAGGGCAGTGATGGCGAAACCTTGGCACCCCAGATGTTTTGGAACTACATTTCCCACGATGCTCCACTACACTGCAGAGTGCATGAGCATCATGGGAAATGTAGTTCCAAAACATCTGGGGTGCCAAGGTTCGCCATCACTGCTCTAGGGCCTTTTATGTTTGGGGGTTCTAAGAAATTTTTGAGTGAAAAATAC
Organism: Lithobates sylvaticus; assembly: GCA_028564925.1. NCBI lineage: Eukaryota > Metazoa > Chordata > Amphibia > Anura > Ranidae > Lithobates > Lithobates sylvaticus. Next base: position 37,476,979 of record CM053036.1, on the reverse strand, counting down.
TGATTGTTACATTTAAACAAAAAGTGTCAAAAGCCTGGGGGGGTCAAGTGATTAATTGAACAAGCTGAAGTTAGAAGCTGATTGGTTACCATGCACAGATGCACCAGATTTTGCACCCTCCAGTTTTAGTAAATCAACCCCAGAGTGTTTGTTGAGCTATGAACATGTATGCTTTACCCTTAAAGCGGAGCTCCACCCTAAAGTGGAACTTCCGCTCATCGGACCCCCCCCCCACCCACTCCGGTGCCACAATTGGCACCTTTCAGGGGGGGGGGGGGTGCAGATACCTGTATAATACAGGTATCTGCACCCACTTCTAGGCATAGATAGCCGCAGATTCTGCTGTCGGATCCCAGAGACAGCAGGGACCGTCCTTATTACGCAGCGCGACTCGCACATGCGCATTAGGGAACCGGAAGTGAAGCCGCAAGGCTTCACTTCCTGATTCCCGTACGGAAGATCTGCCGCCATCTTCAGTACGGGAATCAGGGGGCGACCTATCGGCTTCAGATGCCAACATTGCGGGAATGCTGGACGGGTAAGTGTCCATATTTTAAAAAGTCAGCAGCTGCAGTATTTGTAGCTGCTGACTTTAAAAAAAAACAAAAAAAAACGGCGGAACTCCCGCTTTAAACCAAGAAATACAAGCAGTTCTCTTATTTCGTCCATGGGATCTCATCTCTATCACATCTGTTGTATGTGAAATATGTTAGCAATGCAAAATACATTAGACTTGTCTGTAAATAAATGTTTTCTTCATTTACAGGAAACCTGTGCAGTGAAAATATGAACACTGCAATTGCTGAACTCTCCTTTTAAAAATGCTAGTCTGCTTCCTTTATGCTAATTCATTAACAGAGAAGATAAAACACATGCGTCGACATTAGCTCTCTTTTATGGAGGATCGGATGAACACGGACCGTCTGTCCGTGTTCATCCGATCCGCTCTGCAGACGGATAGAAAAATAGGATTTTCCTCCGTCTGCCCAATCGGACCATAGCGGAGACGGACGATATCAGGTGTCAGCGGATGCTCATCCGCTGACGCCCGCTATCCCATAAGGATGCATGTATGTCCCTATTTCATCTGAAAACGGATTGAATAAAATACGGACATACGGTCCGCATGTGTGAAAGGGGCCTTAGGCCTAGTCTACACTGGCTTGAAAGTAGGCGTTTGAAGGGCGTTTTCAACCCCCCCTCAAATGCCTATGCGAATGATACTATGGACAGCGCACAGTGCTGTTCACATTATGAAAACATGAAGTGTTAGCGTCACTTTGCTTCAAAATTGAATCCTTCTGTGGAGTTTGAAATGAGTTGAGGCAATTCAGCTCTTCCATTCAAGTCTATGGTAACGCACCAGCATGTGGTTGTGGCGCGGTAAGTTCATTACAGCTAATAGGCATTTGTTATGCAGTTTTAACACGTTAAACGCATGTCTACCCCACCGCAAACACACATGGAGCGTTTGGGGGCGCTTTTTTTTAAAGCTTATCAATTGCACCTATGAGCACGCATTAACGCTATAGCCGCGTTTGATATGCATCAGTATTTTGAGCAAGTGTGAACAAGCCCTTCTAGGAGTTGGTTTACTAAAATTGTAAGGTGCATAATCTGGTGCAGCTGTGCATGGTAGCCAATCGGCTTCTAACTTCAGCTCGTTTAATTAAAGGATAAGTGCATCTTTCCTAGCATGTTACATATTACACCCGTATCCAGGGTGCATCAGTAACATTACTGATGCATCAGCCCCCGCACAGGCACATTGCTACACTGACGGTCTGCAGGAGCCTGAGATTGCACCTGTAATCTGCTGATTATGAGTGCAATGCTCTGCATGCTCCTCAAAAAAAAATGCAATTTTTTTTTTTTTAGCTGCAGAAACATGTTCAGTTATTATTTTTTTAACAAATCTTAACTAAAACTGGAAGCTGATTGGTTTCTATGCAGAGCTTTTGCACTCCAGTTTTTAGTAAATCAATCCCTAATGTACTCAAAAGTGGTATTACGACAAGACCATAGATTACAACTTACTGATTCCTGAAGGCAAATGGATGGAGCAAAGAAAAGCATCACTTCTCTGCTAACTGTTTATATGTCAGTAACTGGAAAATTGCTGTAGAAAAAAAAAAAAAAAAAGCATGGATCCAAAGTGTTTGCTATGAGCCAAAAAAAGGAAAAAAGTCAAGAAATTGCCTGAAGCTATTCAAGCCTTTTTTTTTTCTCTTTTTCCCAGGGTAATAAGTGGAGTTTAAGATTTCTGGCCTTTCAAACACTGATTAGCATGGCAGCACAGTAACGTGAAAAAACAAGTGATATATTTGATTAATATCAGAGTGCGGAGATGGCAAAATGGATTTGCAGTTGTGCTGGGGGAAGGGTGTTAGCGAAGAAAAAAAAATCTATTGAGCAATTCACATCGGGCTGTTTTGGTAGCAGAGAAAGAAGTAAAGCATTGCTAATCATGGAATGACTTATAGGTTTATGTAAATGACTTTTGTTTTCATCTCTGGCACTTAAGAACGTAAGGCCAATCAATTCTCTTTGAAGGCTTCATTTGTATTAAGCAAGACTGTGCCATTTGTGTTTTGGATTGGAGATACATGGACAAGTATTGACTGCTGATTACAGTTACCATATGACAGTTCAATTTAGCCTGAGCTCCTGGGACAGGAACTGGTGGGGGTTGAAAGGTTAATTAGACACATATGTTTCCATAGGTGATTGCAGGGAGGTGGATGTGGAGATTGTCTCTCATTTATATAGGTAACAGGTGAAACCGATGGGTCTCTGAACAGGAATGCCAGCTCATGCTCCAATTCTAATGAAGTCATTTAGTGAGAGTTAATTTTAAATGTTCTGTCCACCAAAAAGCTATATTTTGTTTCTTGGTAGCTGCTGCAAAGTTTTAACTACCCTTTTCACGCAGATGGACCGATTGGGTCTGCCTTTCATTTTTTTAGGAGGACCTGATCGGACCATCCATTGCTCTATATGGCACGATCCGATCCTGTTCCCCATCCATTCATCGATCGGATGACAGCCGGATGCATACCTCCCAACATTTTGAAATGGAAATGAGAGACACCTACTAGCAAACGTATGTAGGCATAGGTCACGCCCCCTGCCACGCCTCCTTAATGGAGAATTAACCAAAAAAAAAAGTTAAATCCACAAGAGCTTATTTAAACCACTACTATTCCTTTATATTGGCTTTAACAATTTACAAATGCAGCAGTTTAGAATTTGGATGAAAAGGTTTAGCCGTGGGAAACACTTTTTTAAAGATAAAAATGCATTTTATATACAACTATGAGGATCAGACCAAAATGAGGGATAAATGAGGAGGAAAGAGGGACAGAGGGACATTGCTCCAAATCAGGGACAGTCCCTCGAAATCGGGGACAGTTGGGAGCCATGGCATGGAAACGGACAGGCGGTCTGTTTTCATCCGATAGCCCATAGAGGACAGCGGGTGGTGTCCGCTCTGCATCAGTGGAGCAGACACAGACCTGTCACCCCCCTGCTTAGCGGGGATCAGTGGAGAAATCCCCTGCTGAGCAGGCAGATCCGCTGGCAGACTCCGCCAGTGTGAAAGGGGCTATATGGTTTCCCATAGCTATGGAAATCTGTTGGCAAGATATGCTACAGCCTTAATGGGTCCCACTGTCTCTATGTATTTTCAGTGTTATGGAATATGCAACAGCAGGGATGAGAACAGAACTAGGAAACGAAGGGGAAAATCTCAGGGGTGAAGGTCCAGGAAATATAGGAAACCTCAGGACTGGTTATATATTGAATGGCTGTGTTTATTTAAATTTTTTTTAAATAGGAGTAAATTTATCTGTCTTTTTTCAGTGGGGGAATTCGTGCACTAGTCCTATTATGAAGGGCTTTAGATAAACGGCTTATACGCTTTTCAATTTATAGGTGTGTGTGTTTTTTTCTTTTTTCTTTAGGCCTCATGCACACTGGACGTTAAAATAACTTTGTAAAAACACCAGTAGCTTTGCAGTGAGTCTTTTAACGTTTTTGCAATAGCGTTTATTAGTGTTTTTCCACGTTTGTGTTTTTTAGCTTTTTTTTTTTTTTTTTTAAGAAAATCTTTTCTTTTTTTTTTTTTTTCAATAGATCAAAAACGTTAAAGGCTGATGAGCCACGTTTTTTGAGCGTTTATGCGCATTTAACCTTTTTAAGTGTTTTTTTGTGGTCAGAAAAACAGCTCCTGAACGCCAGTGCTGATAAATGTACAAAATGGTCCATTTATGAGCTTCAGTGTGCATGGAGCCTAACAGTCTTGGTTTTACTTACAGTGGAACCTTGGATTATGAGCATAATCCGTTCCAGGAGAATGCTTGTAATCCAAAGCACTCGCATATCAAAGTGAGTTTCCCCATAGAAGTCAATGGAAAACGAAGATAATTTGTTCTGCATTGACTTCTATTACATGCAATACCGCATGTGGGCAGAGGTGGGGGGGGTGCTGGAGAGCCTAGAAAATACTTGAGGACAGACCGGCTGAACTTGGAAAACCTCGGGAATGGAGTATCTGAGTGTTTCTGAGTATTTCCGAATGGCACCAAACTGTTCTGAGTGTCCCCGGCACCCCCCGCACCTCTGGCCAAATGCGATACTGCACCGCCCATTTGCTTGAATTCTGCTAGTTTTGCGAGATAACACTCGCAAACCAATTCAGAATAAAAAAAAAAAAGTTGCTAGTCTTTCAAAACTCGTTAACCGCGTTACTCGTAAACCAAGATTCCACTGTATATTAACATGATAAAGGATTCCTAGAGTACTGTGCTTGCTAAAGAGACAGCACAGCATAAGCACTTTGGCAGTATTTGACAGCCTGAAAGCTCTAACTGAGCTGTCTGTTAAGGGATTACTGATCTCTGAGGTTTGATCAGCTTGAGCTGATGAGTCCTGTTAACTGCCTATTTCAGCAAACCTTAAGGCCTCATTCCCACGAGGCAGATCCACTCAGCAGAGTCTGCCAGCTCAGCAGGAGGTCTCTTGGTTGATCTCTGCTGAGCCGGCGGATGACAGGTCCGTCTCTGCTCACTGAGTGGGGAGGGGCCTGTCAGAGCGCCGCCGATTCCTATGGAGGGATCAGATGAAAACGGACAGCATGTCTGTTTTCATCAGATCTCATCTGATCCGCCAGGCGGATGTGAATGTATCGCCATACGTCTGATTTTAGCGGATTGGATGTCAACGGACATCTGTCGCTCCATAGACCTGCATGGAACGTCCGTTCAGGTCTGCCTTAAAAACTGACAGGCGGACATGAATGTCCCGTCCGTGTGAAAGGGGCCTAAAGGATAAGTTCACCTTTTAATAAAAAATAATGTAAATTTTTTTTGCAGGTAAAAAATGTGTTTTTATTTTTTCAGGCAACCTGCAGAGCATTGCACTTGTGATCAGCAGGTCATGGCTGAAATGCAGGGCTCCTGCAGACTCTCAAGATAACTTTCTGCCTGTACCACGTACAGGCAGGCAGTTACTTTGGAGCAGGAAAAATCCATGAACTACAAAGGAACTCGCCAGTGCCTTCGCAGTTCATTAAGCCATCAGCCATTGTGGTAGTTGTAGTTCATTCACAGAAAACTTTTTTTTCAGAACGTGACAGCAGGTGGGGGGAGACAATCAACAGAGATTGGTGGAATGGTTGGCAGGAGCTGGAACAAGTTGCATGTTCCACCCTAAATATGGGTGGAATACGTAGCATGTTCTAAAAGCTGAACTTCTCTTTTTAAAGCCCAAATAAATATCCATGAAAAGGTGAAATTGGAATTTACAAATATTTCTTTCTCACAGACCAGGGCCCAAATGAAATGCATTCTCGAAGTACAAAAATAAGTAGAAGTAGGCAAAATGAAACGAGTAATAAAATATACCAAGATTTATTTTTTTCCTTTTTGTAGTATGTTTCTGAATAACTATTGCTCAATTTGTATAACATCTGTCCAAAATGCTAACATAAGTAGTTCCACATTCCCAGCTTAGCTTGGAGCTTCCCTGTGCCATGTTTTCACTTGTATATCTCCTTGAAACAATCCATCAGTAGTGAAAGGGGTAATTGTTTTCAATACAGTATTCAGCTAAGCCAGTTTTAATATTCTACAACAAGGTGATCAAAGCAGTCTCAAATATTACAATACTAGAAACCGTCTTGAATAGCATTCATCTTGTTCTCCCAGTTGTGCTTCTCTTGGCAAGTTATCTCAGAAGTCAACAAAGTAGATGGCCTTGGGTGTTAACCTTTTTTTATCCATCACTTCCATTAAATAACCAATTAATTAAAGTGGTATTTACAAGGTTTCCTGGCCTATGGTAAGCATCATGTGAAACAAAGGAACTCTCTTGTGAGGGTTATGTCCTTTATCTCTTAGTGTGACCTTAATGTGTTAATGGAGCTTATTTTATTTCATACATTTTTTATTGATCCCCTTCCCCAGGGGACAGTGTCTGGTTTACTGAATGACAATTGCTTAAAGTGGATGTAAACCCTAATGGAATGACATTTAATTTGCTACAAGTTTCTGTGCGTTATAGACAGTTGGCCTTTTCTTGTTATAAAATTTGTTTTTATCTTTTTTTTAATCTTTAGGTGCATCTAAATGCAGTTTATTTCCTGCAGCCACTTTTTGTCTTTCTACACCCTATAATTCGACCCTTCCTGATGGTGACAACAGTGGACCACATTTACTTGTAGTTTCCATCAGAAACCCATGTCACCTCTATTCACATGTTGGACTTTGTACTACTTATTATTATTATTATATACACGATTTATATAGCGCCCACAGTTTACACAGCGCTTTACAATGTATAGGACAACACAATTGCAGTACAGTTCAATACAAAAGGTACAGGAGGTGGGGGAAGCCAGTGAAGGGATTGGCAGAGAGGGGCGGCAGTCACGGATCAATTAGTGAGGTGTATTAGTCTAGCAGCAGCATTCATAATAGACTGAAGGAGGGATAGCCTGCTTAAGGGTAGGCCATTAAGGAGATTTGCAGTAGTCAAGGCAGGAAATAATCAAGGAGTGAATAAGTTGCTTTGTGGTGTCATTAGTTAGGAAGGGTCGAATTCTGGAGATGTTGTGAAGGTGGCAGGATTTAGCCAGTGATTGTATATGGGGGCTGAAGGAGAGGTCCAAATCAAGGATTACACCCAGGACCCTGGCATGTGTGGAGGGACCAATGGTTGTGGTGTTGATATTAAGGGTGAAGTCACAGGGGGGGGACCATGAAGGAGGAAATACAACAAGCTCAGTTTTAGAAAGATTGAGTTTGAGGAAGTGGTGTGACATCCATACCGATATGTCATTCAGTAAGTTTGAGATCTGTGAGGAGCTCGAGGGGGTGAGTTGAGGAGTGGAGAGATAGATCTGGGTGTCGTCGGCATAGAGGTGGTATTGGGTGGTATGGGAGGTTATCAACTGGCCCAGGGAAGAGGTATAGAGCGAGAATAGCAGGGACCCAAGGACGGAACCTTGGGGTACCCCAACAGAAAGAGGAAGGGGAGCGGAGGAGATGGAGTTGTAAGTGACATTGAAAGTGCGCTGAGATAGGTAGGAGGAGAACTAGGATAAAGCAGAATCACGGAGGCCAAGGGAGTGTAATTTGCTGAGGAGGAGCAGCTGGTCAACATTGTCAAATGCAGCAGAGAGGTCTAAAAGTATGAGTATGGAGTAGTGCCCATTGGTTTTAGCAGTTAGTAGGTCATTGGTGAGTTTTAGTAGGGCGGTTTCAGTAGAATGTTGTGGGTGAAAGCCAGACTGTAGGGGGTCGAGAAGTTTGTTGTCCATGAGGTAGCGACTCATTTGGTCATGGACAAGGCGTTCGATGAGCTTGGAGGCAAACGGGAGCAGGGAGATGGTTCTTAAGTTATTTAAACAGGTGGGGTCTAGTGAGGTTTTTTTGAGTATGGGGGTAACCATACTTCCTTTGATACATTTAATTAAACCCATTGTAAAAGAAACCCATGTCACAGAGAGACACAGAAGGAGCACAGTTAGACAGGGACAGAGCATTGTTACTCTATATAACAGAAAAAGGACCTTTTAGGCTGGGTTCACAATATTGCGATTGGATGTGGGTTTCCCCACATCCAATACGCATGTCAGGAGATTGTGACCGGCTCTCTATGGAGCCGATTCACACATCTCCGGAGCGGCTCTGGTGCAAAATGCACAGGTCCATTTCAGGCTTCAATTCAGCCAAAAATTCTGCCTGAAATCGCACCTGAAACGGTGAATGGGGACGCCCCAGACCCCTGCTGTGAGCCCGGTCCCTGCTGCGGTGTGAACCCAACCTCTAGACTGGATCATCGAGTATAAGTTTATTGGAAGCTTGTTTAAGCATATTTGACATTTTAGTGATTAGTTACATAGTAGGTGAGCTTGAAAAAAGACACAAGTCTATCAATGTGCTTATCTAATAGTTTTTTGAGAATTCCACATCCTTGCCGCTCTTACAGTAAAGAACCCTCTACGTAGTTTAAGGTTAAACCTCTTTTCTTCTAATTTTAATGAGTGGCCACAAGTCTTGTTAAACTCCCTTCCGCGAAAAAGTCACCGTGGTATGGTATTTGTAAATTCATATCATATCCCCTCTCAAGCGTCTCTTCTCCAGAGAGAATAAGTTCAGTGCTTGTAACCTTTCCTCATAACTAATATCCTCCACACCCTTTATTAGCTTTGTTGCCCTTCTTTGTACTCGCTCCATTTCCAGTACATCTTTCCTGAGGACTGGTGCCTAGAACTGGATAGGATACTCCAGGTGAGGCCGGACCAGAGTCTTGTAAAGCGGGAGAATTATCGTTTTATCTCTGGAGTTAATCCCCTTTTTAATGCATGCCAATATTCTGTTTGCTTTGTTAGCAGCAGCTTGGCATTGCATGCCATTGCTGAGCCTATCATCTACTAGGACCCCCCAGGTCCTTTTCCATCCTAGATTCCCCCAGAGGTTCTCCCCCCAGTGTATAAATTGCATTCATATTTTTGCCACCCAAATGTATTTTTCTACATTAAACCTCATTTGCTATGTAGTTGCCTACCCCATTAATTTGTTCAGATCTTCTTGCAAGTTTTCCACATCTTGCAGTGAAGTTATTTCCCTGCTTAGCTTAGTGTTGTCCGCAAATACAGAGATTGAACTGTTTACCCCATCCTCTGGGTGGTTTATGTACAAATTAAACAGGATTGGTCCCAGCACAGAACCCTGGTGGACCCCACTACCCACCCCTGGCCATTCCGAGTACTCCCCATTTATCACCACCCTCTGAACTCGCCCTTGTAGCCAGTTTTCAATCCATGTACTCACCCTATGGTCCATGCAAATGGACCTTACTTTGTACAGTAAACGTTTATGGTGAACTGTGCCAAAAGATTTTGCAAATTGTGTTATATCTGGGTTACATTAAATGATTAAAGTTGAAAAAATTACAAAAATAATACAAAGGACAGAAGCATAACAATTGAATATAGATAATTGTCTTGCATCAAAAGAGATGTTCAGTACTCCCAATAAGACGAGAATTTAAGGCACAGCTAGTTAAACATATGCTAAGAAATCATGATACATAATGGGCGAGATTTACTAAAACTGGAGCGTGCAAAATCTGGTGCAGCTGTGCACAGAAACCAATCTGCTTCCAGGTTCTGTTGTCAAAGCTTAAACAAGCTAAAGTTAGAACCTGGCTATCATGCAGATTCTGAATGCTCCCATTTTAGTAAATCTCTCCCAATGTGTCTCAAACAGCAGCTTTGAAAGCACAACATATGGCCTCGTGCACACTGGACGTTTTTACAGCTGCTGTTTTTGGCTTCAGACATTTTTTTTTTCTGCAGCCAATAAACTCTCCAGCATGTTATCCTATGTGTCCATGCACACACAGGCTGTTATCAGCAGTTTTTGGCAGGGGCAATCTCTGGCTGGAAAAAAACTTGGGTTTCGAGAGGAGTTTTTTCAGATGTAAAAATGCTCTAACGCTGAAAAAAGCTGAACGCTGAAAAATGCAGCTATTCGTCATTTATCAGATTTTTTGAGCCATAAGCTTTTGTGGGAGTATAACTTTGTTAAAAAAAAAAAAAAAAGGCTACTGCAAAGATGCTAAAAAAAACTCAATTTTCCAGCTGTCTACAGCTAACACTACTGGCTTTTTTATAACGTCCAGTGTGCATGAGGCCTACGGGTAATACAGCCAATTACAGAGGTGTGTAATAAGGGAACTAAAACCATGATAAGTACACCAGAATGTAGGAGACTAGTTTTGCCGCATCAAATGAGATGAAATAATATCTTAAGAGTTGGGGGTCAAATTAGAGAGACCAAAGGGTGAACAATCTCAAGTGCCAATTTTAATTAAAGGAGTTAACACCAGCCTTTCTCAACCTTTTTTACCCCAGGGGAACCCTAAAAATAATTTTCAGGTATCGGGGGAACCCCTGATAAAACCCATTCATTGGGGATTAGTGAGAACAATGCCCCCCCCTACTTTGGTGGTCAGTGATAAGAATGCCCTTTTTTTTACAGTGGTGGCGGTAAGAATGGCCCCTTTACAGAGAGCTATAAAGATCATTGGTGTCATACCACTGGCTCCTCCAAGTGACATTGGCTCAGAACTATGTAGGCACCCTCAAACGGGAGGTAAATCAGCTACAGCTCAGGGAACCCCTAGCCACTTCTGGAGGAACCCTGGTTGAGAATGGCTGGTCTACGCCATCTCCAACCTTGGCTGTGAGAGACTCCATTCTCTGTACTTCTAAGATAGCATTTATGAGTTGTGTCTCTGATGTGGGTGTAGTATATCTCCAATGGGATGGTATCAATTTTTGAGAGGCAGTCAGAATGTAATTGCCCAGTTTTTTTATTTTTTTATGTTTTGGGAATACCTGGGAAAGGCAAACTGAGAAGGGCAGTAATTGGGATCTAGAGGCAAAACTTGGCCCAATATTTGTAGCACAGATACCCAAAAAGGTTTTATAAGGGGGAATTGCCAGAAAATATGGTATAGGGTACCAGTGGCCTGGCCTACATCTATGTTAAAATTGCAAAAAACAGCTGACAGTTCCTGGCAGTAATTAAAATAGGTTATAAAACAAAAGTTGATGTGGCAGTTGCTAGTTCGAAGGAAGCAGATCATTGGCCAACCATCATGTTGGGCTATAAAATATCAGGGTTTCTATATACACTATATTGTCAAAAGTATTGCCTTTACATGAACTTTAATGGCGTCTTAGTCAGTAGGGTTCAATATTGAGTTGGCCCACCCTTTGCAGCTATAACAGCTTCAACTCTTCTAGGAAGGCTGTTCACAAGGTTTAGGAGTGTGTCTATGGGAATGTTTGTCCATTAGTGGACGAGAAGGCCTGGCTTGCAGTCTATGCTCTAATTCATTCCAAAGATGTTCCATCAGGTTGAGGTCAGGACTCTGTGCAGGCCAGTCAACTTCCTCCACCCCAAACTCGCTCATCAATGTCTTTATGGGCCTTGCTTTGTGCACTGGTCCAAATCATTTGGTGGAGGGGGGATTATAGTGTGTTTTTTTTTTTTTTCAGGGGTTGGGCTTGGTCCCTTAGTTCCAGTGAAGGGAACTCTTAAGGCACCAGCATACCAAGACTTTTTGGACAATTTCATGCTCCCAACTTTGTGGGAACAGTTTGGGGATGGCTGCGCAGCAGTGCACAAGGTCCATAAAGACATGAAGGAGCTTGACTGGCCTGCAGAGAATCCTGACCTCAACCCAATAGAACACCTTTGGGATGAATTAGAGCGGAGACTGCGAGCCAGGCCTTCTCGTTCACATCAGTGCCTGACCTCACAAATGCGCTTCAGAAAGAATAATGCCCCGAACACACGGTCGGATTTTCCGACGGAAAATGTCCTATCGGACAATGTTGTCGGAAATTCCGACCGCGTGTAGGCTCCATCGGACTTTTTCCGTCGATTTTCCTACGGACAAAGTTTTATCTCCTGCTCTCAAATTTTCCGTCAACAAAGTCCTTTCGGACTTTTTCCGATCGTGTGTAGCGAATTCCGACGGACAAAGTGCCACTCATGCTCAGATCACATTACAAGACCAAAGCTATTGGCTACTAGCCTCTACGTAGTCCCGTCGTAGGCAACAAACGTCACCACGTTCAGAATGATCGGATTTTCCGACAACTTTGTCCGACCGTGTGTATGCAACACCAGTGTCGGACAAAATCCGTCGGAAAAAATCCGATGGATTTTGTGGTCAGATTTTCCGACCGTGTGTACGGGGCATAAGTGTATAGGTGCTGCAACCCTCCCACATAAAAGCTCCACCCGGTGCTCAGACCTTGAGGCTGCTGACACCTCCAACATGCCTGAATACGGAAAGGGATGATTGGCACTCAGGATGACATCCAAAATAGTATTCCTTTATGACATCCAAAATAGTATTCCTTTATTAAATACATGTACAGAGCTGTAACAGCCTACGTGTTTCGGATGTTAGTGCTTAAATACGTGACTAATAAAGGAATACTGTTTTGGATGTCATCCTGAGTTCCAACCATCCCGTTCCTTATTCTGCCTCAGAAAGAATTGTCAATCATTCCCATAAACACACTCCTAAACCTTGTGGGGAGCCTTCCCAGAAGAGTTGAAGCCGTTATAGCTGTAAAGGGTGGGCCAACTCAATATTGAACCCTCCGGACTAAAACTGAGATGCCATTAAGGTTCATGTGTGTGTAAAGGCAGGTGGCCCAATACTTTTGACAACATAGTGCACATATGTATGCAAATGCTTTTTTTTTTTTTTTTTTATTCAATTTTGGATTGCACAAGATTTAGAGCCTTTGAGGCATTTTGCTGGCTGGGAGATTCACCCAATTTGTCCTGTTGAACAATGTTGCCGAGACAGAAATTGAGGGGCAATTCAAAATTCTAGGGATGTCGCCAGAGCGGGAAGTGGGGGTGAGGGAAAATCCTCAAATAGCTTCAAATCCAGAGACCGTTTTTTCTTCTTTTCTGTTACATCTCTGGGAAAGTTAGTGAAGGGATATCTCTGTCATGGCACACCTTCAGCAAAAAAGTAACCAGACATTGGTTTTAACACTTTCCTATGCTATCTAAAACCTATTTTTGGCTATACATACCCTTTACAGTCGAGGTGGAATTTGAGGCGGGTAGCTACATACACATTTTAAGTACTGTACATATATTGTATACTTACTGTGATTCTTTTTGTTCAGTCTTGTGATTTACACACTGCGCAGCTAGGAAGATGTCCATTATTTCTGGTTCCACTTTCCAGCTACGTGGGTCACCTACTTGTTCATTGGACAGAGGTGTTATGATGCTGTTTTACTGTACACAATACTGGTTGGTGGTGGTGATGTAACATAGGAAGCTGCAAAGCTGAGCCAGACAATGATTATCACCTGCCTGGCAATGCGAGTGAATGATGAGACTGCAATCATGAGAAGGAAGTGTCACCAGCATACCAGGATCTCCAAAATTTTAATTGCACATCAAAAAAATAAATAGAAGGAATGTTTCGGAGCCACGCAGGACCCCTTCATCCAGCATGTGCACACGCCTGATTAAGGGGTCCTGCGTGGCTCTGAAACGTTGTTTCTATTTTTTTTTTTTTGGTACTATGTGATTAAAATTGTGGACCCAATTTTGGAGATCCTGGATTGCTGGTGACACTTCCTTCTCATGATTGCAGTCGGTTCCAGCCTTTGGTCATTTCAGCGCCTAATTTAAGATGCAGCCGTTTGTGCAGGCACGTGTGCGTTGGGAGTGTTGCATTGAATGATGAGACGTGCTGAAATGAATTGCTGATGCTGGGCAGAAGGAAATGGTAAAAATATATGTATTCCAAGGTCTATTTAGCAATTTGGCTGCAGTTACACTTTAATGGATATACAGTATATTCCCCCGATGTGCAGTTTAATTGCTTATAATTTTGTTAACCTGTATTACCATGTGCAGGTCTTGAACAAAGTAGACTGTTTTATTTGTGCTCTTTTTAGATTTATCTCTCTTATTTTCTCCCTGTTCCATCAAATAACCATGTTATTGGGCCCTTTGAGATTTGTGATCCGTAGAAAAGCTTTGTTTGTCAGCCCCATGTGAATAATTCTTGTGCCTGTGACTGTTATTATTGTATCCTGTATAGGGTCTATGCAGATAGATTGTCGCTTGTTCAGATTAAACCATCTAACACTATGGGGCACGTGATAAATCTCCCAATGACTGTGATTTAGCTAACGAGTAGAAAAATAATTCCAGAAAGCACAATCGCCAGTTCTCTCTGGTTTTGAAAATACAAATAAACAGTTTCAAGCACTGATGAACTTTTTGTATCAAAGTCTTTTGTATTGATATGTTTTTTTATTTTTTAACATAGGGATACTAATAGTTATAAGGTTTGGCTTGCCATGTGCAGAATGCAAATGTCTTGGGTCACATTCACACCTGAGCATTTTGGGAACACATGACCCCAGTCGTTTATGCGTGTTTTTGTGCTTGTTTTCGTGCAACATGATTAGCCACTTTCAGACCGGACCAATTTGCAGCCAAAGGACCAGGCCCCTTTTTGCGATTCGGCACTGCGTCGCTTTAACTGACAATTGCGCGGTCGTGCGACGTGGCTCCCAAACAAAATTGACGTCCTTTTTTTCCCACAAATAGAGCTTTCTTTTGGTGGTATTTGATCGCCCCTGCGGTTTTTATTTTTTGCGCTATAAACAAAAAAGAGCGTCAATTTTGAACAAAAACGCATTCTTTTTTATTTTTTGCTATAATAAATATCCCCCAGAAATATATAAAAAAACATATTGTTTCCTCAGTTTAGGCTGATACGTATTGTTCTACATATTTTTGGTAAAAAAAATCGCAATAAGCGATTGATTGGTTTGCGCAGACGTTATAGCGTTTACAATATAGGGGATAGTTTTATAGCATTTTTATTAATAATTTTTTTTTATTAGTAATGGCGGCGATCAGCGATTTTCATTGTGACTGCGACATTATGGCGGACAGATCGGACATTTTTGACACATTTTTGGGACCATTGTCATTTATACAGCAATCAATGCTATTTAAATGCATTGATTCCTGTATAAATGACACTGGCGGTGAAGGGGTTAACCAGGGGGTGGCAGTGTAGGGGTTAAGTATGCCTAGGGGTGTGTTTCTTACTGTGGGGGGGCGTGGCTGTCAGCTAGTGAATGCTGATCTCTGCTCCAATCACAGGGAGCAGAGATCGGCGTCACTAGTTGCTAGGCAGAATGGGGAGATGCTGTTTATTTCGACATCTCCCCGTTCAGCCTTCCCGGGAGACAATCGCGGGTGTCCCCGCGGCGATCGAGTCCGCGGGACCCGCGACCGGCCTCACGGGGGTCCCGACCGGCGCGGGAGCGCGCCGCTCCCGGCGCACTCCCGATGGCACGGACGGCATTAAGGAGGGACTTGTATATCCGCCCTCCTGCCTGTCCGTGCCATTCTGCCGACGTATATCGTCGTGCGCCGGTCGGGAACCGGTTAGGGCAGCCCATTCATTCAATAGATTGCCCTATATGCAACAATGCATCAAAGTAGCTCATTAATAATAATATTATTATTTAAGGTACTTGTATAGGGCAGCCCATTCATTCAATAGATTGCCCTATATGCAACAATGCATCAAAGAAGCCAATTAACCTACCAGCATGTCTTTGGAGTGCTCATGTAGCTTTTTGGGCGTTGAACCTCTCCCGTTTTAACTGTGTATTTCGATCCGTTTGCTGTGCAGAAAAATAAGCATCCTCTTGGAGCATTTGGGGTGCCCTTGACAATAAGTGACACGGCAAGCACAACGCGCTTTTTCTGTGCACGTTCAACAAACGAACACGCAAGTGTAAATAATACGGCACAGTGGTGTAGTGGGTAGCACTATCGCCTAGCAGTAAAAAGGGTCACTGGTTCGAATTCCAACCACGACACTACCTGCCTGAAGTTTGCATGTTCTCCCTGTGCCTGTGTGGGTTTCCTCCGGATACTCCGCTTTCTTACCACACTCCATAGACATGCCGTTGGGTTAATTGGCTTCTGTCTAAATTGGCCCGAGTATATGAATGTGAGTTGGGGACCTTAGATTGTAAGCTCCTTGAGGGTAGGGACCGATGTGAATGTACAATGTATATGTAAAGCACTGCATAAATTGACAGCGCTATAGAAGTACCTGAAATAATAATAATAAATAAGGTAATTTAGAGAACATTGACATGTATTCTGTAATTCCTAGAGTGTTTTTAAATGCCAGATTGTCTTGTTTCACAGGTAGATACTGAAAATGTACTTGAAATACTTATGAAGCCTCCCCTGTCAGTTTTTCCCTTCCTTTCTTATTTTCTTTTTTTTTTTTTTTTTTTTCAATAGATTTTATTGCGTCTTCAACAATATGAACTATCCCTTTTTTTTAATATACATTTAACAGTCTGCCTCACTACTGTTAGCCTTTTATTTGTGGCCCGATTTGGTTGCTTGTTTGTAATCTACACTTTTGCTATTACAAATCGAAACCCTTATCAAATTGTACCAAAATGTTTCTGACAACCAGAAGTCACACTCTGCCTTGAACCTGTGAACATTGTAGAGCTATCAAAGTAAGAACTAAATATGTAGTACAGCTTCAAAAAGCAGACTTAATTACCCCACTTGTGCAAAGAGCTATTTGGAATCTTTTTGTAGCACAATTGTAGCGTTTTCTAGCTGTCCACTAAGTGCCTGTAAAGGCACAAGATTTTTTTACCTTCATGGATTCTATGCATGAAGGTAAAAAAAAAACCTGTGTGCAGCAGCCCCCCTATTACCCGAGCCCCCTCTGGATCCGGCGATGTCCACAGGAGCCTTTCATCTCTGTGGTCTCGCACTCCTGATTGGCTATTAGCAGCAGCGGGAGCCATTGGCTGTCAATCACAGCCAGTGAGCCAATCAGGAGATGGAGTGGGTGGGGCCGAATCACGACTCCATGTGTGAAAAAACACATAGAGCAGCAGCCCGGCTCGGGTGCCACCCCCATAGCAAGCTGCTTGCTGTGGGGGCTCCTGACAGGAGACAGGAGCGCCGATGTGGGACCCAAGAAAAGGAGGATCCAGGCCACTCTGTGCAAAGTCACTGCACAGAGCAGGTAAGTAGAAGCTATACAATCACTTTAGGAATCTTGTCTGTTTTGGCCTTAATTGGAACAAATGTAAAAAAAAATGCAGTTACCTTTTTACTGTCTTGACTTCCATCACTGTTCTTACTAAGGCCTCCTTTACACAGCTGGAAAAAAACTGCATATACAAGTTCATTTTGATTACGGATCTGAATTCACCAACAATGTTTTCAATGGAGCCCTTCACACAAGTGCGAACATGCTGCATTCAAATCCGTAACACAGATTTCAAAAATCCACATCTAAAAAAAAGTGCTTTACGCGCTTACGTGTATAAGCACATGTATACAAGTTTGTAAACTCGTGCAAACAAAGAGATAAATAAATATTTTTCTCCTAGCAAACACATGTAATAACATCAGTAAAATGTTAATGGTCCCATGAAGGAGACCTAAATCATATGGACTGTAGGTAGTGGGATGGGACCTGCAAACTCGTAGACAAAGATTGTTGCCTTTTCAGTTCTCAAGAGTTATTAGAAGCAATTTGTGACTGAACCTGTCAACATTCATCATAAATATTAATCTCTCTCCTCCAGATTTTTTTGCCGGCCTTTTTTAGCTTTCAAAGCTTAATATAACTGACTGCAAATGAGCTTTTTATTGTAAGTTATGTGGGAGGTTTGAGCAGGTTATTGCTTTCAGATACTTTGCAGCATGTTGGAGAATTTCTGCAAATTCATCATTAAAGGCTCGTTAACACCAGGCAGCCCCAATGATCGTGCAATCCCAGCGCCACCACATTGTTTACTTTTTTTTTTTTTTTTGTACAAACTGTTGAAATGTGTTGTCATTTGATAAAGTTTTATTCACATAGTGGGATTGCAATACAATAACTTGCATTGCAACGCACTGTACTGAAAAAAGATATTGCATGTAGTAGTCTTTTTTTCAGCACATACCACTGCATTACAACTAGGGCTGCGACTAACGATTATTTTCATAATCGATTAGTTGGCCGATTTATTGTTTTGATTAATTGAATAAGCGGATAACAACCTTAACAAAAGTTTGGTGTATAATTTAGTTAATATTTTTAAAGTTTAAAATATAAGGCCGTTTATTCTTAAATATCTCTGTGCAGTGGTAAATATAAATAACCGACTATATGGTTAGGGAGCAAAATCTTGAATCCACTCTGAGAAGAACAGACAGAAGAGATATACTGTATATACTATTAGAGGTTGAATCTAATAAATATCAACAAAATTGGATGATATTTTTTATTTAAAGAAAAAAAAAATTAAAGACTGTTTTGCCGACAGAACTGTAATATATTATGTATGACAGACTCCCTTGTCATAGGCAGGTGGCTTGATAAAAAGCTGCATGCTGTCAATTATGCTGGCCATACAAAAACCATGTATTCTATCAAAAAAAAATAATAATTCTCTGAGCTCTGAAGAAGAGGGGACACCCCTCGAAACGCAGCAGCTTTCTTTGGACTCCACATCCACAAACTGTTACTGGCCTGCAAATCTTGCTGGATGGAACTAATGGTGGATTTATACAATTTGCTTGATTTTTATCACTCGTTTTGTGAGTATGTTTTTAACTTCTTGCAAAATTAAAGTATCCCATAGGTAATTCGCTAGACTGGTGCACCCTCTGTTTGTTTTTTTTTTCTTTTAGAGTTTCCTTTTGGGTTTCTCCTGCCCTGTGGAGCTGATGTAGCTGTTCGAAGACTCGTGATTTTAATCAGCCTCACAGTTATTTCTTAAGCGCAGGAGCATTTGTTTTCCTTTTATAGTATAGATGGCCCCTATAGAACCACTCACTTCCTGCTCAGGACTACATGTCCCATGAGGCATTGCTCCCCACACATTCACAAGTTCTCAGGCACTTGCTGACATGTATGGACGGTGTACTGAGCTGTATGTGTGCTGCACTGTATTTCCTGATATATAAATAAAGCATTCTGCATGCAGGTCAACTAATCGGCTGGCTGATTAATTGGTTATGAAAATAGTTGACAACTATTTTCAAAATCAATTGGTTGTCGATTAGTGGTTTTGGCGCGAATTACAACGGTATGAACTGAGGTAGTAAGAAGCAGAGCCCTTTGTCTTGTGCTCGCACTGCTGCCAATCCTGCTTGGCAAAGTCCCAACACGCCTGGTGTGAACAAGCCCTCCATGTTCTAGACCAGTGTTTCTCAACTCCAGTCCTCAAGGCGCCCCAACAGGTCATGTTTTCAGGATTTCCATCAGATGAAACAGCTGTAGTAATTAGTGATTAGTGATCAATTCACGATGCAAAATAATGGACAGCCTGAAAACATGATCTGTTGGGGCGCCTTGAGGACTGGAATTGAGAAACCCTGTTCTAGACTGATGAAATGAGCTCCAATTGCTTAGTTTTTTTTTTTCTGGTCTTGAGGCAATATCATTGCCTTGCTGAATAAGCTTGTAACCCTTTTTTTTTTTGGTAAGCCTTTCTTAAAAAGTGACACTATTCCCCTTTCCCGCAGATCAGAGTCTGCCCTGAACAGCAGGGGGGGTCTGTGAGCAGAACCCCCACTGATTGGCGCCAAACAGGTCACATCCGTGCCTGTTCAGTTTCTGCCTAGTGGATAGGGGAAGACGCCTGTCAGCAATATGGGCAGCCGGGTGTAAAGGGACTCTGCTGCCTGATTATATCGGGTTACCTCCGATCTGGTCCACAAAAACAGAAAAGGACACGGACCTGATGGGAATTCCTGTATGATAGGGGCATTTGCATTCACATTAGAAATCATCCGTAATTTAACAGAGCTAATATATCCACATTGTCTGATACAACCTGTAATTTACTTCTTTAACTTAGCAGGGTGCTATTTATGTAACCAGTCTTTAAATATCGTGCATATGAATTTTTTGGAGTCTCCATTCTTTTACAGAGTTTTAATGGTTTGTACTATAAATCAAAATTCACAGATTTTATTGCTTCTCCTCTGCAGCATCAAGATCCGTATTATTATGCTTGTTTTATTTTTTGAAATAATGCATTGTTTTGGTGCTTCTTGTTATATTTTTACTCCTTTAGGGCCAGTTCACACCACATGCAGTCCAGTGCGTTTTTTTTTTCTGGTTCAAAAATGCATGGAAAGTAGGTTATATTGTTTTCAATGGCAACATTCACACCAGTGCTTCCAGTTCCAGAAAAAAAAAAGTAGAACATGATGCATTTTTACTGCACTGGAACGCTGTAAAATGCATTAACGCACCTAAATGCACCAAAAACACACTGGAACACACATGTCCTTATTTAGGGTTAAGAGAAAGGGGGGAGGAGATGCACTGGACTGCATCAAAAATGCATCAAAACGCACTGGAACACATCAAAAACACACATGCAGAAAAGCATCTGGAATGCATACGGATTGCATTTCTATGGTGTGAAATGGCCCTAACACTAAAGTTTTGATATGTTGCTCAGCTTTGGAGAAGGTGTTTTAAAATGGGTATTAAATACAGTGACCATAGCAAGGGACATACCTTTGTGGAAAAAAAGTTGTAAAAAGTGAACTTTCGTTAATAAAATAAAACTTTTTTGCAGATTAGTGTGGTTTTTAAAATTTTTTTAAAACTTCCTTCAAATAAATAAAAGTTGTTTTTAGATACTTAAAGACCCCTTTCACACTGAGGCGCTTTTCAGTCGTTTTAGGTCTAAAAATAGCGCTTCTCAAGCCTCCGCAGTGGGAAAGCCTGATTGCTTTCATACTGGGGCGGTGCGCTTGCAAGCAGCATCTTTAGGGCACTGCCCCTGCCCATTTGAAATGAATGGGTACCGCTTCTGTAGCGCCTGAAAAGCGATTCAGAAGCGCTGCATCACGGGCGGTGCCAGCGGTAAAGCAACGCTTTTTGGGCGGTAGCTAGGTTATGTATGACAGACTCCCTTGCTGGCCATACAA
The DNA here is from genome assembly GCA_028564925.1 of Lithobates sylvaticus. Classification (NCBI taxonomy): domain Eukaryota; kingdom Metazoa; phylum Chordata; class Amphibia; order Anura; family Ranidae; genus Lithobates; species Lithobates sylvaticus. Next base: position 37,455,899 of record CM053036.1, on the reverse strand, counting down.
AAACCATGTCTTCCTTCAAAAAAAAAAATTCTCTAAGCTCTGAAGAAGAGGCTACATAATTTGGGCGGTAGCGCTTTTAACCCAGAAGAAGCGCCACTATAACAGTGGTAAGTCGCGGCTAAAACGAGCGGCGCTTTACCGCTAACGCCGGCACTGCCCCAGTGTGAAAGTACCCTTAGGGCTCTTTCACATCAGCCCAGTATTGATTATTAGGCGAGGACAAGGCAAAAATCCTTGCTTTATAGGGCAGTATACTCCAACATGCAGTGCTGGTGTGCATTGCAACACAATGATGTGGGTAATGCATCCCAGTTTGCTTTAGTGCATATATGGTAACCAAAGAAGTAAAAAAAAGTGAGCACTGCAGTGCGTTTTAACAATGCACTGCAGTGCAGGTTTACCTCACACACCAGCGCACACGATATGGTGTTAATGAACTCCTAGGTTATGATGTACAGAGATGTATGTATGCTTTATTTGTTTTTATTTTTTTAAATTAGAGATGGATGTGTATATACTTTTTATTTTTTATAGTGGAGAGTGACAATTTTTTTTTGTTTTTGTCACTCAGATCAGGTAAATATATTTATCATCTCTGGTTACTATATACCTTCATTTTCCTGCACCTGAGTATTTCAGTGACTGGTTAAGCATTGTCATTGGATATCTTTGTAAATCATCCTAGTCTGACAGCGAATACAATTTCCAACTAATCAAATTGTCATGCTCACAGCTGATCAGTCAGGTTGTTACCCAAAAGACTTATTGAGCAATATTTCTGCCTGACTTACTGTAGTTCCTTAAGTCTATAATGTTAACCCAGATGCTTTGCAGCATGATGCCACCTTTACTGATCTCACGTAACAGAAATATTTTAGTTAGAAGCATTTCTTACAGGCCTATATCTTACTTGCCATTGTTATACCTCCATCGGCTCTTTGTATTCTACAGAACTACTGAAAGAAAATAAATATTGTAACGGTTTTAGGGAGGCTCTGGAGAGCAACACTGCAAATCTAACAAGCTTTGTCTTCGAGCGACGTCAAACTCAAGTCCAAATTGCACCCCTTGAGAATTTAATGGCCTTGCATTGGCATCTGAAAAGAGAAATCTGCACCCATCAAAAGCTCTCCATCTCAGATCTGTGTTATTAGATGCTACCCCCAAGGAGAAACACTCAGTGATACCATCAAACGGGTTATTTAATATTATACACCTAGCGCTGGAGCCTCACTGTTTCTCTCAATGTTTAATCATTCACTTTTTTAGATAAAAAACAAAACAAAAAATTGCTCAGTGTTTTAGTCGCAACTCATTTTGCAGCATCTTTTTTCCTGTTTTTGTTTATCTTGTTTCCTGTAATGTTTCTTTTAGTTTAGGTTTTGTATGGCAATGCACTAATGGAATTCTCAAATTCTTTTTACTCTGATAGAAAACTTTTTTTTTTTTCATTTGGTTACAGTCTTTCATCAATAAAATTAATCGAAAGAAACACCAGTAGAGTGCCTCCTACCCTTTGCTCAGGGTAGAGCTCTGCCCATTGACTAGTACTGATCCGGTAAAAGTTGGCAAAGCCATCTTAAAAGCCAGGATATTCTGCAACACTGATAGGTGCTTATCTAGCAATTTTTGTAAAGTGTGTAGGCCAAGCTATACTGTAAAGGCACATCTAAAGTGTGGTCATTTATGAGTCAACATTGGAATGTATTACAGTAATGCTCCAACTGATGCCAAGCATACCTAGAGATTACTCCAGGACTCCTTTTGGTTTAGACCTCTGGTGTACACTTAGTGTACCGAAAGTGAAGAGAAACTGTCACCTGGAGGTTCTTGAAAATCCAAAACTTGTGTGTGCTTTTCTTAGTCCCCGGCCACATACGATAGTTCCTCCTGAATGAATGACTTGTATAAAGCTGCAAATGCAAACTGAATCGCCTCAAGGCGCTTGATCCGACCTGCATTGATTCCTTCTTAAAAGAGGTGGGTCTTGAGTTTTTTTCCTGAAGGCCTGATGGTTTCCTTTCAAGCGGATGTTCGTGGGTAGAGCATTCCATAGCTGTGGTCCTTGGACTCCGAATCTTCGTTCTCCCCTTGATTTGTACCGGGACTTAGGGATGAGGAGGAGGTTTTGGTTGGTTGATCGAAGGTTGCGATTGGGAGTGTAGTGTTTTATTTTTTCGCGTTAGTATTGAGGAGCGTCTCCCTGTGTGCATTTGTGGGTCAGGCAGAGGGTCTTGAATGTGATGCGATCCTTTACGGTTAGCCAGTGTAGGATCCTCAGGGAAGGGGAGATGGATTCCACGTTTTTTTTTTTTCCTGTAACTAGTCTTGCTGCCGTGTTTTGGATGACTTGTAGACGTGCACTCTGGAATTTAGGTAGTCCTGTGTAGAGGGAGTTTGCGTAGTCTAGTCGAATCGAGAGTTGATGATTGTTCCTACTACTATTGCTTTCTCCTCTTCTAGAATGAAGTGGATCAGTCTACGTAGCAGGCGTACAAGTTAGTAAGATCCGCTGACTACCGATCCTATTTGTGCATCCATTGACATTTCTGAATTAAAAAACGATTCCGAGACTTTTGGCTTTTGTTCTTAGGGGGATGGTCTGTCCAAGGATGGTGGCTGGAGTCCATGGGGTCGTAGATTTAGTATTTCGGTTTGCGTTTAGGCAGCCCCTACACCACTACAGAGCACAGTAGTGACAGAGTCCAGCAGATCGATCCATTGAGTGCAGGGGGAGACCAGGAATCCCACATTCCTAGAAGGTGATAGGTTCTGCAGGACCTTCAGCCAGTGGTTTCACTTAACATCTGCAGTGAGCGGGAAAGTGAGCTACAAGAGAGATTAATAGTCAGTTTCTTCCTACTAGGAATTTTTTTTTTTAAATAGTGACAAATGCACTTTTGATCAGCAAAGCAAAGTGGTGCTCATCAGTCTATAGCTTTAAGGGGAGAGGAAATTTGATATACCGGTACATGCACTGAACCAGTTCGCTATCATTCTGCCCTGTGCCAGCCTAATTAAAGAGACCGAATTTGCCAGACTTTTTATTTTCAACAACTTTCCTAAAAAATATGTACTTTTAACATCATATATGCATGATAGCTGTATAAACTGTATATAAATCAAAAGCCCTGAGACTGCTGTTGGGTACTGCCACATTAAATTTGATGCTAACAGCCCTAGTAGACCCAGAGGTGTTAATTAAATGACCATATTACTCTTCACTCCTCCCCTGACTGGTATTAAAGGGCTTTGTCATGCAGCGAGAGGGCGCTGTGGTAGGGAATTGACCTATCTAGCAGTGGTCACATTTTCTAGTAAATTCAAAGGCACATTGCACGTGAACAAAACATATTTTAAGAAAAGAAAAACACTGCAAGTAAGCATTTAAAAGACTTGATTTGTACGTGCTCTTAGCTTCAGTTTTTCAAGTTGGGGGTAGAAGAGGGCTAGAAAGTCTGACTAGAATGTTTATTTCTGTTTTTGCCATCTTGTCCCTCTTGACAACTGCATTCCTCATTTCTTTTAATACATGCTTTGATAATTGCAGTTTTAATTTAAATACAAGATGGTAAAATGTCTGATTTGTTCGGCAATGGCGTCATGAATTTGATTGTGTATTGTCTGGGCCCACTTTACAGTTCTGTAATTTAACCTTCGAAGCAATAGATTTACATTGGCCTTCTTCAAAAAGCATCTATTATATACGAGTAGTGATAGACTGGCAGCTATGTCATATATGGTGCAGATATGGATGCTTTTTACTTTTGTAAATGCTATTATCTCTTTTTGCTTTAAGTTCAATAACCTCTCAGCGATGGAACAATTTAGACAAATCTCTTTCTAAAATGTTGTGAACATGCCGGTGAAAGTCTATACAGGTGTCTTAATTGCATGAAGTATGCATGCCACAGGGAATATATTGCCTGGACCACCAGATGATTTTTTTTTTGGGCTGTTTAGTTGTTTGAAGCCTTTAATTTGACACATACTTTTTTGTGTTTTAAACTATTGTGACTCACATTTAACCACTTAAGCCCCGGACCATTTTTCTGGCCAAAGACCAGAGCACTTTTTGCGATTCGGCACTGCGTTGCTTTAACTGACAATTGCGTGGTCGTGCGGCATGGCTCCCAAACAAAATTGACGTCCTTTTTTTCCCACAAATAGAGCTTTCTTTTGGTGGTATTTGATCACCTCTGCGGTTTTTATTTTTTGCACTATAAACAAAAAAATGTGACAATTTACAAAATAGGGGGTAGTTTTATTGCATTTTTATTAATATATATTTTTTTTTACTAGTAATGGCGGTGATCAGCGATTTTTATCGTGACTGCGACATTATGGCGGACACATCGGACAATTTTGACACATTTTTGGGACCATTGGCATTAATACAGCGATCAATTCTATAAAATTGCATTGATTACTGTAAAAATGTCACTGGCAGTGAAGGGGTTAACCACTAGGGGGAGGGGTTAAGTGTGTCCTGGGGAATGATTCTAACTGTGGGGGAGATGGGCTAGCAGTGACACGACACTGATCGCTGCTCCCGATGACAGGGAGCAGACTATCAGTGTCCTGTCGCTAGGCAGAATGGGGAGATGCTGTGTTTTTACATTGGCATCTCCCCGTTCGTCAGCTCGCAGCAGGCGTGCGCGCACGGCAGGAAATTCAAAGTAACGTACGGTACGTTACTTTGCCCAGCCATGCCATTCTGCCGACGTATATCTACAGGAGCTGGTCGGCAAGCGGTTAATAAAGGACAAGCTGAAAACAAAGTTTCTACTAGCTGAATAATGATATTTTAAATTCAGACGTGAGCTATCTTGGTCTGATTTCTTAACATCTCAAAAACCTGGCATTTTCACAGGGGTGTGTAGAATTTGTATATTGTGTGTGTGTGTGTGTGTGTATATGTGTATGTATATATGTATATATATATAATATATATATATATATATATATATATATATATATATATATATATATATATATATATATATATATATTCACACTAGTTGTGCTCCTAAGTTTACAAGTTTACATACCCTGGCAGAATGTATGATTTCTTGGCTATTTTTCAGAGAATATGAAAACACAAAAAAACATTTTTCACTCATGGTTAGTGTTTGGCTGAACCCATTTATTATCAATCAACTGTGTTTATTCTCTTTAAATCATAATGGCAACAGAAACTACCCAAATTACCCTAATCCAAAAGTTTACATACCCTGGTGATTTTGGCCTGATAACATGCACACAAGTTGACACACAGGGGTTTGAATGGCTATTAAAGGTAACCATCCTCACCTGTGATCTGTTTTCTTGTAATTGGTGTGTGTGTGTGTATCAAAGGTCAATGAGTTTCTGGACTCCTGACAGACTCTTGCATCTTTCATCCAGTGCTGCACTGACGTTTCTGGATTCGGAGTCAAAATTGTCAAAGGATCTGCGGTAAAAGGTAGTTGAACTGTATAAAACAGGAAAGAGATCTAAAAAGATATCCAAGGAATGGAGAATGCCAATCAGCAGTGTTCAAACTCTAATAATGATAAAAGTCGAAAATGCGGGGTTCTGTTGAAACCAAACCACGGTCGGGTAGGCCAACTAAAATTTCAGCCACAACTGTCAGGAAAATAGTTTGGCATGCAAAAAAAAACCCACAAAGAACTTCTGTTGAAATACATCACTCTCTGAAAATGTGGTGTGGCTGTTTCAAGATGCAAAATAAGGAGGCACTTGCAGAAAGACTGTATGACCGAGTCGCCAAAAAAAGCCATTACTACGCAAATGCCACAAAGTATCCCACTTACAATAAGCAAAACAGCACAGAGACAAGCCTCAAACCTTCTGGCACAAAGTCATTTGGAGTGATGAGACCAAAATTTAGCTTTTTGGCCACAACCATAAACACTACATTTTGAGGAGTGAACAAGGCCTATGATGAAAAGTACACCATTCCTACTGTGAAACACTGAGGTGGATCGCTGATGTTTTGGAGATGTGTGAGGCACAGGAAATTTGGTCAAAATTGATAGCAGGATGAATGCAGTATGTTATCAAAAAATACTGGAGGAGCATTTGCATTCATCAGCCAGGAAGCTGCGCATGGGACGTACTTGGACATTCCAACATAACAATGATCCAAAACACAAGGGCAAGTCGACCTGTCATTGGCTACAGCAGAATAAAGTGAAGGTTCTGGAGTGGCCATCTCATCTCCTGACCTCAGTATCATTGAGCCACTCTGGGGAGATCTCAAACATGCAGATCATGCAAGACAACCCAATAATTTACAGGAACTGGAGGCTTTTTGCCAAGAGGAATGGACAACTTTACCATCTGAGAAGATAAAGAGCCTCATCCACAAATGCCACAAAAGACTTCAAGCTGTCATTGATGTTAAAGGGGTCAATACACGGTATTAAGCACTGGGGTATGTAAACTTTTGATCAGGGTCATTTGGGTAGTTTCTGTTGCCATTATGATTTAAAATATGCGTAAATACAGTTGATTGATAATAAATGGCTTCAGCCAAAAGCAAACCATGAGTGAAAAATGTTTGTTTGTGTTCATCATTCATATTCTCTGAAAAATGGCCAAGAAATCATAAATTCTGCCAGGGTATGTAAACTTATGAGCACAACTCTGTGTGTATGTATGTGTGTATTATTTATATATATATTAGGTTCTGCACCAATTTTTTTGTATTAATAGCTTTGTGTCTTTGCATGACTCATCTTTCTTATACAGATACTGTATTTTCTGCATGTAAAGGTATGCAAAGATACCCAGAACTGCACAATCTTTTTTTATTTAAAAATATACTGCCTTCAAATTCCTGGTATGAAGTAAAATTGTATACTTTATAAAGTCGTTAGTGTTTACGACACCTGGGAGGAAGTTTTTTTTTCCTCCTCATTTAGCCATTTGAAAACAAAACTCTTTTGTTTTATCATGGTTTACATGATAATTACATTTCTGGGGTTGTATTTGAGATGTGCAAAGAGATCACACAGATACTTATAGGTATAAAATTTAATTACATAATGACAGCTATAGATAACAAATGTAATAGTAAATATACGGTAACAAGAATACTTAACTAAAGATGCTTTTTTGCCACGGCATCCCACATTCTTTTATACGGCGTGGCACAGATTAGAATTAGATGCATGCATGATGGCAGCTCTGATACGACACTAAATATCCAAAGTTATAGCTGTAGTATATAGGACGTGTGTGTAAAGAAAATGGCCAACCCCCACTGCAAACATGACCTATTAAGGATTTGGTCATTTTATAATGGCATTCCTTTGATATATAGTCTGCTAAGGTAACAGGATTTTGGAGGCTTTATTAGATCTTGTGAGATAACTTCAATAAGAAAATATGACATTTCGCCATCACTCTTTTTCAAAGATGATTGTAACTTTGATCAAGATTGCATTGACTCCTCATTTGCCAGCCTTTGGTTAGGGAAAGGGAGGGGAACCCATCTGAGGAACTGTGTTAAAGTTGCAATGAATTCTGGAACAGCGACTCCCAAGGATTAGTATATTAATATATTACATTTTTGGTTTGGGGTTTAGATGATCCTTTTTTTTTAAAAAAATTTTATATATGAATTTTTTAATTTCTTATAGGGTGTTTTTTTATTTTTTTATTTTTTTTTTATACCATGTGATAACTAGCTTTTTACCTGCTTGTAAAATTTGGCTGCTTTGGGCTGCTGTTTTTTTTTTTTTTTTTTTTTTTTTTTTTTTTAGCTTTAGTTCTTGTAAAGTTCTTAATATTTTTTTCCAAGTACACAATTTGTCTGGTTTTCAATTTGCCCTTGTTCAAAAAAGGCCCATCAGTATCTTCTTTTATTTGTACACTGAATACCAGTAAGAGTTGTTTTCCTGCAATGCATTTGACCATGTGCTAATAATTGTGCTCATTGTAGGTATTTTATTATTAAAATCTAATTTCCCACTGATTTCTTTTAGGGTGCTGCACTGAAATATCTACCAACTATCGTAAATGATGTCAAGCATGTATTTGATCCAAAAGAGTTAAGGTAAGTAGTCTAATAATATAACATTTAGGCCTTGTTCACATGGGCGTACTTAAGCATACGCCAGTCCAAGGGCCGTGCTTGGAAGCCTGGATGCACAGGTTTTCTGTGCATCTGTGTGCAAGCAGTCCTATTCATGTCAATTAGGACTCGGTAGCTGCCCAGACACAGTCGCTGCTTCCAATTTGACATTTGTGTGTGTGTGAATGTGCGTGTCCCCTAATGCAGACCGTGTGATTTTGGAGACACCCACTTGCACCCAAACAGATGTCTAAGATCAGCCGCAGTGTCCCAGTTGACTGGAATGGTACTGCATGCACGCAGATGCACAGAACACCTGGGCGTCCTGTGCAGGCAAACACAGCCCTCGCACAGGTGTACTCCTATGTACGCCCATGTTAACGAAGCCTTACCATCTTTCTCTAGTCAGCAACTGTGTTTAATTCTTTTAGACAGTTTAAACAGTGATTTATAAATTTATGAACCACAATGGGGCTATAGGTGACCAATTGCCATGCCTTAGCTCTGTCACTTGAGGGAAGGGTGAAGAGTGTTTAACCCTGCATAAGCTTAGTTAGGTGAACTTGTTTCGTTGGGCAAACCACAGGCTTAAAGGGGTTGTAAAGGGAGAACGTTTTTTTATCTTTCTGTGTGCAGCAGCCCCCCTAACACTTACCCGAGGTCTCTTAGTCCAGCAATGTCCACGAGTGTCTCAGCAGTCCGATCTTCTCCCTCCTGATGTGGCTCCACCAATAGCCAAACACTCTGTTGTAGGTCCATGGGCATGATATTATTAAAAGTGAATGTTGCATAAAACACTGAAAATACTTTCAGCATCAAGTAGTAGATATGGTTGGCAGAGCTATGCTTGTATATACACACACTTTGTATGTTTTAGCTCTTGATGCATCTGCTTGAAAGAATACCAAACCTAAATATATAAGTCACATTATGTGAAAAGAATGTTGCTATTCACAACAGTGTGTGAATACGTGAGGTATTGGGTAGAGCTGAAACATTGCTGTGCATCATGTTGATTTGTTTTTGCTAATATGCTGAGCAAAACCAGACTTCAAAATGACAAGAGCTAGTTTCCTTCAATGGGTTAAGCGGACAGGACTCCATCTGTTTATTGAGGCTGGGTTCACACCATTGCGAATGGATCCCCTGCATCCAATTCGCAATAGCAGGAGATTTGACCAGCTCTCTATAGAGCCGGTTCACATATCTCTGCAGCAGGTCCGGGGCATTTTGCACAAAAATGCTTTGCATCTTTTGGTCTGTTTCAGGTCCGAATTCAGCCCAAAATTCAGGCTGAAATCAGACCTGAAACAGGGAACCAGAACGCACCACCATACCCCTGCTGTGAGACGGATGCAGTGATTGTGTGAACTTAGCCTAAAAAACTACCCATAATACCATTTTGGGTAGAACTTTACCGAAAAGTTTGAAAGAAAAAAATTATTATTTTTATTTAGTGCCAACAGTTTGCACAGCACTTTACAATTTAGAGGGAGACAATAGATAAAATACAGTAAAATACAAGAGGGTTAAGAGGGCCCTGCTCATAAGAGCTTACAATCTATTAGGGTGGGGCTAGTGCTATAAAAGGTTATAACTGTGGGGAAATGAGCTGATGGAAGTGATAAATGTTTAGTTAGTCAGAGGTGTGATAGGCTTCCCTGAAGAGATGAGTTTTCAGGGATCGCCTAAAGGCAGCCAAAGTGGAAGATGGCAAGACCGACTGAGGTAGAGTGTTCCAGAGGATGGGAGAGGCTCTGGAGAAGTCCTGGAGACGAGCATGGTAGGAGGAGACAAGATCTTGAAAGCAGGAGTTCTTGGGAGAAGCTGAGAGGACGGTTTGGGTGATATTTAGAGACAGGATTGGTGGTGGTGTAGCTGGGAGCAGAGTTGTGGATGGCTTTGTATGTTAAAATTTAGAATTCAATTCGCTGGGCAATCCGAAGCCAGTGGAGGGATTGACAGAGAAGTCTGGCAACAGCATTAATGATAGTCTGAAGAGGGGCTAGCCTATGAGAATGGCTTTGCAATAGTCGAGGCGAGATATAACAAGGGAGTGGATGAGTAGCTTGGTGGTTCCATTAGTTAAAAAGGGGCACATTTTAGAGATGTTACAGAGGTGCAGTCTACAGGCCTTTGATAGTGATTGGCTTTGGGGCTGAAAGGACAGGTCAAAGTCTAGGATTACACCTAGTACCCTGGTGTGTAGTTGTGGTAATGGTGCTGATTGACCCATCGTTGTCCTATAGATGTTTCTATTATTTTATTCATCTCCATTTTCCATGATCTGTTATTTCACTTGGACAGGAAGTTTGGAAAAATCTTTTTAAGGGATACAGAAAGCAATAAAATCACTTTAGGGTTGGGGCTGAGCCCATGTTAGATTTTTTTTTTGCAATCTGCGTCTAAAACCTCAGTACGATTGTTGGCAGGGGATTGTCTGTTGACAAGCACAACACAGTAATTAGAGTTGCTGGCGGCACTCATCCTTTGGGAAAAAAACAGGCTGGTTGTACACAAGTTATAACACAAGTTACCTATACATGGACCAAAATTCAGCCGGTTCCTGCTCAAGTCTTTGACTTGTAAAAGAAAATGTGCTACGCTAATTTACTCATCTCGTATAAAATATTTCCTTATTCTGAACGGCATCCCCTACTCCAATCCCCTTTACAGTAGGGGAAAAAAAAAAAAAACACGTGTCGCGCACAGACCATAAAATGGATTGAATTTAAAAAAAAAAAAAAAAAAAACTCCTAAATGACCTTTGTTCACTGATAAGTTTCAAAAGATCAAAAAAGACCCGTAAAGTGCCAGTGAAAGATCCATAATATCATCCGTGGAATTAATCCTCCAAGTAAATGCACACCACAGTGTTGCAAATGGGGTCTTTCAGAGGAAAATTACTTGCCTGAATGGTCAACAGTATGTACATTGTAATACACATATAACTCAATCCTTTAGAGACTCTACCATCTTTCAAACATACAAAAAACAAGCGGAAGGTGCACCAGCCTAGTGTATTATCCCAATGGTGATTTAACAGAGGCAAATAAAAACAGTTTAAAAAAGAGGGCAGGTCCCTGGAAATGCGTCATGCACACCCCTTCTGACATCCACCAGGCATTTTGACAGCTGTCATTTTTGTGTGCAGCCTAGAACGCCACCGCTAATATCCATACTTTGAGCTGTAAAAAAAAAGGGGTAACAAAAAGGGGGAAATGTATCTTTATCAACTTGGTGGACTGTGGATTTTCAGTATGCAACATCATCAAACTGACACTAGCAATTTGTTTATGTATATGAATTTAATAAATCTTTTATATGCCCACCAATTTATCATGTTGCAACCATGTGCTTCATATAAAATACCACCCCCTTGTTCCCCCTTTTTTTTTTACATTGATAGGGATGGAAATACATGGCCTTACCAGACCATAATTTAATTTTAAAGTCCCAAACTCTTTTCCCTTCGTAGTATACTTTGAACTGGCAGGCTCCATGTATGCTCCTCAGTATGTTTTCTCAGTGATGCCTACAGCCTCCCTATCCATGCTGTTTCATGCTAACTTCAATCGGCATACTTACATTGAAGTTCTCATGTGAACTTCAATGCAAGTATGCCGATTTATTTTAATAACGTGTTTTTTTATTTGATTCTGACCTCAGCACCCTGCTGTTAATTTTCTTCTAAATAAAAACATACAAACACTGAAGGTAAATAGCATGTCAAGCCACTGCCTCGTGGTACAGTTATAGGTGAGACCCAAAGTGACCCAGGACTTACAAGGTGACACATTTTGAGTGCAAGCCCTCTTCCTCAGACCCAGGCTTGGCTCTGAGGAAGAGGGCTTGCCCTTAAAAAATGCAAGCCACCTTGTGGGTCCTAGACAGCGTTTCCTTGGTATTGGGTCACTTCGGGTCTCACCTACCACTATACCACGAGGCAGTGGCTTGACATGCTGTTTACCTTTACAGTTTGAATGTTTTTATGTAGAAGAAAACGAACAGCAGGGCACTGAGGTCAGTACCAAGTAAAAAACACTATTAAAATAAGCAGACACACTTTCATGGAAGTTAACATGGATAGGGAACACCTGAGACCAAGCAGCTGCAATCAGTGTGAGGCTGTAGGCCTCACTGAGCAAATAGACCGAGGATGACATGGAGCCAGCCAGCTCAAAGTATGGACCGTCAATGTTTGTGAGCATGGTTTTTATTTGCCTCTATTAAATCACCATTGGGATAATACACTAGGCTGGTGCACCTTCTGTTTTGTTTTTTGCAATTACTGTTTGGACTACCCGGGTCATTAGAGGACAGCAGGGTCAGACTTATCCCTGGGTGTTATCTTAAAAGCGAATACATGTGAAGATTGCCCCCCCTATCCCACCACACTCATGCACAGGTGGTTTTGAACCTTTTTCTTTTGACACCTTTCAGACATATCCACCTCATATAGCCAGTATATGTCCAGGTTAGACAAAACGGGATACTCCAGTAATGTAAACCAAACAGGAACCACTTTATTTAAAATGGTTAAACTCATTTGCATTTGTTAGGTGAAAAATGCGCTTTTCCATAAAACAATCCAGATCCAGAAGTATGCATGGGGATATTGGCGCATCTGACGTCGCCATGAACGGCACATATTGCCAATCAGCATTGAATAGTGTTAAAGTTGCCTAACAAATGTAAGTGCATTTAACCATTTTTAAATAGTCGTTTCTACTGGAGTATCCTGTTTTGTCTTTCCTGCACATATACTGGCTTTATGAGCTGGCTATGTTTAAAAGGTTTGAGTCCTCTGTGTATTATAATTTACATACCGTTTATGACCACTCAAGCAATGAGGTCATTTTGCTCTGGTAAGTGCCCACTTTGCAACACTGTGATGGTTTGGAATCACTAGAAGGGCTTTAGTCCACGGATGATATTATGGATCTTCAACTGGCATTTTGTGGGACTTTTTTGATCTTTTGAGTATTGCACTTCTGTTGTCACTTATCAGTGAACAAATTACATTTATTTATTTTTTTTATTTCACTCCTTTTTATGGTTTGTGATATTTTTTCTCACTGTGTGACTTTTTTTTCCTATTGTGAAGGGGATTACAGTAGAAGACACCCATTCACAATAGGGATATATTTTGTGATTTGAGTGAATTAGCGCAGCATGTTTTCCTTTACAATTTTAGCCACATTATATAACGCATGTTGTGCTTTTTCCCGTTCGTTTTTAGCCTAAAATGTGGTACTATTGAATGCTAACACTTGACTTGTCTGTTTAAAGATACACAAAGCATAAATACAAGAGTTCTATTAAGCACTAATACCATTTTACTTCCTGTTGTGTCATCTTGACAGCAAGTTGGTTGAAAGGTAGAGAATAAAGCTTTTTTCAATCCTTCCAAATTACTTGTAGTAAGCTGGAGGGGCAGATATTCCGGCATCTTACAGGCAGAGCCTCAGAAGCTGCAACAGTCACCGTGAATGTACATATTATTCACTTGTGTATTTTTGGCTAAAAGTATGCTTACAAATATTTTGTTGTAAGTCTATAAAACTATAATAACTATAATACTCGCCCAAGAATGTTCTTAGGAACTCTTATAGTTATGAATATGACAATTATGTAAGGCTTGTTTAGTAGCCCTGTAAATGTCCAAAAACACAGTACAAAACGAGCATCGGCTATGTGTTTCAATTAATTTGTCTCCATTTGTTTGTTTATTTTTACAGCAAGTTGTTTACAGACTTCATCTTGAAAGTACCGAGAGATCGCCTTGTGCGGCAGAAGCTCTATTGCCTCATTGAGATAATACACAGTGACCTTTTCAGCCAGCTTGGTAAGAAGCAGCTCCTGCCTGTACCCATATATTTTCTGTCTGATGTTCTTGTAAAATGAAATACTCGGCATCAAATATGATTAAAGTGTTTTCACTGAACTGGGGAAGCATACAATTATGGGAAAGGTTGCATTTGTTAAAATGCAGCAGTGTTGGCACAATATACACAACGGTTCTGTTTACCTTATACTTTTCTTATTGTGCAGGAAAACGGTTTTCCACTCTTTATATGGCTAATTCAGATGTTTTATATTCTTTATTGATAACTTTTTTTATTACGTGATTTGAGCATGACACATTTTTCAACTATATTTAAAAAATTTCCTTTAATATCATGAAGCAAACTACTGTGTAACCCATGAATGATAGATTGAGGAGGAGTTTACTTGTATTACTGCACAACTGTGAAAGAGGTAAATGAAGCTGATGTATTTTATTTGGTTAGGTTTTTTTTTCCCAGTGAAGGTTTTGATATACTTTTGAAGCCTGGAAAACTTCTTTCTTTTTTTTTTTTTTTTTACGATTTTGTAACTTTTTTTTTAAGCTGTTTTACAATTTGCAGTGCCTCTAAAATAAAATGGTGTCATTTTCTTGAATATTTCAATTAATCCCATCACTTTGCCTCATAAATATACTACTCTGAGGTCTAATGCCACTAGTCTTCTGGGTTGAATGTTGGCCAGAATCATCCAACCCACATCCTGTAGTCCCAAGCTATCATGGACACAACTTTGGGAGGAGGGGAAGATCCTATAGCTAGAGCTCGCAGTACTCCTGAACTTAGTGGTACTCGCACATTATGTGAGCACCACTTAGTCCTGGAGGTAGTACTGTTTATCAGTGAAAGAAGAAAAGGGACCTGTGGCATCACCAGTCTGTCCTGAACATTGCAGGAAAAAGGTTTGTATAGGAGACGAGTTGTTTCAGGGAGGGAAAGGTTGTGGACAGTGGGGAGGCTGGAACTAAAGTCCCCCCCCCCCCCCCCCCAACGCCTCCCTGCTGTTTGACTGTTTATAGAAATGCTGAGACAGGCTCCACTTTTCTTCAGCACCTCAACATTTCTCAATTTAAATTCCTTTAACTGGATGCTGACCGCCGGCTGTCAATTGACGGCCAGGCGGCGCAGCTCTCATGGCGGGAGGGCGTGCTAGCGTGTTACTGGGGACTCAATGCGCGTGCCCGGCGGCCGCAATGTCCGCCGGGCACCCGCTATTGCCGGGTAACACAGCAGGACCGTGGATCTGTGTATGTAAACACACAGATCCACGGTCCTGTCAGAGGAGAGGAGACCGATGGTGTGTTCTCAGTACAGAGAAACGCCAATCGGTCTCCTCCCCTTGGCAATCCCCTCCCCCTACAGTTAAAATCACTCCCAGGGAACATATTAACCCCTTCAGCGCCCCCTAGTGGTTAACCCCTTCCCTGCCAGTCACATTCATACAGTAATCGATGCTTTTTTATAGCACGGATCGCTGTATAAATGTGAAGGTCCCAAAAATGTCAGTTGTCCAATATGTCCGCCGCAATATCGCAGTCACGATAAAAATCACAGATCACCACCATTACTATTAAAAATAAAAAAATACTAAAAATGCAATAAATCTATCCCCTATTTTGGAGGCACTATAACTTTTGCGCAAACCAATCATTGTATGCTGCTTGCAAATTTTTTTTACCTTAAATATGTAGAAGAATACGTATCGGCCTAAACTGAGGAAAAAAATTGTTTTAAAAAAAAAAAAAGGATATTATAGCAAAAAGTCAAAAATATTATTCTTTTTTTCAAACTTGTCACTATTTTTTTGTTTATAGCGCAAAAAATAAAAACCACAGAAGTGATCAAATACCACCAAAAGAAAGCTCTATTTGTGAGGACAAAATGATAACAATTTAATTTTGGTACAGTGTAGCATGACCGCGCAATTGTCATTCAAATTGTGACAGCGCTGAAAAATGGCTTGGGCAGGAAGGGGGTGAAAATGCACTGTATTGAGATGGTTAAAGAAAGTGGCTTAATTGGTGTTGAGATAGGACTTAAAGTGTTTGTTACCCTAATAAAAAAAAACATACAATCCTGTTCCCTTAACCGCTTCCCGACCGCCCACTGCATATATACGTCAGCAGAATGGCACGGGCAGGCAAAAGCACGTACCTGGTCGTGCATTTGCCTGCCCTTCGGCGCGCTCGCGACCCGGTCGGGAGCTCCGTGACCCCGGCCGCGGGACCAGCGGACCCGATCGCCGCTGGTGTCCCGCGATTGGGTTACGGATCTGAAGAACGGGGAGAGGTATGTGTAAACAAACCTCTCCCCGCGCTTCCTACACTGCCTGTCATTGATTGGCTGTTCCCGGTCATCGGGAAAGCCGATCAATGACGTCAGCCCCGCCCCCTAATGTAAAAAAAAAACACACACGTCACAGCCCATAACCCCTCCCCTCCCCCTAGTGGTTAACCCCTTCACTACAACTGTCATTTATACAGGAAACAATGCATTTAAATAGCATTGATTGCTGTATAAATGACAATGGTCCCAAAAATGTGTCAAAAATGTCCGATGTGTCCGCCATAATGTCGCAGTCACAAAAAAAATCGCTGATCGCCGCCATTACTAGTAAAAAAAAAAAAAATATTAATAAAAATGCTATAAAACTATCCCCTATATTGTAAACGCTATAACTTTTGCGCAAACCAATTAATAATCGCTAATTAAGATTTTTTTTTACCAAAAATATGTCGAAGAATACGTATCGGCCTAAACTGAGGAAAAAAAATGTTTTTTTATATATTTTTTGGGGATATTTCTTATAGCAAAAAGTAAAAAAATATTGCATTTTTTTCAAAATTGTCGCTCTATTTTTGTTTATAGCGCAAAAAATAAAAACCGCAGGGGCGATCAAATACCACCAAAAGAAAGCTCTATTTGTGGGAAAAAAGGACGCCAATTTTGTTTTGGAGCCACGTCGCACGACCGCGCAATTGTCAGTTAAATCGACGCAGTGCCGAACCGCAAAAATGGGCCTGGTCCTTTGGCTGTCAATTGGTCCGGGGCTGAAGTGGTTAAAGCATGAATAACAGCACAGTGCTTGTGCTGTGAAATTTGGCCCCTTCTATCACCTAAAAAACCTGGCTGATCCTGCCTGGCTATACCCTCTCCCCTGTAAACTGACCACGGTTTATCATGGCTGCTGAGCCCTGTCACTGTGGTCAGTTTACCCTGCTCTGTCCTCTGTCCCCCCATCTGCTCTGTTCAATAGAAAACAGACACAGGGGTACATAACATTGTGGTACAGAGGGGATGGAAGGATTTGATTCTGCTGGCTTAACAACCACTTTAACACCATTACAGTCAACTTAAAACTTTAACATTAAGTATTCCATATCTCATAATCAACCACTGTAATCAAGCACTGTATGCAACCTAACTTTGGGGGCATGTGGCTTTTGGTTGGTGAGATTGTCATTAAAAAATATTCCTATGGGGTGTCACTGCATATTATCTTGCGATTTTTGTGACCTTTGATTTTTGGATGACTGCATCCTCTCGCTTGTTGGCAGCTTCTAAACAGAAATGAAAGCCAATAGAAAGTGCTAATATATTTCTATATTGGACTTCATTAATAAGTTAAAGAACAATGTGTAATTGTCAGTGATATACAGCAAGCAATCAGATTTTCACTTACCGGTCTACAGTAAATAGATATGGCGTATTTAATGATTTTCTTTAAATAATCTGTGTACCTTGCACTGCTTTGAACACGCCTATTCTCTACATTGATCAGTTATTAGTAAACATGCACTATTCTGTATTCCAAATGCTCAATTTACAGAGAATACAGCTTCTTAGAGGAGTCAGGTTTTGGGCGCATTGTCATCAATGTCCTTGTAGACATTGCTAATGTTTAATGGTGAACCTAGCACATATTCTAGGTCCAAAATTGAACACTCATCAGGAGACCCCTTTAACTGCAGTCGGTGCAGCCTATGGGGAAATTTAGAATGCCAAGGAAATATTTACTTTCCTTTTATGTAATGTAGACATACTTGTATAGACCATTACAGAGCACATCCTTATCAAATAGGGGAGGGAAGTGCCTTTATTTCCCCACAGCCATTCATTAGATTCAAACCTTTGCTTGAGGATTGCATTTTTAAAGTCCCAGTACTGACAGAGTTATTTGTGAGGCCCCGGGTTGCTAACGTATTTCATTTGTACATCACACGGAATTCCTGATTCCAAGAACCAAGAGATGCAAGACAATATTCTTCCTCTGATCTGACTATGCTCTGTCAGTGGGTTCTATTGATATTCACTGCAGGTTGTTTCTTCTATTGCATCACTCACAACTTCAGAATGTGCATGGGGCCTCTTTATAGAGATTAATATTGTTCTCAGTACTCATCACTGTGGTGTTAATTATTGTGAATTAGCAATAATTGCATCTAAACAGATGTACTGCTATTTATGACTTTAATATTGTCATTAAGACTACCCTTCACAGGTATCCTTTTTTTTTTTTTTTTGTGTGATGCAAATCTCACCCATCTGTTTAAAATGAAATAATGTAGGCCACTATGAGATTTCCTTTTTTTTTTTTTTTAATTTGTCTGATAACAATTGAATCCGATCAGTACAGGAAACCTGTGACCTTGGCGCACACGCTGTGGTCAGCTGATAATCGTCAATCAAGGGATTTTTCCAGATCACTATTGTTGCCTTGAGATAAGGGCACCAGGAATGTCTGTTACTTCACAAACCTTAATGCATAGCCAAAATGGTTTGGTGATCCTGTTCTGATTATTCTATGGAAAAATTGATCAGAGGTCAGAATTTACAACCACCATCTAATATTTATGGATGAGTTGGCTTGTCTAATTATTTTTTTTTATAGACAAGACTGGGTATATAGTATATTTCACAAATGTACCATGGTATTGCAATAGGCATGAGCCCTCTTGTAGTGTAGGGCCAGAGTTATTAGGGATAAGTAAAGCCTTGAACTATAGTTTTTAATTGGTTCTCGTATAAGTACTCACTATCTCTGATTCCTTTTTTAATAATAAATTGTGAGTGGAACTGTATCAGAAAAATAGAATAGACCAGTAAAGATCAGAAAACAAGGAGGGGTATAAGGATGATTAAGATTTTGCAAAAGGGATCTAACATTTGAAAGGTTGGCTAACTATTCCTACGAGCATATGTAGTCCAAACAGTAATACCACGTTTGCCCGAATTTCTTAGCCTATTTTTTTTAAGGAGGCTGTGTGGTCCTTTGTGTTTGATTTATTTATTTGAGAACCATAGGGTAAGAGAAGGTGGAGTTGTCTGCTTCCATTTTTGGCTGCATCTAAGATATGGATCAATTGATCTGCTCTTGGGAAGGCCAGCTTGGTTTGCCTCAATTTGGTCATCTTTTCAAGCCCTGTTTTGTGCTTTTACTGGTACTTTCGTTTCTCACAGGGACTCAACTGAACTTGCATGACAACCATATTGGTCATAGCAAGGCAGACTAGATGTTTTTTTTTTTCACTGAAAAAAAAAAACTGTGTGGATTAATTGTTCAGCATGTAATTGAAAGGCAATCTGAATTTTTTTAGGATGTACAGTGCCTTGAAAAAATATTCCTACCCCTTGGAATTTTCCACTTTTTGTCATGTTACAACCAAAATTGTAAATTAATTTTATTGGGCTTTTATGGAACATAATTGTGAAGTGGAAGGAAAGTGTTTTTCAAATTGTTTTTTTTAAAATAAATATCTGAAAAGTGTGGCATGCATTTGTAGTCAGCCCCCCTTGACTCTAATACCCCTAACTAAAATCTAGTGGAACAATTGCCTTCAGAAGTCACCTAATTAGTAAAAAAAAAAAGTCCACCTGTGTAATTTAATCTCAGTATAAATACAGCTGTTCTGTGAAGGCCTCAGAGGTTTGTTCGAGAACCTTAGTGAACAAGCAGCATTATGAAGGCCAAGGAACACACCAGACAGGTCAGGGATAAAGGTGTGGAGACGTTTAAAGCAAGGTTAGGTTTAAAAAAATAAAAATAAATAAAAAAATTCCCAAGCTTTAATTATCTCACGGAGCACTGTTCAATCCTTCATCTGAAAATGGAAAGAGTATGGCACAACTGCAAACCTATCAAAAGTAGTAGTCCACCTAAAATGAAAGCCCGGGCAAGGAGAGCATTAATCAGAGAAGCAGCCAAGAGGCCCATGGTAACACTGGAGGAGCTGCAGGGATCCACATCTCAGGTGGGAGAATCTGTCCACAGGACAAATATTAGTCGTGCACTCCACAAATCTGGCCTTTATGGAAGAATGGCAAGACGAAAGCCATTGTTGAAAGAAACCAATAAAGTCCAGTTTGCAAGAAGCCATGTGGGGGACACGGCAAACATGTGGAAGAAGGTGCTCTGGTCAGATGAAAGTAAAATTTAACTTTTTGGTCTAAAAGCAAAAAACGCTATGTGTGGCGGAAAACTAACACTGTACATCACCCTGAACACACCATCTCCACTGTGAAACATGGTGGTGGCAGCATTATGTTGTGGGATGCTTTTCTTCAGCAGGGACAGGAAAGCTGGTCAGAGTTGATGGGAAGATGGATGGAGTGAAATACTGTGCAATTTTAGAAGAAAACCTGTTGGAGTCTGCAAACCACTTGAGACTGGGGTGGAGGTTCACCTTCCAGCAGGTCAACGACCCTAAACATACAGCCAGAGCTACAATGGAATGGTTTAGATCAGGGGTCTTCAAACTACGGCCCTCCAGTTGTTCAGGAACTACAATTCCCATCATGCCTAGTCATGTCAGCGTTTCACAATGCCTCATGGATGTGTAGTTCTGCAACAGCTGGAGGGCTGTAGTTTGAAGTTCCCTGGTTTAGATGAAAGCATATTCATGTTGGAATGGGCCAGCCAAAGTCCAGACCTAAATCCAATTGAGAATCTGTGGCAAGACTTGAAAATTACTGTTCAGACGTTCTCCATCCAATCCAACTCTAGATGTGAAAAACTGGTAAAAGGGGGGCTGAATACAAATGCACGCCACACCTTTCACATATTTTATTTGTAAAAATATTTGAAAACCATTTATCATTTTCCTTCCACTACATAATTATGTGTCACTTTGTGTTGGTCTATCACATAAAATCCCAATAAAATGTATGTTTTTGATTGTAACATAACAAAATGTAGTATATTTCAAGGGGTATGAATACTTTTTCAAGGCCTTGTACATTTTATTTGTTTTTTTTTTCTCTCAGATTTAATCCACCCAAAACGTTTGTTTGAATGGATGCCAACAGCTCCTCCCCCTTTTCCACAGCTATTACTGCAAGCTATAATTTGTTCAAAACTCATACTTTGTTTTAAGATAAACCTTTAAAAAAAAAAAAAAGACAAACGTAGGTCAATGGTTGACTTTTATTGTATTTATTTATGATTGCATTTTATGTATTGCCTGGCATTTCCCCTTATCTGTTCGGCCTTATTAATATGTAAGGAATATGGCAAAGGATGAATCTACATGTACAAGCATCCCTAAAATCTGCTTCGCTTGACTTATAAATACTTGTGATAATCTTAAAAGCTGTGTCTGTGTCCTTGTAAACATTTTTATTTGTGCCGACTTGTACAGAAATTAGAGCCTGGCATACTGCCTGGGCCTATAATCCAGGGGCTGCACCGGGGGTTTGCTTTGAAGAGCATCACAGGTACATGATCAGTATTATTAAATTGGATCTGACTGGTTCACATTTAAAGGTATCTAAACCCACAAGCAAAAATTTTACATACTGCCACTCACCAATCCTTAAAGCGGTTCTGCAGTGAGTTTGGAAAGAAATGAAATGTCAGCCGCTACAAAAACTGTAGCGGCTGACTTTAAATAAACAGACACTCACCTGCCCAAAGATCCAGTGCATTTTTCACCTGAGCCAGTTCTTCACCAGGCTTCAGCTCCCCGGCCAGCATGATAACTGTGGGCAGCCTAGCTGTGACTCTTTGTGACTTCACAGCTGGCTGCCCACATCATGTGCGAGCCGTGCTGCACTTTATGAATGGTCCCGCAGCCTCCTGGGACCTGCCACGTGTCCCAGAAGGCTTAGGGGCAGGGGTTGTAAAATTGAGAGCTGGTACCTGTCAAAACAACCCCCTCCCCCCCCCCCAAAAAAAAAAAATAAAAAATAGCTGTTAGAATTCAATGCTGTAGCTGGGGAGGGTCTCGCCTCATTTGCGTAGATGGTGTAATTTGCATGCATGTATACCCAGTTTGCTGTCTCCCCACATTAGCAATGCTGCTATCCAAACATGTCTCAGTGGAGTGGAGACACCCTAAGACAGGGAAGGTGTTCCTGGCCAGATCACTGGATGAAAATACATTTTGCTTTGGGTTTAGATACCCTTTAAGTATACTTAGTCATCAATCATCCACTCACACATGACAACCTTATTGTGTTGCAGAATGCAGAGACATCCTCCTTCCTATGATGACCGATCAGCTGAAACATCACTTGGAAAAACAAGAAGAGCTTGAAGCCTGTTGTCAGCTGCTGAGCAACATCTTGGAAGTACTTTACAGAAAAGATGTGGTTAGTAAATTAACATACTATTCTGCATTACATTCTTGCTGTTTGGAACATTTGTAGGAAACTGCTGTATTTATTATGGTAACTTCCATTACTAACTTGTTTCTGAAGGTACATCCTAATGAGTTGCAAAGCTGGGAGAAGTGCATACTTATCAGGTGACCCAATATGCCCAGGCCGCATGTTTGTTTTTGGTCATTGAGTTACTCCGTAGTGAAAAATTATGACAGCCCAAGAACCTGTGCTTTCTAAAACATGTCGGCAGTGGCAGTTCCTATATTCCTATGTGGACAGGTTCCCTTTAAGGAGTTTATTTTTTTTTTAACTCATCCTTCCCAGTGTTCTCTGTTTTCTGGCTGTGCTAGGTGCACAGCCTGCCTGTCCTCAATTGTTCAGACTTGTGCTGACATGTCCCTCCAGCACAGCTATTCACTGGGAAGATTGGTGCACTGCTGTTTCTCCACCCCCCTCTTCTTCAAGCCCCTAATGCAGCAGAGAACAGAGGTCATATGATCACTTATTTAAAAAAAAAAGTCAAACCAGTGTGTGTGTATATATGTATGTGTGTGTGTATATATGTATGTATGTATGTGTGTGTATGTATATGTATATATATATGTATATATATATATATATATATATATATATATATATATATATATATATATATATATATATATATATATATATATATATATGTGTATGATATATGTTTAATTGATGCCGCCCTCCTATGTAAACACCGCTCTGCGCTGTAGGATAGTGATCTATACGTTAAGAATATGTGTAGTGACTTCAATCTCAATGTGATTATATAAATAAACTTAAAAAGAATAGGAATATATGTGTCCGAGATTTTATATAGTGAAATAGAAAAACTCCAAAAATGTGAATGTATATAAATGTTATACACACATTATAGCAGCTACTTGAGTAAGGTGTAACATTTTAAGTACAATCAAAAAGAAAAAATATTGCAAATAACACGCTGCTACAATTTTTAGAAAAATACGCTTTATTTGCAATATTTTTTCTTTTTGATTGTACTTAAAATATATATATATATATATATATATATATATATATATATATATATATATATATATATATATATATATATATATATATATATATATATATATATATATACATACATACGCACACACACATTGTGCCTTTCATTTCCATTTTAAAAAAAATAGGCTGTTTTACAAGATGATGTTTCACATATATACTTTAAGCTGGCCATATACTAATGGATTTTGGTATGAACATTCGTGCGAAGATTGATATCCGTACATTTGATGACTTGGCAAATGTTATTCAATAGTACTTCCAAAAACTTTTTTTGCTTTTAGCATTTTGATTTTGGAGTGAATGGACGGTTCTGATGGAAAACCACATTTACTGTTGGAAATGTGTTCATTAAAAAATCTTTCATCCTGCACCTTTAAATTTTCTTGTCACTGCAGTCTAAAATGAATGTCCGTTTTGACCCCTCCAACAATTGAAACATCCAGCAAAAGTTCTTAAAAAGAAAATTTGTAAGACCAGCCTTACAAATTCTTGGTCCCTCTGCCCATCGTTATGGCAATATAATATACAGTAGTGACATAATAAAAGGCATAAAATAAAAACATAATAAGCAGTGGGGGTGGGGGGGGGGTAGTAAGGCTCTGACAAACCAAGAGCTGTTAGTTTTTAGTTGGGGGAAGGGTGATAACCCTCTGTCAAGTTTATTTTTTTGCTGTTCGTATCCCTACTGGGGAAAATCATCCTCATTAGTTGCCCAGGTGCTCATTGTCTCTGAACCAGAAAATGAGGGCAGTTTTTAAAACCGTAAAAAAATTTTTTATAGTTGTCACCAGGACAAGATGTCAGTGTAATGCCGCGTACACACGTACGGACTTTTCCCGGCGGACCTAAGTCCAGCGGACAATCCGCTGGACTTTCCAGCTGGGTACGCCGGACTAAAAAGCGAACGGACTTGACCACACACGATCACGCAAAAAGTCCGACGGTTCACGCGATGACGTACAGCACGTACGACGGGACTAGAAAACGAAAAATACTAGAAAAATACTTGCTACTGAGCATGCGTCCTTTTTGGTACGCCGGACCATACTACACACGACCGGATTATCCGCTGGACTGCCAAGTCCAGCGGATAATTTGAAAACAAAACCTGAAACTTTAGTCCGCCGTACTTTGGCCAAAAAAAGTCCGCCGGCGCCCACACACGAGGGGATTATCCGCTGGACTTCGGTCCAGCGGATAATCCCGCGGGATAGTCCCTTCGTGTGTACGCGGCATTAGTCTTACAATGTTCTATTGCCAGCTGTATAAGAGGGGAATTCCTGTCACTTTTGGGACAGCCATATTATTTTTTGTTTACAAAAGTTTTTATTGAAAAATCATAAAAAACAGTAACTGTGTTATTATTGCTGATTTATGTATGTGGACGCTGCTTCCCAGGCAGAGTCTAATTGAAAACAATAGATGATCTGCAGTCTCTAATAACTTGTAACCCTAAAACAGCTTTAGGTAGAATTAAGCCTTGTTATTAAGGCCGTCTCAGCTTTAGGCCACATGATTGAGCTTTTCATTTCGATCTGTGCATAGGTCATACTGTTAAATATGATTTTATCAAAATATTCTAATCTATTATATATGCTTCTGAATACATGAACTCATTTATATGTTAAAACAATAGGTATAATTAAATGCAATGGTATAATGTGACTGTTTTCTTCCACATATGAAATTATTTATGGCTAAGTTTTTATTCTAAAAATCTTTTTTTTTTTTTTGCATTTAATTTGCAATGGCAAAGTATTTTCAGATTGAGTAAATGAAATTTACAGCAACAAAATGTTAACCATTGTAACAATCGGAGAATTCATAATTCTGACTTTTGCTATAATTAAAGGGTATGCAAACCCTAACAATGAAATTCTCTTTCTGCTTGATATACTCTGGAAAGCATGTTGTTGAAATCTTGGGAGCTGATCACTTCCTGTGCTCTCTGCTTGCGAACAAGGAGTTTTGGAGATTTGGGGGGGGGGGGGGGGATGAGGAGAGATCTGTGTTCTTCGTAAGAGCAATCAGAAATGTAAGCAGGGTGGACCACAAGTGCCTAAGAATTTAAAGCAGCTGTGCTCTCATGTAAAAGAGCAAGGTGGGAGCATACTAAAGTATATTTCTGGCAAATGGTTATTTTTCTGTACTTGCAACTTGTATGAAGGGGAAAAAAAAACACTTGCGAACATGCATATTATGTACACATGTACAATATACTCATATCTGTGTATAGAGAGAGAGAGAGAGGGAGAGAGAGAGAGATCTATTTAGCTCACGCTCGATCGATCTAATATAGAGATATATGTGTGTGTGTGTGTGTGTGTGTATATATATATATATATATATAGATATACACACACACACATTTTTTTTTGCCTTGACTACATTGTGTTTTTTTTTTTTTTTATAGGGACCAACGCAACGTCACGTTCAAATTATCATGGAAAAACTTCTGAGAACAGTAAACCGTACTGTAATATCTATGGGACGAGATTCAGAGCTCATCGTAAGTGACTTTTCGTAATTATGAAAGTATGTACGGATTTGCTGACACACACCCAATCCACAATGTATTACAAGTTTTCATTCAACTTTACTGGTAAAATATTTGGTGACTGGCAGGGGGTTTGTACAGCCTGAATGAACAGGGAGAAGGCAGTTCATTTACAGAGGTTTGAATACCCAGTTTTAAGCTTTATGCAGCATGACATCAATAGTTTTTTACAGTTCAAGCTAGCAGGTAATCAAACCTCTGCTCCACACAGAGCATGGTGGTCTGGGTCTCTAGCAGTCTGAAACATCCAATGCAGTG
Organism: Lithobates sylvaticus; assembly: GCA_028564925.1. Classification (NCBI taxonomy): domain Eukaryota; kingdom Metazoa; phylum Chordata; class Amphibia; order Anura; family Ranidae; genus Lithobates; species Lithobates sylvaticus. The sequence continues at coordinate 37,429,492 of CM053036.1, read as the reverse complement.
TTTCAATCAACATTACACATGCTCTTGTTGCTTGCAGTACTAGGCAGGGGGATGTGTCGCACGTCTGAAAGCTTAGACCACTACACTCTTTGTTGAGCAGCAGTCTGACTCTCTTGTGTGCTGCTAGTGCAGGGTATTTTAATTGTTGTAGCAGCAAAAAGGACTGTTAAAGGGTAACTTCACTTTTCGTGGGGAAAAAAAAATGGCAAAGAAAAAATATAGCCTATACAATTGCGACACAAATCATATTGTAATTGAATGTTATTAAAGATTACTTTTCCCTTTCAATATGCAGCACTGTCATTTTCTGTAAATTGCAATGCAATATGGCTACCTGGAGGTGTTCTGTACACAGAATACCCCCCAGAAACATTTCTTGCTTTGTGTGATTGGCTCACTGATTTTCCCAGTCAAGTCTGCACTAGGCTACAAGTTGAATCTTAGGCATACCCTGCAACAAAAATGTCATTTTTGGTGGGATACTCCTAATAGGAAATCATGCCTAAAGGGACGTCTAATGGTCCCAGTATTTTACCCCATTAGAGCCCTGCAGGTGCACAGCTGATTGATTATGAATCCACATGGACACATGGCTTTCTTCAGAATAACAAAAGGCAGGACTCTGCAACAAAGTTTGTTAAAATTCTTGTACTGTACATAGATCACCCAGAGAGGAATGTTTTTTTCTCAACAAAAGTGGAGTTACTGTTTAAAAACTGGGAAAAAAAAGGTTCACATGATTCTTAGGGCTTTATGTAGTCTGTTTCAGTTGGGCTTTAATACCTTACCACTTATTTAAAACCATAAAAACTTAAAAAATAATGTTCTTTAGCAAGGAACATGCATTCCACATTCATAATTGTGCTACAAACATTAATGTGTGCTCTCAAATACCTTCACCATTGCTCCCATTTCTTCTGGCTGGTGGCTGCCATTTTGCTGCAGGCTGTCAGCTGATTGGCCTCTAGTGGCTTTGATTTTCAGCACAATGCCAAAAATGGAGAGCAACTGAGCATGTGCAGAGCAGGGTGAGCCAGTGTTACTGGATTTTAAACAGTATAGGCACTTCTTTTTAATGTTTTATATAGCTATACCTGCCAAAGGGGCCAGCTTGAAATGATCTATCAGGACTAAAGCTCCACTTTAAAGACACTATAGGAATGCACGTTATGACAACCAACCAGATTTGATGTTCACTTTTGTAAGCTACAGTAAAAAAAAAAAAACTGAATAAAAATAAAGGTTAAATGGAATCCACTTGTCTGTTATAGTACACAGTAAAGTTTTCTCTCCTCCAGGTATTGTATTGTTGGAATGTTCACACATTAAGTCTATGCCATGTGTAAAAGGCAAAAACTCACTATGCCAGTATAATCTATATCAACAGTGACTAAAGTTAAAAAAAAAATAGTGCTCCCAAAATTATAAGAAAACATTTTGTGACCTCGCTGTATTTAAAAAAACTTTCAATAAATACATTTAAATCATCATTGTGTGCTAGTTCATCCAAAAAATCTTTAAAATTCATAAATATCAAATACTCCATATTCTCAAGAAATAATATAAAGTGCATATTCTAAAGTGTCCTTAAATTACGTAAAATATATACAGTGTCCAGTGCGATTAAAGTCTATCAACAAAGTGACTTGTGCTTCAATCAAGTGTATGATCTTCTCATTCCACAGTGCTTGCACTTTGTGTCCTCCACCTTTCAAACTAACGCCTCACCAGAGGTAATAATCACCAGCTCTGATCACTCTCATGGTCACATGATCCACTTTCTTCCAACCACTATCACCTGTGTTAATGTGCTTAGCACTGTGGAATGAGAAGATAATACACTTGATTGAAGCACAAGTCACTTTTTTGGACTTTTATTGCACTGGATGCTTTTATATGTTTTATGCAATTTTAATGACACTGGATACTTTAGAATATGCACTTCATATTAATAAATATTATTTTTTTTGAATAGTGAGTATTTAATAATTAGGAATGTTGCTATTTTTTGGATAAATTAACACACAAGTAGTATATGAATTGATTTATTGGATCACGTAAGAGAATAATTATGATTTTAGGTTTATGAAGTATAGCGCGGTCAGAATTTGTTTTCCTTATTGTATTGTTGGACACTCTCTCTGTGCTTATAACTAACTATACTGAGCTCAATATTTAGTAGTGGCTTGCAGAATATTAATTAGGACATTCATCTACATAATTGGGTAATGTGTTCATTGTTAAGTACTGACATGCAGTAAATCAATAGTTGGCTCTTACTGGTGGTCCTGCTATTTTGACACAACCTTTGTAAAAGGGGGGGCGCTCAAATCTGAGTTACAAAAATTTAACTGATACAGTTGATGCTTTACCGAGACTTGGATTTACTATAGGTGTTGGAATGTATCCTTTAAAATAGATAATATTATTTAATTTCTAAACCTTTTAAGCTCCATGCACACTAGCATTTTTTTAAGCTTAAGAAATGCTGGAAAAACGCTGGTAATAGCTTTTTGTGGTAGTGTTTTAGCAGCGTTTAAGAGTGTTAGCATTTAACCACTTCCAGACCAGCCTCGTTTTGGATTTTAGGTGTTTACATGTTTAAAACTGTTTTTTTTGCTAGAAAATGACTTAGAACCCCCAAACATTATATATTGTTTTTTTTTCTAACATCCTAGAGAATAAAATGGCGGTCGTTGCAATACTTTTTTTCACACCGTATTTGCGCAGCGGTCTTACAAGCGCACTTTTTTTGGAAAAAAGTCACTTTTTTGAATAAAAAAATAAGACAACCGTAAAATTAGCCCAATTTTTTTTTGGATTGTGAAAGATAATGTTACGCCGAGTAAATTGATACCCAACATGTCACGCTTCAAAATTGCGGCCGCTCGTGGAATGGCGTCAAACTTTTACCCTCAAAAATCTCCATAAGCGACATTTAAAAAATTCTACAGGTTGCATTTTTTGAGTTACAGAGGAGGTCTATGGCTAGAATTATTGCTCTCGCTCTACCGATCGCGGCGATACATCACATGTGTGGTTTGACTACCGTTTTCATATGCGGGCGCTGCTCACGTATGCGTTCGCTTCTGCGCGCGATCTCGTCGGGACGGGGTGTTTTAAAAAATTTTTTTTGTTTTTTATTATTTATTTTACTTAATTGTATTATATTTTACACAGTTTTTAAAAAAAAAAAAAAAATTGATCACTTTTATTCCTATTACAAGGAATGTAAACATCCCTTGTAATAGAAAAAAGCATGACAGGTCCTCTTAAATATGAGATCTGGGGTCAAAAAGTCCTCAGATCTCATATTTGGACTTCAATGGGAAAAAAAAAAAAAAAATGTAAAAAATGTCATTTAAAAAAATGACATTTGTAAATTTCCCTTTAAGACGTATGGGCGGAAGTGACGTTTTTGACGTCGCTTCCGCCCTCCTATGGTATAGAGATGAGTGGCGGCCATCTTAGCCTCACTCATCTCTATACACAGGCAGGGAACGGACCCGATCGCCTCCGCCGCTGCCGACGGTTCCGGTAAGCGGCGGAAGGCACGGGAGAGCGGCGGGAGGGGGGGCACCTCTCCCGCCGCCGATAACGGTGATCTCGCGGCGAATCCGCCGCGATGACCACCATTATCGGAAAGGGGACCGCTCACTGTAAAGAGGGATACCTCGGTTGTGGCAGCAGCTGCTGCCGTTACCGAGATATCCCTCTTCAAAAAAATGACGTATATATACAGTGAGCGGTCGTGAAGTGGTTAACTAGCATTTTTGCAGTAAAAGGGGGAAAAAAAAGCTATTAGTAGTGTTTAGCAGCGTTTAGGAGCGTTTCCACTGGAAAAACGCGCCAAGAAACTCTACAAAAACGAACAGCTTATTTTTTTTTCTACTCCTAGACGCTGAAACCCAAAAACCACTAATAGCCTAAAGTAGTGTGCATGGACACATAGGATTAGGCCGGGTTCACACCTATGCGAATTAGATGCGGGTTTCCCCTCATCCAATTCGCATAGCAGGAGAATGTGACCAGCTCCCTATGTGACCGTCTCCCTTTGGAGCCGGTTCACGTATCTCCGTTGCAGCTGCGGAGCGCACTGCACAGAAACGTCTTTGGCTCCATTTCAGGGCCGAATTCAGGCATAGATAATTCTGATTCGTCCCCGAAACTGGAAACAGGGACGCACAGCTTTCCTCTGCGATCCATGGCCGGTTCCAGTGTGAACCCAGCCTAACACTGTTTTTCGCTTCTAGTAGCAGAAAAAAAAAATGCTAATGGCTTCTAGGAGCTTTAAAAAAATGCTAGTGGGCATGGAGCCTTACTCTATGCTTTTCTTCAAAATAACAGGTTCTAATGATAATAGGAGTCTATAGCTCTCTTCTCCTAATTCCCTTACCACCTTGATTCACCACTGCAGTGCCTGAAAATACACAGGACACAACTTGCTGGGGGCCATACATATACTATAATTTTCAAATGTCAGTACTTGGTCTAGCTATTGCGTGCTCAGGCACAGTCACTGCATGTTCCCTCTGGAAGTTCCGAGCATCAGCTGCGACATCGGGGAAGTATGGGCACTGCTAGTTCCCTGTGCTGCCTGGTATCCCGACCACAACACCTTCTGCCTGGAGTTTGCATGTTCTCCCTGTGCCTGCGTGGGCTTCCTCCGGGTACTCCGGTTTCCTCCCACACTCCAAAGACATGCTGGTAGGTTATTTAGATCCTGTCTTTAAAAATTGTCCAAATATGTGTTTGTAAGCGTGTCGGGACCTCACAGGGCAAGGACCGCACTATACCACAGATAGCGCCCTGAGGCAATTCAGTTCGCATAGGTAGCGCTATACAAGTCATTCATTCATTCAGTCAGTGTTCCTGTTGATCTGCTTAGTCCAGGATAACTACTGGTTCACTCTAAAGGGTATCAATATAAAATGAGTCTTTTTCAGTTTGGTCGATAATGATTAGCAAATGGGTACATAGCTAGCTAAAACCAAAATCATTATAATAATTTTTATATGAATATATATGGGTACTAACATTTATAGGTAAAGTTGATCCAGGGAAAATCCGATTTTGCCTCTCTGGGATCAGGAAGGAATTTTCCCCTGATGTAGCAAATTGGATCATGCTTTTCTTGTTTGTTTTTTTTTCACCTTCCTCTGAATCAACTGTGGGTATAGGATTGGGTATATGGGATTGTATGATGATTTTTTTTTTTTTTTTATGGTTGAACTAGATGGACTTGTGTCTTTTTTAAACCTGGCTGACTATGCAACTATGAAAGAAACATTACTAAAAATAAACATGAAAAAAATCTAAGAAATAACTATAAATCGGAATTCAATCCATTGGGCCATAGTGAATTTAAACAGTGTATCCTTTGAACTTCACACTTTCTAAGGGTTAATTCCCTGTTTCCTCCATGTCGATTCTTCAGTATACCATCTATAACCATGAATCTTAATTGAGAAACAGTGTGTCCTTTCTCAGTGAAATGTTGGGCTAAGGGTAATTTACTTACAACCTTTTTGGGACCACGGAACTTTGGCTCGTTCCTCTGTTTGTGCTGTATTCAATGTAACAGCACGATAAAAGGGAAATCCTTTTCCCATCCACATAGAGGCTATAATATCAACATTAAAAATCATTATACTTGCCAATCATCTTATGTTGTATATATAATCAAATGTCCATGTGGGTTATTATATGTGGGAGAGACCACCCAAAAGGTGAAAGATGGAATTGCTAGACATAAGTACTCCATCAGGGATAAATTAGATAAATGACCATTAGCCTGATATTTCATTGAGAAAGGACACACTGTTTCTCAATTAAGATTCATGGTTATAGATGGTATAACTAAGAATAGACATGGAGGAAACAGTGAATTAACCATTAGAAAGCGGGAAGTTCAATGGATACTATGGATTGAATTCTGATTTTGATTTATACTTACTACTTTGATTTTTTTCATGTTTATTTTTAATAATGTTTCTTTCATATATATATATATATATATATATATATATATATATATATATATATATATATTTTTAAAAAAAAAAATCTTTATTATAATTATACATACATTTTGTTTTGTACATGTACAGTCCCTGACAAAAGTATTGTCGCTTGTGTACAAATTGACCTGAAGTGCCACTAAAATATATTTCTAATGAAGATTTTGTTACAAGAAATGGGTCATTTTAATCCCAACAGCTTTTGTAATAATGTTTCAGTGCAAAACGAAACTGACAAAAAGTATTCTAATATTCACAGCTTGGTAAAGCCCATTGAGTCAATTTTTGCCAAGACATAAGTGTTGTCGCCTTGTTATATGAGCTTCACCTGTGACTAATAATGGATCAATTAGGTCTCAGGTGTGTATAAAAAGAACACCAGTACACTAGACCTTCTCAAAAGACCTCTGCAAACATGCCTAAGATTCACCCGGAGACTAAAGTGTTGATTATCAAGAGGCTGAAGACCAGATCCACTGCTGATGTGGCAGACACCTTCAATGTGTCTCAGCGTCAAGTTCAGAGGATAAAAAAAAGATTTGTAGAGACTGGAGACGTTTTGGACAAGGCCAGGTCAGGCCGACCCCGCAAGACAACTGCTCGAGAGGATCGTTTGTTGGCTCGATAATCCAAGGCCAGCCCATTTTCCACTGCAGCAGAGCTCCACGAGACCTGGTCACCTGAAGTCCCTGTGTCAACCAGAACAGTTTGTCGGATTCTGTCTCAAAATGGCCTCCATGGTCGAATCAGTGCCCATAAGCCAGCACTAAACAAAAGACAATTGAAAAACCGTGTGGCATTTGCCAAGGGCCACAGCCTGCTAAAAGGATGGACTCTGGAAAAGTGGCAGAAGGTGGATTTTTCAGATGAATCTTCTGTTGAATTACACCACAGTCACCGCAAATATTGCAGTAGACCTACTGGAACCCGCATGGAGCCGAGATTTACCCAGAAAACAGTGAAGTTTGGTGGAGGCAAAATCATGGTCTGGGGTTACATCCAGTATGGGGGTGTGCGAGGGATCTGCAGGGTGGAAGGCAACATCAATAGTCTAAAATACCAAGAAATCTTAGCTACCTCTTATATTCCCAACCATAAAAAAGGCCAAATTTTGCAGCAGGATGGTGCTCCATCGCATACTTCCATCTCCACATCAAAGTTCCTTAAGGCAAAGCAGATCAAGATGCTCCAGGATTGGCCAGCCCAGTCACCAGACATGAACATCATTGAGCATATGTGGTGTAGGATGAAAGGTGAAGCATGGAGGACGAAACCAAAGAATATTGATGAACTCTGGGAGGCATGCAAGACTGTTTTCTTTGCTATTCCTGATGACTTCATCAATAAATTGTATGAATCCTTGCCAAACCGCATGGATGCTGTCCTTCAAGCTCATGGAAGGCATACAAGATATTACATTTGGATCTCACAGCACCACTACTTAATTTGCTGACATATTTTTGGATTTTCAGTAAAGTTGTTCAATTTCTGTATAGGCGACAAAACTTTTGTCTTGCCAAAAATTGACCTGTCTGTCTTGATTAAATGATAAATCTTTTTTCAGTGAAACTAATTTATTTCAGTGCATTAAACATTATTTGGGAGGGCTTTAGCTTTTCATATGAGCTATTTCTAACACCAATTGATTAATTAAAAGTCAGGTTAATAGCAGGAGTTTCTATAAAATAGAGAAGTGACAAGACTTTTGTCATGGACTGTATTCACTATGTGTTTTGTTCTTCCTTAGTGCATATCGAATGTAATAGGAAAAATGATAGCGACTGATGAGCCATGATACCATACATATTTTTCTAATTATCTTGATAGGTATTCAATGATTGATTAATTGATCCTATATGAGACAGAAGCGTTTAAATACGCTTGTAAAGTTCATTGTTATTGTATATGTCTTGCTCTGAAGAAGGGCGTTATCTGTATAGCCCCAAAACCGTTATGCATTTGACATTGAATGGCATTGACATTGAATGGAATTTGAAATTTCAGTATACATTTTTAAGTGCAGCAATCCCATCCTTATATATATATATATATATATATATATATATATATATATATATATATATATATATATATATATATATATATATATATATATTGGTGCTCATGAGTTTAATTATTTATGATTTCTTGGCCATTTTTTTGAGAATGTGAATAACACAAAAACTTTTCTTTCACTCATGGTTAGTGTTTGGCTGAAGCCATTTATTATCAATCAACTGTGTTTACACTTTTTAAATCATAATCACAACAGAAACTACCCAAATGACCCTAATCCGTTCTTAATACCATGTATTGCCCCTTTAACATCAATGACAGCTTTTGTGTTATTTGTGGTTAAGGCTCTTTATCTTCTCGGATGGTAAAGCTGCCCATTCCTCTTGGCAAAAAGCCTCCAGTTCCTGTAAATTCTTGGGCTGTCTTGCATGAACTGCATGTTTTGAGATCTCCCCAGAGTGGCTCAATGATATTGAGGTCAGGAGACTGAGATGGCCACTCCAGAACCTTCACCTTATTCTGCTGTAGCCAATGACAGGTCGACTTGGCCTCGTGTTTGGGATCATTGTCATGTTGGAATGTCCAAGTACGTCCCATGCATAGCTTCCTGGCTGATGAATGCAAATGTTCCTCCAGTATTTTTTGATAACATACTGCATTCATTTTGCCATCAATTTTGACCAAATTTCCTGTGCCTTTGTAGCTCACACATCCCCAAAACATCAGCGATCCACCTCCGTGTTTCACAGCAGGAATGGTGTTACCTTTCATCATAGTCCTTGTTGTCTCCTCTCCAAATGTAGTGTTTTATGGGTGTGGCCAAAAAGCAAAATTTTGGTCTTGTCATTCCAAATGACTTTGTGGCAGAAAGTTTGAGGCTTGTCTCTGTGCTGTTTGGCGTATTGTAAGCGGGATACTTTGTGGCATTCGCGTAGTAATGGATTTCTTCTGGCGGCTCGTTAATGCAACCCATCTATCTTAAAGTGTCTCCTTATTGTGCATCTTGAAACAGCCACACCACATGTTTTCAGTGAGTCCTGTATTTCACCTGAAGTTATTTGTGGGTTTTTCTTTGCATCCCAAACTATTTTCCTGGCAGTTGTGGCTGAAATTGTATAGTTTGAACACTGCTGTTTGGCATTCTCAATTCCTCGGATATCTTTTTATAGCCTTTCCTGTTTTATACAGTTCAACTACCTTTTCCTGCAGATCCTTTGACAATTCTTTTGCTTTCCCCATGACACAGAATCCAGAAATGTCAGTGCAGCACTGGATGAAAGAGGCAGGGGTCTGTCAGGAGTCCAGAAACTCATTGACCTTTTATACACACACAATAATTACAAGCAAACAGATCACAGGTGAAGGACGGTTACCCTTAATAGCCATTCAAACCCCTTTGTGTCAACTTGTGTGCACGTTAGGCCAAAATCACCAGGGTATGTAAACTTTTGATCAGGGTCATTTGGGTAGTTCGTTTGTTATAATTTAAAAAGAGTAAACACAGTTGATTGATAATAAATGGCTTCAGCCAAACACTAACCATTAGTGAAAGAAATGTTTTTGTGGTGTTATTCATATTCTCTGAAAAATGGGCAAGAAATCATAAATTCTGCCAGGGTATGTAAACTTATGAGCGTGTGTGCGTGTGTGTGTGTGTGTGTGTAAGTATATTAACAAAATCCACACCCAACAGCCATGTCATGTGACACACTGTGACGGGGAACCTCTGCTGACTGCTGCCTTTGTGTTCTAGATAGTGATATGGATGGTGACATAATAAGAATGTACAGTACACTGAAGTATATCTTTTACCCACCCCCAGGCACCCCTGTGCTGCAGCAGCCACAAATTCCAGCTTCCTCCTCAGCTTCTGGACCCTGTCAACTGCCTGCTGCCGCCCCCCTCAAAGCCTCTTGCTCTCCGTCTCTCTCTGCCAACTACTGAGTGGGTAGCTGAGCGGAGGAAGATAACTCTGCCAGGGAAGGAAACGGGCAGCGGCAGGCTGGCGGCCAGTACTTTAAGCATCTGAGCTGGCATGGAATGCACTGCATATGCAACCGAAACTGAGAAAAAGTACCTCCACTCCCACCAGCACATCATCAGAGAGGAGGGGCCCGGAAGATAGCAATAATACACCTCCCTAAGCTAGTAGAAGCGGCTGAGTGGGGATGTAATTTAGAAAGCTGATTTTTTATTTTTTTTGCATTTTTTTTTGTCTGTCTGAGGCTTCCCGGGCCCCCCTGCTGAGCTAAGGGCGCCGTGCCCAGTACAACAGTTGCAGTTGTATTGGCTTATCAGCGGCCCTATATGCATTTTCTCTTGCAAATAGTCTTGGATCAAAATTCCATTTCTCTTTTTACCTTACCTCAAATCCCTCACTGCTCCTTTCTCCATCATAACTTGACATTGAAATTTGGAGGTGTCAGCAAAACAGGGGGACAGGGACGACATATCCTTAACATTGTGACAGTGCTTGGACCTAGCAACCAATTGCAAGCACAGGAGAGCAGGACCTGGAATTGCCAGGTAGTATCTCAAGCTGCAATTGCGGAAGAAGTGGGGGGGGGTTAGGAAAGTGGAGTTTTATGAGGATTTTGGGGGAGAGGCCTTTTGCAATGACAGTATCACCTTGCCCCTGTGTGGGTAAAGTGTTGGCAACAAAAAAGAGCAAGGGTTGATTTAGCACATGTTACTCTATGCATTAATTATTTACAAGCGTTTGTAGAAATTGTAGTTTTCCTGTCCAAAAGTAAGATACTTTATATTTTTCAGATACATTGTTCAATTTGTTTCAAAGAATAGCTATTACAGAACAGTAGATTGTTTTGATTTCATGCCTACTTTTAAATTCTGCTACTTGTGAAACATTTATAAGGCTAGAAATATCTTGCCTCAAGGTTTTCTCTGGCATTCGGCATCCTTTGTGTTGGTAATCGATCTAAACATGTTTTTATTATTCTTTGAAATATATATATTTGTTTTAATGGTGTTACGTTCTATGTTGTGCCAGTTGAGGAAAGTTTCATATACTTTAGGCTCCAAGATTTTTAATATTTTTTTATTACTTAATACAAATTTCTGTAGAAAATAAATGCAGCTTACTTACCTTTTTTTTTTAAAATATGAAGGTGCAGAAAATGTCTCTCAAAAGCTACATACAAATCATCTATGGCATTTTAAAATAATCATCTTTAACAGTACATCTGATGATAGATAGTAATTGTTTATTTTTTTCTGAGAGGTGTGGTTGTTTGTGGGGAAAAGAAATGCAACCTGTAATATCAAACCAAAACCAGTGTTTAATTTTTTTTTATATATATATATTCTACTAGTGTATTCATAATTTATGGGCAATACTTTATTTGGGGACTTTAAAACATTGTTTTACTTGTGCAATATAAACATATGTATCTTTAATTAAAAAACATTAAAAAATACAGTAGCATTTTTCTCAACCCCACCCATCAAGTGAAACAATTGCATTTCCTTCTTGGCACATAACCACTATTCCTTTCTCCTTTTACACATACTAGTTTTATACACAAAAATAATTTAATATTTTTTATGTACAATTTTAGTAGCCCTATTAAGCAAGTCTGACATATCCAATAAAGCATATTTTTTACCTGGGCATAATTACAGTTTTGTACAATATTAATGAAAAATGCACAATCCTTACACCAGCTTCAAATTATCACATAGTGATAGAAAAAAAAAAAGCACCTTTTACATGATAGCTTTTTACCTTGAAACTTGCCTAGATGAATTTTAACTTTTATTTTTTTAATTTTATAAATCTATACCTTAAGCATCTTCACCATTTCATACATCATTTTTGAAAAATATTTTACGATTCACTTTCTACAACTGTGTTTGGGTACAACAACCTAGTACATAGCATTTATATTCCAGGTTGAAAAATTGAAATTCTCTCCCACGCACAGATTAAACTCTTGGAAATATAAAACAGTGCTTGCCACATGATTTATCTTCAATATTTCCTTTGTAGGCATAAGAAGATATTCTAAATGATTTGTATAATAGATGGTGCATTTGCAAATGTAGCAACCAAATCTCTATATTCTATTGTTTTTTTGTTTTGTTTTTTCTGCCTTTTCAATGTTCGTGGACTTATTACTTTGTATGTTAAACTATTTATCTGTATTCTCGTTAAGTAAAATTGTGATGTTAGATGACCTAATGGTTTAAACAATTCAAACCTGTATACAGCTACACTTATTTATCAATATAAGCAGAAAAATATATATTTTTAAAAGCTTTAAGAATCTCTCTTGGAGGCAGATATTTTCAGAAATTCTGCAGAAAAAAATGTCTAAAGCTCTAAATAAACTTAGCCATAAGGCATATTGCAATTATTTAAAATTGCTTAAAATATTATATAGACTTCCTTCTAGACTTCTTCCTTAAGACTTCAAAAATAAAGTTTAGCCACAGGATCTAGTGTATTGGGTGGCATATAACAGTTGCATTATTCCTTATCTTATACATATTTTTCAAAATGATTACAATCAATCCTTAAGATTGCAAATTTTTTTTGCTAAGAAGAGAAACTTATGATTTAACACTGTGTTCTTTAAATATTAAGGTTATTTTAAATTGCTTTAATTTCAAATTAGTTAAAAATATAAATATACATAACTTCTGTTTTGAACTAACTGACATAGAATAATGTATATTACATTTCTCAAAATCATAATTTTTTTTATTGAAAGAAATGTCAATTTGCATGACCATTTGTAACAAACATAGTGCCAAATTAAGATCAAATAAATAGATAAATAAATAAATCTTGGCTTCTTGTATAATGGCATTTGAAACTTCAGAATAAAAAACAATTTCAGACCAACAATATTCCAACTCCAGTTAGGAAACTTTAGTTAGAATTTAAATATATATTTGTAATAGTTTGGGCTTTTTGGGGTAGGAAACCATTAGAAATTAGGTCTAAGAAAACAGTGTCCCGTAGCCTTGACCCTGTCAACGAACAATGAGATTAAAGGCATGTTCTGACTTTGGGATATGACTGGCTTTTTGCACTTGCTCAGATTCAATGTCTTTTCTCTAGAACATTTAAAATTAGCATGAGAATGACTGAAATCAATTATTCTTTAGCACGGGAAGGCAAATACACACACTTAGTCACACCTTTGAGATTTTCGCTGGTCTCCGACCACTTGAAAATTTGTGCTTTCTCCAGATTTTGATGTGCTGAGAATTGCACATATCCCCTGCTTGGATTTCACAAGAAAATTTAAAAATGAAAGACCCCTTCTACTGTAAGGCTATAATCTTTCTTCTGCTATTCATTTTGAAACATAAAGGCTTTAGAATCCGGAAGCAAATTATATGCGTTGCTTATGCTGAACCAATAGGAAAAAAGGGAAGCAATTCAAACTTCCAACCATTTTTTTTTTTCTTTTTCTTCACATTTGGTAATTCAGATTTTAAATCCAGATTTTGTATCCCAAAAACTGAAATGCTAGTAAAAGTTGGCATGTTGTGATTTTTATTTTTTTTTTTTATACCTTGCTCCTGCGAGTTGAGTTGCAAGTATAAAGGCCTTTTTGGTACGCACAGTAGGTATCTGCATACTGCCCAACCATTTTACTTCTTGATAACATCAAGTTAACAAGATCCCTTTTTGAGTGAACTGTTGGATTTCACACGTGTGCCTAAGATGGCCCAAGGCTCAGTATTCAGCAGACTTTGCTAAAGAAACCAGAGTTTCCATCTTCCGTGTTTTTTAGATTCTGTTTTGGATTTTTGCTTGGGAGTTGATGTGTAACTCTCGGCAGGGTAAGGCAAAGGTGCAACCTGAGTTTCCTCAATGGGATGGAGTTTTTTCAACACTGGTTGGAGTTTGTCTTCTTGCTGTTTGAAATCCAGTTCAACACTGCAATGTAAAATACATGGGAAAGAAGCTGATTAGTTTATTAGTATTGGCTTGCGTGTTTTCAGAAGCAAAATGTACATTAGTTGATCATTAAAAATGTATGTAGAGCTTTTTTTAAAGCTTTGGATAGATGAGGCAAGATAATAACTCATGTCAGTTTATTTTTTGCTGTCTGTGTCCAGCTGGGGAAGATTCCTTTCTTTATCCTGGCGATGAGAGAAATCTTCTAAAAAGTAAAGGGATTACCTTTTAGCTGTCATAAGTATCATCATTGACAGATTTGCCCTCGCCTCATGTTCTGGTGACAATGTTAGCCTTTTGTATTTACCATCACTTTCTTGGAGACGATGATCTCCTGGATAAATAGGAGTGGTGTATCTCCCTTGCAGGGACACAGACGGCAATAAACACTTGTTGAAGGTTCTAATCCTTCCCCACTCAACCAAGCGCCAAAAAAGGGCTACGCATATATTTAATGCCTAGTACCAGCCTATTTTTTATATTTTGGATAGATTGGGGAAGGTTAATGTCTGATGCCCATGAAGAAAAAAATTGGAGGTGCAATTGTCACCAGGATAGCAATGAAACTTAGCATTTCCCCACTTATCCCCGTTTCTAACCCCCCCCAAAAAAAGTTTGCGTATTTGTCCCTGTTTGAGTATTTCTGTATTTTAAGATTTATTTCAACTAAATGTAAACCCTATCTGAATATTTTAATCTTTATCTTAATATGGTTATCTTAAACTGTTACTATCTTTTATTTAATAAAATACTTATTTTCACCTGTTTTTCATAATTTGTTGCCTCTCAGTGCTGCTAGTGTCCTGCAGTCTTTCAGCCACTAACTGACCACATGTACAACAGTAGTGACTGCATTGTATTTCTCAAAGTGGACCACACCTTCATTATGCGTTGAAAGGCCCTTGCATTCTCCATCTGCCCATGTGACCGAGTTAAAAAGTTGGAGCACAACAGGGAGACCGAGATATAGAGCATTGTCACCTTGTGTCAAGACATGTCTGCCTGTTAAGCCCCACCCACTGTTGTGGGTGGGGCTTAACAAAAGTAAATTGGGGACTCACTTGTGTTCGCTAATGCCTGCACTTACAGGCTGGGGCTATGATCTTGTGAAACCTTTAAGACAGCGCTTGGACTTGGAAGCAAGTCTGTTCCTCTTGTGCAGTTAACACTTTCTGTATGTTTTACTCCCATAACCTCTCCACCAATGGATGTAGCAATTCCAAGTAAGTACTGTGGAACCTGTACCCCACTCCACAAGTAAAATTCAACATGTCACCTCACTCCCAGTGACATGAAACTTCTCTCTGACGCACACAGATCATCTCCTCACATGTCCCAGAGCTTCTTCATTCCCAAGGCCTCTCAGTCCCTTTACTTCTCTTCTATGACACTTCCCGCTAGGTACATGGGATACCCTGTGCTGCCATATTGGTGCCTGTATGTGGGGGCACCGTTTGCTAGGGATGGGGCCAAGCTCGCAAACCTCATCTCTACCAGTGCCCTCCCTCGCCCCTTCCATGGCTACTGGCTAGCTGTATATGCACCTGACATTATTCCGCTTGCCCCTAGCAATGGCAGTACAGCCTCTTCTCCTTCCACCGCAGGTTAGACCCTTGTAATGTTTCCACACTAACTTCTCTTCATCCCCCTTCCAAGCCCTGTTATTTGATACGCCTTGCAGGCAACATGGCTTACCAATAAAGTTCTTTACTGAAGTGGTTCCATTTAATAGATGAAGTTCTCAGCAACATCTTCCATACACATTCCTAAATCAAGTCCCCTATGTGCCCCTTTCATGTGCCCCTGGTGCTCTTTTATGCCACATGGGGTGGTCAGGCCTTGATTAGGCAAGAAAGTTAATTTAGCAGCAAAGTCCATATCCCTTGGAACCCCGACTAGGCTCCCACAAGGGGTGGTAAAAGTAGCAAAGTGGTGATTCAATCCTCAGCAGCCCTCTCCTTCTCTTCTCATGTTAGAGCAACCTCAAGCCCTTGACCTAGATAGTTCTCTTTTTTTTGTATATGCTTTGTCCAGCAGGGGGTGGCACTCTTCAGAAAAGCCCAGGAAAACCTGGCTAGCAAAGTTAACCCTTACCCACCAAACAGCACCACTTCTGCTGGGGAACATTAACAAAACTGTTCAGCTCACATAGTAGAAAATACATTTAACCTAGAAATAATGAGCACAGTCAACACAGTAGTACCCCAGTAAGCATGTGCTTATTCCTTCATGGCGGATCACCAAAGATTTTTTTAATCAAGGCTGCAGAGTTAAAATTATTTAAAATGACACTTGAAATTACTTTTTTTTTTATGTTACACCTTATGAGATTTTATTGATTTGGTTCATATGTACGTTAAAGGAAACCTGTACTGAGAGAAATAGGTGAACTATCATAGGAAATGCCTTAAGAAAATAGGTGCTTGGCTGTCTTGTGAGCCCAGTGATAGCTGATATTCCCCTGAGCCCATGTTCACATTGGGCCGATTTGAGATGTCAAATTACATGCCACATCGAAGCCTATTACCGTCAATGGCATCATTTTTGAATTCACAATAATAGTTTCTGCACTACTTTTTGACGACTTCAGGTTCGATTTCAATAGACATCTGTGCATGAACCTGCACAGATGTCTGTCAAATCGCCCCCGAAGTCGGACTGAAATGCCGGTTTGAAAATGATTTCAAACCCACCCTCAGTGTGCACGTGGGCTCACTTATTGGCTACCTGGATATTTCTAGTTGGTGTGGGAAAAAAAACACATATATCAAGCACTTAGCATTTGGAAGAGAGATCAGCAATGGCAACTTCTGTATTTCACTCAGTACAGTGCTTTTTCGAAGAATTTAAGGTCCTTTTTTAAAAGTTGTCAAACAGCATACACAGCTCAGTTTTTCAGCTTTTAACGTTTGATGCAGTTTTGGGGACTCGTGTTGAAAGTGTACATATTTCTTTTGACATTTAATGCTCAGTAATTGCTGCACACGGTTCTGATCCTTCTCTTAAATGTGAGATCAAAAAGTACAGCTTTCTGCCTGCCATTGCTTAACTCACTGATTTAAAAAAAAAAAAGTCTTTTTTTTTTTTTTTTTTTTTAAATGTTTTAGTCCAACATATGCACCTATTCCTAGAGTGGAATCGGACAATATCCATTAGGGAGCGTCAATGCAGTTTGAGTTTAAGCAGAACTCTAGGCAAAAATCCTGCTACTTAGTGGTTTATAGAGTACAGAGACCATAAGTTTATCTAGGGCAGGAACTGATGAAAGTACTTCTAATATCCCCATAATACGCACACACACACTGTTCATTTTAGTAAGGAATTGATTAACCTATCGGTATATTTTTAAAAGAAGGGGGCCTGATACCCGAGGAAATCCTCAACAACACAAGGAGAGCATACAAACTTCATAGTTTTCGATACAGGGTTTCCATAGTGGGATTTAAAGTTGCACTTAAGGCAAGTATAAAAGGCACATTATTGCAGTTCTTTGTTCATTATACATCATTAACTTTTTTATTTCAATCAATGCAACCTTTTACCATCTGCAGTGGCCTCTTACAGCCCTCATACAGCAGAGTTTAGACTGGCAGAGGGAGAAGCAGCAAAATCTGCCAATCAGTTGTGCTCCAGTGCTAAAATGCTAACAAGACGCATTCTGATAGGAGCAGAGTGATAGAGAAAAGAGCTCATTGGTCTGCTGCTTATCTTTTCACTTTCCAGTCACATGCTGGGGGTGGGACAAGACCTGTAGGTCTTTCTTGTCGGTACGCTCCCTCCTCTACTGCATCTGTTGAAAAATCCATGATTGTCATCCAAGTTGGACTTCAAACATGTCTGCCTTTGTCCATCTCCATTAGATAAGACTGATGCGATTAGTAATTTACACAAGAAATTGATTTGCCCCCAGTTCAACTCACAAAAAGTGACAAATACACTGGATCTACCGTAAGATTATCGGGTATTTCTGTACTTTCGAAGAAGGTTCTTAGTGTGAAAAATAATGCAGTCACATTCTCTAAGGCCTGGTAAGATCCAATATACAGTATTGCATATTTTTCCTGTTTAGTTATGCTTAAAGAGGAAGTAAAGCTTCCTCCGACGCTGCATCTATCCTGGAGTGACTTCCGGGTATCGTGGCTCCGACCAGTCACGTCACTCTCACACATGTGCGCTGGTGGCGCCACTAACAGCATGATCGCTATTAGAAACGGCACGCTCAGTACACCTGCGTGCCGCTATTTCTGCAAATATCTCCTAAACCTTTTAGGTTTGGGAGATATTTCTTGCACCTACAGGTAAGCCTTAATATAGGCTTTCCTGTAGGTTAAAGTGGTTGTAATGGGTTTACAACCACTTTTAAACTCTAGCAGAGAAAAATCGGGTTTCCAATCTTGCCAGACAGGACTGTACTAATCTCAGGACTGGATGAACAGAGATACATGTCCGTTGGCAGGTTAATCTGCTTCTATAAATGGATTTCTTTTGTGTATTTAGCGTTTTGCCTGGCGTTTCGATGGTAGTTATGTCAATGGCCTGATGTCACTTGTCCTGTGATATCAGTGAACCCTTGCTGGAGCAAAATGAGAATTTAATAATAATATTTAGCAGGAAAGAGTGGGAAATATGGGGCTACGCTCTAATGTGTTTTTGTTTTTGTTTTTTAAAGGCAATTCGATTTTTCACTTTGCAGTGGAATTTTCTCTTTGCTTAGTGAATGTGGTCAAAATTCACTTTGCAAATACCTAATCAAGTGCAAGGAAAATGAAAAGAATATTTGTGCTTGTACATGATTGGATGATGGCTAAGAGAAAATTCCCTTGCAAAGTGCACAGCCTAATTGGTTTTAGATATGCACCCCATAGTCCTGATGTAAACAGACCAAATGGCATGGGGATGTGCAAACATATAGAGCAGCAGTATTTAAAATCCGCCACCTATATCAATTAAACTCTCCTCCACTGTAATACATTGTGGATCTTTATGCAGAGTGTGCATATCATGTAAAAAAATAAATAAAATCCTAAGCCAATGTTTATGGACTCCTCTAACGAGACATTCCTGGTCTAATGACTTGGGCTCTAACAGCTGCCATGGTAATGCAGAAAAGGTTGAATATTATTGATCTGAAATTTTATTTATCTATCCACTAGTCAGAATAATTACTCCTACGATGTTCTAATCCGGTACTTCATGTGCCCTGCTGCGGGAAGATGTAATTAAGAGGTTTAGATTTTTTTAAGCTTTATAATGTGCTAATTATAATTGGTGAAAAAGGAAGACTTTGTTCATTTTATAGCAGTTCACGTACATTATTGGTCTTCTGTGTAGTTGGACACATAACAAACTCTTTGAAATTAGTGAAAGCAGTATTAGCGAAGGTTGAATTGGTAGCCATGAATATTGTTTTAGAAACTAGGTTTTCTGGTCTTTTAAGAAAGAACATCACTCGAATATAAAACAGGTCTGATATTTCAGGGTAGATGTGTTGAGATCTCTAAATATAACCAGTTTTGTTTATTTAAAGACAATTATACAGATCTGATCTTCTAAGCGCATGTGCCCACCTTGCACCCAGGGCTTTTTCTCAGCAGAAATGTGTCAGGACTCCATTCTGCCATCTCTGGCTCTCGCCCCTCGGGCTCCCTGCTCACCACTGTCACGTGTAAACATGGAAGCCTTCTGCGTTTAAGGACCGGTTTCTTCTCAACGGCTCTCACAGATTCCTGCCTGCGCTGCACACTGCAAGGACAAGGTAGATGCAAGTGCGGCATGGGATTACGTGTTAAGGTGCTCTGTGATCCCCATCTGTGCCTAGGCGCACATATGCCGACCAATGATCTCCTTGCAAGTGAGAGAGAGAGGTGGATCTACCTACACAGCCGGGAGTTACTGGAGCCGGGCTGGGTAGGTGAAATGCGAGGAAGCTTTGGTAGTTGGTTGGGGGTGTGGGGATAGAGAATGAGGGCTGTGCATTGAGGTGTGGGGGATGGGTGAGAGTGATGCAGAGATCAGAGCTGAGGAGGGATTTAAGTGAGATGTGGACAGCCTGTGAAAGAGAGCTGAACCCAGCACCCTGTGCCTAGCGCACCCCTAAACTCTGCACTCTGTATGTAGCACCGTCCTCAACTCTGTACACAGCGCACCCCTGAATGCTGCACATAAAGCACTCCTGGTATTAGTTGCTAAGATCCTCCCACTGTTAGTACAGTTTGGCCACACCCACAATTCAATGTGGTTTAGCGCGGGGGGGGGGGAAGTGTTTGAGTTCCTGCACCTATTCTCTGAGAGAAAAAGCCCTGGATAGATTTATATAGCCTTACAGATATAACCGGCCCTTTGAGGGGAACCATAATGCGGCCCATGATGAAATTGAGTTTGACATGCCTCTCCTAAGGCAACTGGTCTTGATCGTTTTTGCTCACCCTTTTTTAAAGGCAAAGTCCACTTTTAGCAAAAAAATGCCTATGCAGGTAGGGGGAGTCTGTAGATAAAAACTATGTAGTTTTGACAAGAGTTGAATAATACCTTTACTGTTGGTGTAGGCCATTTATATACATCCTGAAGCCTGACTGAAAAACTCCCAGAGATTGTATCATACCATCTTGCCTTGTTAGGCATTGCTAAGACACTCCCAGCTGTTACTGTTCATTTCCACCATCACAGGAGCGAGCTCTTATACGCTGAGCTTAGACATACTGCGACTGGGGAGCGAATGCATATGTAAAGGCTGAGAAAAATGTCACTCCTGTGATGGTGGAGGTGAACAGTAAGAGCTAGGTCTCTTTTAGTAATGTCCCAGCAACAAGGCAGGACGGGATGATGCCATTTTCAGTCAGGCTTCAGGAGGTACATACAGTATCTCACAAAAGTGAGTACACCCCCTCACATTTTTGTAAATATTTTATTATATCTTTTCATGTGACAACACTGAAGAAATGACACTTTGCTACAATGTAAAGTAGTGAGTGTACAGCTTCTATAACAGTGTAAATGTGCTGGCAACAAAAGTGAGTACACCCCTAAGTGAAAATGTCCAAATTGGGCCCAAAGTGTCTATTTTGTCATTATTTTCCAGCACTGCCTTAACCCTCTTTGGCATTCACAGGTTGCCACTGGAGTCCTCTTCCACTCCTCCATGATGACATTGCAGAGCTGGTGGATGTTAAAAACCTTGCGCTCCTCCACCTTCCAATTTGATGATGCCCCACAGATGCTCAATAGGGTTTAGGTCTGGAGACATGCTTGGCCAGTCCATCACCTTTACCCTCAGCTTCTTTAGCAAGGCAGTAGTCACCTTGGAGGTGTGTTTGAGGTCGTTATGTTGGAATACTGCCCTGCGGCCCAGTCCCCGAAGGGAGGGGATCATGGTCTGCTTCAGTATGTCACAGTACATGTTGGCATTCATGGTTCCCTCAATGAACTGTAGCTTTCCAGTGCCGGCTCATGCAGCCCCAGACCATGACACTCCCACCACCATGCTTGACTGTAGGCAAGACACACTTGTCTTTGTACTCCTCACCTGGTTGCCGCCACACACACTTGACACCATCTGAACCCAATAAGTTTATCTTGGTCTCATCAGACCACAGGACATGTTTCCAGTAATCCATGCCCTTGGTCTACTTGTCTTCAGCAAATTGTTTGCAGGCTTTCTTGTGCATCTTCTTTAGAAGAGGCTTCCTTCTGGGACGACAGCCATGCAGACCAATTTGATGCAATGTGCGGTGTATGGTCCGTCCATGGCGAGTCTTGTTCTGAGTGGAACCTGTTCTGTTAACCTGCTGTATGCTTTTGGCCACCATGCTGCAGCTCAGTTTCAGGGTCTTGGAAATCTTCCAATAGCCTAGGCCATCTTTATGTAGAGCAACAATTCTTTTTTTCAGATCCTCAGAGTTCTTTGCCATGAGGTGCCATGTTGAACTTCCAGTGACCAGTATGAGAGAGTGAGAGCGATAACACCAAATTTAACACACCTGCTTACCATTCACACCTGAGACCTTGTAACACTAACGAGTCACATGACACCGGGGAGGGAAAATGGCTAATTGGGCCCAATTTAGACATTTTCACTTAGGGGTGTACTCACTTTCTTGAGATGCTGTATATAGCCAACACCTATAGCAAGGATGTTATTCAACCTCGCTAAAAGCTGAGTGGCTTTTATTTTATCTACAGGCACCCCTTACTTGCATAGGCATTTTTTTATGGTAAAGGTGAACTATGCCTTTAAGCTTATTGAGTTTGGTTAGGAGAAATGTTGTCTGTGTTCGCCTCCACAGTTTATAGTCGTAACATGTTTAAGAAAAGTATGGGTTACACAGGTCCTTTTTTATGTTTTTACTTATGTGGAGGACTCTAATGGGAGAGGGGGATTTAAAGTATATCTAAACAAAACGTAACACATTGCAGCGTAACAGCGTGGTGGCTGCATTAGGTTTTTTTTTTTCCTTTTTTTTTTCCCACCTGGTGATCTTGCCAGGGGGGGGGTGGATTTACTAAAACTGGAGAGTGCAAAATCTGGTGCAGCAGTGTATGGTAGCCAATCAGCTTGTAACTTCAACTTTTATTTTATTAAAAAAAAATAAAAAAATCTGGAAGCTGATTGATCTATGCTGCACCAGATATGGCACTCTCTAGTTTTAGTAAATCAACCCCACTCTGTCCCAGGCTGACAACACTCACTCACTATCTATGAAGGAGCAGCTGTCACTCCATGAAGCTTTTTAAGAAATACCTCCCCACTTCTCATAGAGGTATTATTAAGTTGTCTGGTTAAAGTGAGCTTTTTTGCATAAAAAAAAAAAAAGTTATTGTGTTTTAATATCCTCTGTACATGGGGTTGATTTACCTCTTCGACTGCCCCATGCAGATATACTGTGGCAGGGCGGCCGCTTTGCGCAATATCAAGTACTGGGTATGTGATCTGGCACATCTGGGGTGCGCACGCCCTCCGCCGGCGACCGTTTGGGAGATAGGCAGAATGGTGTTAAATGGTGTAAAGGAGGCAGATTACCGTTCTGTGACAAGGGAAGGCAGAGATCTTGTGTTTCTGCTAAGAAGTAACATGGATCTCTGTCTTCCCACAGTGCAACCGCCCCCCACACAGAAAGCACTCTCAGGGAAACAGTTAACCCCTCGATTGCCCCTGATGTTGACCCCTTCCCTGCCAGTGTCATTAGTACATTTGCGGTGCATAGTTTTATCACTGACCACTGTATTGGTGTCACTGGTCCCCAAAAAGTGTCAATTGGCCGATTTTGTCCGCCGCAATAGCACAGTCCCACTATAAGTCGCTGTTCGCTGCCATTACTAGTAGAATATTTTTTATGAAAAAAATTACAACTATCCCATAGTTTGTAGACTCTATAACTTTTGTGCAAACCAATCAATATACGCTTATTTGGATTTTTTTACCAAAAATATGTAGCAGAACATATATTGGCCTAAATTGATGAAGAAATTTTTTTTTTTTTTTTTTACATTTTCTTTTTTATTGGGTACGTTTTATAGCCAAAAGTGAAATATAGAGATTTTTTTGTTTATAGCGCAAAAAAATAAAAACCGCAGAGGTGATCAAATACCACTAAAATAAAGTTCTATTTGTGGGGAAAAAAGGCAAACATTTTATTTGGGTACAACATTGCATGTCCGCGCAATTGTCAGTTAAAGTAACGTAGTGCCATATCGCAAAAACTGGCCAGGTCATGACTGGGGGTAAACCATCTGGAGCTTAAGTGGTTAAAGGATTTATGTGCATTCAAGCCTGTGCTCCATTTAGTACCCAATCATTTAGAGGAAATCAAAATTAAATATAATATTGTGCTGACTTTGGTTGTTAAAAGTAAACCCAAGAAGGGTGCAAATTTATTTATTTAGATAATGTTTTCCAAGTATTTGGAACCCTAAGGCCCCTTTCACACCGGGGCGTTTTTCATGCGGTGCAGCGCTAAAAATAGCGCCTGTTCACCGCATGAAAAAATCCGGCCTGCTGGGCTCTGTGGTTTAATTTGCTAGCCCCCTAGTCACTGTTCTCTTGTAGGTTTATAAGGGTGTGTTGGTCGACCAAATAGCATTGGGGGGTAACCAGACATGTCAACACTTCTGGAAGTGTTGGATATTAAAACAATTTTTATCTAGGATCACAGACAATGATGAAAACTTGATACAAGAACTAAACCTTCCATACTTGCATACAATACACACACAAATGAGGGGCATACATACAGATCATAGGGCCCCATAGCAAAACTGATGGGGGCTCTAGTGACATCTATCTGTGGCACCGGACAGTGCTAACTGTGACAATTTAGTCACTGATCTTTAAAGGAGTTGTAAAGGCAGAAGGTTTTTTTATCCTAATGCATTCAAAGCCCTCCTATTGCTACAGCCAGCAATTGCAAAAAAAGGTAGTCTGCAAGTCTGTAAAAAAAACTGAATAGCTACAACATATATGTAGTTATTTCTTTTTAACTCTAATATAAACTTCTTTTAACTCTTGCTATTTTTCAGAACTACAAACCTCAGCTATCGTTGAGGTTTTAGTGGAGGAGCCTAAGGAATACTGTTGGGCATGTGGTGTTCCTTTTAGAATGGTTGGGCTGTAGTAGATATCTGGAGGACAATAAATCCACACAAAACCGATAAGGCAAGGGGGATCTTTCACTATCATGATGATCCCGATGAGACTGCTCTGCAGACTTGGTCAAGATAGTTGATTCTCCTTTATAAAAACCTTTACTGTATACAGTTCACAAACACCATTCCATAATTTAAAATTCTTTTGAAAATATGCATTTCTGCTCTTCCCATGCTTGTAAGCGAGTTGTGCTCGAACGGTTCAGGCATGAGTGCTGTCCTCCTTCTGATCCCCACACATGCGCATTGTACTCTCTGCTGATCAGATGAGCTCAGCAGCTGCGACGGGAGGGTGAGCGCTGTAGGTGCTGTTGTAATCTGTGGCAACAATAAATAGTGCTGCCCATGTGTGGGGTTTAGGACAGCACCCACTCTTGTACCACTAGGGGCATTCTTACTGATCCTTGAGAAGAGGACAGGATGGAGCTGTGACAGCTATCAGAAGCAGTTGGGGCAGGCTTTGCTCAATGTACAATTGGCTTATATTATCCCTTTATATTATCCCTTTAATATACCTCAACAGCTTTTTTTTAATAAAGCCCCCTCCAACCCCCAGATCTTATGAGGTGCTTGGGCTGTTATGGGTATAGTTATGGCACTGTTTATAGTTTTATGAGAATGCATATCTGTGCAAGGATTTGACCATGTCCCATTCTCAGTAAAAAGTTAATATCTAGTGTTTTATGGGTCAGCAGTTTATCAATGAAGCTAATTCTAGCAATTTACAATCTATACTGATTTAACTGTAACAGACAAGCCTAATGCTGGCTATCAAAGTTGCCCAATCAATATTCACATTCTATGGTTAGTTTGAGTCGCATCATGGATCTCTGCAACGTGATGAATGTTTTAGTGATATCACTTGGTCTAAGTTAATTAAGCATACATCCTTTCCAAAACAAAAGGACTGACTTTGCAGTTTACTAAACTATTCTTATTGCTTAGCTATACAACTACAATCATCGTTGGGCATTTTCAAGGTTCCCACAAGTTTTATATGTCTGCCTCTTACCTGTAAATAATACATGCGCTGTTCCTGCATGTGTCGCAGTTTGCGGTGTCTTGTCCAGTTCGATACGAAAGCCTAAAATATTGAAAATAAAGCGACTTGCATTAAACTTCTAATCAATCTTCAGTGTCGCACACCTTTCATACAAGAGCATATTTAACCAAATTATTGCCACTAAGCATTACATTCAACCTTATAGAATGAGATGTCCTAATTTGGATCTTTAGATATTGTACGGTGGTTGAATGTGTGGGCACCATTGAACATTTTTATTTTCGATGAATTCTTGTTACCATGTGATTTTACATTAACCAGCTGTACATGTTGATGAAGGAGAGGGATGGAGATGTTTTTGGGGCCAGTTTTATGATGTAAATGACAATAAAATTCTTTATTCCATAAAGAATGATCAGCTGGGAACCTAATTGATGTGGCCATGTCCAAACCTGTAGCATTCCTAGTCGTGTCTTCTAAACAGATTCAAAAACATAATGCAGACGCAGGTTATTTTTTATTTTTTTTGCCCGGAATTCTACTTAAGGAATATGTCAGCCCAAAATTCATATTCCTGATATGTGCCTGCTGTACCATGTACTTTAATGAAAATGTTCTCTTTGTAATGTATCTCTATAGCTTTGTGTGAAATACCTGCGATCCTGCCAGTCGCTCTGCTTTCATATTGCAAACTGACCACACTAGGTAGGATAGTACAGGGTGGTCAGTTATTTAACTGTTCTGAGAACTCAGCCTGCTCTCCTCCATTGATTAAACTTGTGCTGGCATGCCCCCCCCTCCCCCTCCCTGCACAGCCATTCACTGGAAAGATTAGAGTGCTGCTGTTTCTCCTCCCTTAGCTCTATCTGATCCTTATGCAGCTGAAAACAGATGGTATGTGATCACTTACCCTATATACTCGCGTATAAGCCAAGTTTTTCAGCACATTTTTTTGTGCTGAAAGTGCCCCCCTCGGCTTATACTCGAGTCAAGCACTTTTCTGCAGCAGAAAATGAAATTTTCTGACCCGACTTTGGGGCCCTGCATCTCGGGGCCACTTGGTGCTAGGAACCCCAAATTTGGTATGCCAACCTAGTGGAATCTGCACTACAACATATCCATTTGGGGTTTCTAGCACTAAGTGTCCCTGAGATACGGGGCCCTAAAGTCAGTTTGAAAAATGTCATTCTCTGCTGCAGAAAAGGGCTTGACATTTTCCATATTTCGGGGCCACTTGGTGCTAGGAACCCAGTCGAACTAGCAATACAACATATCCAAATTTGGGGTTCCTAGCACCAAGTGGCCCTGAGATACAGGGCCCCAAAGTCGGTCAACTGTGTCCATCTGCAGCAATGTCATTTCGGGACCCTTTGGCTGCAGCTAGGGGGCATCTAGGAACCCTTAACTACCAAGTTTGAAGTTTTGGGGACCTATGGCTGAAAATGGGCATAGTGAGGCATGCAAATGGGCACAGTGAGGCTGCAAATGGGCATTGTTGACCCTCTTTTACACTTACAGTAGCTGCGCATTTATCACCCTAGGCTTATACTTGAGTTAATACGTTTTCCCATTTTTTTGTGGTAAAATTAGGTGCCTCGGCTTATATTCGGGTCGGCTTATACTTGAGTATATACAGTATAAAAAAAAATTACAAATACTTTATTTCCCCTTTTTTGTATGTATACACAAATATTTTGCTTTAAATTCCCTTTATAAATTAAATGTATTGTTTTACAAGGCGAGGTAACCTATACGATTTTTCTTGCAGTCCTATCTTAATCCTACCTATGCATAGGGACTGTCATAAGCTTTTTTTTTTTTTTCTTACTTTCTTGCTCCACCTCCATCTAGCTGCTGTGAAAACTTTGTGCAAAACTTCTGTTTCAAAGTCTGCCTGTTAAGTACCTGGATACAATGTCATTATTCCTCTTTCCTGATGGGCTTAATTTTTTTTTTTTCTGTTGGCTCTTGCTTTTTTACTTTACTATACGAAGTATGCGGATCATAAAAAGTCAGGCTTGGCATTGAAGTCCTTCTCTGCATAGTTGTCCTAAGTTAGTGATTTAAAGTACTGAAACAAGAGGGTCCGCATGGCAGCCACTTTGTTTTTTTTTTTGTTTTTGTTTGTTTTTTAGAAGGGGAGGCTAACAATGACAACTCCCTTGTTTCTTTTATGACAAGTTTTCACTTTAGTAGCACAGGAGTGGAATGTAAGCTATACATTTTATATTTGAATGATTTTAGCATCCATTAATGGAACTCACGAAATCCAGACAACTATAAATCTCCTTTGAAAAAAGTCTACCAATATGGGTAACATTAGATGTACCTTTTTCCGTGCAGTAGTTGTGTGCCCACATCAGGTGAGCATAGGAAAAGAATGAGTATTGCTCTTTCCCCACATACGTGTGACGGAGAACAATCATTTTCCAAAATCACATTTCGGGCTAACGCTCGGCTAATATTACCTGACGTTTTCAAATTTGATAACTCTTGGTATTGTGTAACTATATTGATCTTTTGATGTAGCCCATTGGCATCAGGGAATAGCGTAATAGCTTGAAGGGGAAATGAAGAACGGGTCAGTGTTTAGTGACCCAAAACGCAGCTCTGAGATTCCCCATTCTAGTGTTCCACAGACTTTGTTTGCCTTTGAAGCAGGTGCAGCGTTCACTTCTGAAGGCCTTTTCATCTTTTTGTACTACAAAATGCCTTTGGAGTGGTTCCTCCTCTAGGTGAGCACGGGGCAATGTATGCAGTAGGGTGATAACTGTGCAGATGCTGCAGGATAAGCAGAAAGATTGGGTCTTTGTTCTTCTTCCAGTATATACATATTGAAAGGGACAAGAATGATCGCACAACTTCTTATCCATGTCCCACGGTTCTCTAAGTCCTCACTGTGCTAAATGAACAGGCTTGTAAAATTTCTAAGACTGGTACAAAGTCGGCTGCCATTTACCTGTCCACTTATGACCCAATACACAATTAGCAGTGGACTCTATAAAGCAAAACGCACACCCAGGCAGTGTAGTTAATAAAGAATTTTGATTAAAATAAAAGCTTTTTAAGGTTTCTAGTAAAGTTTTTTTTTTTTTTTTTTTTTTTTTTTTGATCTAAAGTAAATGCAAACTCTAAATGTATGAAATTTCGTTTGCAAAAGCACTTTTGTATCATAAATAAATATCACTTTATCTTAATAAAATATTGTTTTCTCATTTTTGTATCCTTTGTTGCACCACAGCGTTGTTAAACTTCTGCAGCCTCTTTCCAGCTGTTCCCTGTCTACATGCCCTCCAGCAATAGCTGCATTGCATTTTTCATTGCAGTCTTTTTCGTAATGACAACAGTGAACCATGCCTGCATAATGTGTGTTAAAATGAGCACTTGTGGTCTCCATTGGAAGCCAGTGTGACTGGTTGCTTTCAATTGGGGGACAGGAATACAGCATTGTTGCTCTATAACAGGAAGTACCTACACACAGACCTCCATGGCAGTATGACCAAGCATTGTTTTAATTAAATCTGCAGATTCAATAATATTAAACATTTTAAGCTTTGGATGCGATTTTAGTGGTTGGATTTGCAAATACTATACAATATATAGGGCTTAATATACTAAAACTGGAGAGTGCAAAATCTGGTGCAACTATACATGGTAGGCAATCCACTTCTAACTTCAGCTTGTTCAATTCGGCTGAGAAAAAAAAAAACTGGAAGCTGATTGGTTTCTCTGCAGAGCTGCACCAAATTTTGCACACTCCAGTTTTAGTATATTAACCCCTATATACTGTATAGTATTTGCAAATCCGACCACTAAAATGGCATTCAAGCTTAACATTTTTTAATATTTTTAAATCTGCAGATTTAATTAAAACAATGCTTGGTCATACTGCCATGGAGGTCTGTGTGTAGGTACTTCCTGTTATAGAGCAACAATGCTGTATTCCTGTCCCCCAATTGAAAGCAACCAGTCACTCTGGCTTCCAATGGAGACCACAAGTGCTCATTTTAACACACATTATGCAGGCATGGTTCACTGTTGTCATTACAAAAAAGGAAGACTGCCCTGAAAAATGCAATGCAGCCATTGCTGGAGAGCATGTGGACAGGGAACAGCTGGTAAATTAACCCCTATATATACTGTATAATATTTGCAAATCCAACTACTAAAATCGCATCTAAGCTTAAAAATTTTATTTTTTTAAAAATCTGCAGATCAATTTTCCTTTTATTTAAAGTGTTAGTAGGAGCCAGCCTATGCCTTCCCAGAATTGCATCTTTATTACCCACGCAAAAGTAACAGGAATGGACAGCTCCAAATAGTTAAAGCGGGGCTCCACTGCCTCTGACGTTTTTTTTTAAGTGAAATTTCTAAACAAATTACTTTGGACATGTGTTACTTACATGTCCCGTTTTTAGAAGGTTTCCCATTGTTTTTTTTTCTTGAAAGAACGCTTTATAAACTTAGCCATCATTTTCTTCTTGCCTGTGGGCATGTGAAGCCCACAAGCATTCTCTTCCGGGATCTAGTGACGTGCATCTCCCAGAATGCAACGCCCGTTCTAGGTAAGATCTCGCGCATGCGCAGTAATATTACCATAGGAGCGCCGTCAGCAGCTCCTGTTGCCATCACAATGGGCAGCATCGTCGTAAGTCCCGCCCCGTTGTGATGGCAGAGTGTACAATCGTCGAGGAGAGAGCATGGCGGTTTTTGAAACGCTCCCCGAACGTGACTGTCGTAATGACGTCACTTTCGGTTTCTAAATCTCGAGATAACTCGGGCCAGGCTGCCGCACTGACTCCTGGGAACTATGACACAAGCTCCCAGGAGACAGTGCGGATAGGGGATATTGTGAAATAGCCGCAATATCCCCGCCCATATCCAAGATCACAAACGCAGGAAGTGCAGCATGTCAGCAGAGAAAAAAAATAAGGTACTGTAAAAAAAATAAAATAAAAAAACTACAGTTTTGGATAGCTAAAAGCTAGTATATACATTTTACATTATATGTTTAAATTGGGTGGAGCTCCGCTTTAAGGCTGGCCATTGATGAGTTATTTTATTTCTGATTGAACGGAAAAAAAAAGGCAATTCCCCCTTCCACACATTTGAGGTGGATAGGGGGAATCCTCCCCGCTGCGCTATTGTATTCTGACAGCGGGGAGACCTCCCTGTCACCAGAATACACTGACCAGTGTCGCCGGCTATAGACTGAGTGGTAAAAATCCAACATGGCGGTTGTACAGAAGTTGATTGGTAGAACTTATATGCATTGAAATTCATCCTGTCCCTGTTTAACAGGATGAATTTTCGATCTATATATGGGCAGCCTATAGTGTATCTGTAGCCCAATTTTTATATATTTTTTGGGTTTATAATAAAAGTGGGTGACAGAAACAATTGAGTATTGTGCGTGATACTTTATTTGCACTAACATACAATTTTTCCAAAACCAGTTTTCGGGGAGCACCCCGGAAGGGTGGGGAAAGATTAGAACTCAGGTTTTGCTGCCATGGGAGGCTTGGATGTTGAACATTCTATAATTTCCTGTCTGGTAAAGAGGTTGTCCCCAAGACAAGAGGGGGGTCTCTCCAGCAGACTGCAACCGAGACAGAAGTAACATTTTTTTTTTTTTTTTTTTGCTTTTTTTTTTTAAAAGTCATACTAAACAACAATATTCTCTAAACATATTCTCTACACATCAACTACTCAATGGCCCTGTAATCAGTTTTTCATAAGTTTCGTTGCTCATAGAGGCTGCTACAAGGTGGCAGTAAGAAACTATTCTTCCCCCTTTCTGTTTGTTTGGAACAGGTAGTGCAAGTTGGTTGCAGTCGTATCCACTGCTCTATGCACACGACCAAACCCCAGATAGGAGCAAGCAAGCGATACAGTGGGACACTTCCCTATTCTATCTTAAAATAAATTTTAAAAGGTTTTGGCTAGAGATGCATTTTAATGTCTTTTGGATTATTATTTTTTTTCTGATGCAGACTTAGGAAAATTGTCTTAATAATTATTATTTTTCCACGTGTACCTTTTTGAATCATTGGGCCTTCACAAACAGTAGTATTGTCTGTTTTTCAATTATGTGAAAGGTCATTCCACTCCAGGTCTCTTTTTAGTTTATAGAGAGTTGCTAATTGGGTTCCATTTACCACTTGATTATTATGTATTATAAGGTATGCGATTGAGATATCTTTCCATCTCTACCCTCCCAGTGAACTTCAGTAAATTAAAATTAACCTGCAACATTCTGTGATTATCCCTCTACTACATTGTGCTGGTTGAGATCACAAATGTATTTTTTACAGCAAGGGATTTCTTTTTAGAAATTGCTCTGGGATAATGTTACAGTATGTGTTTGAGTTAGGATGCAATGAACATTTTCATTGAGTTGCTGTCTGGGGAGGGAAGACAAGAAAATTTAAAATAAATAAATAAAACCAAGACATTTACATTTTCTTCAACTGTGTGCGTTGTTGCCTTTAAATTGCAAATACCCAGATGCCGATAATGTATGACAGTCCATGGTGACTGGAATACGTAAGTGCTTTGTGCTTGCCATCCGTCCTCAGATGCTGACAGGAGAACAGCAGCCGGTTTGGACAAGGGCACCCTGGGTAAAGCACGAGAACAAACAGCCTGCTTTATTTCCCAGTGATGGATTCATTTGTCTGAGATCCAGCCTCTACCCTGCTCTCCGTTGCTTCCCCACATTTGTTTGCTGTGACATCTATTAGAAGTATGACTGGGTCAAGGTTACATGAGAGGTGCAAGCTGCCTACCTTTCCTGAGACTACAGTTCAGTGACATTAGATGGAGTATAGACTTGCTTATAGGGGAATGAATTTCATATCTGTATTTTTAGTAAAGACGTACAGGTTTGATGCATACAAGAGAAAATTCTAGTGAAAATACTTGTAAATCATATTGCAGCTTTAGTAAGCAAAAGACCCTTGCCATTCAGCTTTTCATATTGCTAGAATTATAGAGACCTTGTTTACTGCAGATTCCTGCCCACTTTTGTGCTGTGAATATTTGGCAGAGGCTTTTTCAGCACAGCTGTGTTTTTTTTTACCGCAAAATGAGGGCCAAGTGGGAAATAGCGCACGTTTGCTCTCTGAGTTGCTTCAGATATTAATGTTCCAGCACCCCTCTACGTTAATCAGTTTTTGCAGTTATCCTCTCTGATGAATGCAGAAATAATACACAAAAGGGTTAACTTTGGTTTGTTAGTAATTCTGATCATGAAGAGCTCAATGCATTGCTTTGACAAAGAACGAGCCATATACAGTAGTGATGATTGAAGCTCTACATAAATTACATTTTGTTTTAGTCACCCTGCTCTGCTCGCTTTCCTTTTAGCAGCCAGTGCAGGAAGTCCAAAGGAGGGTTCAGTCCTTGGAGTTAAGCTTTTAAGTTCCAAATGGAGCATAGGTTTACTTTTTAAGGTAGAACTAAAAACTTTATTTTTTTTCCATTTTGGATAGAGCACCCCTGTCCATTCCCCCCCCCCCCATTTTTCTTCACTTCCTGCCCCACAGCCAAACAGGAAGTAAGAGGAAATCCCAGCAAATTAAGGAAATTCCTTGGGGAGCCACAGGTCACAAGAACTAGTGTCCCCATTGGAAGATTTCCCCTCTATTACTTTTCTGGGGACAACCCAAAGTTTTCTTTTACTTTCACTTTCAATGATAATGGGAAACAGGATAATTAGAGAGGGTGAAGCTCCTTAACAGGGGGGGGGGGGCACAGACAGCAATAAAAACAGGCGTTCTAATCCCTCTTCACTGTATCCGATACTAAAACAAGTTTTGCCTTTAATTATAATTTAAGGTGAACCTTTTATGTCCAGCTACTGTAACATTTCTGGTTTGTGCACAGTTCCTGTGCGTCTGGGCAGGGCGTTATATTCTAGACCCGGGTTGTAAATAGTGCCGTGGCTCTAAACCATTATTAGGTCACACTACGCTAAGCCCTGATTTTTC
Source organism: Lithobates sylvaticus (assembly GCA_028564925.1). NCBI lineage: Eukaryota > Metazoa > Chordata > Amphibia > Anura > Ranidae > Lithobates > Lithobates sylvaticus. Next base: position 37,395,889 of record CM053036.1, on the reverse strand, counting down.
ATTCTGCTGCTAAATGCAAAGGCATCTACTGACCCACTTTGTTGAACATGACAGACTCGCATTAAATCTTTTAGAAAAATGTATGTACATAAAAACCATTAACATATACATGGTCTTCCAAAAGTCTAGATCCATGGTCATCAAATTACTAGAAGTCATCATTTCTATCCATATAAAGTGCACCTGATTAAGGAAATGCATGGTGGTGACATGGAGTAATGTGAGTGGTTTTGAAAACAGCAGGAATCAATGAGCTGACATCACCACTCTTCCTCTGTACATTATCAATATACAAAAAAATAAACATACAAGGTTTTTTGTGAATTATAGTGGTGCGGATTGAGGAAAAAAAATCTTCTTTAGCTTGTTTAATTAAAGTGATTGTAAACGATCACCGTGTAAAACAACCCATTCTGTTTAAAATAAAAATGAAAGGCAAAACATTTTTGTATAGATTATAAAAAATTCTAAATGCCTTTTTTCCCTATTTTTATAAATGATCACATTCCCTGTGTTCTCAGCTGCATAAAAGCTGGAGGGAGGAGAAGCAGCAGAACACTGAGCTTTCCAGTGAATGGCTATGCAGCGGGAGGGGTGGGGGGGCTGGGGGGTTGGTGTTGGGACAAGTCAGATCATTGGAGGAGAGCAGGCTAAGTTCCCACCATAGCTAGATTACTGTCCACGCTGTGCTCTCCTGCTTAGTGTGTGGTCAATTTTTAATGGGAAAGCACAAGGACGGGCAGCAACACCAGGGATTTAACATAAAGGAAGCAATACAAAGAGAACAGGATACTTTCTCATACAAGTACATGGTACAGCAGGCACATATCAGGAATATGAAGTGTTTGAATAACAAACGCAATTAAGCTTTGAAAATTAGAGAATCTTATTGGTTGCCATGCGCAACTGCTCCAGATTCTGTCTGCTCCAATTTAGAAAATTTCCCCTCAAGTTTTTTTCTGGATTCCCTCTAAAGTTACTCGTTGCCTAGCTGTTTTCTGTCTTCAATACGTTAGTCTTCTTAGATCAGTGGTGGTCTGAGAGCAGTGGCGGGACCCGTTCTTGGTGCAGGAGGCCTCAAGTGTGGCCCGTGACATCAGTACAGTACATCACAGGCAGTGAATGTAATACTCTGACATTGCAAAAAGGCATCAGGGGATGACTGCAAACATGCTATCGGACTTGTTGGAAACTGGGGAGTCACAGATTGGAGACATAACATTATAAGAGACTGCTAGAGATCTATTACAGCCCCTTTACAAATCAAGGCTTCCATGTTTTTAATTCATTCTGTCAGCAAGATTCATTATAAAAGATTGTAGGGTGACAAAACAAAGAAGGATAGCACAGAAAAAGGTAAGAAATAAAACAAGCCATTTAACTACTAGAACCCAGTCTAAATAATGTTACCTTCACTTGTCTGAGCAAGCATCTAGGCAATATAAAACAGACTATGGTCTGCAGGGGCCCAAAGGGCTGTACAGTAAGCAGCAAAGGGTCTTAAACCATGAAAATGCATACAGCTAATGAAGTCAGAACTCTCAATCTGCTTGCATATGTATACAGTGACCCAAAAAGCATTGCTACCTTTTTGAAGCAGACTGATAGTCGGGCAGCAAGCATTTTCAAGCGCAAAGATGAGCAATGACAGCCCACACATTTCTCTTATCACAGATTTCTCTGAACTTGTGGCTTCCTGCTTGCCTTTATTCCTTACCACTATTCATAATGCCTTTGTCCTATTCTTAGAACTTACTCTTTCATGCCAACAATACCACAATAGCCTTAAAGTTAAAAAAAAAAAAAGTCACTTTTTACCTCACTGGAATCGGAAATACTGCAGAAATCTCTACATTTTTGTTAGCCCTAAGTGGGCAATCATCTTTCCTTCAAGCATCCCAGAGATCAAATAATTTCTAATAGTATCATTTAAACATTGTTTTGCATCATCCTCTTGAGACTCCCCATACACACTTCTAGAATACATTTGTTGAAGGTTGGCCCTCAAGTTTTGTCAAAATTCTAGTCACAGTAGTGTTTTAAAGTGGCCTTGTTCGCTTGCTTGGATATTGTGCTGCTGTGGTTATTTTACTAGCCTAGTTATTTATAACATTGTGTTTTTTTATTTTTTTTAACACCGGAAGGTTGAAAAAGGCCAACATTCATCCAAGTCAGGGTTATTTGGTCTATTAAAACCAGCTTTAAAGTGATTGTAAAGTCAGAAGGTTTATGTAATACATTCTATGCATTAAGATAAAAAGCCTTCTGTGTGCAGCACCCTCCCAAGATTTACCTGAGCTCCCTCTTTATCCAGCGATGTCCACGAATGCCTCCATCGGCACTCTTTCCTGGTTGGCTGAGACACAGCAGTGGCGCCATTGGCTCCTGCTGCTGTCAATCAGTCATTTAGCCAATGAGAGAGAGGGGACGTGGCCGAACCGCAACTCTGTGTCTAATTGCTGCTTGCTGTGGGGGCATTCAACAGGAGGCAGGGAACCGAGAAGAAGAGGATCTGAGCTGCAAAACCACTGCACAGAGCAGGTAAGTATGTGACATGTTTGTTATTTTATTAGAAAAAAAAAAAAAAATGAGACTTCAATCACTTTAAAGCTGTACTCCAGGCAGGTATAAAACGCACAATAATGCAACTCTGTTTTCATTAATGAACCTATTAATTGTATTTTTTTTATTTGAAACAAAGGCAGTGTGAGCTTCAGAATTTAACCTGGGATTGGTGTCTTGCAATCCCCTCTACGACTCGGTGAGGGAGAAGTATTACGGGGGGGGGGGGGGGCAATCCGCTCCGCTCTGCTCTGCTCTGCTGCAGTGCTCATATGCTCACAAAAGACATGCTTACAGGAGAATAAAGTGAGAGATTAACTCATCAGCCTGCTGCTTCTTCTTTCACTGTCTAGTCAATTGTACCTTTTGGTACAGTTGTCCTCTAATTGATAGTCCCAAAAGAAAGTCCTGGGTGCCATAAGAGCATCCTCGTTCCTTTCACTGAGAACCAGAAAAGTGACAGGCCGCACATTACTGAAATAAAATCAACTTTATTACAGATCCAACAACCTGACAAAACGCCCCACCTTGAAGTCACTCTACTCTAACGAGTTTCACCCACTCAGGCTGGCTATGCTAGTTAACAAAGTATTAAATAGGGCTACCTAGGAAACTAAAAGATTAATATTTACCCTTCGCTCCACCCAGACTGTGTGAGGCACCTGCTGCATCCAGCATACTTCTGGACTGCGGTTCCTTTTGCTGACCCAAACATTGCTACTATGCCCCATGCAGATGTAGGTGCCAGTGGATTCAAGAGTAAGGCTAGAAATAATTATTTTACTGAAAGAGTAGTAAAGGCTTGGAGCTGAATGCCAACATAAGTAGGGGCCTTCCGAGCAAGATGCCTAAAAATTGACACAAATTACCTAAAAATTGTGAACAAGCCAGTGAGTGAATCAGACCTGCCTATTTGTTACCTAAAGCCACAGGTTTTTATTGTGCAGGATTTCAATATTTAGCACCCTGTGGGCCAGTCAATGCCAGCCTAACAGCCAATGAAGTCATCAGGTGAAAAGGAGGACGGCGGGCATCTGGACAGCATACTTGTTTTCTCCTTTCCTGTCCCTCTCTGCCAGCACTGGGGTCATGTTAGCAGAACTAGGGAGAGAAACTGAGGGAGAAGAAAAATTATAGAATACTAGTCCGTATGAGTTTGCAAGGGTGGAGGAATAAGTCACCTCTAATGCTGGGTGGCCCAGGTGTGTGGATGCTGCTGCAATATGTAAAACTGTTAGTTTTGTTTGTTTAGTTTGTGCAGAATTCTAAAGGGTGCCTTGACTGAAAAAAAGCTTGAAAAACCCTGAACTAGCTTTAAGTGGCTTTAAGAGATGTGTGCTTATGAAGTTTAAAATTTGTCGCTGCAATTATTGGTGCATCATTCTATTAAAAACTCTGAATAAAACTCGATATTCATCATTAAAGTAATTTTAACAGTTTTTAAAAACAAAAAAACCCTAAAAAAACAAACGTACATGTTATACTTACCTGCTTTATGCAATGGCTTTGTACAGAGCAGCCCAAATCCTTCTCTTCTGGGGCCCCTTACCAGCTCTGGGCTCCTCCTATTCTACCTGTACGACCAAAGGAATCCACTTCCTGTGGTGGCACACTTGATCCTGAGCCACACTGTGTGTGTCTGTTGACACCACAGTGTAGGTTGGCCCCTCATCACTGGATTTGATTGACAGCAGCAGGAGCTCCTGCTGCTCTCACTGAGTCCAGTGAGGAGGAAGAGAGAGAGAGAGCAGCGTCACTGCTCTCGGTCACATCACTGCACCAAGATCAGGCACATGTAAATATTTAGAGGGGGGTGCTAATGAGTTTTTTCTTTGCGTTAAAGTGGATGTAAACCCCAAATTTTTTTATGTCATAATGTAGACAATGAGATTTCCTTTCATTTGAGCCCAGTCTTGCCACACAGATTTACTCGAGGCCTGAGCAATCCTCTTTTATTGTTCAGTTAGAGAAATCTTGACAAAGTCTTGAAAACTTTGTCGAAAACGCCCCCTTGCTGTGAGTGACAGGTGATTTACATATCTCATGCACTAGCCTGAGACAAGTTATCATCAGATCACTGGATGTTCTACTCTGCCCAGCTCTGACTACATACATGTCCCCTAAATCACTTGTCTGTCTATAGTCTGCTGACTGTTCACTGCATCCCATGATGAGAAACATCCAGTCAAAACACAGTAAAGCTGGGAGAGCTGGAGGGGAGGGGAGGGGGATGTGAATTGTGAACTTTTTACACAGGATGTGCCTGTCTTAGGCTAGTGCATGATATGTAAATCACCTGTCACTCACACACAAAAATTGGGTTTACATCCACTTTAAGGTAAAAAAAATGAAGCCTTTACAACTACTTTAAACAGGGGTGCCTGTACAACATGTTGGGTTTAGGCCAATTAAAGGAACTAAATCCATTGTAAGAACAGCAGCCAGCAGAGCTGACCCGGATACAGGATGTGACAGAACGGTGCACCCCTGTCGTGAGAAGCGTCCCGCGTCCCTACCTTTCCCCTAGCAGGACGCAACATCCTTGGGCACTTGTAGGAGAGTGGACAAATGCTCTTGACATATGTCAGTTTTGCCTAGGAAAGTATTATCAGAGTGACATGACATTTGAGAACCTGTCTCGGTCGATTTTATCTTGATTACAAGTCTTGCATAATGTCCTTTTAAAAAAATGGCAGGATATGCATCTTTGTATAGAATACAAAGCTGAGACTTCTAATCACATGCATTATCGGCTAAACCTGGCAGCAAGGCTCTGACTTTCTCCAGGGGATTATGCCACTACTGAGCCTGATATAGAAGGGAAATGCACAGATACATTTTTTCTCCTTAATCTAGCTTCAATAATTTTATCGCTGCAGTTGTATGTGCGCATGTTGTAATTCTTTACTGCAAGGAGACACTGAGTAAACCAATCCTTCTTCAGTAATACTGAAAATGTTCATAATATATCCTGATCAAGTTCAGCCTGCTAAATACAAGCTTCTGAGGATTCATATAATCTCCAGCAAATGCTGCAGAACCTGTGATCTCGTCATGAAGATCCTTGTTCAGGCACGTCTTGATACAGGCCTCCTAACTGTCTGTTTTCACCCAATAACAGGAAGTGCCTGAGTAGGATCTTCATGACAGGATCACCAGGTATTATTTTTTAAGAAAGCTGCAGATTTAAGAAGCTTTAAAACAGCCCTTGAAATTTCCATTTCCATGTTAAAGCTTTTATGAGATTTTTTGAGTGGGTTTAGATCTACTTGGAAGAAAATGAAAGCTCCAGCTCCTGATAAACTGATAAACAGCTGAAATACACCCATATGAATCTTCCAAAAGATTTGGAATGTTCTTTGCATTCCTCTGCTAGATAGCACAGCTAGGAAGATGATGCTGCTTTCCCTGTTAAAGAGGAAGTAAACCTTCCTGTATACTTTGTACCTATAGGTAAGCCTAGAATAAAGCTTACCTATAGGTACTGTAAATATCTCCTAAACTTGCACTGTTAAGGAGATATTTACTGTATACTGCGTGGATGATGTCATTGGCGCATGCGCTCTGAAGGAACTGCCGCCTGTGGCGTTTCTTCAGACGCTTGTGCTGTGACCGGCTACTCCAACGCCTGACATCATGCGACTCTGGCCAGTCAAGCCGAAGTCTGCGGCCCCAGAAGGAAGACAGGTGAAGATGGATGCGGCCTCCAGAGGGGACGACGCGGGTGCGTTTTGTAGGTAAGTGTCACATAATGTGCTAGTATGTGATTCATACTAGCACATTATGCCTTTACTTTGCAAAAAAATCAAATCTGAGTTTAATTCCTCTTTAAAACTGTATTAAACCCCAAGCAAAAAATGTAATATATTGAAGATTACAAATCATTATATGTGGTGGCTGTATTCATTTTCTTGGACTTTCCCACCTTTTCACCTGGTAATCTGGACATTAACACACTCCAAAATACGGCCCTCCAGCTGTTGTGGAACTACATGTCCCATGAGGCATTCTAAAACTCTGACATTCAGAGACATGACTAGGCATGCTGGAAATTGTAGTTCCTGAAAAAACTGGAGGGCCATAGTTTGGAGACCCCTGATCTAGAGCAATGGTCTACAAACGGTGGCCCTGGGGCTGGATGCGGCTACTTTTCTTTTATACAGCCATTGAGGCATTAGCCCTGCCAACTGACGCAAACTATAGGGCATAATTCCTGCCACTGACACCAACAATGGGGCACTATTTTTTCCCATGACATTAACAATGGGACACTATTCCTCCCACTGATACCTTCTATTTCTCCCCCTTATACCAAAGATTGTACTCCCAATGCACAGTCCAGCCCCCCTAAAATTTGAAGGACAGTAAACTGGCCATTTTTTAGAAAGTTTTGAGACCCCTGATCTAGAGTGTAAGCACCCTAATACAAGAGGTGTGTTACTGGCCAGATCACCAGATGAAAACAGGGTAAGGTGCAATATATTACATTGTTAGTTTTGGGTTTAAAACCGCTTCAAATGGAATTGTGAAGTCTATTTTTGTTTTTTTGTTTTTTACAATAAAAATAACAAACATGTTACACTCGCCTCCTCTGGGATGTGGGTTTACAAAGAGCAGCCCAGATCCTCCTTTTCTTGGATCCCTCTCCTGTGCTCCTGGTTCCTCTCTCCCGGTCGACTGCCCCCCACAGCAAGCAGCTTGCTATGGGGGCACCTGAGCCAAGTCACAGCTACCCGTGTCCATTCAGACACGGAGTTGCGACCCGTGTCCCCTTCCCCTCTCTCTGCTGGCTGGCTGGCTGACTGACCTTGATAGCAGCAGGAGCCAATGGCACCACTGCTGTGTCTCAGCCAATTAGAGAGAGAGTCTCAGATGGCCAAGCCACTCGTGGACATCGCTTGACAGAGATGGGGCTCAGGTAAGTATTCAGGGGTGCTGGGGCAGCTGCTGCACACAAAAGGCTTTTTTATCTTAATGCAAAGAATGCATTAAAATAAAAAAAACTTCTGACTTAACAACCTTTTAAGCTTCCATTTTCTGAAGGTAGCTAATGCAAATTGTTGCTGTTATTACTTTATTTGATTTTCACAGTAGACTGAAAAAATGCATTAAAACTTTTAAACCTCATCTCATAATATTTATGTAAATCTATATTCTAATATGGCTTAGCATTTTAATGTAAGAAAGCAAGTTTAGTGTGTCTTTATATCCGTAAAACAAATTTAATCAAAGAGTTACTTTCATGGCTTGTTCTGTACAGTTGGGGCTCATTCCCGCCCGCGGTCTGCTGCATGTGAATCCACCTTGGAGCGGCGAGCGGGCAGCCAACAGAAATGGATGCACATGCAACGGCTCTACGGACGCAACCGCATGTCAAAATATAGCGAGAGGGCAGGAGTGGGCACACGGATCTCTGCACCCGCTCCTGCCTGCATGTCAGATTTTGACATGCGTTTCTACAAATCGCCTTTTCCATTTAAAATATCTTGGAATATGGAAATGTAAGCTCTGATTAATATCTTTAGGTATAACGTCCTTTTATTATTCTATTTATAGGTAAACTACAAACCCTTCTTCATTTTACTATGCAGATGAATGTATTTGGGTCACCTTCATAGTAAAATAAATGAAAAATACCCTGCTCTGTAGGGCAACTTTGCATTCTATCTCGCTTCCTAATAGCTGCACCTAGTTTTGTGGAGGTTAAAACTGAGTGCAAAATTAAATTTGCGGCACTCAAGTTGCATTTCAGAAAATGCCAACTATAGAACGATGCATGTATTTCATGAGAGAAGAGATCTGGTCGTAACAGAAACATAAAGCCCAGTCAAAATTCCTGCATTAGTGGCAAAGGCAACACACTAAACCCATGCAAATGTGGAGTACTCCTTTAAACTACATTAGCCTATATACAGTATGTCTTCTCTCCTCATTGTGCTCCGTATGTTGAGACAGAAGTACATTTTGGGATGTAAAAGGCAAAGCTTGTCACCAAGACAAACTTCACAAGAGCAAAAAGTGTGAAGAAATCTTTCTATAGGGGCAAATGTTCTGATGACAACAGCGCCTCACTTTAAAGAGATTTCCTCTTACTTCCTGTTATGCCCCTTAGACCGTAAATACAGAGAAAATCTTACCAGCAGGACAAGACTGCAAAAAAGATTCTCTAATGCTGCGTACACACGAGCAGATTTTCTGTCGTAAAAATCCTGGATGTTTTTCCGATGGAATTCCGCTCAAGCTTGGCTTGCATACACACAGTCACACACAAGTTTGCTGACCTTTCGACCGGCAAGAACGCGGTGACGTACAACACTACGAAGAGCCGAGAAAATTAAGTTCAATGCTTCCGAGCATGCGTCGTATTGTTTCCGAGCATGCGTAGGCATTTTGTGCTTTGGAATTTCTACTGATGATTGGAACTTTTTTCGACCGAAAAATTGAGAACCTGCTCTCAATCTTTTGCTGGCTGGAATTCCGCCAGCAAAAGTCCGATGGAGCATACACACGGTCACATTTTCCGACCAAAGGCTCACATTGGACTTTTGCTGGCGGAATTTCTGATCATGTGTATGCGGCATAAGGCCCCCTTCACACCTGAGTGATTTTCTGCTTGAAGCTTGTAGCTCTAAAACGCTCATCAAGCGTGGCCCTTGTGGCCCTTGTTCACACATGGGTGTTCTGTTGCCTGAAGCAAAACTCCTTTCGCTCTGAAAAGTACATGAGCTTCTTTTTGGCAGATTACAAACATTTTTGCCCCAATAGACGTCAATAGAAACATCTGATTTAAGGGTTTTATAAGCGCTTTGTCATTACTCTCCCTCCCCTCCCCCTAGTGCTTTCTATTGGCTAAACGAACATGCCTGAAGCTGTAAAACGCTTGTAATACTCTTCTAAAAATGCTCAGTAAATCATTAGGGCTCGTTTACACTTGCTTCAAAATGTGCCATTTGACACGCATTTTTAAGCACTCTGCCTGTAAAAACTCCTCTCACTAAATACAATGGTTACTTTACAGTCCTGTTTACATGTTGCATTTGCTTGATTTACAAAAAATATATATTTTTATTAATGTCTTTCTCTTTCTTGGTGCTTCAAAGCATCTCCAAAGCCTCCAAAGAAGTCTCTCACAATGCTCCTTTATAGCACATGCAGGATTTGAGGGGCGTTTATTAAGAGTTGGCTTTGCTTTGTTTTGGAGGTATGAGATATCCCAGGGTGCACTGGGAAATCAACAAGCGAACCAGAAAAAACATCAATAGTCACTTCTGGTTCATGTGTGTGTTTTCTGGGAGTGCTTTGTGTGGAGCAGCAGGAAAGTAAGAGGGATCTGGACCGGAGTGGAGCAGAGGGCACATGTGGTGCACAGCACTGGAACGCCATAGGCAGAAGATGATGGGGAGACCAGAGAGATAGGACTGAGTGGCAGAGGCTCAGCTGAGCTGGGGGACTAAAACATCAGACACTAGAAAATGTCACACATGGTGAGCAGCATGGGAGCAATACAGCGGGAGGTTAGCAGGGACTTGCAAGAGAAAGGACTGTGAGTGGCAAAGAATCAGCAGAGCTGGGGGGACCAGGGCGAGAGAAACTAGCAGATGTCACATGTGGTGTGCAGCATGGGAGCGATTATAGAGGGAGGTGAGCAAGGACTGAAGAGAGAAAGAGGAGGATCAGCAAACAATTGGATCAGCAGAGCTGGGGGTTTCTAATGAGTTGGGGATCAGCAGAGTTGGGGGTTACAAATGAGTGGCGGATCAGCATAGTTGGGGGTTACAAATGAGTGGCGGATTAGCAGAGTTGGGGATTATAAATGAGTGGCGGATCAGCAGAGTTGGGGGGGGGGTTACAAATGAGTGGAGGATCAGCAAAGTTGGGGGTTGCAAATGTGTGGGAGATCAACAGAGCTGAAGGTTACTGCTGAGCGGGATATCGGCAGAGCGGGGGATACTATGGAGTGGGGCATCAAAAGAGCTGGAGTTACTACGAAGCCAAGGATCTGCTGAACAAAGCTATTAATGAGCTTGCGGATCTGCTGAGCGGGGGTACCAATGAGCTGGGGATTTTACTGAATTGGGGGTTATTACTGAGCCCATGGTCCTACTGATTCCTTTTAAAACAAATAGAAAGCCAATACACACAGAGTAATTGCCCAGCTTCATTAAAGCTTCACTGAAACATCAAAAACGCATCATAAAAGCATTTTGAATCGGTAGGCGCTTTTTTGTGTGTTAAATTAGAAGCAAGTGAGCCCTAATTGGGGTTTTAACCAAAAAAAAAAAGTTTTGGCTGTACAAACTCTTAATAAGAACTGCCTGTAATGTCTCAGAGCAACCAATCACATTCTAGCACTCTGTCTCCCGAAGTATATTTTGTATTGCTGTTTTGAACCTGGTGGGGTAATTTGAGGCAGGTTGCACTTTCAAGCTATAATGATAAAGAGAGTCCATGTGAATGAGATTTTTTAATTATAGGTTTTGGCGATTTTCTGTTCTTTCTATGCAGTTCATATGGCTTATTTCTGCATTGTTTTCAACTGTTATTAGAATCATGGATTATCTGCCTTTAGCGTTTACTCCGCTAGAGAAATTTTCACATATGCGTGAGTGTTTTCAGGCAACATTATTCACACAGTTTTATAAACAGACCACCCTAATTTACAGTGTTGTTAAAATATGTCATGATTAGTCGGATTCATTATACAAATTACCCGTATAAGAATCTATAGCTGTCAGTGCTGGAGCTAGCATTTCTTTTCTCGCTCGTTTTTGCTTTCATATTTTGAGGAAGCTCTGTTATTTTTTTTTCCTGCTAATGATTATGGTCCAAATATATAATATCTGCAAAGTGCAATTACAAAGTCTGCTTCTTGTGTTTTTTAGTACACCTTGCCTCATCTTAATTACTAAGCATGTAGTTATGCTGCTTTGTTTTGATATAGAAAACGAGGTTACCCTTTCGTGACTGCTGCCTTTTTACCATGCACTTTTTACCATGCACTTTTTACCATGCACTTTTTCCTGTTCTTTAAAGAGGAGTTCCCCTTAAAAAAAAAAAAAATTAAAAGTCAGCAGCTACAAATACTGCAGCTACTGACTTTTAATAATCGGACACTTACCTGTCCCAGGGTCCAGAGATGCGGGGGATCGAAGCCCAACTCATTCCCCCCTCCGCTCGGCAGCGCCGGCATTCTAACTGTGGGCACCTGGCTGGGGCTTCACAGCCGGGCACCCACTGCGCATGCGCGAGCGGCGCCGCGTGCTGTGATTGGCCGCGCAGTCATCTGGGACCTGTCACGTGTCCCAGATAACTGACAGGAGGAAGGGGGCAGAGCTGAGCCCTTCCTGCGTTAAGGGGGAAGTGATGTCACCAGCCCAGGCACCAAATGAGTCAGACTACAAGGGACCCCCTAGCAACAGGCATTTAGAGGTGAGTTAAAAAAAAAAAATTCCAAATGTTTTTTCTTAAATTTTGTTTAGGAATTTTAATGTTTTTTTTATTTTTTGTGTGCAACACCACTTTAAGGGCTTGTCCCCACCAGCGAGCAGTGCTGCTCACACAAGCGCTGGGAGACCCAATGCAGATGCACTGGTCCCAGCATATCACACGGTTTCCTTTTCTTTTCTTTTTTTTTTTAAATGTTATTGAAATGTCACGAGTGATAAATCAATACAGCTCTACTATTTACTGCAACGTTGTTGCATTGAGGTGGTTCATGTCGCAACCCACTGTTTATGTCTATATGAACTGACATCATAGAAAACAAGACACTTTGCCTTGTCTGTGCATTGAGGCTGCACCGGAAATGGCTAACAGCATAGCTCCAATGCATCTGGTGTGAATGGTCCCCTTAAACATCTAAACCCAAGAACGAACGAAAATTTGATATATTGCAATTTACCAGTGCTTAGTTCTGCTGCCTGCTTTTTTTTTTTTTTTTTAAAGGATAAGTACATTTTCAGCAAATACAGTAAAACCTTTGTTTAAGAGTAACTGGGTTTGAGAGCGTAAGACAAGCAAACATTTTTAATTTTGACTTGATATACAAGTAGCGTCATGTCACAACTGAGTATAGAAGAGAAGAGAGGCGCCTCTAAGTGTAGCAATATGGTTACATTTAATGAAGGTACAACATTTAGCCACATATTGCTACGCTTAGAGGTGCCTCTCTTCTCTTTTATACTCAGTTGTGACATGACTCTACTTGTTAGAAAAAAATTGTATAGTAGTAGGTCAAAGGGATTATAGTGGTGCCAATTAATATATTTGTCACCAACGTGTTCATATTTTATGAAAAAAGTTTATTATTATTCATAGCACAATTTTTAGTTATATAATTTTGTTTTAAAAAAATATGGAAAGAAAAACACGAAACAAAGAAATACATACGGTTTTACATGTTGTTTTAGTTGTTTTTCACGTTTTAGTGGTTGGTGTCGTAACAATTACACAAGAGTGATACAACAAAAGGCCTGAAGAATACTGACTACAGGCCTATAAATGGATGCAGGCCGTCACATTCCAACATGTTTCACCATTTTGATGGCTTCCTCAGGGAAAAAAACCAATGCCTGCTCACAATGTTACCTTTCTAAATATAAGAAACGATAATGAGATGTACATAATACGGTAAGTACAGTAAAGTTTGTATGCAGATGTGATTTGGTGCAAGGAATAACCGGCACTTAATCCCCCCCAGCTGTCCCCCCACACAAGGACATAAACAGGTGCGCCTACCTATAGAGACCCAATTGGGTATTCAGCCACAGGGACGGCCATGTCCCAAGTGGGGTCACCAGAGAGACGCCAAATAGGTAGGCTCACCTGTTTATGTCCTTGTGTGGGGGGACAGCTGGGGGGATTAAGTGCCAGTTATTCCTTTCACCCCATCACAAACTGCATAAAAACTTTACTGTACTTACCGTATTGTGTACATCTCATTATTGTTTCTTATATTTAGAAAGGTACCATTGTGAGCAGGCATTGGTCTTTTTCCCTGAGGAAGCCATTGAAATGGCGAAACATGTTGGAATATGACGGCCTGCATCCATTTATAGGCCTGTAGTCCGTATTCTTCAGGCCTTTTGTTGTATCACTCTTGTGTAATTGTTACGACACCAACCACTAATGTAAAACTGTATGTATTTCTTTGTTTTGTGTTTTTCTTTCCATATTTTTTAAAACAAAATTATATAAATAAAAATTGTGCTATGAATAATAATAAATAAACTTTTTTCATAAAATATGAACACGTTGTTGACAAATATATTAATTGGCACCGCTATAATCCCTTTGACCTACTCCTTTACAATTTTTTCTAACTAATTTGGGATGAGGTGCTGTATAGCGCTTTGGACCCTCTCAACCATCTTCATTCTTTATGACTCTACTTGTATATCAAGTCAAAATGTATTAAAGCTTGTCTTGCAAAATGCTCTCAAACCAAGTTACTCTTAAACCAAGGTTTTACTGTATTTGCTGAAAATTTTCTTATCCTAAAAAAAAAAAAAAGCTCCTGCTGGATTTTGCTTCTAATCCCTTTGTGGAGGGGATTCACATTGCTATAATCTTTTTATATGGACTATAAATTGAAGGATCAAGGAATAAATGGTTGTGGAACGAATCATTTGAGTTCCCATTATTTCTTATGCGCAAACTCGCTTCAATATACAAGTGCTTTGGATTACAAGCATGTTTCTGGAACCAATTATGCTCACAATCCAAGGTTTTCTGTATAATTATTTGTTGGATCTGTCAGAAATTTAATGTCCTTGTCTCTTCCCCCGAGCCGCTCTGAAATCACAAACGCTGTGTTATCTCCTTTTTTTTTTTTAACTACTAATCCCACCTAAACCTATTGAAGAGAGGCAGCCATATTTGAAGTCCAGCTTGGTTGGCATCCATGGCTCCCTTCATAGATACGGTAGTATGAGAGAGCATGGCCACCCAAGGACAAAATGTATGTAATAACATTTCCGCTTACCAGACCTTTATGTTTCCTACAGATAACACTCATCTAATCACAGGAGATTTATAGAAACAAATGTGTTTATTTTATAACAAACTTATATTTGATACTATCTATAGGAAATGCTCCTTATAGGTTACTTCAGGGGTAGGCAACCTTGGCCCTCCAGCTGTGGTGAAACTACAAATCCCATCATGCCTCTAGGAGTCATGCCTGTGATTGTCAGGGTCTCGCAATGTCTCATGGGACTTGTAGTTTCAAAATATCTGGAGGGCCGAGGTTGCCTACGTCTGGATTATTTGGACCTTGATACCTTGGCAAACAGCAAGTGGGAGTAAATCTGTCACTTGCTGGATTGCTGTCAACCTATCTGTGTGTCTGACCATTAGCCTAATATGACTAGCCACTGATCTGGCCATTTTGGGATTGATTAATGATCTTGTCAATTGCTTTTATG